>OZ010583.1:50775817-50830817 GCA_963932145.1 Acanthosepion lycidas
CCAGGACAAGATCTGGGTTTGGGGGTTATCTATTTGCCCATAGCTGGGACCCTAACAGGTTCTACCACCCTGGGTCAGGGTGGATCTGAGAACACCAGCAATTAAGAAGTGGTTCCACACTCCTCAAAACCTAATGATCAGAGGCCTTGCTGTTGGATGCGGATGCAGTTTATCATCATACCCAGGATGAGCCAAGAGAGTTTGAATAAATGGATGGCAGGAGAAATAATGAAAAGACAAACCTTACACAATTATGTGCACCTCCAATTCACTAATAGTAAACAAGACTAAGGACATATTGACATTGTGTTGATGGCAAACTCAAAAAGAAAACTGTAAGAACACCTCAATAAGGCATTAAAGGAAAGCAAGAAGAAAGGACTATTCACTATAAAAAGTCAAAATGACTACTCAAGGTGTGAGAATCAAGAATCAAGTTGGTAGAGAGCTTTAAATATTTTATTATATTTAGTTTTTTTTTGTTTTTTTTGTTATTAAATACTCAACATTGTGATAACAGATCTGCCAAAAAGATGAAATAGATAAGAATCTGAACATTAATTTATTGTAGATGAACTAGTGATTAAGTCACCTTCTCTACAGTTTTGTCTTAGTAAATTGATTTCTCTTTTAATTAGAGTAGCATTTTTAGATCAAAAATATGGTCACTCATTATACTGAGCAAATAAAACCTTTTACACTTTTCTCTATTATTCTCTTGATATATGAAAGGTTATATACATACATACATATATATATATATATATATATATATATATAGAGAGAGAGAGAGAGGGATAATATATCCTTTAATCACTAGGTCATATATAGTAAATTTACATCCAGATTCTTATATTTCACATTTCTTGGTAGATCTTCTGTTATCAAAATGCGAAAGATTTAATTACAAAACAAAGCAAATTAAATTACATAAACTATATATCTAAACACATATTAAAAAATATTTTAATCTCTGAAATTTGAGCATCTCATTTCCTTCATTAGTTAAATCAATGTAAACCTCACTTTAGTCTGATAAAAGTCAAAATGTGTCACATCAAATTTTTTCCTACTTTGCCATTAATATACCTAGCATACATACACACACACAAACATACACACACACACATATATATATATATATATATATATATATATATATTATACACTGTTACATTAGAACATGTAAATATCCACTACAAAATTGTACATTTTGTTTCAATGCTAAAATCAAATGTTTCTTCAGGTGGCTAACAATGATGGTACTTAATGATTTTATTCAAAATTGCCATTAATGAAACATTATTTCTCTTTCGATTTTTGAAAAATTTTCCACAAAAGGTAAAAAGGATTTATATAAAGAAGAAGAAAAGAAATCAATAAAAAAAGAAAGAAAAAGAAAAAGTCAAGAGAAAGCATAGGAAATTAACCATACTACCAAGAGAAAAGACAAAAAGAAAGGCAAGAAAAATAGAGAAGTATATTCAAAATTTCTCAGATTCATAAGAATAGGAAAGTCAAGAAGATAGGAAATAGAAAGAAGTTGAAACAAATTAAAACCAATGAAATTCTGTTGAAGACAAAAAAGAAAGGCAAGAAAAATAGAGAAGTATATTCAAAATTTCTCAGATTCATAAGAGGAAGAAAGTTAAGAAGATAGGAAATAGAATAATGTTGATATGAATTAAACTAATGAAATTCTGTTGAATCAGAGAATTCAAATTGGAACGGAAATGCAGTGTGAATGGATACACTTGCATTTACAATTCTATGGCATTTGTATATGAAGTCATATATTCAAACAAAATTACTTACAGAATGTAAAAAGGACACTTTAAGAAGCAATACAATACATAACAAAACCTATTTTAGAATATAAATTAGAATAAAAAAATAATTTTTAAACTTTTATATTATTATATTAATTATAAAGTATTATGTGTGTGTGTATATATATATATATATATATATATATATATATATATATGTGTGTGTGTGTGTGTGTGTTTGGTTAAGCAAATCTGTATAAATGGAAAATTGCTGCCACATGAATATAATAGGTTTATATATATATATATATATATATATATATATATATATATATATATATATATATAATATATGTGTGTGTTAGTGAGTAGGTGCTTAAATGTTTTTGGCTAAACCAAGAATGTATTCACCACCAATATTTTGTTGGTTGGTCATTTATTCTTTTTTTTTTTTTCAGATTTTGCCAAGTGGATCAGGCCAAGAACTTTTCATCAGCATCCTTTCAAATATATACATATATACCATATCTACACAAGGAAGCTTTAAATACATATATATATATATATATATATATATATATATATATATATATATATATATAAAATATTTATTTATGTCAACCTATCTTCATGTGTAAAGAGACAGAAATTCAATAGAAAATGGATTGCTGTTATTGTTTTCAAAGTCATTCTGTTGCATTGGCAAGAGAATTTTACTCATCTCCAAATGAGACTGCAGAACACAGAACAGACAATTCTGATGAAAAATGCTTTGAACAAGAAAGAAGAAAAGATGACGACAATGGCATTATAATTATTCATCAGCCATGAATTCAATTTTCTTTTTATCACGTGTTCTTTCTTCATATTTCTGTCTTTCTTCTATCAGTGTTTTCCTTCCTTTGAGTTTCGTTCTTTTTTCCCTCTATTCTTTTTCTTCATTTTTTTTTCCCTAATTCCAATTTCTGAGTTCTCAGGAGAGAAAGAAAAAGAAAAAAAAAATGGCTAATTCAGACAATCTGTCAGTCTACTTATCATTCATTTAATTCAATTCACTTTAATTTAGTTTCAAGCTATGCAGAAATTTTCTGTATTTAAACACCCAGTCTCTATTCATTGGAATGAATAACTCAATTTTTGCCATCAAAATCAATTACCATACATCTACTAGGATTGATATATATATATATATATATATATATATATATATATATATATATATATATATATATGTAAGTATTCAGATATCTATCAATATATATAACTATACCAATAGACAAATGCATGTATTATCAAGAAACGTATAAATATATTCATAAACATATATATTTATAAACATTAATATGGAGATATAAGGCACAAATATATATAACCTGTGTATATATATATATATATATATATATATATATATATATATATAAAGATACTCATGACAATTTTCGTTCATAAATAACATTTATGTGTATACTTACATATTGCAGGAAAATATCACCTAAATACAGAAATAACTCTCACGGAATAAATGTTATAAATAAATTCATATAGAAATTTGATTAAAATGTACAGCCTCACAGCATGTGAAGTTGTCTGTAAAAGTGTGTTTAGAATTCAATATTTTAGGTTCATATACACAGGTGAAAATATAGGTTTGTACACAGAGAATTATGGATACAAATATGTGTCTATTTGTTTTTACATGGTTACAAATAGATGGAGAAAAATGTGAAGGTGTGGTCTGGAATTAAGATACCAGTCTTTAAAATGATCATCACAGTTGGAAGTTCAGTATTAGCTTCAAGGGTCATTCAGTGCTAATCCACTTGGCAAAGTCAAGTGCCTCAAAACTCATAGTGAGACAGCAATTTATAGATAAATATCAAAAGGGAAAATTCTGTTCTAAGAACAACTGCAAAAAAGAACTGATGAAAATGATTGATCTCCAAAAGGCTGGGTGGATGTTGAGGTGGTGACATCACTCTTTATAATATCAAATATCTACAAAGAAAACTATGCCATGTGTTGAAGGAAACATGGGAGAAAGTGAAAGCATTAGAAATTTTGTAGCTCTTAGCCAGGTTTATTTTTTCTTCCCTCCCTCCCTCTTTCTTTCTCTCTGTCCTCTTATTCATTTACACAAGTTTATTAGGTAGGTTAATCCCCATTTCCCTGTGTCACTCTTGCTTTTAGTATGTCCTGTGTGTGCCAAATTCTCTAAGCCTTCTTTCCTCATTAAGTGTCCCAGAAATTTCAACTCCCTTTCTGATTCTAAGTATAAGTGTCATTTTCTATAACCATTAAATCTTTTATTGTTTGTTTTAGCTACCCTTACAGTCAATAGCACCACTAACACCATCATCATCACTCCTATGACCACAGTGTGGTCATAGAGTTGCTGTACAGCTTAGCACCTGACTTGCTCCCTCTATATGTCTCATATGCATACCAATGTGTGAGTCTTTGTGAATGATCTTTCCAGTCCAATCTCTACCTGACTCTTCTTTCACTAAAGGTAGAATCTTTTAGAATGGAAATAGAAATATTATTGCTTCTTATGACATGTCCATACCATTTCAACTTTTTCTTCTTGATGCTGGATATGAGCTCTTTCAATAACATGACTGCATTCAAAATTTATTTCTAATAGCATTTACTAGATCCTACCAATCAGCTACTGGTATTCCCTTAGACAATGAATATCTTGATCAGCTTGTTAAGTAGGTTACTCCCCGTTTTCCATAAGTTCCCCTTACCATCAATATGCAAAGTGAATATCAAATTCTCCTTTCCCTCTTTTTTCCTCTTGTCTTAGAAATTTCAACTATCTCTCTGATACTATGTGTCCTTTTTTTCCATAAACACTTATACCATTAAATCTCATTGTTTGTTTTAGCTACCCTTATGGTCACATTCATCACTGCCTTCAAAATTTATTTCTAATATCATTCACTAAGTCCTACCAATCAGCTCCTGGTATCCATGTGGTCTGTATTTTCATATCTTGCAATGAAGCCATGTTGAATTTTTACCCTTGCAGATGTTGAAACAAAAAAGCTATGTCAGTTATTGAAGTCATGATTTACACTTGCCTAACCTTTGATAGAAAATTTTAGAACTTTCATACAAACTTAGAGGATAAAAGGATTCTCAATGACACATGTTTGATGTTTTCATTTCCAGACTCACTCTGTAGATATACACAAACATGTCTTGAAATGAATCCATTAAACTGAAATGACTTTGTGATTCTATATATACCCTGCAGTTTTCTTCATACTTTTTTTAGCTTTTAGAAGGCATCTTTCACTATTCCAATGCACCTTTGAAGACATGAGTGACAATGTCCTGATGGCAGATGGCACATAATAGAAGAATATCAATATGCATCTGTTGATCTCTGGAAACAAATAAGATGCACAAAAACAGTTTTTCAGAAGCCATATTGATATAAACATTGTTTGAATCCAAACTACAGAAAAAAGAATTATTCATCCGATTTCATTCATTTTTATCCAATATTTACTCTGGTTTTTACCATTTATATTATACTTGTAAAACCATCAATATTCCAGAGGGGCCTCAAAAAAACTCTTTTAGTGGTTTGCTGATAGGGGTGGGGGCTTCTTTACAAAATTTTTTCTCCCCAGTAGTGTATAAGAGCAGCAATTAGATATAGAAAAAAAAATGAATTAAAATAATATTCAAAATGTTAAAGTATTATTCAAGGAAAATTTCTGTGGCAAGTAGTGTATCCAATAAAAAAAAATTGTTTGTAAGACAGATAAACAAATAATTTCTTAGAAAGTTGCATTAAATAACAGCTGGCCTCTTGTTCCTTAGCATGGCTATCTATTCAGGTGGTGAGCTAATCCCTGTTGCAAAAGCCTGCTCAGTCACTTTTGTGTATCTTCACCACCTACAGAGCCAATGTGTAGTTTATATTGCAGCTATGCTGAGCAGAACTGGTTTCTGGTAGAGAGCACATAATCTATTTTTAACAAGGTTGTTACACTGAAACACCCAGCCTCCATGACTTGTGACTTTATGTTAGGATGATTTTGAACAATTCCATCTTCCTAGTTTCACTCACAAGTCTTGGGTCAAGGCATGGTGTGATTTTATAGCACTTGGATATGCTGGAATTGTCTTCCCAGACCAATAATAATACTGAAAAATCACCCACAGTGAAAGTTGAACCCAGGTCTCATGATTAGAACACTAATGCTCTGACCATTTGGCAAAATTCACACCATTAAATACAGATATATAAACCTACAATAAAAATTAAAAAAAAAAACAACATATGAATTTAAAAGAAACATGGACAGTGATACAGAAGATAAAAATGAAGAACTAAATGCAGTTTCTCTTGGAATTTTTTTTTCATAATTAATCATTTGTACACATTTTTCTCTTAAAATCAATGCATCATTTTGTTTGTTTTCACTCAAATATACAAAGCCAAATATAACAAAAAATAATGAAACCTAGAAGCCAGTGCCAAATAAAATGGGGGAAAATTGATAAAATTGTATAAAAAAAATAAATAAGCATTTAAAAAGACTGGTCGAAAAGTAGCGAATAAAAAAACATGAATGTAAATCTGTATGAAGATAAATAGAAAAGATGAAAAGGATAAAATAAGAAAATTAAAACAAACAGATAAAAAATGATAAATAAAAAATAATTAAGAATAATAATAAAAAATGCAAAATAAAAATACTGAATTAATCGTCACGTGAATAAATACAGACAATAGCCAAAACTATAAGTTATACATATGTGTGCATATACTTATATTCATAAAACAAATTTAATAAATGAATAAAATATCTACAAAGAAATTAACAAATGTAAATAGAAAAAAAGAAGTAATATAAACAAATATGTAAATAAATGCATCAATAAATGAATGAAGAAAAAGAAAAATGAAAGCATTTCCTGCCAGTAGAATCATCAGAGCATCAAAAGTTGACAAGAAGTGATTATTCTCAATGCAGATTGTGCCTACAGATTTATCTATTGCCTCTTAAATGTGACATAGCGGATAAAGTTTTCTCTGAAGTGAGACGATGAATTTTACACTCGAGCAAATTGGGACAGTTTGTAATTTTCTTTATTTTCATTTTTTGTCCTAACTTTCATTTTTTTCTAATTTTTTTCTTTCAATGATGAATGTGAATGAAATAAAAGAGCCAATTTTAAAAGGCTAAAGAGAAAAAAGGGTTACTTTTATAGATATTTTCTTATAGACACAACTCGTAGATAAATAAAAATTAAGATTAGTACCGCCTGACAATAAAATACACAGACAGACACACACATACATAAAAACATGACTAATTTTTAATTTGTCATTTATATTAACATAGTAGTCCAAGTTGCAAATGTTAAAGGTCCAACATTTTTAAGTGCCCAGCATTAAATATTTTGAAGCTTTATGGTGAAACTGGCATTTTAAGATCTGATATTTTTTCTTCATTCTGTTGTCTTTCACCCTCTGTAACCCCTTGTCTTTCACCCTCTTTAACCCCTTGTCTTTCACCCTCTGTAACCCCTTGTCTTTCACCCTCTGTAATCCCTTGTCTTTCACCCTCTGTAACCCCTTGTCTTTCACCCTCTGTAATCCCTTGTCTTTCACCCTCTTTAACCCCTTGTCTTTCACCCTCTGTAATCCCTTGTCTTTCACCCTCTGTAACCCCTTGTCTTTCACCCTCTGTAATCCCTTGTCTTTCACCCTCTGTAATCCCTTGTCTTTCACCCTCTTTAAACCCTTGTCTTTCACCCTCTGTAACCCCTTGTCTTTCACCCTCTTTAACCCCTTGTCTTTCACCCTCTGTAATCCCTTGTCTTTCACCCTCTTTAACCCCTTGTCTTTCACCCTCTGTAATCCCTTGTCTTTCACCCTCTGTAACCCCTTGTCTTTCACCCTCTGTAACCCCTTGTCTTTCACCCTCTTTAACCCCTTGTCTTTCACCCTCTGTAACCTCTTGTATCTTAATGGCTTTATTGCTTTCCTTTTGGTGAACTGATTAAAAAGATCAATGTTTACATATCAAGAGAGCTGCATTTTTAATTATCATTTCAGGTTATTAAATCTATTCAAATATCTTGTTAGAATCATTTTTCTCATATTTGTCTTCGTTTATTATAATGATAAAAGTTTCATTTGTTTGTTTTTTTTTTATTGTTTTACCCCAAGCAAGGCAATAAAGCCACTAAAATACAAAGCTGTCCTAATCTTTATTTTTATTTGTCTACTAATTCTGTCTATAAGAAAATATATATAAATGTAACCCTTTTTTCTCTTTAACCTTTTAATATCGGATATTGCTGTCACATCTGGTCTGGTGCTCCTGCTATACATTTAGAGATTCTTAAAATACAAAGAAGAATTTGCAATATTATTGGTCCTGACATGGAATCTAGGCTTCAATCAGTTTCCAACTGCCTTTTCTATAGATTACTTTCATGGTAAATATTCTCATGAACTTTCCTTGATGGTAAATATTCTCATGAACTTTCTTTGATGGTAAATATTCTCATGAACTTTCCTTGATGGTAAATATTCTCATGAACTTTCCTGGTATCTATACTGTATGAATTTATGTACTGTATTAGATTGGTGGTAAGGTTTCATTCTTTAACAGTTGAAATGAATAGATATAATTGTAAGTTCTATGCTAACAGTTTCTTCTGTCACACTTACGGAACTCTATTCCAGCTTCTTGCTTCACAGTCAACTTTGATCTTCAAGAATTTAATGCAATGTCAATCATTATCTCCTGCCTTCTTAATTATTGTTCTTTTATTGTTTTCTCTCCTCAGTATTTTTGCTCATATTCTAACACTGATGATGTGAATGAAATAAAAAACCAATTTTAAAAGGCTTAAGAGAAAAATGGTTACTTCTATAGATATTTTCTTATAGACGCAACTAGTAGAAAAGTCTACATTGATATTTAACACATAGCTGGGGAGAGAAGAGATAGATTCATGATTTTCTTAAAGGAATTAATGTGAAAATGAACACAACAGATTAACTTGAAATTTGAACACAGCTTAATTTTTCTCCACATTGATATCATTACACTGCAAGCATATTTTTATATATAGATACATGGTTTATTATTTTTTCGTTATTGATATTTTAATTTAATTTGGTAGAATCATATCCAAAAGCCTTTGTTAAAGTGCATCATGAAGAACTATTAAAATTGCTACGTAACTGTGGCATATTTGGGAAAGATATTAGAATAATCCCAAACTTATACTGGGAGTGAACCCCCTGCATACAGATAGAAAATCAATTCAGTAAATATACAAAAATAGAAAGCGGTGTAAGAAAAAGATGTGTCTTCTCACTGATCTTATTCAATCTCTACAGTGAAGAAACCCTGAGAGAATTAGAAATTCTACAAGGATTCGTTATTGGTGGCCACAATCTTAATATAAGATATAAAAAAAGACAAAAGGAAAACTTGATAAAGAGGATAAAATGCGTCGGCTAAGATAAGCTTTCCTTTTGGCTTTTTTCATATTGTCCTTTTACAGATATAATCTATCTAAAATGTTTACACAATATGAGATATGCAAATGGTACAGTGTTGATAGCAGACACAGAAAGGAAACTGCAGGAACTCCTACAGAAAGTAGTAAAGGAAAGCAAGAAGAAAGGACTAACCTTCAATTGAAAGAAGAAATAATATATGGTCAGAAACACCCTAGCATGCAAATTACAAACTTGAGTACAAAAATTTAAATCTTTGAGAAGCATTCTGACAGAGGACAGAAAGTGTGGTACTGAAATCCAAAGATACATTGGGATAGCAAAAGATGCTAAGCAAAGCATTAAGAAACAGGAAAATTTAATTGCAAACAAAGAAAAGAGTACTGGACCTTTATGCAACATAAATTACATAAAGGTAGATTTGTTACGATCACTGAACACAATTCTATTCCTGGGATAACCCTTTCATAGCATCTAAAGAGACATGCAAAATGATGTGGTATAAATGAAAGTTAGGCTAGAAGCATGTAGATGTGATAGTAGATAGATTTGTTTTTTACAGTTATTCAACCTTTTTCAAGTTATTTAAAGCCATAAAATATATTTATGTTGTAAGAATTTGGGGAAGACAACATGATTTACTGATACAATTCCTACTAATTAACCCATAGCTGGAGCGAGAAGAAGTGGATTCATATCTTTCCCAAAGGGATTTGCATGTAGTGAATATGTAAAAAAACAAACTGGATATGGAATTCAGCTCTCAAATTTCCAATTCCGAGCTGTTGTCCATTACACTATCTGCATATCCATGCTTACAGCACCTGCTATTTCCAAGCAGTCACTCATCTAGGTACTAACAAGGCTTGATGTTGCTGCAAGTGATTCCTGGCTCTTGATTATCATGCAGTCTGCTAATGCTATTCTTATAGCGTGCTGTTCTTGGCAAGTGTTCGTTTTGTGTGACCATGCAGAACCTAGTCTGTAGGTTTTCAAATGTTCATTTGTCCACTGTTAACAATATCAAAATGTTATCAATTCATCCAAAATGACCTTACATTCTTTGGAAGTCTCACAGACTCCTTTTAGGTGGATCTATTTGAACAAAAGAAAGTTGTTTTCATTTCTGTGGCACAAAACACCTGGCCATGGCATTGATGATGACAATTTAGCTTCTACTCCCAAGTCATTTAATTTCTTCAAATTAATTAAGGACAATTAGAGAAAGAATTGGTCAGGTTGTCATGAAAACAAAAAATAGGCGACATGAGATTAAATATCACACAAAAATTATCTGACAATTTCACTGAGTAGACTGGAAGAACATTCATGGATACTCAAATATTGGCCTCCAACTGAGACAAATGGAGAAATCTGGTCAAGTGCTCAGCTTTGCTGCAAGCCTATGACCACAACCAGACATGGGACTGATGATGATGATGATGACAACTTCATCTTCAAGCCCCCCCCCCCCAAATCTGTCTCTTGATTAATCTGAATAAAAAATAACTTGATTTATTTGCATTCATTTCTAAAAGTTTCATTTTCAGTTTTGATGTGTGTTTTATGAATAAACAAATCAATTCAGTTATCTTCTCTCTTTTGTGGGCAAGAAATTTTAAGTTAATGATATGAATATTTCTCTGAATAACTTTTTTATCATAATTCAGGATGGGATATACATCTAAGTTTTTAATGCAGATGAATTTATCATATATATCTTAACATATACAGTCGATGTGCAAAACTTAATAGCTTAATGCTTGTTATTACTTATTGGTTGAAGATGATTCTTCGAATTTCTGAATGCTGGAAACATTCCAGAAGAATAGAATAAAAGACAAAGGATTACAAATGCTAATAAATAGTGAAGCATCAAGATGATAAGGAACCAGAGATAAGTTAAAGTTGTCATTGCTTCAAGGAAATCTTCCAAAGACAGAACAATAAATGAATAAATAAAAAATGAAGAGAATGTGAATAATTTAATAAATAATCATGAAATTAAATCTCAAGACAAAAATAAAAAAGATCAGTGAGAATGTCTGGACATTTAATTATTTGAGAGAAAATGTTTCTGTTTACTTACCTTTGTATATTGTTAAAATACCAGTATAAATATGTTTTTTTTTTTATCTGTTTTTGTCTATCATTATCAGTGTTTTGTATCTATTTCACTCTGTTTCTATCCAATTCATTCTGTTCCTCTCTCTCACTATCCAGTTCACTCTGTCCCTCTCTCTCTCTATCCAGTTCACTCTGTTCCTCTCTCTCTATATCCAATTCACTCTGTTCCTCTCTCTCTCTCTCTCTCTATCCAGTTCACACGGTTCCTCTCTCTCTCTATCCAGTTCACACTGTTCCTCTCTCTCTCTATCCAGTTCACACTGTTCCTCTCTCTATATATCCAATTCACTCTGTTCCTCTCTCTCTCTCTCTCTATCCAGTTCACTCTGTTTCTCTCTCTCTTTGTCCAGTTCACTGTACCTCTCTCTGCCCAGTTCACTGTTCTTCTCTCTCTGTCCAGTTCACTGTTCTTCTCTCTCTCTGCCTAATTCACTGTTTCTCTGTTTCTGCCTAATTCAATGTTTCTCTCTCTTTCTCTCTGTTCAGTTCACTGTTCCGCTCTCTTTTTCCATCCAATTCCCTCTGTTACTTTCTCTATCCAGTTCGCTCTCTTCCTCTATCTATCTGCTCTTCCTCTCTCTATCCACTCTTTTCCTCTCTATCCAGTTCACTCTATTCCTTTTCTAGTTCAATCTGTTCCCTCTCTACCCCATTCGCTCTCTTCCTATCTCTCTACCCCATTCACTCTTCCTATCTCTCTACCCCATTCGCTCTCTTCCTATCTCTCTACCCCATTCACTCTTCCTATCTCTCTACCCCATTCGCTCTCTTCCTATCTCTCTACCCCATTCGCTCTCTTCCTGTCTCTCTACCCATTCGCTATGTTCCTATCTCTCTACCCCATTCGTTCTGTGCCTATCTGTCTACCCCATTCGCTCTCTTCCTGTCTCTCTACCCCATTCGCTCTCTTCCTATCTCTCTACCCCATTCGCTCTCTTTCTATGTCTCTACCCCATTCGCTCTGTTCCTGTCTCTCTACCCCATTCCCTCTCTTCCTGTCTCTCTACTCCATTCACTCTCTTTCTCTATCCCATTCACTATGTTTCTCTCTCTGTCTGTTGTATTCAATCTGTTCCTCTCTCTGTCTGTCGTATTCAATCTGTTCCTCTCTCTGTCTGTTGTATTCAATCTGTTCCTCTCTCTGTCTGTCACATTCAATCTGTTCCTCTTTCTGTGTCTGTCACATTCAATCTGTTCCTCTCTCTCTCTCTCACTGTCCCATCCATTCTGTTCTTCTCTGTCTCATTCACTCTGTTCCTCTCTGTCTCTGTCTATCCTGTTGATTTGTTCCTCTCTTTCTATAGATTTCAATCTGTTACTATTTCTCACGTTTGTGTACTCTTTCTCTATTTCACTTAGTTCCTTTCACATCCTCTCTATTTTTTTCAGTTTGTTTTTTCTCTGTCCATTTCAGATTGTTCCTCTCTTTCTCTGTTCATTTTTTTCTATCCAGCTTAGACTCTTGTTCCCCATACTGTCCACCAGAGTTTCTTCTTCTCCATCCCATTCAGTTTGTTTCTCTTTCTCACATACACACACACACACACACACTCTCCATTTCAGTCAGTTCCTCTTACACAATTTGCATCTCTCTGTTTATATCCATTTCATTTCATTTTTCCTGTCTCATACACTTTTTCTCTGTTCATTTCAATCTCTCTCTCTCTCTCTCTCTCTCTCTCTATATATATATATATATATATATATATATATATATATATCACTTTTTTGCTCTCTGTCCATTTCAATCAGTTTCTCTATCCATCTTAGTCTGTTCTCTTACTCTCTCCATATATATATATATATATATGTGTGTTATGTTTTATTTCCCTCTGTCTATCCAATCTGTCTGCCATTCTTCTACCACAGTCTTTTCCTCTCCATATATATTTATCTCAGCCTGAGCCCTTCATTCTCTAACCATCTATGTTTCTTCCACTCAATCTGTTTTTCTCTTTAATTTTTTCATGTTTAATGAAGATCATTCAAGAGTCTTTCCCAGTGCAGATATAGATGCATTTTTTTTTTAATTCTCAAATTGGCAAGTGTTCATTTTGTGTGACCATGCAGAACCTAGTCTGCAGGTTTTCAAATGTTCATTTGTCCACTGTTAACAATATCAAAATGCTATCAATTCATCCAAAATGATCTTCCATTCTTTGGAAGTCTCATGGCCAAACTCTTTTAGGTGGATCTATTTGAACAAAAGAAAACTGTTTGCAATTCTGTGGCACAAAACACCTGGCCATGGCATTGATGATGATGATGACAATTTAGATTCTACTCCCAAGTCATTTAATTTCTTCATATTAATTATGATAAAAACACCTCAGACTTCATTGAACAATTGGATCACCATATTGGAACTACAGTTACTACTTTATCTATTGTTAATTATAATTAGGTTGAATACTATTATTGAAGACAAATGTTGCATGATAGAGTTTTCTTATTAAAATTATGTGTTTGTCTTGTTTAGTTTTCACACATCTGCACATCGAGAGGGCCACTCTCTTGACTGAGAAAAACACTAGTGTTATATAGCTCTCCCAGTCTCAGATGCATGCTGACTATTGGCTAATACCTGCCTCGTATCATTCATATGCAAATAGTCAATGCCACCTACTCTAAGTAGAAGGTCTTCTCTCAACAGCCCATTGTGGAAGGGGACACAACTCCTGGTGCTTACAGCACCACATACAACCAATTCGGAGTCTTTTATCAGGCTCATCTGATTCTCTGTTACAAATTATTAGTTGTTATCATTAGGTTTTCTTTGAATTCAGTCTTTGTCATCATAATTATCAGCACTCTATGGGTGTTTATCAATTCCACTTAGTAAACTGTTTTACAGTTCCTGTATGATCACCAAACTTTAAAAATTGTCAAGCCTGGTTAATACCTAGATGGGTGACCACATGGGCATACCAGGTGCTCTAAGCCTGGATAAGCATCTGGTATAATGGATAATGGCTCAGATTATTAATCAGAGAGCCAAGTTCCAATTTCCAGTTGAGTTTATATTCATTTAGGTGCAAATAACCTTGGGGAAGGTATGAATCCACCTCTTCTCCCCCTGCTATGGGTTAATTATAATTAGTAAGACTTGTATCATTAAATTATTATTATATCAAAAAAATTTCTTACAACCTAAAAATATTTTCTGCCTTTAAATAATCTGCAAACGGTTGATCTGTAGAAAAAAAAATTTAAAAATCAGCTATTATATTCAAGTCAGTTGTCTTCCTCCAGGACCATAAGTTCAGAAAACTTTTGTCTAGTGTTTAGCTTTGACTAAATTCATTAAAAAAAAAAGATAACTTTCAGTTGAGACAATCAGGATTAATTCTTTTTAAATTGTTGAATTTGTCATTTTTGTGTATTGATTCCTAGATAGTAGTGGGAGAAAAATAAAAAGCAATTTAAGCATGTTATAATTTTATTTTAAGAAAGACAAAAGTGTGTAATAAAATAGATTGTAAGAGTGTTCTCTATTACAAGATCCTGTTAAAGGGTTTATTATTTCATTTGAACAAGTTCTGCTTCCAATGGGACTAACAGAAGGCAGTCAAAGAAAAATAACCATGATTTTTTTATACAATGATCTTCATCCTGTACAAGGCCCAAGAGCTACTCAAGGAGAGGCTTACAGAGGCACAATTTATGGGGAAATGTGGGGAAGTTAATTGCTAACTCTAGACTTAAACATGTTAAAATTGTAGTGAGCAGGAAAACATCCTTTTGAGTGTAGGCTCTATAAAGCAGCTGTTCATGGGAAGAAGCTGCTTGAGTGGACCTTGTATCTCACCAGTGGAATAAGGGTGGTTTGCTACAATATGCATGGCATAGCAAGTCTTAGCTGTGAAGGTTAGAACTGGTGGAACTAAGGAATGTAATTCTTCTGAAAACTTTCCATGGAAGTAGCATGAAGTTTATGATATTTCTTCTGTGAGAAAGGAATTGTAGGCTGGAAAATAGTTCGTCACCCACAAGGACATAGAGATGCTTTTGGACTCTATCAAGAGGAGAAAGTGAAGACATGTCAGCTCCTGCCCATATATAGCAGCAGTACTTGATTTTCGGCCTGATCTGGCTCTTGTAAAGGTAGGGGATAGCAGGGCAGTGTAGTCAGGTACTTACTGGATCATTACCATTTTCCACTATTTTTAGTGATAGATCATGTGTTTGAGTTCCACAAGGTCTGGGTTGAGGTTATGTCCCAATATGTGCTCAAAGCATGAGGACTTTCTGAGAGAATACCCATTCATCATTATAGAAAGAGCATCCATGTATATTCTATCAGAATAAAGATCTACTGCTTGTTTATTTGTTGATTAAATCAAAATTGTTGGGAAATATTGATTGATCTCTTTTATTCCCCAGATATTGTATTTCTGGATTACTGTTTGTCTTTACAGAATTCATTTAATGAAATAAATTGTCAGTACCCTGAAAAAGCACCAGTATAGCTGTTCTTTGTTGGCAAAGATAAAAAGCTCAGGGAAGATAGAAATATGAAATTGGTTGAAAGATGGTACAAGATAGTAGAATGAAATGGTAAATGGCTTTATGACGCTACTGCTGAAAATAAAAATTAAAAAAATCTTTTAATCTTATTAATAAATCTGACAAACTTTTGGCTAACCCAATTCAAACTATCTAAAATATTTACACACATATCTAGAATAGAGGGTTATCCTTAACTGGGTGACAAGTGTATCCATTCTATTTTTTCTGTTACAACTAAATTATATAATAAAAACATGGCATAATTTCTGTCTCAACTTCTGGGATGAGGAGTTATCATTATTTATATGCAAATTATTGTCCTCATTTTTGTTGTTGTTGTCACGTTTCAGCCATTGTACTTTCAGGTCTTCATCAGGTATATGTTCATCCAGGTAACCTACAGGAAATTCTGAACTGAACATAATCTATCGAGATAGATTATTCTTATTCCACTGCCCATGTCTAGGGATATCTTGTCTAGTTCTTATTTTTAGTACTGGTCAGTTATTGTTTTTCTTGGTTCCACTGAGTCTAAGTATATACTTGGCTGGAGAGTGTGTACGTGGACTTAGTGGAAAAAAAATAAACAAAATATTCATAGAAATGACCAGTGGAATGAGAACAATCTACTCCAGATCAACATAAAACTGATGAAAGCCAGTGGGCACAATGGGCAAAACCTGATGATAACTAGAAAGATGTGGACAATAGTTTACACATAATTAATAAAAAGGAGTCATTCTATTAGGTTGGTGCAAAAAATAATGACGTAATAATGTCGTTTTTTGACGTTGAAAAATACGTCAAAAAACGACATTATTACGTCATTATTTTTGCACCAACGAAATAATTGTTATACAGGTTACAGCAGAAATACCTCCCATATAATGGTAAGACATCAACTAGATGAAAACACCATTGCTACTAATGTCTTACCATTATAAAAGAAGACTTTCTGATGGATACTGTAATATCTGTACATTTGTGTGTGTTTAGACCCACACATACACATACACATACACATATATATATATATGTGAGTGTGCCTGTGTATATATATATATATATGTGTGTGTGTGTGTGTATATATATATATATATATATATATATATATATATATGTGTGTTTGTGTATGTATATATATATGTATTTGTGTGTATGTATATATATATATATGTATGTGTGTGTATATATATATATATATATATATATGTATATATATGTATGTGTGTGTGTATATATATATATATATATGTATATGTGTGTGTATGTATATGTAGTGCTTGGAAATATAAAACACATTCTTACACACACTTTGGCCAGAAAAGAAAGCTCTTGTTTGGACGCAAGAAAAATTAAATGAAAAGCTTAACCGTAGTACCTTGTCTGTCGTTTTTAATGAAACATGCATAAAGGAAGGATTGTTGCCTAAATATACAACTATATATATGTTAGGCCTGAACTTTATTTACTATTTATTTTTTCCTCAATTCCTCACACTGATCTCCAATCTTGTGAACTACAGCAGAGGTTTATTTCTAAAAAAAGAAAAAAGCAATATTTTTGTACACATGTCTATCTGTACAAGAGAGTGATTTAAGAAAATAACTCAGATGCAGTTATAATAGCTTTTGACAAAAGATGACAGATTTGATCGATATGATAAAAATCAAAAAATTTGGTTTTGTGTTTCAGATTTCAAGCATTTATCAAACAAAAGTTGGGTTTCAACAATTAGAATTTGAATGTCTTACTCCACCCTTAAGAAGAATGAATGGTAAATTAAGATTTGTAATCATGTACCACAGATCTCGTTGTCTGATGGATTTTGGTTCAGTTATTATTTTATCTCTTTTGTAAATTTTTCCTTCTTAGAATCAACGATAAAATTTGATTTTGTTCTTTGACCTCATAAGATCATGTGTGATAAGTTGATCATATTTTAGACAACACACTTTATAAAAAAAATAAATGAGAAATCGTAGCAAAGGCATTTAAAAACTGAACTGGAAAGAGAAATGTGGTAAAATATATGCATGGCACTGTCAGTTGAGCATGTGTCTTTGAAGCTACAGAAATACGTCTTGTCACATGCAAAAGCCACTTATATACAACTTATGCATTTATTAATAAATATGGAAGTGTTTTGTGTTTTGTTTTCCTGCAAAGGTGGATATCTAGAGAAAAAATGAACATGATAGCAATGCATTTTCATGCATCAGTGCAGACTGAGACAAAAGAAACGTGTATGTATATATTTGTTTGTGATTCTCTCTCACTTTTAAACATAGATTTACATAATGTATATTTATGTTATATATATATATATATATATATATATATATATATATATATATATATATATATAAAATGTATGTTTACATATGTATGTGGATATATATATATATATATATATATATATATATATATATATATATATATATATATATATATACAAATATATAAAAGTGTATCTATATATATATATATATGGGCACCTTGAGGCAGTGTAATGGTTAGCAAGCTTGTCTCACTAGAACAATTATGACTGAATAGTGAGTTTGATCCTCACTGAATGCCCCATACTTTCAGCCTTGTGCCACATCTAAGCTATGCTTGGAAAATCACTATTTATATATATATATATATATATATATATATATATAATCTACATTCAACATCACTTGATAAGACAGCAGAGGTGTTGAAACAAAATGACTATTTTTCTAGTGATTTTATAACATACTTATGTTATAATTTTTAAATAAATAATTATATATATATATATATATATATATATATATATATATATGATTATATAAGTATGTATATTTATATATATAAAATGTATGTTTATGTATGCATGTATATTTAATATATATATAAATAAGATCTATTTTTAGATATGTATGTATATTTAATATATATATATATAATAACCAAATATCTTTTGAAAAATTGATTTGAAGGCATTTTTCCTAACTTTGTATCAAGCTTGAATAAAACTTTTTCCAAAAGTTTCATTGTACCACCACTTGCCGTGAAAGCAGCCAAAGAGGTCATTTTGAAGAATCAATAGTTTTAGAATATATTTTTTTTTTGTTTGGTTTAATTTGTATTTAATTTGGCTCAGGAATTCATATATTCAGTAAATAAAACCTTTGTGATATTTGTTTCATTGAAAATAACACATTTAGGATGAGAAATAAATTTTGATCGTGACCAAATACTCTTCACTGGTAGTGTGTGTGTGTGTGTGTGTGTATGTATATATATATATATATGTGTTTGAGTGTGTGTGTGTATATATGTATATATATTTAATATATACAGTGTGCGATGGATAAATTGTCGTCTAAATTCCACAAAAATGAAAATAACAATTGATATCTCATTTTAACAGATTCATTTACAAAAATTACACAACAAGACATTGAAATGCTAACAAGTAAATTTGTTCAATAAAATCGCCATTGGCTTCAACCACAGCCTCCAGAATCTCTTCTGGACGGTCTCCTTGTTTAAATTGGTTAATGCTTCCATAATCCTTGCATTCAGTTCATCTTTAGTGTTACGAGGTGTTTTGCTGGGCTCTCATTCAAATGTGCCCCACACATAATAATCAAGGGGGGCTTGCAGTCTGGGGAGTTAAGTGGCCAAATGTAAGGGGTGATGTGGCCACAGAAATTGTCTGACAGCCATGACTGGCTACTCTTGCTTGTCTGGCATGGTGCAGACTCCTGTTGCCAGATATAGAATTTTCCAGTGGCCACCATCTTGATCCAGGGCAGCACTACTTTCTACAAGGATGTAGGCCTCTGTGTTGTATCTGAGATCCGGTGAGAAGATGAATGAACTATCTGCATTTTAAGTCTTCTCACCCAAAACACCTCAAGGAGAACCTTCCTTATTCACAATCACTTAGACTCAGAAGGATATGGTTCAACAATGAAGAACTAAATAAACACACTAAAAATATCGAGCATCAATTCACAACACATGGCTACAAACAACACTTAATCAGAGAACAGATAAATAAAGCAATTTCTACACCTAGAGAAGACACCCTAATGTATAAAATTAAAAATAAATTACAGACGCATCCCTCTAGTACCCACTTTCCACACCACTCTTCCTCTACTATCCCAGATAATCAAAAGTCGCTGGGAAATACTATATCTCAAATCAGGCTTAAAAATTTTGTTTGAGAAACCCGGCCTTCTAGCATATTGTAGACCTAAGACCCTGAAGGAAATTATAGGTAGTAACCAAATTTCAGATGATAATAGACCAGAAATATAAGCAACATGATTTTCACAACCATATAACAACAAAAGGAGCTTATGTTGTAACCACATTAGGCATACCAATTCGTTCACTAGCTCAGTTACTAAATCTACTTTCAAAATCTACCACAATTCCAACTGTAGAATTCATAACATAATTTACCTATTAGAATGCACATTATGCCAGAAAAAATATATGGGAAAATCTGAATGATCTTTCACAACAGAATTAATAATTATCGGAATCAGATCAAATTGGCTCCCCACAAAAGATTATCACCTGTAGAACAAAATTTGTGCTTAGAAAAACATGATTTTAAAACCATGCCAAATTCACTATAATTGAAAAATAGAAATAGACAAAAAAGATAACCTTAGAAAAATATTAGAACAAAATTAGAAGAAAAATGGATTTTGCACCTCAAAACACTTTGTCCACATGGGCTAAACCACAAATTTAACAACATAGATAGAATTAATATATAACGCCCTACCCACATTTCCCATCCACACAAAACAGACATGCTTGCAGGGGTCTTGAGGTCTCACACTTATACACACACTCATAACAATATATAGACTTGCACACATCATACATACTCCCAAAGAATTAAAAGATAACATACACTTAACATGTACATCTCCCTCCCAGCAACCAATAAAATTGTAAAAATGACCAAGAAGGGAATTCTGAGACTCATGAATCTCCCCAGCCTCTATCTTAAAAACAACTTAAAAGAGGCCATTTGATCAAGAAGGACAGACCAAAATTAATGATAAAAAACAAATGAAAACTATAGGTCAAGTTCCTTTTCTTCATAGTTATTCACTCCTGTAGTTCACTGCTACTAACAAGCAGATTTTTTTCTCCTGATGAGGCCATGGTGGCTGAAACTAGTCGAGAAACCTAATTGAAATAATAAAACAAAAAAATATTAATATACAAAACAGTGTGTCTGAAAATTTTAATTTTTAAATATTTTTATTGTTCAAAACATATACACACACACATGCTAAGGCAGATAGAAATATATATATTGTAATATATACATTTTGTATTCCTATTGATGAAAGAACATTTTTATAAGTTCATACTAAGGCAGATCATTCCTAAGATTTCTTAAATATGCAAGGCCAATAGATTTAATGCATACTGTTTAATATTTTAAAATGGGGTGCTTATTTCAAATAAGAAGTGTCCACTGTAATGACATTTGAAGTAATGTGAGTCATTTAATGCCAAAATTTAATTTTCTTGGGAGCATTAATGTATTGTTGATAATATTTTTTTTTTTTACAAAAATGTGATGCTTTTAATGTTTTTTCCTTACAGAGATGTATTGCTGCTAATTTATTTTACTATGAAAATATGTTGCTGATATTTTTACTATAAAAATGTATTATAATTTCATTGTGTTTCCCCCCAGTTTGGTGGGGGTTATCTATTTACCCATAGCTGGGACTCTAACAGGTGCTACCACCCCAGATTGGGGTAGACCTGGGAACAACAGCAATTAAGAGGTGGTTCCATGTTCCCTCAAAATCTTCCGATCAGACACCTTGCTATGTAATGTTTATCATTATACCCATGATGACCAACTGATATTGGTAAAATTTTATGCTTTCATAAGGTTATTTTCATAGTCATATGAACAGAATATCATGTGAGTTTCAGCTTTTAATATTGATCTTTATTTAAAGATAATGATAACAACTTTTTGGAGAGGTTTTATTAGGCTAACAAACTTAACTGCAACAGACATTTTTATTTAGAAAGATATTGACCATAGAAACATATTTGATTAACCAAGTATCCTATAAACCTGAATATATTATTATTTTTTTAATATATGATGGGCTCTTTGACATCCGATAAACTTTATCAATGTTTTAATCATTGGTCATATTACATTTTCTACTGCTTTGACTTTAACAAAACATTTTATTTCTAGCCAGAGATATTCTTTGATTGAATGTAGATAAGCTTACCATAATTTCCAAGCCTCAATCTGAGACAGTTTTCAGTTTTAATAATAGGTTTATGTGGTGAACAGTCCTGTAGAAGCAAGCGAGTCAGAGTGGCTTGCATCTGATGTAAAGGAAAATGAGGTTCTTACCTCAATGTGTGGCACGTGGCAACAGCAATTTTGCTCTTTGAAAATGGCATTATTCTCCTGTTTAGCCATTCCACCAGTATGTGTGGTAACAAGGGTTTTTGTACAGTTTGGCTTGCTTCGACCAATAGCAAGTCGTGTGCTGATTGGTCAAACTGGAGAAGGCTATTTACCAGGGTAACTGAGAATAAAAGCAAAGAAAGCTGATTGGTTGGTTGACCACAGAATCAACCTGATAAAAGAGGGCCGAAGCAGGGAGAATGGGAGAAGAAATTGGTTTATGTTTTGAAGTGTGCGGAAAGCAAGAACAGCGGCAGATTGAACCAGCGGTATCTTGAATTGTACAAGTGACATCCAAGTAATAGATATTCATTTAAGTTACAGTTTATGTTCTTGTATAACAAATTGTTTCATATCTAATATGTTAAGAGTATGGATACGCAGTACATGTAGTGGTTATCAGCACAGAAAATGGAATCAGCCAGCTGACTTCAAATTCCAGCCTAGTCAGTTCACTTTCACACAAATACCCTTCTCTATTCTTCCATGACCTAGACATTAAATAGCAAATAGATTAGGCTCTCTAGATTTGGTTGGCATCTGTCTACTCTGAATTCAAAACTAGATAGAAGGCAACAGGAAACCACTCTATTTTTTGCAAAGAACTTGTGGTGATTCACAGATAATGAAGAAACTGAATCTGTGGAGGGTTATGTTGCTTATGTTCTGAAGGGACATGTTATGTTGGAAAAATGCTGAGAGGAACAAAGAAGGGGAAGCTTTGAAGAAATATTATTGTCTATGAGCTGAAAATAATCGGCATGTATGGAGAGTAAGAGGGAGAGAGATGGATCTCATATTCTTACATGTCTATGTGTTCATAAGAACTTTTAGTGTTTTTAGTGTTTAGCTATCATTAAACAAACTAAACAAACTAAAAGTTTTTTAGTTCTTAAGTTCAAGTAATATATTTTTTTTTAAACCTGTAATCCATTTCAGTTTGTTGAATCTTCACATGTACAAGGACCTGCAACAGCAATGGGTATGTCTAAGGCATGATAGCTTGACAAAGTTCATTCCTCTTCAGTTTGATATCCTTCTCTTAGACTGGTAGATTTAACAAGGTTAAAAGACACAGTCTACCCTACTATTTTACCAACTAGGGGAAAAAGAAAGAGATTCATGCCTTTGTTAAAGGACATTAGTTAAAATTGAATGCTGTCCTGAGTAAGATAAACTACGTCCAGTTGGAAGGCCTCTGATCAGGAGATTTTTGAGAGCATAAATCCAATCCTTAATTGTTGTTGTTTCCAGGTCCACATTTGCCCAAAGTAGTAGCACCTGTTAGGGTCGCAGAGATGGGCAAATAGTGAACCTCCAAAGTGGGATCAAGACATGAAAAGATGAAAATGCATTAAAAAATGTGTCTTAAAATTTTTGTCTTACACTGTTCTTTGTTAAAACAATTCTAAGATATTTAAATTTGAATTTGGTATTTTCAATTTGTAATTTGCATGTTGGGATGTTCCTTTTGCTGAAAAACATGCATTCAGTTTTCTAGCAATTGGTGTTAAGTCCTTTATACATGCATTTCATTCACAACACTCTGCAAGACAGAGTTTTCAAATAAAATGTTAAATTGTAAATGCTAACATTCATGACAAGTGGCACTCAATCCAAACAATCAGATCACTTCCTCGATAGATTATTAAATATTTTTATATGTTTATTCATTTCTCGCTATCTTTCTCTCCTTATATATATGTATATGCATACACACACACATATATATATATATATATGTATATATATATAATAAAGAGGCTTAAACACTAATTAGTGTTTAAGCCTTTTTATTATATCCTTACTCTGTCCTGGACATTGAGTTCTACCTGGATTCTATCCTCTCGGAATTTTTTATTCAAAAAATATACATGTGTGTATATGCACCTGTGGATTTTGCATATATATGTATATTTACCACTAATATTATCTGTATATATATATATATATATGTGTGTGTGTGTGTGTGTGTATGTGTGTATGTATATATATATATATATATATATATATATATATTTATGTATCCTTGTGCAGGTATGCAGAAAATAGAAAAGAACACGTTGGGTGCATAACCAACTAAAGGATGACCGTAAACATTAGCCTTGAAATAGATACCCTACCCAACCTTAGCAAAACCTCTCAGAGGATGATGAATCTACTGATAAGAATTAACTCCCTGACCACTTAAAGAAGGAAAATAGTATAGCCACTCCCACAATAACAAATTCTGTAAAAATACACGTAAACCGAGAGATAGCTTATTCCTTAAATTTCGCTTGAAGATGAAACGTGACTAAACACCTCAATCCAACTTAATTTTATTAATTATTTGGATGATTTCGGCTCACGTTTTTGAAACATGAGAACTCTTATGTAGCGAAGGAATCATATTTTTAAACAAAATATATTATTATAATATATTATATATATTTATATATATATTTCTCATGCATTTTCATATTTTCATGTCTGGGTGTGTGTGTATACATATATATATATATATATATATATATATATATATATATATATATATATATATATGGGTGTGTGTGTATGTATATATATGCATGTGTGCGTCTGTGTATATGCATATGTATGTTTATGCACACACACACACATATATATATAGATACATATATGTGTATATGCATATATATATGTATGTGTGTATATCTGTGTGTATATATATATATATATATATATATATATATATATATATATATTTAGATAGATATATATATATATATATGCATATATATATATATATATATATATATATATATATATATATATATATACATGCACAAGTATGTTTGTATATGTATATATATTTATACATAAGTTTGTGCGTATATGTATATGGATATATAAACTTACAAACAAATGTAGAAAGATATTCAACAAACTCTTACGCAAAACTTCCCCAAATCAAGCACTTGCCACAAAATATTCAGTCATAACTCAGTTAAGATCAGCTACATTTGCACCGAGAACATAACACAAATAATAAAAAAGCACAACAGTAAACCTATCAACAGACCACCCAAACTAATTTAACTTACATGTAACTGTAGAATAACAATCTTACGTCCCTTAAATGGTAATTGCTTATAAAACAATGTAATATACCTCGTCATGGTAAATTCTTCAGATAACAAAGGAAAAATATACATAGGAGTAACTGAATGACCCTTGAAACAAAGAAACTATGCACACAAAACATCTTTCACAAATTTTAAATACTCGAACAGCACAATCCTTTCCAAGTATATCTGGGAAATTAAAAACAAAAAGCAAATCACACCAAAATATCATGAAAAATAAGGAAAATAACATCAGCCTACAATAATCAATCCAAAATCTGCAAACTCTGATTGGAGGTAAAAATACCAATAATCACTTCCCCAGACCAAAACAATAAATGATCAGAGCTCATCTAAAGCCAAATTTTTACTATGTTACTTAAAACCAAAAACTGAAAAGAATAAATAAATAATATAAAGACAAATAAGTTAAAACAAGTAAAATAAACTAATCCAAATAAATAAATAAAGTAAATAATAAACAAATTAATTTATTTGTTCCTTTATAGTAATGAAACAAGTAATATATTAATAATCTAATCGGCAGATAAATTTGTAAAGTCTCTTAATCTGTTGGGGAATACTTTATTTTAACTGTCCCTCGCTTATTTATTTACATGTTATTTCCCCTTCCCGCGTTACAAGAATATACACTTGTTTGTTATTTTAGCGTGTTCCCCCTTTTTGCTCTTTATTGTCGTTACTATTCTTTTCGTTAATTAATTATCCAACGATTGCCTCCTGATGAGATGTTGGTTCAAAGGGCCTTAGAGACTTTTAAAATTAAAATCAATACATTACTTGTTTTTAAAATTATATATATATATATATTTGTTCTTTTATAGTAATGAAACAAGTAATATTTTAATAATCAAAATGTTGACTATCATAGTTTCATTTATCATCATTAAATAAGACTTTTATCACAAACATTTATATATACATACACACATTATATATATATATATATATATATATATATATATATAGATTATTAATATATTACTTGTTTCATTACTATAAAGGAACAAACAAATTAATTACTGTTATATCCAATATTAATAAAATGTTTATAAGACATATTTAGTTTATAGTAATGAAATTAATGATATTTTAATAAGGTAACAATTTAATGCCAACATTTAGTTTATTAGCTAATTAC
Organism: Acanthosepion lycidas; assembly: GCA_963932145.1. Taxonomy (NCBI): domain Eukaryota; kingdom Metazoa; phylum Mollusca; class Cephalopoda; order Sepiida; family Sepiidae; genus Acanthosepion; species Acanthosepion lycidas. Next base: position 50,802,438 of record OZ010583.1, read on the forward strand.
TTGTTTCATTAATATAACTTAAATATTTTTTTTATTTTAATGAAACATAAATAAAAATATTTTCTTTCTTTATATAGGTATTTTTATAACATGGAGGGTGGGAAACCATGGCTGTCTGCAACCTCATATTTTTGGTTGCTTTATGTAACCTTTGACATATTTCATCCATCTTTCTTGTTCTGAAAAAAAAATATGTAAAACTATTTTATTAAAACTTTAACTGTTTCAAATAAAAATATTTTCCCTATTACTTTTCTCTAAGTTAAAATTATGACATTTTTCCTACCCTAGCACATCATACCTTATGACTTTTCTTTCATGAATTTTACCTATCCTATATTTTTTTTCCTATCACCAGTTATATATTCTCCCCTGTTAAACCTGGTTCATCTGGACAGAAGATGAATTTTTTGAGTAGCACATGCTAATCTTTCAAGGTATCAGAAATGGCAATTTGCTATAACATTTAACTAGATTTGTTCAAAATTATTTGTTCAGTTTAAAATTTAAAAGATATGGAGACCTTCTTAATTTTTAAATTGAACAAATTAATAATTCTGAAGAAATTTTTAAAACATAAACAGAATACAAATTTTAGTAACTGCTATTATTTTAGCATTAATGGTATGCAATCCTAATCATAATTGTCAGTAAAAGATTTAAAAATAATAATTTACAAGTTATATTCCAAACAACTGGTTGTGAAAATCTACACACACACACACATATATGTGAGATATCACACATTGAGTGCTAGTATTAATAAAATAGTGGCTATTTAACAGAGCTATTAAGTATCTATTAATAAATAGACATATTATCCCTCACTGATAGTGCAACTTGAAGTTTCATGTGCAGTGCAATCTACTTTGCACCTGAAGATTGTGTTGTGTATGAAACTCCAACTCATGTTACTGGTGAGGGATGAGATGTTTATTTATTAATATATATATATATATATATATATATATATATATATATATATATATATATATATATATATATATATATATAAATGCAATTATTTTGATATAAGTAAAATTTTTTTATGTGTATATTCCTTCAATCAATCTACAAATACATAATAAATCCACCATTGAGATTTTAAAGCATTAATTGGATTACATTAAGTGTTTCTGGCAATATTTTTGAATCTGGCTTTATTCACTATTTGTTTGCATGTTTAGTGCATACAACACTGGAAAAATGTAGAAATTGTTTTGGTCCCATATAAAAATAACTTATGTAACTTTTTGTAAGCAATAAATAAGCTGAAGATTTTGCTTATATAAATAAATATAAACAGATTCATGAGAAGTTCATTCTATGCTAACAAGAATACTTGGTCAAATATATAACTCACTCACCAGATCTTTTTATAATGAGAAAATAACGTTTGTATTTTATTCACAGAGCTGACTAAAATTACTTTTTTATTTGTCATAGCCGGAGTGGAATTTTCTTCTTTTTTGTGTATGCTTAGGTGACAAAAAATAATATCCTTACCAAATTCATTATATTATTTGGATAGTTTTCAAACTGATCGCTGTAACTCTGCTAGAGGTCATTTCTATTGTTGAGAAGGTGTTGAGTGTTGTCCACAAAAGGGGTTGTGTTTGCTTCGATTTTCAGAAGACACGTCTCTGATTAAAATAGATCATCCCAAGTGTATTTGCTTTATCTCATGGTATTTTTAACTTAGAAACAGAATAAACAAGTGCCTTGAAAATACATGAAAAACAGTGAAATATAGCAAAATAAATAAATCAGAGTATAAACGGTAATTATGAAAAAGTGGGAGCATTAAAGGTGAGGTAACCATTTCATCAATGACCACCTTCGATGTTCTGAACGACGTTGTCTACGCTGAATTTTTTAACAGATAACAGCTAACTCTAGACTTGAGAAGGTTAAGATTGTAGTGATCAGGGAAACATCCTCTTGGGAGTTGGTTCCACAAAGCAGCAGTTCATAGCAAGAAGCTGCTCAAATGCAACATACATCTCACCAATAAAATACAAAGGGAATAAGGGTGGTTTGCAAGAACGTGTGCAGCACGTCGGGTCCTAGCTATGAAGGTTATAACAGGTAAAACTAAAGAATGTAGCTTATCTGAGCACTTTCCATAGAAATAGCAATAAAACGGCAAGAGGCCTGCAACATTTTTTCATTGAGAAGGGAGGAAAATAATTTGTCACCCATAAGAAAGCAAGACAATTTTGGACTTTATTGAGAGTGGAAAGTGAATACTTGGCAGATCCCACTCATGTTATTTATTTATTATTTTTTTTAAGCATTTCACCCCAAGCAAAGCTGTATGCCACTAGTACACAAGGGGTTACAGAGTGTGAGTGAGGGTAAAGAGGCATGATGGAGGAAAGGATGAAGAGAAGGAAAAGGAATAGGTCAGGGTATCTGGAGATATCGATTGACATTACATTTGAATAGTTGGAGATTATAGCTATCAGGGAAACAAGTAATAGGAAAGGAATTCCACAAATGGGATATACGAGACATGAAGCTATTGGAGTAGAAGAAACAGCCACATTTAACTGTTTTGACAGTGAAAGGGTGGGGCCATGATGCCAGCCTAGTAGCATGCTTAAATTCATGCAGTCTGGGAATTATCGAAAGTATCTTGTCAGAGTAGTTACTGTGAAAGTATTTGTAGAAAAGACAGAGGGAGGCAACGGCACATCTGTGAGAGAGCGACTATAGATGAGAAGCCAGATTAGGGCCAACCATATTGCATATATGTCTATGGATCTTGTCGAGGACCTTAAGAAAAACAGTGGGGGCACCAGACCACATATGGCAGCAGTATTCCATTCAAGGGTAAATGGTTGAGTTATAGATTTAAAGGATGGACTCAGGTGAGAAAAACTTTGGTGCGGCAATAGTACTCCATTTTTGCCCTGATCTGGCTCTTGTAAAAGTAGAGGATACCAGAAGGAGTCAGGTATTTACTAAGCTGGTACAGGTAACCGACCATTTTTCCAGAACCTTTACTGATGGATCATATGTATGAGGTTCACTTGAGATCTGGTCATCTTTGAAGGAACATCCATTCATCATGTTTGGTGATAATTAAGCAAAAAATATATTTTTGCCCTCCATCAGTATGGCTAATGCTAACCTCCAGGAGAGCAACTCATTGCACCTTTTCTGTCTAATATTTTCCAGCGACGTGAAGTCAAATGATTATATTAAATCAATTGCTAGGTCTGCTTCTAAGTTCACTGTGTTGTTTTAAACAATTTTCTCATCAGGATCTATCTTCCTCCTTTTAAGTCTATCATAAATCCATGCATTGAATATTGCAACCACATCTGGTCTGGTGATTCTGCTATGCATCTATAGATTCTTGACAAAATCCAAAGAAGAACCTTCAGTATTATTAATCCTGACTTTTCACCTCCACATCAATGCATTTCTCACTGCTGTAGCATAGCTTTTCTGTGTGTTTTTCTTATAAATAGTTTCATAACTTGACTTCACAAATTAAAGTGCAGTACTAGATTGGCAGCTAGGTCTCATCATTTTATTGTTGAAATTGCTAGGTGTAACTATAAGTTCTGTTTTAATAGTTTTTTTTTTCTTATACTGCTTCTTTGGGGTGCTCTCTTTCACCTACTTGCTTGAAAAATTATGATCTTTAAAAATTTAAATGCAATGTCAATTGCTATCTTCTCTATTTTTGAATTCTGTTCTTTTATTGTCCTTTCTCTTCAATATCCTTTTCTCAGTTCCCTTCATTCTCAGTAATCCCTTGTGCTTTAGTGGCTTCATCATTTTGCTTAGGGTAAAATGATTAAAAAAAATTTTATAAGAAAATATTCACATACACTGATTAAACATTTAATGCTGGTTGAAATTTATAAAATCTTTTTCTTAAAAGAGTCTTTCAGGAAAATAGGTTCCTCATGTTCACTGTTATTATTCTTTTCATTATTGAAATATTTTTTCCTAACCCATTGTTTAATATAGTGTAGAATATCAACCTTTGATTATATCATTATTTTCTCAAGTTACATGAGCTATCTATGTTTTTGTTGTTGTTGGTTTTGAAAGTGTTGAAGAAATGTGGTTTCTGTTAGTTGGTAAAATTCTTTGTGATTATATCTGGAATTCAGTGAATGAACAGATAGTCTTACTCTTGGTTGAAATTGATAAAATCTTTTTATTAAAACAGTTTTCCAGGGAATTAGAATTCTCAAGTCCACTGAATGTTATAGCTCTTCCTGATATTGATGGGGGTTTCCATTTTGCTTTTGGTAGTGTGGAAATTTAACATTTTGATATTTTGTTCTAACCAATATCACCCCAAGCAAGGCAGTAAAGACACAAGGGGTTACTAGATGTGAAACAATTAGAAAAGAGAAACATTATTAAGAAATGAGAACAATAGAAGAGCAATCAGGAAGACAGCAGATAAGGATTGAGATTGCATTTAAATTTTTTAAGTTGGCTGGAAGATAATCCCACAAATGAGAAGTGTGAGAAAAGAAACAGTTAGCAGAGAACTTACAACTACATCTAGTCAATTTAACTGTAAATAGATGAGATCTCGACACCAGTCTCATACTATAGCAAAGAGCTCATCCAAACAATTACCATGAAATTATTTATAGAATAGGCACAAGGAAGCAACTTTACAGCAACAAGAAAGTGACTGAAGGCAAGACCCTAGTTCAGGACCAATAATATTGCTGATTCTTCTTTAGATTTTATCAAGAATCACTAAATATATAGCAGGAGCACTGGACTATATGTGGAACCAGTATTCTAAGTATGAATGAATGGCAGATTTATAGATATGTAAGATAAATTCTGGAGAGAAATGCTTTTGAACTCTCTTAAAATAGCTATGTGAGGACTGAGCAGTTACAGCCAGACATGGCAAAAATACTGAATTTTTGGCCTGATCTGGCTCTTGTAAAGGTAGATATAACAGGGAGAATCAGATACTTACTGGTGTTAATATTTTTAACAACAGATTGGATATATGAGTTTCACTTGTTGGTGATTTTGTAATGCTAGTTTATAGCATTTGAAAGAATAAGAATAAATAAGTACTTTAAAAATAAATAATAAATACAGATTACTCATATAATTTAATAATAATAAATTTGTGTTCTAAAAGAAATAATAATAACCGAAAATAAGTTAAACCAGTAAAAGTTCAATATAACAAAAATTAATAAGTAGAGAAAGAGAAAAGAATAACAAAATCAAGAAATAAAAATGTAAAGGAAAAGATGCAGAAGAAACAAAGCAAGTGCTGAAATATGGGTATGAAAACATTCTAACGGCATTTTATGACTTTGCTGTCACTCCAGACAGATGTTCATTGGTTATGGTGAACCAATCACCATCTTTATGACTGAACCTCTGAAAGTTCAAGATTCATACCAATTTTAAGAAATCATCCCACTTTTTTTGCTTGGCAAGAAAGGATGCCAAAAAATGAAGGTGATACTATCTTCAAAATTTAAATGTGACATCAAAAAGCATCTTCTATCTCTTTGAATCTTGTTTGTTTATTGTTCTCTCTTCTTAACATTTTTCTCAGATTCTTTCACTGTAAGTAAACCCTTGTATCTTAGTGGCTTTATTATCTTCCTTGGAGGTGATTAAAAGAATATACTATGATAAAATCTGGTGCCCCAAAATTCAACCTTTCATACAGTACTAATATCAAGGCAAAGGATATAACTAACCCAATGAAAATCAAAAGACTCTACAATCTACATGTAAAATGCTGTCTTCTGTTAGTCCCTCTGTCCATTAAACCCTCTAAAATAGTCATACATTCACTAATCAAAACCAAGTTTAAGGGAGAAGTGCAAACAGGTAAGCGGGTACAAAGTACACTTGGTGTTTAGCTTAGTACAATAAGTTTTTATTAATTTTTTTTTTTTAAATTAAACATTTTATTATTTAACATACAAAATATTCCTACTATTTTAAAAGCAATTTTATGATTAAAGTAACAAATACTTATTTAATAAAAATTCAATATTGTTTTTTGCATATCTTTTAAGTTTTTACATACAACAATCCAGTTTCCAATTTGCCCTGTGTTTGCAAGAACTATAAACAAATAACAAGACCAAACATTTCAAAAAGGAAATATTTTTGTGTGGTCAGTTGTATGTTGCATGCTCAAGAGGAAGAAATCCTAAAAATTTCTTTCCTGCTGTTAAAAATGAAAAAGGAAAAAAAGAAATTTTCTTAAAAAATATTGTTTACTATGAAGTCCTATAAAATTAAATTAAAGAAATTATTAAACTCTGAAGTAGGGTTTTTATCAAAGTATTTTTCCAAATAAATCAGCTTATTCAAATTTTATTGATGGGTTTGCAAAATTGAACGAAACGTGGAGTTTGTAAATCTTGACAAATAATGTTGGCAATAACTTCAACAATACTAAATATTGTGAAAATATTTTAGCAGCATGCATCTTTAAAAAGACTGACCTTGAGTACACACACTAATTATAAGTGTATTAATAGATTATTATATTCTAAACCATCTTCAGTGAGTGGTATGTTATTTCATACAAATCTTAATAACTCCTGCCCACTGAAATAGTATCTACAAATTTAACAGAGTGAAAATCTAAATCAATATCTTGATCATATCAAAGAATTGAAAAATATTGCAAACTATAAACTAGCTTGGAACAATCTTGAAAATCTTTGAGGTAAAAAAAAAAAAAAAATTGAAAATATTCAAATAACAGCATTACTAATATTAGTTTTAGTCCTGAAAGGAGTGTGCTGGCAAATTGAGAAGACATGGTGTCACATGATCTCCAGTGAAAGCCGTGCAATGCAGCATGTGTGGACACTTAAATTAGTACTAGGTAAATAATAAATAAAATGATAGATAAATATTAAAAAAAACAATAAATGTTATATTCCGTACTAATAGGAATATATACTTGACAAACACAGTGGATAAATAAGTAAAGGTTTATTGTAATAACCAGTACAATTTGAGATAAGGTACAGTTATTCGCACGGTCACCGCAAGTCAATCCAGTAGTAAGTGCTGCTATTGGAAGGTCGGTAGTTCTCACATAAGTCTGAGTCGTACTCAACAGATCCCAACTGGACTCCTGTAGTCTGTTGACTTACTGATACTTATAGGTAGTTACTACCTATAGTGTAGTCATTCAGGGTGGTGACAGGTTATTCCATTACATCAAAATATTTGGGGATTATCCCCACCTTGTCTATCATGATGATTACTAAGTGAGACACTCTTTCAGGACTCTAAAAGGATAGGACAATAAATCCCTCTTCTCTTTTCCACTGGCATGATGTAACAATAACAACAGGACTCATTCCTGCTGGGGTGATGCTTCCCGAGCTTCAGAGTTCTCAATTTCAAAGAACTTATGTGGACATCTCACACACACAGTAATGACTGGTCACTCATATCCAAGTATGCTTATCTATTAGCGTAAGTAGTCAATCTCTGTTGCAGACATCTGCTCAGACACATTAGTGTTTATTAAACACTCACAGAGCACACATGTGGTTTATACTACAACTATGCTGAGTGAACTTAAGTTGCAGTTTCTGAGAAAGAGTGCATTATCTGGCAGGATCAAGTCTAAATAAGGTCCGATCCTCTGTCGCAATGAAAATACTATGATAGGCTCTCAAATAGTTCCATCTACCCAATTTTACTCAGAAAGCTTGGGTCAACCCATGATATGGTTTCCAGGCACTTTCTAAAGAATCTGGTTGTTGGGATCACATCCCCAGGCTGATAACATCAAGAAGTAAACTTCCTGACAAATCAGCCATGGTGAGATTTAAACATGGGTCTCATGGTTGGGAAGCAAACATTCTAACCACTCAGCCATATATATATATATATATATACACACACACAAACACGCACACTGTAAGACCAAGTAAATAAATGTTTTCCTTCCTTTTTTTGAATTATCCATATACACATAAAATAGTTTGCTTTCTCTTTTGTAAGCTATGTTGTTCTATATAAATATATATATAAAATTTCTCCACATTTTGAATTTATTCTTTTGAACATGGAATTTATTCCTCTTTGAAATATTGACTTCTTTGGAAATTCTCATCCCCAACAACATCCATTATAACCTGTTGCATAGTTTCTCAACAAATATATATTAAAAATTATTAAAATAGGATGCGATTTGTCTGTGCACTGGATCAAATGATATATTCCACAACGCTATATTATAAAACAAAAAAGACCAATATGTTCATGTGTCCCTTCAGGATGTGGGCAATCATGGCTCTTCACATCTTCCTGCCACTTGTAGCTCTTAGTAAGGTTTGTTTCCTACTATCTCTCCTAATTGTTATTCTGCCAACTATTTATGCAAGCCCTTTAGGTTGCATATTTGTTGCTTTCCTCTATGCTTTTGTTATTCAATATGTTCTGTGGCTGTCAAATTCTCCAAACCCTGTTTTCTCATTATGCGCCATAGAAATAATGAAAATCTCCAAACTTTACACAGTGATAATTATATTCACATTCTGTTTTAGCAAAATGCTTTGAAGATAAATTTCTTCAACACTAAAAACAAAAATCTGACAAAAATGAAGCCAGTTTGTTTTTAATAAAATGCTTTGATAAGACCATTTATAAAATTGCATAAAAATATGTAAGTAGTCCTACATACTATTTATTAAGAAACAGGAATGCATTTTGTGTGCATATGTGTGAGAGAGATAAACTCCAAGTTTTATCAGCAACATTTGGGGGTGCAGTAAATAAATACATTAAAAACGACATTGGTTGAAATGTACTTATTTCTAATGAATTATCTTTTTGCTTGAATACAAATAATTTCCTTCAAATAAGATTCACTGAATTTTCTGTTCTTTAGACTAAAACAATGGAGTAGTTTTGTTTAAGTACAGTCTTTCATTTTTATTGAATTTATTTTTTTGTGGCATAGACTTTTGCTCTTATACATGCTTCACATTTTTTTGTTACAGCAAGATGGGTGGGACAATTGTACCTGATATATTCCCTGCTTTAATATAATAATTGACTAATATTGATTGATTTTGGGCTGCCTTGGGACATGCAATTTATGACGATAAAAGTTATTACGGTGTTAATATGATAAAAAGTATGACAGATGTTATTAACACAGAAATGTTAGAAATTTGCATATTGAATTAGTTATACTAATAAGTAGCACAGGAGAGAAAGTGAAAAGAAAATAAATAAAAACCTTCTGAAATGAAAGTGAAAGTTGGTCAATAAAGAAAATGAGGAGAGAGCAAAGAAAAATAAAATTTCCCAAAGTGAAAGTTAACAAAATAATGAAGACATGAAAGAGGAAAAAATTTTGGAATGAAAATGAAAGCAAAAGTTGGTCAATGAACAAAATAAGAAAAAAGAAGAAAAAAGTTCTTTAGTGAAAATGAAAATCAATGGGCAAAATAAAGGCAAATAGAAAAAAAAAAAAAAAAAAAAAAACTTTCTCCAGTGGAAACAAAAAATTACAAAAAAAAAAATAAAAAAATAACCCAAAAAAATCATTAGTAAAAGGGAAAGGAAAAATTTCCAGAATCAATATGAAAATGAAAGTTGGTCAACAAACACAATAATCACCAGGGTTTACTAAATTTGATTTCGCAAGGTGATTTTCAACAATGTGCAAAGTAAAAGGAAAAAAAATAGCTTAGGTTTGGAATATTTCAGATGAATCGAAGAGAAGAAAAATTTTTTTTCTCGAGAGAAGATGGTAATTAAAATTTTTCTTTCTTTCTTTTTCTTTTTTTTTTTTTCTGTGGGTTTGTGAGACAATTTTGCACTAGCCAATTATTGTACAGTGAGGGGATGTGCTTCATGGCTGAAGGCTTTCCTTTTCATCAGTGATTTGCAGATTAGAAATAAGAAAAGAACTTTAAAAAAACTTACCAATTTCATTTTTTTAATATAGATGAAATATTTCTTCTCTAAAAAGGCTTGAAGAGACTTTTCTCTGGAGAGACATTTTCTTTTTCCAAAACTCATGTAAAGACTTTCAGAGAAATTAAGGAAGTGTACAGTGTAATAAATTTAGTCCTTTAAGATATTTTCATTTGAGTGACACAATAAAAGGAGAATGATTATTTTGTGATAACTTAATTTCATCAAATTGTCTCCAAGGCTTTTGGTATCAAATATCAGCTGTTTGGAAGCCAAACGAAGAAAATTTCTTTCATTTGATCACCAGAGTTAAGCAATATTATTTATAGCCAATAAGGGATGAGAATACTTCATCCAAGAAGCTAAAACTATCAGAAATGTTTTTGTTTTTTTTCTAATTTCATGTTTTTAAAAACAGGTTTAAAATAGCTTACTATGAAATTTGAGAAAATATTTTGATGATTCAGATAAAAATTTTTCTTCAAGATCACTGAAAGAAAATAACTATATATAATGTTGGGATATTCAGGGGTAGTAGTTAGAAAAAAAATTTTCTAGCAGTTCAATCAGATCATTTTGCTGTACCCTAAAAACAGAACTTTCCTGGAAATAAACCACCTTCATTTAGATAGAAAATGAATTTAGTAAGTACTCTAAAATAGGAAGAGGTGTGTCCATCTTTGCAACACCTGATGTTCAATTTACAATGTTAATATCTGCTAAATCTGATCCTTAAATTGTAAATTAATCAGCCACTTTAAAGCCTTTAGAGCATTCACTTTGGCTATAAAAAATTTTCTTCTCAAAAACTGAAAATTTCCTAAAGAAATGATGGTTAGATTCTGTCAAAGCAGTTTTCAAACTTAATGGGAAAAATGTTTTCATAATTTTTTTACTTACATTTCCTTGACTGAATCCTGAATGTGTGGGTCATGTAACAATTCAGGAACTGGAAAAGAGAACTTGAATCCTGGTCTAGTTCATTACATTCACATTCTTACAAATACTTTTAAGAAATACATGTATCCATCTCTTCTCTTCAAAGTTATGGGTTAAAAAGCAGGACTGGATTGTCTTGCCTTGAAGTGGCAACCAGTATGAGAGAAGGAAAACTTTGAATTCAAAAGCAACCAGAAGAGTGTTGGGGTTAACCAGTCTGTTCTGCCTTAGACGTACCACTGCTGCTATAGCTGCAGTACATATGGTGCCCCTATGGCCCTTGGGTTATGGTACTGATGTTGTGACATAATAAAACTGAATCTTGACCATTTTTTTTTTTTTTTTTACTAACCTGTCTATATTTTTGAGATGAGGTATAGTAATTATTTACATTATTTAGACTATTGATCACAGCTTTATTGTTATATTCACAATGCATGGCCCAGTGGATAAAAGTGTTGGTTGAATCCAGTAACTTGATCCAAAGAGTTGTGAGTTCAATACCTGGCTACTGCAATAGTGAATGAAATTTGAGTTAAAAGGAGATAACTGAAACATCCAGAGGAGACATGGCACGTGGAACTAGAACAATCTACCCCAGTGGATGAAATATAGGGTTCAGTTCAAAATTCCCATCACCTGATGAAGGCTGGAGCATACAACAGCCAAAACATTGTGAATATGACAATAAAGATGAGGTCAATAATCCGAACAATGTAAATAATGTAATCTAACTAAATTCATTTGTTGTTTACCAGGGGATGCTTTTTAATGAAACAGGTCGCTATCTTTCAAAATAAATGAATTTACTATTTGAAGGATTTTATGCATATATCTTTATAATGGACACAAAACAAAAAGAGAAAATTTTATTTATGTTTGTGCCTGTGTGAGTACTCCCCCCATGACTGGGTTAAAATTAAGTAGTCGTGTTTTCCTGGGAAGTGTCTTCAGCATTGTTGCTACTACACCCTGGAGCCAAAGGAGAGAGAGGATTTATGTTTCTCCTTTTATAGTCCTGAATATAATGTTACTTAGTGGTGTTAAGTGAAATTCATTGGCCGATAAGGTGAGGTAATCTACCGTTCAGTATTTTATCTATTTATTTGATGAGGGTGCTATGGAAAGAGACTTGTACACTAAGGGTGCTGTGATTTGAAAAAAAAAGTTTTGGAGCCACTGTTTTTACATATGTTGATACTAAGTTGTACAATAGGAGGAGATAAACTTGTCTATTGTCTTTCCTATTTTTGAAAAGGACTAGTAGTTTATTCCTTATTTCCTATTTAGGATTGGGTTGCCAGTTCCCTCTCCTAAATTCTTCTCATTTTCTTTCACTCCCAGTAGCCTCTTACATCTTAGTGGCATTATCACCTTGCTTGTTATGAAATGATTAAAATGCTATTCACATTATTCAGACTATTGTCCTCATCTCTGTCGCCATATTTATTACAACCTTTTGGCTGTTGTATACTCCGGCCTTCTTCAGGTGGTTGGAATGTGGAACTGAACCCTTTATTTTGCTCACTGGGGTAGACTGTTCTAGTTCCACGTGCCATGTTTAATGGATGACAGCTATCAGTTATCTCCTGTTAATTCCCCTCTGAAAGTTCTCCACTGCTTTAACCGGGTATTGAACTCACATTGTTTGGGTCTTGTCAGTGGATCTAACTAATGCCTTTATCCACTGTGCTATGTGGATAAAGACGTTAGTTAGTTAGATCCAGTGACAAAACCCAAAGAGTGTGAGTTCAATACTCGGTTAAGGCAGTGGAGAACTTGGAAAGGGGAATTAACAGGAGATAACTGATAGCTGTCATCCATTAAACATGGCACGTGGAACTAGAACAGTCTACCCCAGTGAGCGAAATAAAGGGTTCAGTTTAACATTCCAACCACCTGAAGAAGGCCGGAGCATACAACAGCCAAAAGGTTGTAATAAATATGGCAACAGAGATGAGGACAATAGTCCAAATAATGTGAATAGTGTACATAATACCTCATTTCAGAAATATAGTCATATGATTAAAACAATATAAAATAAAAAAAGTTATAATTTGAAGATGACAATATTTTACTGTAGCCAATTGTTTCTGGAGTTTGCAACTTTGAAAAATCTGTAAGTACATTTAAAAAGGTATATGTATTATTCTGGGCAACTTTTGTTATTCTTGTAAAATCTTTCATCCCCACTTATGAGTAGCTGCTGAAAAATTCTTGATCCAATAAAGAAGAGATTCCCTATGAAATTCTCATGTTTAATCAGATTTTGGAAGACAAGAACTTCTCAGCACCTCTCATATAAAGAATACTCTTATCAACAGTCTGACAATTTTATTTCATTCTGCTCAAAAAAACAATAAAAAAAGAAAGTTGAAGCTTGCTAATTATGAAGCTAATTTATCGTAAAGAAAAAAATTAATAGAAATCTATTTACCACTTTTAAGAAAATTAGAATCTTTCAGGATATTGAGTTACAAAAAATTAAATGAACAGAAGAAAAATAACCAATATTCATAAAAATCTTTTTGATTTCAGATTTAAAAAGAAATCCATTTTATTGATGTTTATATTGAATATATTGATAATATAGTTTAGTGATCAATGCATGTAAGATTGATTCTAAAATACAACTTTCAGAAATTAATTAATCTTGAAAATTTCTTTTGTAATTTAATATATGTTCAAGATCATCTAAATGAATTCTTAAAGAATTTGGCAACAAATTTAATTGTACAAAGTGTTGGCTAAGGGCTGAGAATATTGGACATGATGCCATGATTCAAGACTTTGAAGAATGTAAACCTTTGACTTTCAAGGTTTTCTGGGAATCAATACAAGTGCAATAAAAATGTAGAGTAAATAATGATTAGTTTAATGAATCTCTTTGATTTTATTTTTCTCATATAGAATTTTGCGTCAATAACTTGATAATGTATTTATTGTAAACCAAGTCCTAAGAAAACATTGCAAGTGTCAAATTAAAAAAAAACTCAGGCAAGTAATACATGAAGAGAATGATTTATTCAAACTCTTTCCTTCTTCATGTGGATGCTAACAACATGGCTACTACTCAAATTCTAGGTAAGAGTGTACCAATTTTTGGAGAGTTTAAGTGGAGCAAACTTATATAGATTAATGCACTTCTTTTTAAAGCTGATATTTCAAATATTACATAGATCTTGTTAAAATTTAAATGTCATTACATAATTTTTTGTCTGAGCCACTTTTAAAAAGAGAAACAGGGTTAAAAATGTTTATTTCAGCTTATTACCTAAATGGCCCATGTTTGATGGCATATAATACCTAGCAACCAACTCCTTGTATTTACATTTAATATTAGAGCATTATGTAGTTAGGTTAGATATAATTCCTGGTAATCTGTTGAAACTGCCTAAAGATTAATTCACTCAAGTATTAGTGAGAGGGGGGCTATTACAAATTCTTCTGTGAGGAATGTTAAAATAAAACCTTTATATCATTTTTAGATGGAATCTTATAATATTTTGCAAAAATTTTGAAGAGGAAAATAGCTGAAAACTAAATTATAGTTTTGGATTTTTTTTTCAGATAAATTTATTTATATATATTAGGTTCAGTCACAAATAATTTCTGCTTTTTTTTATTCATTTTACTCCTCAAAACTAAAGTACAGTTACATTTTATTCAATTACTAACTCAAAAGATACACTCTGTGCAGAGTTTTAAGTTAGCTCCTGCTGAGGGCTAATTGGGCCTCTGGCCCAAAATCTAAAGGAAGCTCTGGAAAGAAAACAGCAATGATAACTTTAAAGAAATTACTTTGAATTACTCAGTTGACTCCATGGAACTTCAAAACCTTTGACTACAATTCTAGCCAAAAGACTGATTTAGACCGAAACTTCAATTCAGGCCAAAAATTTAGTTCTTCAAATCACCAACTCTGTGGAACTTCAATTGAGTTGAGTTCTTCAAATCACAAACTCTGTGCAACTTCAATTGAGTTGTTCTTCAAATCACAAACTCTGTGGAGCTTCAATTGAGTCGAGTTCTTCAAATCACAAACTCTGTGGAACTTCAATTGAGTTGAGCTCATCAAATCAGAAACACTGGAATTTCAAAACCTCATGTCATGAAACCTCTCACTTTAACATTTTGAAAAAATAACATTGATTTCCTTAATTCACAAAGTTTTGGAGACATTTTAAACTGAATTTAAAACAAAAATTTTTGAAATTACAAAGTTTTATGTTACTTTAAACTCAATATAAATTAAAAACTTTTAAAATCACTAATTTTTTTTCAGTTATTTTAAAATATGAATTTTTAATTGTTTCCTCCTCATCAGGACACAAATCCCAACACTGGACGTTCAAGCACCAGGTGAAAGACAGATTTTCAACCGAGGGATCATCCTGATTCTGAAAAGTTATAATATATCTATGTAGAGCAAGTGTGGCTTGAGTTAGAGGAGTTTCAAACACATAGACAGACAGACAAGCAGAATTTGCTGTTTATTTATTTAGATATATTCATCATTATTTACAATGACTTCTTGCCATTTATCAGTCTGCTCTCTGATAACTTTGAGTAAAATTCCAATAGTTTTGATACAAAAAAGTTTTCAGTGAAATCTTGAATCTAGTTTTTCTCAGATAAAGTTTTCTTACATTAAATTATTTTTCAACAAATGAAAAAGCTAATAATTAGTTCATGCAAGGTCAGGTAAATATGATGGGTGGGGTAGAACAGACCAACTAAGTTAAAAAAGAAATAATTTCCTGTGTTATTCTTATGGCCTTGCAATAGTATGGAGGAGAATAACTTTCATTCAATTAATGAGTGCAGGGTGTTTTTGACCCAACTTTTATGGACATGTTGCAGCTGCTGAATGTATAAATTATGTTTTAAGAACTCTAAATGAATAATAGTCTGAATTTTAACCATACTCCATCCATAATTAAACACGTAGCTTCTATAGAATATAGGATTAACAATAACTCTTCCAGTGAAGATGTCTTTTATAAGCATAGTAAAGTGTACAACACTGCCTTAAAAATAGTGGCTATAAGTGCACTGACATAAAATATATAAAACATAACAGCAATCATAGGAATAAGAATAGAAACAGGAAAACCATTTGGTACACACTCCCATTTAACCAAATGGTTAGTACTAAGTTAGAGCAGAAAGTGACTCCATTTAATTGATAAACACTTCGCTAGAAATAATCCACAAGTGTAATTGTAGAAATTCTAATGAATTCCCATTGCAGAACTGATGTCAAACTGACTCTCTTGTTTATCTAAGCACTATTTCTACTATAGAAAATCCAACAGTTAAAATTTTTTATATTGGGAGTACCAAGAATTCTTTAAAACTAGGTAGTATCAACATATATTATTTTTCACCAATAATGCTTACAAAAACATTACATTCCTTTCTAAGTATTTTTAGAACTTAAAAGAAGTTAAAAAAACCTGTATGATAAAATGGAAAATACTCAAAAAAGCTAGAACTTGTGTATCTTTAAATGAACCGTGCTTCTTATGCTTACATGAGAAACTAGAAATTATCTGATTTGCTGACAAAATAATCTCCATTAGACCAAAGAAGTTAATTAACTGTAAATTGCTGACACAGTTTATCTTTTACCTTACAATATAGTTAAATTTTTGTTATATTCCATGCTAATAGGAATATGAAATAGACAAACATGGTGGATAAATAGTAAGAGGTTTATTGTAGAAACCAGTACAACAAGCAAAGATGTAATAGTTATGTGCACGGTCATCCCAAGTCAGTACAGTTGTGTGTGTGCTGTTATTGGAAGGCTGCTAGTTCTCGTAGATCCCAGCTCAACGGTATTTAGTAACTGCACCATGCAGTCACATGTGGCACAAAGTCAAATTTAAAGTGGGGTTCCCGCGCCCATAGGCTTGGATGAAAAATCCCCGTAGACCCCAGCATAGCTTTGTCCAAGTTCCTCTCTGCCCAAAGGCAGAGAGTTCGACTAGTGCAGCTGGGAAAGATCCCAGCTCAACTCTGCTGTCCACTTTCCTGACAGATACTTATAGGTGATTACCACCTATAGTGCTGCCACTCATGTGGGTGGCAGGTTATTCCATTATATCAATTTTAAAAATTATGTAGTACCATTTCTTATGCGCATAATTTATAAGTAAATAATGATCCACTTCTATGATAAATTACCTTATTTTGGTAATTCAGATTTATTAGGATGGTGCAAAAATAATGACGTAATAATGTCGTTTTTTGACATATTTTTTAACGTCAAAAAACGACATTATTACGTCATTATTTTTGCACCAACCTAATAATATTGCTATGTATTGATGTCCAGTTAGTATTATTAATATCTTATATAGATGTTCCACATTTATCATTTTATCTATAGTTTCCATTAAGAAGCTCCCTGAATCTGAAATTTAAAAAAAAATTTTTCCTGTTGAAATTAATTTAATGTCTGATTATTATCCTTCTACCCATCTCCTCAGAGTTATTTGAAAAATCGAACGTCATATTTGTCTACAATCACGATACATTTGTTGCTTACATGTTTTCAGCAATTGTCAATGATAACCTGTTTAATTTACGGTTTATCATGTCATGAAAAAGTAACTCACCCACTTCCACCATCTGAGCTCAATTTCCTTTTAACATAGATCTAACACTTGATTGGCTGATCAAGGCAAACCCACAAGTCTATTTTTAATTCTGACCTTGTGTTTTCTCACCCCACCTTTATCTTTCAAAAAAGAGGTAACACTTTGCTTTTGAAATTTTCTTAAAAATCATTTAATGAAGTTACTTACCATTGCCTGAAGAGGCACAGTGTTGAAACATGAAAGCCATTGTGTAGTGATTTCAATATGCTTTTGTTCTAATCTCTTATAATAATAATAATATATGCACATACACACATACACACAATGTACTGTGTTTGAAAAACATTCCTCTAGATACATACATAAAACAATCCCTGCATTCATTTAAAAGTAAAAATAACATCATCCTTGATAATGGCTAATAGTATAGCCAAAAGTTTTTGCACATACAAAATATTTATATATAATTTACATCCAGAACAGAAGAAAATTACAAGACAAGAAAAATTAGATAAAAAACTAACCACAGTACCTTGTCAGTAATTTTTAATGAAACTTGTATAAAGGAGATTGCTACACAAATACACAATTATATATACATATATTGATGTAATGGACATGCATACACCTAGGTTCCCCTCACAGTAATATGATTGGCTGGTGTCAGCCATAAATACAGACTGATGTGGAGGTACAGGAGGATGCCTGTTGGCTATGCCTATTGTCTTCACCTATGATGAGGACCAGTCCATTACGGTTATCTGCTAGATTGTCCTACCCAGTTACAGTAGTCAACAACCACTTTGCTACTTCGAAAAAAATATATCCCTTACCGGGACATATCATTCATATATATATATATATATATATATATATATATATATATATATATATATATCATGGCCTGACGATTGCATATAGCATGAAACAGACTGTCGCCTCTAAGTGTTGACTTCTATGTTCACTTTTATATTTACACACGCTCTATCTCTGATATTGAGCACTTTATCCCATAAATATAGCACACCTTAAGACTATATTTTTTCATATATATATATATAATCAAACAAATTTTTGTTAAATTTAAAGTGTGTCCATTTTGTGTGTGTGAGTTGAATTGGCTGTTAGAACAATCAAATAGTATTACACACAAATATAGCTAAGTAACAAATAGAAAAATTGAAAAAAAAATTCTGTGTTCTGGATGTTAATTCCCCTTTCCAAGTTCTCCACTGCCTTAACCGAGTATTGAACTCACACTCTTTGGGTTTTGTCACTGGATCTAATTAATGTCTTTATTCACATAGCACAGTGGATAAAGGCATTAGTTAGATCCACTGACAAGACCCAAACAATGTGAGTTCAATACCCGGTTAAAGCAGTGGAGAACTTTCAGAGGGGAATTAACAGGAGATAACTGATAGCTGTCATCCATTAAACATGGCATGTGGAACTAGAACAGTCTACCCCAGTGAGAGAAATAAAGGGTTCAGATCGACATTCCAACCACTTGAAGAAGGCCGGAGCGTACAACAGCTGAAAGGTTGTAATAATATGGCGACAAAGATGAGGACAATAGTCCGAATAATGTTAATAGTGTTTTAATCATTTCATACCTAGCAAGGTGATAATGCCACTAAGATGTAAGAGGCTACTGGGAGTGAAAGAAAATGAGGAGAATTTAGGAGAGGGAACTGGTAACCCAATCCTAAATAGGAAACAAGGAATAAACTGCTACTCCTGTTCAAAAATGGGAAAGACAATAGGAAAGTTTATCTTCTCCTATTGTACAACTTAGTATCAACATATGTAAAAACAGTGACTCAAAAACTTTTTTTTTCAAATCACAGCACCCTTAGTGTACAAGGCTCTTTCCATAGCACCCTTTGTTACTGAAATTGGTCCAATGCAAAAAACTGGTAGGACTAATGCAACAAACACTGGTTAGAGTTTACATCAAAACCACTAAATACACAGAGACACTCAACTTTAAATTCAAATTTTGACATCTGATGTATCAAGATGATTAATCTCATTGCTTTTGTTTTTATTGTTGTTACTACTACTTCTGTGTGTCATGTTCTTTAAGAATGTGGGCAACCATTGGTCTTCACAGCTCTTTGTAAGGTTTGTATTTTTGCTATCCCTCCTAGTCCTTGTTCTGCGAGCTTATTTTTCTCACTCCCTCTAAAAAATAAACACTGAGTGTCAAATTCACCAAACCTTTCTGTTTAAATTTCTGAGATGAGGAATTAGAATTATTTACACTATTTACATGCAGCCTTACCTTCTCTCCTCATTATATTCCCTAGACATTTCAGCTGCCTCTTAAATAAAACCTGGAAGACACTATGTCTGGTAACAGAACTCTGCACCATGCGACACATGCAGGAGAATCCAGTCATGAATAGGTACTCCTGTTGCCAGACATAGACTTTCAGTAGCCACCTTCTTGACCCAGGGCAGTACTACCTCTTCAAGGAACTTGATGTTGGCCACCGTGTTGAGTCTGAGGCTCTTTAGGAAGAGAAATGGAGGCATAACATCAACATTACTAGGGATCACTTCAAACACTTTCGTAATCACCATTAGATTCATCCAACTCTTTCTGGATCCTCTGCACTGTACTTAGATTGATACCCAAAGATTCCGAAATGTTTGTATTAGAGTTTTTGGCATGGATGTCAAGCAGTATAGAATGCCGTTTCCAAATTTCTGCTAGAGTGAATTGCATTAGTTTGGTGCAAAAATAATATCGTTTTTGACGTATTTTTTAACGTCAAAAACGATATTATTTTTGCACCAACCTAATATTATGGTGTCCTTTTTCTCATAGAAGGTGGCTAACTGACCCTACTATACTGTGTAGCGACCAAAATCAAAAACAAACAATGCACATACGCGAAATTAAAAATATAAAATGGCGACAATTTACCCATCGCACACTCTGTGTGTGTGTGTGTGTGTGTGTGTGTGTGTATATATATATATATATATATATATATATATATATATATATATATATATATGATATGGAGATATACATACACATATGTATGTAAGCTTAAAATAAACATATTTAGCTTGAAATATGTCTGTTTTTACAAGTACTTGAATGCTATAAATATTTGTAAACATTGTCATGTGAATGTCTGTATACTAAAGGTAGAACTATATATATAAAAAAAATGTGAGCCATGTATCTTAACTGTACAGCAAGCTGCTTAGAGCAAATTGTATTGTATCACTTTTTAACAAGATTTATACTCAGTAATACAATACTCGGATGTATATGAATATACTCTGGTGGCCTTTGTATGAGGCAAAGTAATGATGAAATATAGCCTCTTTGAGATGCGTCTTACATGGGTCATGATACTTAGATGTCTTAATTTTCATATTATATGCATCCAGTGTATTTTCTTTTTCCATTTTTTCTTGAAAGTTTTTATTTCATTTGTCCTCTTCAACTTTTGTTTGTCACATACTGAGAGTCATTTGTCTATACGGCATTCAACCCAGTGAATTTTGTCACACCCATTGTTATAAACAATGAATGACTGTATATTTGAGATAGCCACTAACAAATTTCACTTATATTTTTAGTATCACTATTACATTTTTTTTATTGCGATAAGTCACTTGTTGCATGTTTTGTCAACAAAAAGTTGTATATTTCCAGAGATCAGTGTTCAAGCCGAATAAGATGTCAGTAATTTGAATGCTAATTTTCATGGCAGGCAGTCACGCCCTATTTGGAAGATTTATATAAAATGCTTTCCTCTCCCATTTTCCGTTGTCTATTCTAACACTACAAAAAAAATTACCTGAGCTGAGTAAATAGTGATCAGTCATTTATGATAGAGCAGTAAACAGATGGAGCAAAAGATGTAAGTTTTAAAGTTTGGTAATGAATAGTTTCGAACAAAGTTTTAAACAAAATAGAAACAAAAAGGACACTTATACTTCAGAAATCATCAATTGAAATTTCTGAGGCACCTAATGAGGAAAGAAGGCTTGGAAAATTTAACATACCTATTCAGTTGTGTAAATAGTATAAAAGAGATTAGGAGAGATAGTAAAAAGAAAACTCATGAAAAGCTAAATAGACAGGAAGTTGTGGAGGTCCATAATCACCTGTTTCCTGCAGGAACATGGCACATAAAAAAAAAAGTGAGAAACTTGTTCAACCATATGGCAAGTGTGTTGAGTTCCATAGTGAGCACATAACATAAGGTGTCCTTTTCATGGTTCAAGATTATTTCCTACTTGAGAAAAGTTTTTAACACTTTTGCTGGTATATATCTTTGCATGCATTTGTATATATATATATATATATATATATATATATATATATATATACATATATATATATATACATATATATATATATATATATATACATTATATATATATATATATATATATATATATATATATATATATATATATATATATATACATACATTATATATATATATATATATATATATATATACATACATTATATATATAATTTTCTCACCATGATACTGAGACTGGCATCAAGATCTCATTAGCTTACAGTTGAGCTGATTAGATGTAACCATAAGTTCTATGCTAACAGTTTCTTTTCTCGCACTTCTCATTTGTGGAACTCCCTTCTGACTTCATGCTCTTCAGCTAACTTTAATCTGTAAAAAATTTAAATGAAATATCAATTGCTTTAACTCTTTTTTCTTCCCACTCATTATTTCTGTTCCTAATTCTTCCACAACCTATAACCCCTTATCTCTCAGTGGCTTTACTGCCTTGCATGGGGTGATACTAGTTTTATATATATATATATATATATATATATATATATATAAGTATAAGTGCACAGGTATGCATAAAATAGAAAAGAACACATTGGGTGCATAATCCGGAGTTCCTTAGTATTTTTGTTTTTATTTTTAAGAAGACAGTGCTCCATGCAGAAGTAGAGTTTTATTATAATATTTTTTTGTTTAAAAATATGATTCCTTCACTACATTAAAAATTAAGTTGAATTGAGGTGTTTAGTCTCGGGACTAAACACCTCAATTCAACTTAATTTTAATAATTATTTGGATGGTTTCGGCTCTCATTTTTGAAACATGAGAACTCTTATGTAGTGAAGGAATCAAATTTTTAAACAAAAAAATATTATATATATATATATATATATATATAGAGAGAGAGAGAGAGAGAGAGAGAGACAGAGAGAGAGAGAGAGAGACTTTTCTGTATTGGTTTGGTTTGTACAGAAATGATCTTTAAAACAGTTATGGAAACGCAGTCTCAGCTGGAAAGAAGGTACTTTTATTAAAATTCACATAAGGAGGAAAGAGGGCTTGGTAAATTTATCTCACAGGAAATTTTGAAGACAACAGGGGCAGAGGAAATTAATGAATAATACAATGCACAGATCATAAAACTGAATATGATTAATGCAGGCTTCAATATAACTGATTTTTTCTGTTTTAAATTCAAATGGAATCTCCGTAACAAGCATTTTGCTTAGAAGTTACTTAATGGTTTGAAATCTTTCCAGGTAATTCATTAAAGTTTGTTTTAAAAATGCTTTTTGCACAATTTTCTACTGACAGCCTTCAAAATTGATGGTGTTGATCACCCCCTATCTTTTGGTTTATTCTGAAACTTAACTTGCCAATTCTTGAAAGGAATTTTTTACTGTTCATCTGATGACAGTATTTTTTCCCAAATGTAGAATTCTTATTCCTCATAGTATCAAATCCATAGAACCATTTAGTAAGACTCTAGGGATAGATGGTCTTCCCTACTAGAAATGTGTGTGAGATATATGTTTAACTTAAAATATGCATGTTTAGCTTTGAATATATCTATTTTTACAAGTACTTAAATGTTATAAATATTTATAAACATTGTCATATGAATATATATACTAAAGTAGAAATATATACATATTAAAAAAAAATGTGAGCCATGTATCTTAACCTTACACCAAGCTGCTCAGACTAAATTGCATTGTGTCAATTACTTTAGGCAATTACCTGTGTTTGTTCTTCTACTGGCACTTATCTTTCAGAAATGTTTGAAGAACAGGGATTGTGAAGAGTCATGATCACCAATGTCCTGAAGAGACATGGTACATAGAACAAGAACCTCAAAGATCATAATGAGTTTGATCCTTACTGTGTGCTAAGTCAGTGTAATATAGCTGATACATCTTTAAATTGATACATATTCAGATATGACATTGTCCATGTTCCTGAATGATTATATATATATATATATATGTGGCATCATGATTCAGTAGAATTGTAATATAATGATATTATCTCTCCCTTCTGCTCTTAGACTGAGGTTTTCAAATAAAAAAATTTCTTTTATACTTAGACAGGATTTTGTTTCAACTCTATCATTTTAAAATCATTGAAATCCCTCGAGCAATAAGCTTGTTGATGAAGCTTTGATCCTATAATGTTTCATCCAGCTTTTTTGTTTATCTCTATAAATGTCATCATCACCACTTATCTACAGACATATTGGCATATTCACTTGTGCATATATGTATATATAACTTATATGCATGTCTGTGCATGCATATGTACCTATATGTTTGTGTTTGTTTATATTTTTATGCATACTTGCATTTATATAATATATATTAATGTGATTGTGTCTAAGTAAGGCAGGCCACAAAAATTATCAAAGGCAGCACACTCAGAGAGTAGTCATTCATTATATTTTATGCAGAATTTATGTAACAACTACTGCAACTACTGCAATATTGCCACATCTGAGTAAGAGAACGTAAGACCCTAGTAGGACAAGATATCCAAATCTGCACTGCCCACATTTGAGCATGAATGAAAATCTGGCATTGCTCAAAATCAAATTGCATCCATCATGTTTGTAAATATATGAGAATTTGCTTTGCTGATCAAATCACGTCATCAGTGTTAAAATAAAAGTGTATCAGTCTTATATCAGTATCATATGTCCGTTAATTATACCATTATATGTTATGTTACATATTATTATATGTTCGTAAATATATGATAATTTGCTTTGCTGGTCAGTGTCATTAATGTTGAAATAAAAGTGTATCACTATTACATATTTGAGTAAAGATTAGAAAAGAATTAAATCATTTGTTACTAATCAAAAACTATTTTCAAAATAAATGTATTTTACCAGAGTATAAGAGCAAAAACTAAAAATAAAATCTACTAAATAAATAACCTTGAACGATTTAAAAAAAAAAAAAGCATTATGAATTTCAAAAACCATTTTTAGAATAATTTTTTCTTTTGTGCTTAAATCCCAAATTTGTGAGCTCGAAGGAAAAAAATATAATGAAAAGAATAAAAAGTAAAAAGTCACCAAAGATGTAGTTATATTGATCAAAACTAAAAAGATTGAAAAAAATTTAAAATAATAATAAATTGATTCTTTTATTCATTTCACAGTATTTCTGTTCATATATAAGACAGTCTGGATAACACTTATTTTGACATGGTTCACTGATCAAAAGGGGTCATCAGTGAAACATTTCAAAAGTTTTTCAAATTGTCTTATATATTTACCATTCTGTCAGATTCTTATCCAAATTTAAATCAATATTTCTTCTATTTTTAACAAATGAAAAATCAATTAGAACTCAAGAAAATTAAGTGAAAATAGAAAATAAAGAAAAGTATAAAGATTTTAATTAATCTGTGTTTACAGCCAAATGTTTTATTCTTAATGTCTGTCTGCAACAGAGTAATGGCTACAACCTGAAGTTTTATGTTAAATAAAATATAGGATTATTTTTTTTTTACCTCTCCAACAGAAATTTACATATACCTACAATGTAGACCCTACAGTAGCATATGACCACATCAATAGAGTCTCCCTTTTTTCTCCAGTAGAAACTGCCTTCCAAGTTTCAAATCCATTGAATGTCTAGGTCTGATAGAAGAACTGTATCATTCCATATTATACATCTGGTGAAGGCCCCATTTTCAAAACATGCAAAACCTAATCTGGAGTATGACAAGGAAGTAATAAGAGCCAGAATCTATTTGATCTCTTCTTAGAATATTTTCTGTGCATATACAAGTGCAGATGCCAAGAGATGGACACTGATCACCTAACTATTCCATGCCATATCCAAAATTAATCTATTCATAGAAAACAGCATTCCTGCTCTCCCTAGAAGGACCAATGTAGAGAGGATGGGTTGGGGAGTATGCCAATAACATAGGCATTCATAGTTGGGACAAGACTGATCTTGAACAAAAATCAGCATCTGGAATTGGAATGAAAACAGCAATGTTGCATACCTTGAATCTTTCATAAAAATTCAGGATGTGGAATTTTTCTTCTTCTTTAAAGTGCCATATTCCCTGAGGAATGTGGGCAATCGAGATTCTCCAGAATTTCCTACTCTTTGTAACTCTTAGTAATTTTTTACTTTTCACTATCTTTCCTAAACCATGTTCTACAAACACAAGCTTGTTAGGTAGATTATACACTCAACCCCTCTGTCTCTCTTACCTTTAATATGTCCTGTGAGTATCAGATTTTCTAAGCCCTCTTTCCTCATTATATGCCCTAGAAAGTTCAACAACCTCTTTCTGATTCTAAGTATAAATATGCTTTTTGTTTCCATTTTCTCCAAAATTTTGTTATTAATTATATGACATGGTATTCTCAGCATTCTTCCATAGAACTACATTACTGTTGCTTCAATTCTCTTCTTCATTTGCGAGGAGATTGTCCAGCATTCACTGCCATATGAGAGGACTGATCTTACAAGACTATCATGCAAGGCATTGAAGGTGAACATAGCAAAGGACAGTAACACAAAAACTGATTGGACAATGTCAAACAATGGACAGGTATTCCAAATTGCTGATGGCTGTTGTTGATTGACCATTGTAGAGGAAATTCAATATGGCTTCTAAATTCAGATCCCCCGCCATCCGATTACAAGAGTCAAGGGGATGATGATGATGATAGGTTGAATAAGTCCAGTGAGAAAACACACACTTGTCTGACACCCTTTTCTCTTTTTGTATATTTACTGAATTCACTTTCTATTCATATGCAGGTAGTTTGCTACAAGTATCATTTCTGGATTATTCTAATATCTTTCCCAAATATGTCATGGTTACCTAACAGTTCTTTGTGATGTACTTTAGTAGGAGTTTAATTAAAATGATGAATGTAAATTACTAATTATTAAATCCAGAGGGTGGCCCTAGACTTTTGGCCTATATATATATATAATCCAAATACTTCAAATACCTCAGTATCTGGATTGGTTAATAACTAATTTAGTAGATGAAATAAGGGAATTGAATTATAGAATAGGCAGTGCACAGGATTTACATAACACCGCAAGCTGCTACTAAACTAAAATATTAATCTAAAAAGAAAGAGTCATGTTCTTAAATAGTTTTGTGAGATTGAAACTTTTATATGGATACTATGCATGGCACCAAACTTACTCAGAAATATCTATACTATCAGCTTATATATGCAGTGGTGTAGCTAGAGTAAATGTCACCTGGGGCGGTCCGCTCAAATGCCACCCCAATGTCCCCGATTCACCCTATGCTGAATGGTTAGCTGTAGCTAAATTTTCATACATGCTCTACCTCTACTTAACTCTACTGACCGGTGCGTTACTGTTTATGATCCAAGACAAAATCCAATACCACAAAATAATCAGTTCAAATCAAAAGATTTTTAAAATGCAACTGTTCACTTTCAGAACAACTAAATATAAAACACGGCAATACACAAAAGAATGACATTTGATACTATGGTCTTAGAATGAATGTTTTCTTGTTTTCCTTGTGGCAAACTGGTCAATGACATCGTCAAAATCTGTTTGTCTTGTAAGCTCGTTTTCAATCCGACAGTCTCGACTGGCTCATGGTTGACATAATTTTCTGTTGCTAATTTTCCGGTGTATCATTTTCTGGGTACCATTTAATTATCAATGATGTTTGAAAGTATTTTTCTTGACAAAAATGTTCTATTTAAATTTTAAGCATTTTCAGAACATTGTAAATCAACTGCATTCTTTTAAAGGTTACCTAGAGAATTTATGCAAAGTTTATTTTTTTGTTTTTCTTTATACAAGTAAAATAAATTTACATCGTATTTTGATGTTATTATGATTTTAGTTTTAGTGATAATTTAAAAACAATAAATATTTATCATTAGTACCAATAATGGAAAATTAAGTTAAAAAGTCAAAAGAATCGTTTTTGGAATCGGAAAATAGGCACAAATTTTTCCAATTCCAATACCATTTCCGATACCCCCAAAAGTTCCGATTTTTCTGATTCTCGATTCTGATTAATCGTCCCAACACTAGTAGATATATTCAAAAGTATATCGCTCACTCAATGGAAAATTGTATCTCAGCAAATTGGTACACAGGCAAGACTGAAATTGTTGCACTTTTGGCTTCGTATTTCGCTTTGTTGTTATTAATGATGCAGAGTTAAAAACACCATATCATCCGATAAAATGTTACAACAATGTCTCTTGTTAGTAACCAAGATTGTAGCAACTGAAACACATGAAAGCTGAAAACATTGCTATTTTTCCTACTCACAAATTTCCCGACAATTTATTAGAAAACGGGGGGGGGACAAACTGGGGGGGGTCATAAATTATTTCTGGGGGGGGGTCATATGTCCACCTGCGAAACCCTGTGTCTCCACCACTGTTTTCAGACTATTTTTGGCACCTTACCCTGGTTGAAAAATTTTGTTTGGGGTGACATTGTGTTACCCCTCCTGTGCTGGCACTCAGGACGGTCTTCACCCCTTGCCCCCCCTTAGCTACGCCACTGTATATACAACCAGTTTTTCAGATCATTGGTTAAAAATGACTGTGTGAGCAATTGAAG
>OZ010583.1:50835817-50923317 GCA_963932145.1 Acanthosepion lycidas
CCTGTGGAACTCCCTTCTGTTTCCTTGCTTCCCTGATAACTGCAGTCTTCAAGAATTTAAATGCAATGTCAATCGCCATCTTTTATCTTCTTGAAATGTTTTATCCTTTCTTCAGTCTCCCTATACCCAGTCTTTTCTCTCACCTTCACACTCTGTAACCCCCAGCATACTAATGGTAGTCCTGTCTTGCTTGGGGTGAAATGATTAAAAAAATCAAGCTCTAAATGTCTTAAAAGTAATGAAATAATGTTATAGCCTATAACTTTCTTAAATTAACCCATGTCATAATTATTCATTTTTAACTTGTGTTTTTTTTTTTTATCTTATTTCAGTTACATTTTTCTGGTTTTTGGAATTTTTGAAACAGAAAATTCTTTGATAAATTTTAATTTTTTTCAGCTATTTCTCTGTCTCCTAATGATAATAAAAAAATCAAAACTTGAAATCAAATTGTTGGCATATATGTTGATGTAATATTTAAAAGATTTGATGTATATTCAATTTGTCATGATACTGAACAAATTTAAAAGCTGATAGAAATTTTTTTTTATTCAAAGATTTGTTCTTTATTTTCAACCTATACTGCTTATTTAATGTCTATAGATCTGACAATCATAAATAAAAGGCAACAGAAATAAGATGAAAGAAACATTTATCAAAAATTAATAAAATGACATTCCAGTGATTTCTATTTTACTTTTAAATAATATCTATGCCTTCAAATACTTTTACATTTGTAAACACATTTCATATATGAATCAGGGAATTGAGTTTGTATGAAATAATGAATTATATTGAATATTAACTTTTTTTTTATTTCTTTGATGTGTGCATAAGTTTCTATTGAAACATTTTAATTTCATGAAGGTTATAAAGATTTACGTTTTCTTTTTTAGGTGTGTGCATGTTCATATATGACACACAAAGAAGATGCATACAAAAACTTTGGTTTCTACCAGAGATAATTTATTCTTTTTATCGTGACTGTAATGAAAAAAAATTCTCAATGTCTCTTGGGTATGTCTGTTTTATTTTGTAAGAAGTTCAGTAAATAAATACAAGCATCATATTAATGGTTAAGCTCAAGTCAGCCTTGTGCAGAGTTGGAACAACTAAAGAAAAGATTGTACTTACTTTATTGTTGCAAGATTATCAGATATTCAGTTTCTTTTTCTTGGTCAAGTAAATATACACATCATTATAATGTTTGCACTCAAGTCAGCCTTGTGTTAAGTTGGAAAAACTAAAGAGAAAGCTTGATTTACTTCATAGCTGGAGGTTTTTAGAAGACATGGGCAAACACCAGGCATTGAAAGTAGGAAGATAGCTCTGTTGTCAGTGGACTGGGGAAACTAACTTTCCTTAGTGGGAAAATAATTACCCTGTGGTTCTACATCTTGGAAAAATGGGAGATAAAGCGTTTATATCAAGAAAAAGTTTGTCCTTTTATAGACTTCAACAGTGCCACCTCACATAATTTGACAAAACCAAGTGGGATAATCATATTTCTTGTTGCTTTGCTCTTAACATCATAGGAAAATATATTTCTTTTTTATTTTATTATTCATTATTATTATTTTTATTTAATGATTTTATTTAATGTTCCCACAGTTTTTCACACTCTATTCAGTGTCTAGTTATCAGAATAGGTGTACTGGAAACTTTTTCATACAAATATCAGATATTATTTTTTATATAGTCATTTAAATTACTGTCCTATAATGTTTTTATTATGCTTAATGCCAAAACTGACCATTTCATGACTCATTAAATATTTAGGAAAGAGAGAAAGATAAAGTGTATACAAAAGTTGTGTAGTCTGCATCTAGTTTTCAAAAGAGAGTGCTGAGAACTTTCTTGAAAATTTTTTTTTGTTTCATGTAACAACTTCAAATATGGACATTTCTGGAAATTATTGTATTTTTTTTATCATATTACTCCATGCAAGGCAGTAAAGCCATTAAGATACAAGCGCTTACTGAATGTGAAAGCCTAAGAAAAAAATAGAAATATTATTAAGGAGTGAGAACAATAGACGAGTAACCAAGAAGAAAGTAGATAATGATTGACATTGCATTTAAATCTTTGAAGGTCAAAGTTAGCTGGGAACCATGGAACCAAAAGAGAGTTCCACAAATGAGAAATGCAATAAAAGAAACTGTTAGTATATAAGTTACCATTATATCAACCCAATTCAAAACCAAATTGATGTGACCATGCCACCAAACTAGTACTGCAATTAAATTCATAGAGGGAAGTTCATCAGAGAACAATTACCATGAAAGTATTTATAGAAAAGGCGACGGTGGGAAAGTGACTGAAGCAGAGATGCCAGGTCAAGATTGATAATATTACAAATTCTTCTTTTGATTTTATCAAGAACCTCTAAATATGCAGCAGGAGTACTGAACCATAAGTGGCAGCAATATTCAAAGCATGGACGAATGATAGACTTATAGATATGCAAGATAGATTGAGGAGAGAAAAATTGTCCAGCACAACACAGTGAACCAAATTTAAAAATCAGAACAGATCATTGCAAATAAACATGCTTAAGAATAGGTACTGCCACTAATTCAGTATATGTTTGGTTTAAAATAATTTTTTAAATATGAAAAATCTTTCTTGAGGCTTTCATTTTAGCTTTTGAGAGCTAAAGGATTTAAAATTTACTTTTTTCAATAAGCAAAATACCCTGTAGTATATTTCAAATAGAAATTATATTGATCGGAATCGATCAAAACTAAATATGTGTCCTGGGTAAGACGATAAACTACATCCAACAGCAGGAGATCTTGGGAAGCGTGGAACTACCTCTTAATTGCTGGTGTTCCCAGGTCCACCCTGACCCGGGATGGTAGCACCTGTTAGGATTCCAGCTTTGGGCAAACAGTTAACCCCTAAACTAGGGTCAAAACACTATGAAAGTGTAAAAATAGATTTTAATACAAGAAATACTTTGAAAAAAATTATTAGCAGCAATAAATTTTTGTAAAAAATTACCTGCTATACATTTTTAAAAAAATACCTGCTATACATTTTTGAAGGAAAAATTGTTACCAGCAATAAAAATCTTGTTGGCATTAAATAACTCATTGAGGTTGATATGCCATAAAACAATCCAAACCAAACCATTCCTAAATACTAAAATTTTTCCATTTACTTTTCTTTAACATCTCCAGCTTGTAACTTGTACCTTTGGCAGTCCCTCTTGATAACAACCATACATTTTGTCTTCTTACAATTGATAATTAACCCTTTATTACCCTGAACGTTTTTATATATTTATTTAATAGATCTTACCTTTACATCAAGGTTACATAAACAGCTAGATGTTTAATAGTTAAGTTATCAAAATATATAATGTTTAACCTTTAGAATTATAGATTTGAAACCAGCCATCATGTCGTATAATTTGTACACTTGCATTAGCTAGAACTATTTATATCTTAATTCTTATTTCTTAATTTAGTCCTGTTTTTTTTTAAATCATTTCACTCCAAGCAAGGCAATAAATCCACTAAGGCACAAGGGTTAGAAAAATATTATTAAGCAACAAGAACAGAAAATGTGGAATCAAAAAGACAATAGATAATGATTAACATTACATTTAAAGCTTCGAAGATCAAAGTTGGCTGGCAAGCAAGAAGTTGAAAGAGGGTTCCACAGGCAAGAAGTGCAAGAAAATAAGTCTTAGCAAAGAACTTAAAATATTTCTTTTGAACTGCACTTTATGAGAGGCTAGCTTTTACTTGCAGCACCCAGTATTACCTGAGGTTTTTTGTACTATGGTTTAACATTTATGATGGGTGGACATTTTTTTGTAATATGCCAGCAAGGATCAACAGAGCAGAAGTAGACTTAAAAAAAAAAGGGTCATTTTTATTTGAACTGAGTATGATTGATATCTTGTATACATATCAATATATTAAATCTCTTTATCAATATATATTTTGTCAGTTTCAAATTTAGCTTGCCACTTTTAAGATCATTTGTATTTGCAAGTAGAATTTTGGCTGTTGGCTTTGTACGTATTTAGATTATTTTGTAATGTATTTTCATATTCAATATTTTTTCCATCTGAACCCACGATGAATTGTTTATATTATGATTATAATCTTCAACAAATGAATAATAATTCAATAAACTTTTGAATATACATACATACACGCAAACATATGTATGTGTGTGCATATATATATATATATATATATATATATATGTATATATATATATATGTGTGTGTGTGTGAGAGAGAGAAAGAGAGTTAACATCAACATTCATTTTTTTTTTTTTCTTAAAAAATATCTCACCAAACAAAAGAGTGTAATGAAATTAATCTTGAAAAAAAAAAAAAAAGAGATAAATTATTTTTTATCTGAAGATATATAATTTTACATTCAAATGTATATATTCCATTATATTTGGGTGAATATTTAGTTATTTGTTGAATTCTATAAAGAAACATTAAAAAAACAAAAAAAAATCTAAGTTGTCATGGCTAATAAAAGTCTGCTCAAAAGAAGCGACATTTGAGATAAAATAAAAGAAAAAATGTGTAGATATAATTCTGATATGACTACACATCAAAAGATTTTTAAAAATTATATAGATATTTATGAATACTCATCTTTGTACAAATTTACAGAAAAATTTTCATTTCAGCTTCAATAGTTCATATATATATATATATACAAGCACATATTAGTTTTTATGCATATGTGTTTGTATGTGTGTGAATGTTTTGTATAGAACTTTTTAAAATTCATTTGAAATATATCCAAATTTATATGAATTATTTATGGTCACTCTATTATGCTATCAACCAATCTATCTGTCGCAGTATCTCTGGAATTCATTTTAAGAGTTTTATTTTTGTTATGAGGGGAAAATATTTGAAACAAAATGCAAATGGAATTGTTCTGATAAGATTATTTTATTTTTTTAATATTATTCTTCAACAAAAATTGATTGAAAAATTCTTATCTGATGAATATCTTTATCACAAAATTCAGCCAGAAGATTCTATCAAGATTTATAAAACTTATTTTAATCATTTTTTTAAAAATTTCATCCTAATTTTTTTTTTAATCATCATGAATAATTATTTTACACAGGAAAACAATATTTACTGTAAACAGTTTGTTTTTTTTCAAGACATTTTTTTCTTTTTCAATTTAACAGAAGAATCTAATTTTTGTTAATGCAATCTGTTATCTAACTAGGAAAGTGTCAATTTGTATTTTAGAATTTAGCAAACATATTAATGATAATTCTGTGTTTCATATTTTGTGATAGCATTTTTATTATGTTTGACCAAGATATATGGATAGTAAAACCTAAAATGCTTTTAAACTAAACTGTTTGTTGAGAATGATTTATTTTTTATTCATATAAGTATAAGGCTGGCAACTTATTTACACGGTTTTCATTTTTTGGACTTTTTTTGTCATATTCATGATGCTTTGACTGTTGTATGCTCTGGTTTTCTTCAGGTGATAAACATTGGAATTTTGAACCAAACCCTTTTAGTCCACTGGAGTAGATTGTTCTCATTCCACATGCCATGCCCTTTCTAGATATCTTGGTTTCAGTTATTTCCCTTTAGTAACTCAACTCTTTAATGTAAAACAAGAACAATCTGCCCCAGTGGACAAAATAAAAAGCTGGGTTTGAAATTCCAGCGTATACCACCTGAAGAAGGACAGAGCATACAACAGGCAAAACATTGTGAATATGCCAAGAATATAAATAGTGTAAATTGTTACAATAACTCATCACATAAATATAGACAGAGGCTGGCTACTTGTTTCCAAACACACTGTCTGCTAGGGTATGGCTGGCTGATCCATATTGTGAAAACAAGCTCAGGCAGTTAGATTCCACCTGTGTTGCACAAACTATAGTTACAGTTTCTGGGAGAGAGCGTTCTGGCATGATCAGAAATTTGAACAAGACCAGTACACTCAAACCCTCAGTCATGATGACTTTTAACTTTGTGCTAGAACAACCATAGATGGTCTCCAATTGTGTCTATCTAATTTTGCTCAACACTGTTGTTTGGTTTTCAGGCATTTCCAAAGATACTGTATGTTGGAATCAGATCCCCAGGCTGATAACATCAAGAAGATATCTTCCTTAAAAATCGACCATGGTGAAATTCAAACCTAGATTTCTTGGCTGGAAAGGGAATATTCTAACCACCCAGCTATGTGCCCATTATAGACTTTTACAAACAGATATGATTTTGATTGCCTGCAAATATTTTATTAAGACTCATCTTCAACTTTCTGGATAAAGTCTATGAAAAATAATTCTTTGTTGATTGTTTGTACTCTTGTAGAAAGGCATTAATTTTCATCAATGAAAACATCCAGTGACTTATTCTTGTTCTTAAGTCAATTGATAAAGACAAGTTAAAATGGTTGATCAGTAAACATAAATTATACCATTTACATCTTGAATCTTAAAGTTATGGATTGAGTCTTGTTTCCAAGCTTCTGTATCTGTTATTCTTCTGATCCTGTGTTTTCGTCACACTAGATCAACTAAACATAACATTTAAAGTGATAAAATATATATATATATATATATATATATATATATATATATATATATATATATATATATATATAAAATAGTATATTTGTGCAGTAGTCATTCTTTTATGCATATTTTATTTAATATGACAGATGAGGAATATTTCTATAAGATTTTCTGGTTTTCTACAATGGAAACAAAAAAAAGAGTGCTCGATTGCTATGTGATACCTATCTTCTTATATTGGAGTGAATATTCGGCAATATCCCTATAGATGAGGAGAAAACTGGAGGCAGTAGAAATGTGGTTCTGCCGAAGGATATTGACAGGATATTCCATGGACAAAGCGAGTAAGCAACAAGGAACTATTAAAGAAAATAGCAACAAAAAGAACACATGCTCAGAATCAAGAAAAGATAGCTAAAATTGCTTGGACACATAATGAGGAAGGAAGGTTTGGGAATATTCATAGTGGGGTATACTGAGGGAAAAAGTGATAGGGGAAGGCAGCAAGCCATTTACCTGATGAGCTTGAGTGAATGGATGGTAGAACAGTTGGTGGGAGCCTTAGTAAAAGGAGAAAAAATAATAAGGGTCACAAAAAATAGGAAGTTGGAGAGTTGGCCTATGTCCTGAAGGGAATGTGCATACAGAAGAAGTAATATTTTTGTTCAGAAACTGATATGGCAGCTCAAATACAAAACGAAATAAACAAATCGCAAGTCCAAACTCAAAGATCCAGAGGCAGAAAGAAATGTTGAAATTGCAGGTTCAATGTAAAAAATCCCTATACACAAAATGGCCAGAAATCCAATGTGCAAGGCAACAGTCACTCACAAGCCAACAAATAAAGCAAAAAAATAATCTACTACTCATTTCAAGAACACCAACCGTTTTCATCAATGGAACAATTTTTTCATTGGTTGATGCTTGGAGGAGACAAACACTATTAGCATATATGAGATGCATTAATGGCAACAGCTGCCATTGATTTGTTTTTATTTTGGTTATTTCATATTTGGAGCATCATACAGAACACACATGCCCTTTTTTTTTCAATAAGTGACTTTCTTTTTCGCCACAATTTTAGAATGATTTACCATTGTTGATGAAGCATTATTATGCCAGGAATGGACCAAAAAACAATCCATGCAATGACAGCACTCAGATTGTTGCCCAAATGTTACCAAGAAAAATCAGAGGGCCATTTTTTTCTTTTTAGAAGAAAGTTATTTTGATGACCGATTATCTTCAAAAGGGCTAAACAATATGCAGGATCTTATTTACTGTATCAATTAAAAGTGGCGTTGAAAGAAAAAATGGCAAGGGAAGTTGCAGAAATGTATTCTCTTTTGTTTGTAAGACAATGCACCTGCTCACAAGACTGGCAAGATGATGGATGCTTTGAAGAATTTAGGGTTTGCGAACAGAGATCATCCACCTGACTCACCAGATCATATTCCATCTATTTCCTCTTTCCATATCTTAAAAAGATTGTTAAAAGGAGAAACTTTTCATCTGATTCAGTGGTGATAATGGCAGAAAGAAATCATTTCAATAACCAAACATCACAAATTTTAGAGGAAAAGTTAAAGAATCTTCAGAAATTATGTGCCAAATATGTTGAACTACAGAATGAATATGTGGAATATTATGTACGTTTCATGACACAGTCATTTCCACCTTGTTTGGATCAAGAACTTTTCAGTACTCTCTCATACACAGACATCTGCATGTATACAAATGTATGTACATTTTGTTTTCCAAAGTATAGACCAGATATACTTGCGTATCTTGTAACTTTTGAAGAGTTAATTTTGAAGATAATTTTAAGGGGGTCACATCATACATGAGATATAAAATTAGTGTATGTACTGCTGGCCCTTGCTACATCGTTGACCATACTATATATCCATTTACTGTAGTCAAAAAGTAGAGTTGTATTTAAAATAAACATAATTTTGCTAAAACTGTTTTCCATAACTGTATCCGATAAAAATGAATTTAATATTCACATATTAGTATCATATTATGAAATACAAACTTAGCAAATATGCATTTTTCCATTGTTTATGTTTATAAGATGTTTAGCTGATTCTCGTTTGGTTGTTTATGGCTGAACACGAGTATAGAGTTATTAACAATACTTTTATTATTCTCTTTTAATTATTTTTAGCTTATTTAACTAAAATTGGACTAAAGAGATAAAGGAAAAGAGGTTGATATATTGCAATTTGGTCTCTCGAAAAAGAACTCATGTGATAAAATCATTTTTTTAAATTGAAAGTTTTGGGGGGGGTCACACGATATGCAAAATCATGTGTTTCATGAGTATATATGGTATATATTTTTTAGGAAAATCTATGACAAAGTGGAAAAATGTTTTTCTTGTTAAACATTTTGTCATTTTAGGACTTCATCGGACTAAAGTGATCTTTACGTAGATATGATTACACATGTGCATGAAAGAGAGGGGAAGCTGAAATTTAAAATTAAATTTTTGTATTATTTTTTTTTTAATACAAAAAAATTATAAAATTTAAACCATTAATGGATTAAACATGCCATGAGAAACTTTTAACACTTCTTGATATAGGTAAAATTATGCAATTTAATATATGTCAAAGTGATCAGAATTTTGTCACGAGGAGTGCTCAGTATGTATCTAGAGAAATAGTCACCATAAATAAATAAAAGATTCATGATACTTATCTTTAATTAACAAAAATGTTATGTTAATTACAGACTGTTTCATGCTAAATGCAATCATCAGGCCTGACAATTGTGTTCAGCATGCAGTAGACTGTCACCTCTGGGTGGCTTCAATGTCCACTTATATATATATATATATATATATATATATATATATATATATATATATATATATAAAGACAACGGACATTTTGTGTTGATTAATTTTACTGATCAGCCTTTCTAAATTATGAATGATCCTTCTCAGAGCCAAGGAGTAAATTCCATCAGAAGTTTATTTTGGGAGAAATATGATCCAAGTTTTCAACCTTCTTAAGTCATCCTCAGGGTAGATAGAAACAAATGGTGAGTATTGTGACATGGCAAGTTGTAATATATATATTTTTTATTGATTGATTCAAGGATCATGAGCGCATTTTTACTATTTGATTTTACTAGTATTTTGGTATTCTTTGTGATGATGGAATCTCTTGTCATGTACAATGTATGTGAATCCAAGAATTCACCTTCCAGAACTGAACAGTCAGGGTATCCACACATATGATTTGACTATAGTAAAGAAGGCTTGTGTAGAACCAGCCATAATTTTCAGAAGAACTGAATGCAAAGCATATGTATGCATTATTCCATGAGTTCCCTGAACAACTATAATTAGGTTGTGAATTCTGAGTTTTCCTTCCCCTAGACTAGTTGTCAACCAAGGCTAAAAAGCCCAGTCTGTTCTGCTGTTTAATTCATAGTTAAGAGAAGAGATGGATTCATAACTTTCCCAAGTGCATAAGTGAATATAAAAAAATTGACTTGAATTTGAACTCAGCTTCCCATTTCTCATTCTGAGCTGCTATCCATTACATCACTACACATCTATCTATATCAGTCTGTTTCTATCTGTCTATCTAACTATTTATCTATCTCAGTCTGTATCTATTTATCAATCGATCTCTGTCTGTCTGTATCTATCTATCGATCGATCTCTGTCTGTATCTATCTATCAATCGATCTCTGTCTGTCTGTCTATATCTGTAGATCGATCTCAGTCTGTCAGTATCTATCGATCGATCGATCTCAGTCTGTCTGTATCTATCTATCGATCGATCTCTGTCTGTCTGTATCTATCGATCGATCTCTGTCTGTCTGTATCTATCTATCAATCGATCTCTGTCTGTCTGTCTATATCTATAGATCGATCTCAGTCTGTCTGTATCTATCGATCGATCTCAGTCTGTATCTATCTATCAATTGATCTGTCTGTCTGTGTCTATCTATTTATCACAGTCTGTTTCTATCTATCTATTTATTTATGTCAGTTAGTTAATATCTATTATTCTCAGTCTGTTTCTATCTATTGATCAATCTGTCTGTTTCTGTCAATTTATCTAAATATCTATGTTCATATCTAAATATCTATCTCAGTCTGTTTCTATGTATCTCAGTCAGTTCATATCTATAAATCTCAGTCTATTCCTATCTGTCATGCTATCTCAGTCTATTCCTATCTGTCATGCTATCTCAGTCTGTTTCTATCTATTTCTATTTGTTTCTATATATCTTTTTTTTCTTTTCTTTTTAATCATTTTACCCCAAGCAAGGCAGGAGTGCCACTGGTTTACAGGGTGTTACATAGTGAAGGTGAGAGAAAAAACTGTATATAGGGGGAATGAGGAAACGATAAAAGATTAATGGGGTTCAAGACAGCAGAAGATGACAACTGACATTGCATTTTAATTTTTGAAGATTTTAGTTATCAGGGAAGCAAGTAAATGAAAGGGAGTTACATAGGTGGGAAGTGCGAGAAAAGAAGCTGTTGGAGTAGAAGTTTTGGTTACATTTAACTATTTCAGTGGTAAAAGGGTGGGACCTACATGCTAGTCTAGTAGCACTCTTAAAAATATGTAGTCAGGGCACCAGAAAAAAAAGCTCATCAGAGCAGTTGCCATGAAAATATTTGTAGAAAAGACAGAGGAAAGCCACATCATATCTGTGAGAGAATGACTCAAGTCGAGATGTCAAGTCATGATCAATTACATTACAGATCCTTCTTTGGATTTAGTTGAGAACCTTGAGATGAACAGCTGGGCACCATGCCAGATATAGTAACATTACTCAATGCACAGACAAATGGTAGACTTGTAGATAATATTAGATGGACAAGAAAAACCTTCTGGCATTTCACAGTGAGCCAAATTTTCTTGCAGCAGATGCAGCTATGGAGTCAATGTAGTTATTCTATTTCAAATAATTCAAAAGATGAGGTCAAGAAGGTGCAGTGAGACACTCTCCTGGAGTCTAGCATCAACTATGCTAATGGTGGGCAGGGAATTATCTCTGTGGTTTACCACTAATTCTAGGTTCCTTTCAAGAGCAGTGCCCAGGTTGACTTTGTCAGTGCTGCTGGGTTTACTATTAAGATAGGAGTAAATGGTAGTGTCATCTGCATTAGGAAGATCATTGATGAAGATCAGAAACAGTACAGAATGCAGCCTTGGGGGACCCCCTGCATTCATAAGAAAGAATCTGGAAGCATGCCCATTCAGAACAACTTTCATTTCACAATTTGAAAGGAATGATAAGATTAAATCAAATAGTTGTGCTGTAATACTGTAGCCCTGAATCTTACGCAGAAGTCCAGCATGCCAAACTCTGTCAAATGCTTGAACTTCACCATTCTTATCAAGAGCATGATATATATATTCAGTTATGGCACATCAGCGGTAGACTGGGCAAAGTAGAATCCATATTGTTTGTCAGAGAGTAGGTCTTGAGAGGTTTTGTGGACCCAGAATAGGTCCGAAAGAAAACTCGGACTCAGCAATTTAGTGAAAACAGATTATTAACAAACAGAATGAATACAAAAGTGTTGCACGTCCAACTGACAGGAAAGTACAATAGTCAACTCGTCAACTGTAGACAGCTCTCTTGAGAGGCATAATACAGTAATAGGACAAGTCCATTTAGTCCATAAAAGTAGGTCCCATAACAAGAGGTAAGATACTTAACCATTTCAGCATTGATTAAATCCTTGAAGACTTTTCTGAAAAGCAGTAGGAAACTGATAGGGCAATAGGGGGTCAGACGGTTCCCCAGAGTTCTTAAAAAACTAGAATAACAGAGGAGGACTACCAACAAGCTGGAAAGCAGGAAGCATTGAGGCAATAGTTATATAGTTGTCACGTATCCAGAAATTGATGCCGCTTTCTTTCAGCAATACGTCTAGTCTCACCAAAGCCTAGAAGAGCAGTCCCCCTTCATGTCCACTCACCTGGTTTTTAACAGGTAGCATTGTTCTCTTATGCAAATAAGCCTGCTGCATAAAAAATGGTAGCAGGCGTACGCACGCGCGACCGACTCTCAGAGAATGCTTCGACACGCGAGGCAACGAATTCGTTTTGCTCCTGGTAAGTCACTGTCACTGTCACATCTATTACAATAGTTTGGTGTGAACTGGGGTCAGCTCAGCAGCATATTTCTTTAAAACAACAGCTGGTATTCCATCACCTCCACTTGCCTTATGGGGGTCTAATTTAGAAATGATATCTGAGAACAGTGATGGGGTTATGCACATATCACTCAGTAGAGCATCAGTTCTAGGCAGGGAATCAGGTATGGGTATTCCAGATTTGTCAAGTGTTGAGTTTGATGGAGAATTTCTAAGCAAAGCATTTAGCCTTGTCTGTTGTAGATGTCAGTCCTTTGAATCGGTTGAATAGAA
This sequence comes from Acanthosepion lycidas, assembly GCA_963932145.1. Taxonomy (NCBI): domain Eukaryota; kingdom Metazoa; phylum Mollusca; class Cephalopoda; order Sepiida; family Sepiidae; genus Acanthosepion; species Acanthosepion lycidas. The sequence goes on from OZ010583.1 coordinate 50,848,779, forward strand.
GAGGGATTGAGGATTTGCTATCGTTCAGCACTCTCTTGCAGAGTTGCCAATAATCTCTTGAACTGAACTTGCTAGATGCTATATGCTGATTCATTCTGTCAGCAAAAAGTAATCTGGCTGCATTAAGGATACACCTGCATTCATTACAAGCAGAGACAAAGAGATGTCTGTTGTAATCAGACATGTCACCCTGGTACAGTCGGAAAAGTGATTTCTGTGGAATTTAGTCGCTTAGCAAGCAAGAGAGAACCAGGGGGAGATGAATGTTGTTTAATTTGGTATTTCCCTGGCTGAAATGAAAGCTTTCACTCAGCAGGAAACCACATTCCAATGGACGTCTCAAAGGAAATCACAAAATTAGTCCCAATCTGCTCATTGATAGCAGAAAGATATTCTGTTGGTAGAATGGTCATGGCAGGCGGAGGAGCAGAAGGAGAAGTTTACAGATACTAAGGCGGGATCAGAATTGCCAAGAAGGCAGAGCTGCATAGTATGACAACAGTCAGGGATAGAGGTAAAACAGAGATCAAGAAGAGAGGTGTTTCTGTCAGGGTTACTGGGGAAACCAGAGAGATTGAGAAGTTAAGGGTTTGGATGCTGTTGAGGTCAGTGGCAGAGTGTTTAAGCCACCTGGTATGGCGGGCATTAAAGTCTCCCAACAGGAATATGTTTACAAACGGGTGTCAGGAGATGGCCTTGTCTATATTAATGCAAATACTATCAAGCATGCAACAGTCTTGAGAGGAAGGGGAATGGTAGAGAAAGAACAACTGACTTAGTTCAGCAGAGGGAGACAGTGACACGTACAAATGATATGGAGATTCAAGAGTAGGTTCCCTAGCCAGCAGGAGATGTTTGCAGAGATAAACTCCCAGGCCATGTATGTGGTCATTAGAGTCCTTCTTAAGAAAAGGAAGATAGTCAGGAATCAGGAAATCAGTAGAAGGGATAGCTAGAATGTCCGTAGACTTTCAAAAAAAAAAATGATTCAACACTGCAGAAGTTGGTACAAATACTATGAATGTTGGAGAAGGAAAAGCTAAGGGATTTAGATGATTTTTGATTTAGATTTAGATGATTTAGGTTTATATGTTCAGTTGTTTATCCCAGTCTGTTCATATCTATCTATTTATCTCTCTCAGTCTGTTCATATCTATCTATTTATCTCTCTCAATCTGTTCATATCTATCTGCCTGTCTATTTATGTCTGTTCATATCTATCTATTTCAGTCAGTTCATATCTGTCTCAGTCTGTTTCTATCTATCTACCTACCTATATCTCTCTCTACCTATTTACCTATCTACTTGTCTGTTGATCTCAGTTTGTCTCTATCTCTGTGATGAGACATTTTCATTATTTAAATCATTTACATTATTCAGACTGTTATCCTCATCTTCATTGCCATATTCACAATATTTCGGGCATTGTACACTTCGGCCTTCTGCAGGTGATTGGAATTTTGAACCAAACCCTTTATTTTGTCCACTGGGGTAAATTGTTCTAATTCCACATGCCATGCCTCTTCCGGAGGTCTCAGTTATTTCTCTTTAACTCAACTCTCCAAGTTTTATGGCTCACTGTAGTATGGTATTGAACTCACAACTCTTTGGGTCTAGTCACTGGATCTAACCAACACCTTTATCCACTGGATCATGATCCTTGAGGAAAAATGTATCTGAATTTCTGGGACTTATAAACCTAATGTCTCAGCAACCATTTTTTACCAGTTCTCTATTATTTCAACCTCATCTCACAAAGACAGTGATCTCCCTTTTCCCTCCATATGTGGTCAGCTATGCCTGATTTACTTATTTCCCCTCGTGTTTCTGCTTTACACTGTTCTTGCAGTCTTACCTTAAGGGGATGCCTGTTTCTACTTTATAAACTTGGCAAGTTGAATTAAAAGAAGATAACTGAGGCACTCAGAAGAGACATGGCACGTGGAACTAGAAGAATCTACCCTGGTGGACGAAATAAAGGGTTTCAGTTCAACATTCCAATCACTTGAAGAAGGCCGGAGCATGCAATGGCCAAAATGTTGTGAATATGGCAATTAAAAGGAAGATAACAGTTCGAATATTGTAAATAATGTAAATGATCTCAGTTTGTTTCAATCTATCTCTCTATCTAGTCTGTTGTCAGTCTATTCATATCTAAGTCTGTTTCTATCTATTTATCTAAGTCTGTTTTTATATACCTATCTATCTCAGTCAATTCATATCTATCTATCTATATCGCTCAGTTCATATCTAATTCAGTCTGTTCTTATTTATCTATATATCTATCTCAGTCTGTACCTATCTATGTATCTATGTCTGCTCCTCTCTATCTATCTCAGTCTGTGCTTGTTTATCTCTCTACCAGTCTATTCCTATCTATCTATCTATCTATCTATCTCAGTCTGTTCCTATCTATCTATCTTGGTCTGTTCATATCTGTCACGGTCTGCTCATATCTATCTCAGTCTGTTCATATCCATCTATGTATCTATGTATGCATTTATCTATCTGTGTCTGTTCATATCTATCTATCAATCTATTTATATCCATCTATGTATGCATGTATCTATCTATATTCATATCCATCTATCTCAGTCTGTTCATATCCATCTATCACTCTGCTCATATCCATCTATCTTTGCATCTCACTCTGTTCATATCTATCCATCTCTCTCAACCTGTTTACATCCATCTGTCTATCTATCTCACTCTGTTCATATGTATCCATCACAGTCTGTTCATATCCATCTTTCTGTCTGAGGCTGTTCATATCCAGCTATCTCAGTCTGTTCATATCTATCTATTTATGCATGTATGTATCTATCTATCTCAGTCTGTTCATATATATCTATGTACCTCTCTATCTCAGTCTTCTCATATATATTTATTTATCTATTGCAGCCTGTTCATATGTATCTATGTATCTATCTCTCTATCTTGGTCTGTCATATCTATCTATGTATATATGTATGCATCTATCTATGAGTCTATATATGCATCTATAGGGTGACCCCCCAAAAAATGGAACTTTTTAACACTCTAATAAAACCAAGAGTGATGGAAGAAAAATATTTTATTTATAGTAATTGAAACCTTAAAACATGCCATTTAAGAAACAATGATGGAATTCTCATTTTTTTTAAATTACGTCCTGTAGATGGTGTCCTCCTGTATGAAAACATTCTTGAAATCTGCTGTTGAGATTCCTCATTAACTGTTGCAACATCTCAGCTGGGATACTGTAAATTTCATCTTGAATTCTAAATGGCGAAATGTTTACTTGCTCAAGGTCACTGTCTTGCAGTGTTGCCACTTGTTCATGTCTGGCAATACACATTTTAAAAATTCCCGTTTTTTGGGGGTCACCCTGTATCTATGTATCTCTCTATTTCAGTCTGTTCATATCTGTCTATATCTGTTCAGATCTATCTCTGTCAGTCCGTTTATATCCATCTATCTATCTGTCTATCTATCTCAGTCTGTTTATATCCATCTATCTATCTCTATGTTTATCTATCTGCTTCTGTCTATTTATCTATCTCAGTTTGTTTTTATCTATCTATCCCTATCATATATCTGCCTATATATCTCAGTCAGTTCATATCTATCTATCTACATATATATCATTTTTAATAATGAGAAATGCAGAGAGTGAGAGAGAGATAGAAAATTATTTTGATCATAAGTGTAATTCTGTGTTCCATATTGTCTGTCTAAAGAAAGAATTATTTGGTGGCAATATTTATTCAGAATCAGTCAAACAAGTCATTGATATTTCTGGTTGAGATGAGTCAGTCATCAAGGAGAAAAGTTTGAAATGAAAAAATACTTTTATGCTTGAACAATCCTTGTTGCTGGTGCCGGTCATCCACTTTGACCATTTTGTGCAGACAAATGTACACTATGATTGCGGGGAGGGGACAAAAGTATACAGACATTTACACATACAGTCATTCACAAATACAACCTCACACATATGACTGTATTGGGTACTTCAATGTGGTGTAATGGTTAGTAAGCTTGTCTCTCTAGATCAATTATGACCGAATAGTGAGTTCGATCATCACTGTGTCCTCAACACTTTTGGCCTTGTGCCACATCTAAGCTATGCTTAGAAAATCATTTGGGCATCTTGATATGATGTAATGGTCAGCAAGCTTTTCTTGCAAGATCAAGTCCAACTAAATAGTGAGTTCAATCCTCACTGGGTGCCATATATTCAGCCTTGTGCCAGTTCTAAAGTTTGCTTAGAAAATCACCTTTTGGCCACCTCGACATGATATAATAGTCAGCAAGCTTTTCTTCCTAGATGAAATACGACCGAATAGTGAGTTCAATCCTCACTAGGTGGATTAAATAGTAGTACAAACTGGGTCCTTTAGACTCGGTTGGCAAAAAGTTTAAGAGAAGGACAATTCTAAATTCAAGTCACCTTGGAGATTGTTGACAAAGGACAGATGCGCTTCTTAGAAGTCAAGAGCCAACATACATCTAGGAGATGGAAAACTGTTTAAACATCCACAATTGTAGCATCATCTAACATAGTGCACCAGTACAGAACATGGAGCTGTCATGGTGAGATTGACCACTGAAGGCCACAGGAAACCATATGAATGAATTCATTTATGCTTGTTTTTCAGTAAAAATCCACCCATCTATCTATAACGGGAGAGATCTATGGAAGAAAAATTTATTCTCTCATTTGCATTTCCCCATTATGAGCATTATTATATCCATGATATAACAACACCGTATTTCATGGATGGAATGGAATGGCTGAAAGGAAAAGGAATGACAAACATATTTGTTCACAGAGAGACTTTTATACCATGAAGACATACACAAAACTATATATACATATCAACATGTATCCCACATGGAGAACAATATATCATGTATCTACATAATGAACAGAGTGTAAGGAGAAATAAAAAGGAAGGATCTTATATATAACAAGGATTCTTCTGTGTTTCTGATGAAGCCATGTTTAGGACTCCAGATTCAAAAGGGCTGGATTCATCTATTATATTACCTTCTGTATATTAGGTTGGTGCAAAAATAATGACGTAATAATGTCGGTTTTTGACATTAAAAAAATACGTCAAAAAACGACATTATTATGTCATTATTTTTGCACCAACCTAATGCATACAAATACACACACACACACACACATATATATTATTTACATTATACAGACTATTTTCCTCATCTTTGTCACCATATTTATTACAATGTTTCAGCCATTGTACACTCTGGCCTTCTTCAGGTGGTTGGAATGTCGAACTGAACTCTTTATTTCGCTCACTGGGGTAGACTGTTCTAGTTCTGAATAATGTAAATGATGTACATAATACCTCATCTCAGAAATATAGACACACACACACACATATATATATATAGATAGATAGATATATAGTAAAAAAAAAAATAAATACTCAAAAACTTACTTTCCTGACTAGAGGTGTCACAGATAGTTAATTTAAAACTATTAAGATATGATATATTTATATTTTTAAAAGATTTTAAGCAATCTATGATATCAGTTAATAAATTCATTTTAACTATCTGACCCACTAATTAGAGGATACCATATGCGATAGATTGAAGAGGGGATGCTAATATTTAACTTTTTATCTAGTTTACTATAAATGCTGTATTTCTTAATATTGAACATGTGGCAAGCCTCTATTGCTACTTCCATGGAAAATGGTCAGCCAAACTACATTCCTTGATGTTGCAACCTTCACAGCTAAGACCTGCCATCCCACATTCCTTCTGTATTCTATCAATGAGGAGTGAGTTCAACTCAAACAGCTTCTTTCTGCAAATCACTGATCTGTGAAACTGTTATAGTGGAACACACCTATTCTATAGTTAATAGACTCTCCCACCTATAATAAATAGGATTAGTAAGAGTAATGAGTCGGTGAGTCAGTCAGTGAGTTGATGCCAGACGACAGTTAGTCGAATACTAAAGTATCAGCGACCATAACTAGATTACTCTGCATCATCACCTATTATATCAAGTTCCTAACGTTTTGTACGTCGAACCTATTTTAGGACCGACTTAGTACAAATACAAGCCTCCACTGTGAAATCACTCCACAACAGAAATAGACTCCCAAGAGGATGTTTCCCTGATCATTACAATCTTAACCTGTCCAAGTTTAGAGTTAACTGTTACCTTCCCCTCATATCCAAAGAAAACTGCCCTAATATGCATAGATTTTTGTGGATAAAACACAGTTGATATATATGTGTGTGTGTGTGTGTGAAGATAAAATATTTGCACATTGGGTGCTGGTGATAATAAAATAATGCCCAATGTTTAATAACAAAGCTAAAATTTACATAGATAATAATAAATATTTCTTTTTCGCCATTTTTTTCCTGACACTACAGTCAGGTTTCATTCAGCACCTGACGATTGCCTTGTGTATGAGTTTCATGCACAGGCCAATCGTCAGATACTGATTAAAAACTGACTGAAGAGTGCATGTGTTTGTATGTGTAATTTTTTTTTTTTAACATTTTCGAAAAATTGCTTTTTTACATCATTAAAAAAGTTTTTTGCAAAATTTTATTTTTGGCACCTAATATGTACGAGTGAAAAGGACATGAATATTCTAAAAAATAATTTAATCTAATTTAATAACTAAATTTAACATTTTCATTATGACTTTTTATTACAAAAAAAAAAAAAAAGTATTCAAGTGTTACACATTTTATAATCGATAATTTATTTGTTTGTAGGTTATTCTGTATTTTTTTTTTTTGTTTTTTGGAGTGTGGGTTCAGCCTTTTAAGAAAATAAAAGTTTAAGTAAGTGTTAGGCATTTTTATTGAAAGATTTTAATGAAAATAAATTTTATTTTTAAATGAAATCTGCTTATAAAAATTTGCAGTCTAATGATCCGTTTTTAATCTTCTTCTAATTAAATACGTGTCCCATTTTAAAGATAATTTATCTAAAGTCTTAAATCGTGTATATGAAAGTATTGTTTACAACTGTAGCAACTTTTGTAGCGACATTTTAAACTTTACATTAAATTTATTGAGTGAATTATTTACGTTAACTGGAATATTTACTGATCGTTTGGCAGTCTGCTGGTCACTACTTACCTCCCTTTCATTGGTCTTGTCGATCTCAATTACGTTTGGTGCTAACAGTTGAAATGTTTGAAGAAAATAAATATTTATTTAAAATAAATTGCCCAGAAGCAGAAGTACAGAATTACGAAAACTGTGGTGTTTATTTTAGTGCCTGTAAAATCGATTGAAGTAACTGAAACTTTAGGAAAGAATGATGTTTTCTTGTAATTTTATATATTTGTTTTTGTTGTAATTGTTTTTAGTTTCAATTTCTTTCTCTTTCCTTATTCGATATCACAATGTTTAATTTTATTTTTATGCTGAGAAAAGCAATTTGATTTATGCTTTTAAATATTTATTCGTTTGTAGATTATTTCAGCTGTTTTATCTCAGATATTCTTTATTTAAGAAAATAAAATAAAAGATTTAAATTTAAAAAAGTGCAAATCATAGATGTGATATTTTGAAACAGAAAATTCTGCTGTAAATTAGATTGAAATTTTCTAAAGTTGACATGTTTTATTGAAATTTGCCTAAAAAACAGTCACAAAACAAAAATGTAAATTTCAAGATGTCAGCTTATGTTTAAAGGAAATAATGATATTTTTAAAATTATATTTCTGAGTTTTTTTTTCCATTTTTAAAAATTGCCATGTCTTTGTTATATAATCATTTAATCACTTATTCTGTATCTATTTTTCTTTATTTATTCTCATACTTTAATTCGTAGAGAATATCATTACAGTCATAATTATTACCTATTGGTATCATTTTATATGTAATTGATTATTTCATTTTATCATATAATGACTAGAAAAGTACTTTAGATGTAATTTTGCAATTGTATTGTATCAACACTTTATGTTCTGTTATATTTACTTATTCATTTTTAATATTTTTTTTAGTTTTAAATTAAAAGTAAAATGGAAAATTACAATTGATTGTCAGCAGTGTCAACATACTATAAATGAAAACGTTTAGAATCAAAGAGGCAAATTTTTAATATGTTTTTAAACATGTACTACTTTTAAAATTTAATTATCTACAGAACCAACAGCAATTTAAGTGTTCTTTTAACATAATATTTCTAGAATAACCATCTTCTGGCACCTCTACTCTATCATCAGAAGAATTTACTACTCTACTACTATTTTCATGGCAAATGTTCAGATGAGCTATATTTCTTAGTTCCATAAGTTCAGACCTTCACAACTAGCACACCTAGAACAATAGTATTAAAAACAAATGAGTGAATTATCCATTTCTATGTTGTGATCTCTTTTGTCAATGTAAAAATGTACAAGGATGCAATGGGTAAATTGTTGCCATTTTATATTTTTAATTTCATGTATGCAGTTTGTCTGTTTTTGATTTTGTTTACTGCTCAGATGGTGCCTAACTGACACGTTAGGCACCATCTATGGGAAAAAGAGCACCATGATACAATTCACTCTGCCATGAATTTTGAAATGCCATGCTGTACTGCTTGGCATTCGCACAGGAATCTCCAATACAAACATTACAGAGTGTTTAGATGTCAATCTGATGACAAAAAGAGTTGGATGAGTCTAATGGTGATTATAAAGGTATGCAGTCAAAAAAAATCATTGATCATTTTGATAAGAAAAGAACTCCCAAATTTGTTGGTAAGGCCTCAGACTCAACACGGAGGCCTACATCAAGTGCCTTGAGGAGGTAGTGCTTCCCTGGGTCAAGAGGCTGGCTGCTGGAAGACACTATGTCTGGCAACAGGACTCTGTATCATGCCACGCAAGAAGGAGAACCCAGCCATGGCTGTCAGATAATTTCTGTAACAATATCACTCCTTACATCTGGCCACCTAAATTCTGAGTTGAGCAAGAGACCAACAAAACTCCTTGTAGCACCAAAGATGAACTGAAGGCAAGGATTATTGCAGCATTCATCAACAAAAACAAAGAGACCATCCAGAAGAGATGCAGGAGATTCCCAAATCATCTGGAGGCCAAGGTTGAAGATAATGGCGATTTTATTGAATAAATTTACTCTTTCTTATTTCATATATATTTTTGTGTAATTTTGATAAATATATCTGTTGAAATGAGATGTCAATGTTATTTTTATTTTTGTATAAGTTAGACGACAATTTATCCATCGCCCCCTGTATTATATCCAAAAAAATATGTTGATAATTACTGTATTTTATATATGTTGATTCATATTTCAATAATATTCACTTTTTTTTTTTATTGAGTTTTCACATCTCATGTATCTCTGGTTTCATTTGAGAACAAGTGACAGCAAGTCTCCATACGACTTTAACATTTTCTTCAATATTCTACCAGATTTTATTCTTTTATTTGCCATGTCTCGTTACAACATGGGATCTCCACAACATTCTAGTCCTTATAGCTCAAAGCAATGTTTATCTCCTTATCTCCTCTTGGCCTCTGTTCCAACATCTATTAGGTTGGTGCAAAAATAATTTCGTTTTATAACATATGTTACTATGTGAGAAAACAAAATTATTTTTGCACCAACCTAATATTTGCACAATGTCACCAGTTAGGACCCCTGCTACCTTCTTCTGCCCCTTTTGCTTTCAGCATGTCTTGTGAGTATCAAATTCTCCAACCTCTCTCTCTCCAAACTATGTGTCTAAGACACTTCAACTATCTCATGATTAAATATTCTTTCACAAATTTTCCAGTTCTTTCAATTTTTGACACTACTTAGTTTAACTTGTCTGCTTATAAAAATAAAGAAAAGTTTACAGGAAGAATATTTGTTTTAGATTAGCATTCATTAGACCCTCCCCTCTCTCTGCCATTTATCAGAATCAAAAAATATTTATTTTTTATCATTTTAAAATGGCGGTCTGTTCATAATATATAGTGATAGATTTCTTCCTGACTTTTTACAGATTTGTCTGTATTTTGGTTTTATTTACAAATGTAAATGTGCTTATGTCATTGATAACTGTGTAGTAATAATATTGTTCTTTTCCCCCATTTCATAGAAGAATGTAAACACAGTTTCAAATGTGACATTTGTAAATAAAAACAAAGCACAAATAACTCTGTAAGAAGTCAGGGATCGATTTGATACTGTATTTATGTTATAAGCAGAACCCCACTTCTAAAATCAATATTTTCTGATGATGAAAAACGTTGTGGCTAGACGAATATCTAATGTATGCTGATCTACAAAATTAAAAATTTTTTTTTTACTTTTTACAAGTGGACCCAAGTAGTGTCCCATCTTCGCTTGTCCAGTTTAGACGTGACCCTGAATTTGTTAACAAATTGAGACAGCAAAATCAAGCAAGTACAAAAATTTAAATATTTAGGAAATATTTTAACAGAGAATTGACAAAGCAACAGTGAAATCCGAAGGCTTATCGGGATGGCCGAACACGCCTTCCAATCTAAGTGACGTATTAAGAAAATTTCATTAAAAACAAAGCAAACAGTGCTGAAATGTTACATAATATAAGTCCTCCTAAATGGACAATCTAGCCACAGATGAAAAAGAAACTTGAGTCAAGAAAAATAAGGTTTTACAGAATACCATGAACTGGACATGTTATCAATGAGAAAGTTTTAGGGAAAATGAAAACAAAAACAAAACTTATGCTTAACATCAGAACATCGATACTTAAAAAAAAAAGAAAGTGACAACTGAAATTACTTGGACACATAATGAGGAAAGAAAGTTTGGAGAATCTGTCATTCACACGAGATATCGAAGGCAAAAGTTGCAGAGGAAAGCTGTACATAATCTACCTAATGAATTTATGTAAATAGTTGACAGAACAAGGGTTAAGAGGACAAAAAGACAAATTTTACTAAGATCTACAAAGGACAAGAAATTGAGGAGAGCCATGATTGCCAACATCTTGGAGGGACATAGTACATAGAAGAATATGAATTATCACAACATTAGTAACCAATGGCTTTAACTGGAGATTAAGTGACTGCCCGTTAAAAAACTTTTAGCATTCTCATCAGTATTCTTACAGGTTTCAATGTTAGTGATGTCTGAACAGTTTCAAATTTTCTTTTATGTCTTTTATTATTATTATTATTTCATTCATTTACAATTTACAATGCTTTCACCATATATTTTCTTTCTTTTTAACTTTTCAATGCAAGTAAGACAATAAACCAACAAAAATGCATGGGGTGTGAGAAAATATGAGAAAAAGAAAATTCTTAATGAGAGAAAACAATAAAAGGACAAGAATTAAGAAGAGAGAAGATAACAATTGGCATTTAGATTTTTAAAGATCAAAATTGACTGGAAAGCAAGAAGCCAGAACAGCATTCCACAAAATAGGAAGAGCAAAAGAAGAAACTGTAAGAAAGTTATGGTGATGTCTGGTGATTGACTACTCTATTACTTACAACTTTCTTAAAATCTCGCTCAATAACTCTCTGCCTTGAGTAGATCTTGAGCCATGTATTGGGCGAAATATCAGTAAGAAAAACAAGAAAAACACAAAAAACATGTTATATATCGTACCTATGGACACTAATGTCCCAATTCTCATAAATACCCAGCGCCTTTCCAAGTATCCTCATATATCCCAATAATACAATGGGTCAAATAATCTCAGCCTTTTCTTGAATTTTCATCCCATCTCAACCTTAATGTTTTTAGCAGGGTTCAAAGTGCACCAATTATTATGGTACACATGGAACAGCACCAAGAAGATTCCTGTTTCTCAGTTTCCTGATGAGGTCCTGTTATTTTTCCATTTCTTCTATCTTCAAAACTGTGGTACACTACCATAGGCTTCAAGTTCTTTTCTTTGTTTATATCAGATCAGGTCTTCTTGTTTTGGATTAGACACTAGGTCTGGATGTTAGTGCTCCAGAATATCTTGTGCTTTTTATTTTCTAAGACAGCCGCTGGTTTGTGCTAGCAGCATTTGTTTACATCATTGAATCAGAATTGCTTGCACAGTTTCCAGCATATAACTGTTTCTATTCTGTTATGGTTATTTTTGTATTCCTTTGCAACCAGCTTTCTGTATTCCCTTATAAAAACATTCTTGAGTGTTTAATGTTTGCTTTAGTGAAAAGAAAAATCTTGTCAATTTCAAATGTTTTTATTTGTACCCTCTTATTTCTTTAAATAATGACCTCCATTCATATTTATGATTGTTATTGCAATATTTTGTAAAACTTAAATATTTAAAAATTAAATAGGGGAATTTTCATGGGCATTTTATAGTTATGGAATGCACAAGGAGCTTATTCAGCGGAAAATTCAAATAGGAAAACAGTAAAATATTCATGGGTGTTTCTTCTTTTTATTATTATTTCCCTCTTTAAGCGCTTTACATCATGAGTAACTGGTGGCCTTCTCTGATGATTAAATGACAAGTCTCCTTAATCCTACAACATACTGCATCTATATCTGGATAGTACTTTTTTACCCGATTTGTAGTTCCTCCAGTCTCTTCATGAAGGTTTCTTGCATTTTGATGACGACTAGTATTACTGTCATCTTCATGATTCACAACTTCCTTAAATTCTCTAGCAAAGTCAAGTAATTTATCTCTTTTTTTTTGTTTTGTTTTTCACTTTTTTCAGTTACATTCCATGGTTTGATAGGTTACAACAGTTTAGAAGTTTTACAAAGTGATTATTGTTTTCTTTAAGTCCAGTGTCAACTGTCTTGCCTTCACAATACTCTATTACTTATAACATTCTTAAAATCTCGCTCAATAACTCTCTACCTTGAGTAGATCTTGAGCCATGTATTGGGTGAAATATCAATAAGAAAATCAAGAAAAACACACAAAAAAAAGTTATATGTCGTACCTATGAGCACTAGTGGCTATGTCCCAATCCTCATAAATACGTTGGACACTATTGTAAGTGGTGATAATATGCTAAGTAGTACACCGACCGGTGGCTAAAATTTGTACCAGACATATGAGTTGACAATTGAACTTAAAGCAGCCTTGTGAATGACAAATTATTCTCCATCTTGTAAACCTTATACCAAAGACGAAACGTTGCCAGCCATTCGCTATTTTATCATCATTATTATGGCAGATGTTTGGAAGAGTTGCATTTCTTAGTGCTAGCAGTTTGGATCTTCAAAGCTACGACTTGTCCTGGATGTCTTTACAGTGGGAAACCATCCCAATTCTATTCGTGCTCTTTTGATAACAAGCAAGTTCCACTCAGACAGCTTCCTCCCTAGAATTGTTAATTTGTGGAATAAACTTCCAAGAGACTGCTTCTCTGACAACAACAATTTTTGCTTTCTTAAAATCCAATTTCACCTGTCTTGTTTTCATAATACTCTATTACTTACAACTTTCTTTAAATCCTACTCAATAACTCTCTACCTTGAGTAGATCTTGAGCCATGTATTGGGTGAAATATCAGTAAGAAAAACAAGAAAAACACAAAAAACATGTTATATATCGTACCTATGAACACTAATGCCCCAATTCTCATAAATAGATTGTAAGCGGGGGTAATATGCTGTTTAAGTAGTCCACCACTAGAAGCGGTTTAACTATTTCACGTTGCTGGCGAGTATTGTATTTTGTTAATGTTATCAAAATTACCATTTCATTTCCGACCTCTGTTATTCTTCATTCAGTAACCCTTCTTAGCTTACAACAATAATGATGAGAATTAGATAGATAATTGTTATATACCGTACCTATGAACAATAATGGGTATGTCCCAATCCTCATAAATACATTGGACACTATTGTAAATAGGGGTAATATGCTGTCTAAGTAGTCCACCACTAGCAGTAGTTTACCTAATTGACGCTGCTGGTGAGTATTGTATTTTGTTAATATCATAAAGATTACCATTTCATTTCCAACCACCATTTTGGTTATTCCTCATTCAGTTACCCTTTCTAGGTTACAACAGATGTCAGGCCTGGTTAGTACCTAGATGAGTAACGGCCTGGGAATACCAGGTGCTGTAAGCTTGGATGTGCTGATGATACAATGGATAATGGCTCAGGATCGGGAAGCCAAGTTCCAATTCTGGTCAGATTCGTGATATTCCCTTATGCACAAATACCCTAGGAAAAGGTATGAATCCACCGCTTCTTCCCCCAACTATAGGTTAATTATTAGAACTTGTATCAGTAAATCTTTATTATCTCCAAAAAATTCTTACAATCTAAAAAATATTTTCTGGCATTAAATAACTTGCAAGAGGCTAAGCCAAAAAAAACAAATCAGTCAATCAATCATAGCCAAATAATTACAATATCCTTTATACCAAATACTTCCCTATTTTCATTTTTTTTGTCTATATTTTATATCTAAATAATATAAAATGTTAGTTTCATATGCAAAAATGGAATAAAGAATGTGCAAGTATTTTCTATTGCCTCCCCTCATCGTTCTGAAGTACTACCTCCCCATAATGAATTTTATTGTATCATCATTTTTAAGCCTTTCCATTACCTACACCTTTCATTTTTTCACTCATTAATTCTTGATAGCCCCACCAGTACACCAGTCTCTCTCTCACTCTGTTTTTCTTTTATCTCCATTCAAACGCTCTTTCATCCTCTTACATTTCCTTCTTCATGCTTTATTTATTCTTCAAACTTCTCCTCAAGCTTTCCCCAATTCTTTTCTGTTTAATATTTTTACATGGATTTCTTGGTCAGAAAGCATGATTCCAAGAATGGTGGACTGAATAGATACTACACTCTGATATGAGATAGAAAAGCATGACACTTGTGGATAGAAACATCCAGAATTATAACAGAAATCAAAATGAAAACAAATAAAATGAAATGTCAGATAAAAGACTTTGTTCATTACTTATAATTTTCTATACTTGAATCATCCCCAAAACACTGTTGCTATTATTATGATTATGATAATTATTACTATTCTATATTGGTTATTCTATTTTCATTGTTTCTATTATAATGAAAATATATGAAAATTATTTTATTATTTTTATCATTTTTATTATCTGTTTCTTTTTAAATGTTCAGGTCAGATTTGGTCAAGGATTAGGCTTCTGACTGGTAACAGGTAACTCAGTACAATCTGCCACATAGGTGGTTGGTGTCTGAAGCAGCTCCTTGAAAAGCTTTTCTGGCATATCACCTTGTAAGATAATAAACAAAACCTGTCAAAAGGTAGATGACCTTATAGGAGCCAATGGCCAACATATATATATATATATATATATATATATATACACACACACACACACTGGATGTGGCAGAAATACCTCCCACATAATAGTAAGACATTATGAAGACACTATTGCTACCATAGCATTATGTGGGAGGTATTTTTGATGCACCCTGTACAAGGGTAGAATGCCAACCTTCCTAGAGATGGTGTCTTGATAAAAAATACTGTATACTTGGCCTACCATATATGTCTGAGTTGAGTAGCAGGAGGACCATTCAACCATGTAAAACCTTGCCTCAAATCATTATTTTGATTGTGATTTTGTTGTGCCAATCCATAAGGTTTGAAGAAGGATTGACCTACCTGATATCCATATGAGATTCTAGCTCTGAAAAGGTTATTTAAGAATGTAACTTGCATTTTCAATCTTTTTGTTTTGCAACATCTTACAGGGATGAATTAAAATTACCCCTGTGTTCAATTCCTTTATCTCCTGTACCAAATTTTTATAACTGATTCATGCACCAAAGAATTTTAAGTGTTTAAAATTTATTAATTCTGAATTTTTATGATGGATTCATGGTATGTGCCATCACTACTGTCATTCCAGTTCTAGATCACAGTTTCTATTTTGGAAACATATGTCTTGTCATATCTTTCTATTTGCTGCCCAGCTCTGAGTTTAATAACAGGAGTTCTTTAGATTTGGTTGGAATCCAATCTAAAAGGGCAATTTTGATTTCAAAACTATGGAAAATGAAGCAGGAAACCATTCCACTATTATTCCCAGTAATGGAAGTTAAATAATATCACATTGTTGGGTAAATCATCAGATAATGAGTGAGCTATAGAAGAAAGTGAATATTATACTATTTGTATTTTCCCATTATGAGCAATATTATATCTATGATATAATAGCTTCTTATTTCACAGACAGAATGGAATAACTGAAAGGAATGACAAACATTGTTCCCAGTCATACACACAATTATATCTATATATTTTATATTTGTCCCACACAGAGAAACTATAACATGGATGTAATAACAAGCAGTGTGAAAAGAGAACAAAAAGACGGGGACTTTCTGGAGGAGCCATATTTAGGATTTCAGATTTGAGCAGGCTGGATCTATATGCTATATCTCTAGCAAAGACATATTCCTTTCAAATAGGAAATGGTGAGGTATGGGTTTTTTCCCCAATATGAGGACTGTGAGCTGGAGATATTATCTATATCTTGTAAAGATATATTTCCATAAGTAAAATGGCACCAAGAGTATGTAAGTTGCTGAGGGAAGTGGACTTGGCCTCAGCCCTTGCTAAAAAAAGCAACTATTCAGTTTGACTCCTGGAAACTGACTAAAAGACTTATCGTCATTCTGTGAAGTGGCATCATTAAGTGGTCATCATATGATCCATGTGACCTCATCTAGACCAAAGGGAGATAATCACTTTTGTATCCATTCACCAAGAAGAGTCATGATAATATGTGATCTTTGGAGAGCCATTATTGTCTCCATCCTGAAGATTTCTGGAATTAAAAAAATAGTTAAATAAACAATTACTTGTTAACTTTATCATCATAATTGTTATCTTCATTAATTTGAAAAACTAGGAATGACAAAATTATGACGAAAAAACAATAATTTATAATGATCAGGAGCAGCCCACAGGACACATGTGACCCTATTGAATTTCTAGATGGCACACCAAAGTTCATGCAGAAAATAACATTTACTTTATTAAAATGTATTTTTTTCATTCTCTCTTGTTCACTCACATTCTCTCTCATGCATAACCACATACATAAACAATGATTAAGTACAATGTTTCTTGGAATTTGTAACTTTTTGTTTGAGATAACATTGTCAGCATTTTAAACAATTGCCTATTTTCACTAAGGGAGATCACACGTGTAAACATCTTTTGATTCAGAAACAGGAAATGTCAATGATAATTATTGTTCTCTAGAGAATATACTTCTTCTTTTACAAATATCTTTGTGTTATCAAATGAATTAAAATCAAATCACACAGAGGAGCATGTGTTAATCACTGTCATCAGAGATAATATTAGATCAAATTTTTTTTTTTTAATTGTAAAAGGAATCTTTTCTCCAAAGTAAAAAAAATTGACTTTTCCCCATTTCTAAGGTAGGTGCTTATGAAAAATGATCTTATGTTGAGAAACTGAAATTGGTATCTTTAATGAAAAATTACCTTGGATTTTTTTAGTCATGTGGCTTGCCTTATGATCTACTCTACCTTATGCAGCTCACTGTTTGAAAACATTTGCCTATACCAGATTTATAACAATGTTAAAAAGAATTAAGACATCTGCAAACTGATGAAGATTCTTAAGTAATAAATCCTGATTATGATTGTAATTTATCCTTCGTTTATTACATAATCTATTAAGTATAATATTTTTGATATTCTCTTTCATATGTTTTTGTTGCTGTGTGTATGCAGTCATTTCCTTTGTTATATTTTTATTAATGATATTATTACTGTTATTGTTATTGTGTGTTATTTGAATGAAATAGAACAAGATATTTTAAGATTGAGTTTTCAATTATATTTTCAATTCTGGTTATGAAAGAAAATAGCAGATATATAAAAAAAAGACATGAAAAATATGATTATGCATGGCATCATATATCTTAGAGAATAAAAATAAATGAAAGTATAAGTAAATAAAAGCAACTGATGAAAAATTAATTTTATTGAGCCTATATACAGGATTACACATTCAGAGTTTATTGTGTAAATATATTATGTTATTATATACTATTTATTGTGTAAATATTCAAATAAAAATGCAGATATTTTGGAACTTAATGTTTATTTCCAATATTCTTTTGCATATGGAATGATAAAAAAGCAGTTTCTTTCTTTTGTATGTTCAGAGAAAATTTTCCCTTGAAAATAATTGAAATCTACTGTATTTTTTATTTCCAGCTTATTGATTTGAAGAGAAAGAAAATTTTGAAGATAAAATGCAGGCATTAAAATTGATGTAAATTCAATTTATTTTATAAGCTTTTCATGCTCTGATCAGAAGGTATGTCTTTTATTGACTTGGATATATTCAAAACCTCCTCTAGTTTACGATCAGAGCTCGTGCGGGGCTCCCTATGCATTATAAAGGAGTATTGAAATTGGGTTTAAAATAAAATCAGATTTATTTGCATTTAGTTTGATTTATACTGTGATTGCTGAATATATGCTTCAACAATAAAAGTTGTATAATAAAAGAATAAAAGTCAGAATAAATGAAAATTAAATGAAGAAAAGTCAAAGGAAAAATGATAGGTTGTGAGAAAGAATATTCTGGCAAGAGATATAAAAGAAAATGCCTGCCTTTCAAGGTCAGTCAGATACATCAAAAGAAATCTATTCTGCCACTTGATCCTCAGAAAAAAAAAAGAAAATTTGATCATATTCTTTAACTCAGTACAGTGAATACTTACACATCATGGATATTTCATAAATATTTGTCTGAAATCAGAATTCCTTTTCTTAGGAAACAGTAATTAAGTAATTAATTTCATTATAACTTTCTGCCATGTATTATTTTTATTTTAAGCATGCTATTACATTGGTAACTATGTCTTAGGTTTTACTGTTAAACTAGCTTGATCCAACCGTATATTCTGTTCTAATAGTTTCTTTTCTCACCTGTGGAACTCCCTTCTGATTTCTTGCTTCCCTGACACCTACAATCTTCATAAATTTAAATGCAATGTCAATCACCATCTTCTTCTGTCTTCCTGAAATCTGTTCTTTTATTCTCCTTCCTTCAGTCTTCTCATTCTCTTTTACTCCTACTAACATTTTGTGTCCTTGTGGCATTATCACCTTGTTTGGGTCAAAGTAATTAAAAAAAGAAAAGAAAAAAATGCAGATTAGACCAGAAATGAAGTATTGTTGCCATACCTGACCTGGGGCTGCTCAATCTTCACTTTCCAATCTTAATAGAGTTCATTATCATTTACATGGTCTTTTCAAGGATGACATTTTTAACCCTGAAGTCATTTACCCACAGTTACATTGCAAGCCTGTCACTAATCTGTCACTATCACCATAGCAAATGTTTAGATGAGCTTCGCTCTTTAGTTCCACCAGTTCAGACCTTTATAACTAGGACTCACCATTCTGTGTACATCATATTTCTTCTGTATTTCCCAATTTCAGTAGGAAATTCCATTCAGCTTTTTCCCAGGAATTGCCATTCTGTGGCTTAAACTCCTGAATGGATGCTTCGCTAAAAACTACAAAACTTAGCCTCTTTATGCCAAAAGTTAGTTGTTATTTACCTTTCTTCATCTCTTTATCTTGACTTTCAGTAACCCTCTACTATGTTTCGTTCTTGAGCCTTATATTGAATGAACTGTCATTAGACAAAATATAATTTTTTTAATTTCCGCTCATATTACTGATGTTCCCTTTTTATGCAAGAATTTGAACTGACATATTCTTAGATTGATAGCGCAAATAGCGGAAAATTAGGAATAATATGTCGCTTCTAAAACATGATATTTCATGTCTTGGAGGTCAATCTTTCATGGATGACATCTAAAACAATGTTGCCTTGCAAGTGTTAAGGATTCAGCAGAATACAGTCTACATTCATTCTTCTTCAATTCTCTGTTAACTTCCTTTTAAGACAAAGTTACATAATTATTCATTTTGAAATTTCTAGATAATGTAGTGTACGAGACATGGCCCAATGGATAAAGGCATTGATTAGATCCAGTGACTACACTCAAAGAGTTGTGAGTTCAATACATGGCTACTTGGAGGATTGAGTTAAAGGGAAATAAATGAGACATCTGGAATGGCACGTGGAACTAGAAAATATACCGCAGTGAACAAAATAAAGAGTTCAGCTAGAAATTCTAAATACTTGAAGAAGGCCGGAGTGTCCAACAGCTGAAACATTGTGAATATGACACTGAAGATGAAGATAACAGTCTGAACAATGTAAATAATGTAAGTAGTGTAGAGGAGTAAATAATTATAAACACCCTAACATTTATATATACAAAAATACTTGTAAAAATGAGAAACAGAAAAAAACATGGAAACAATAAAACGAGTATTATTTATCAAGTTGGTATATAGTGTTGGAGACATGAGAGACAGTAATATTGAGTAAAATTGTGAGTCTGGGGTCAAATGTAGATCAAATATGGATTGGAGTCCAACAGAATGATAAGATAAAAAAATAAATAAAACGTATACAGTCTTTCTCATGTGTTATTTATAGATGTGTGTAATGAGTGTCCAGATAATTTAGTTGGAAAAATACAAGTGTCTGGGCTTTTCTTACTTCAAATTTAGTTGAGTGCTAAAAGATAAATGTTACTATGATAGCATAAAACAAGAAAAGGAGCTGGAATTTTCATTGATGCATATGTTAATGGCCTGTCTGTGTTGACTGCTTGTCTGATAGACTGTCATGTGTTTGTGTGTGTAGAGGTGAAAAGTGGGGTCAGTTCTCATTGGTTTAGAATGAGTGAATTAATGATAATTATAATTTTTATAATTATTATAATTTTTTTTTTTACACTATAATTAATTTTTATTTATTGATTTTTTATTACAAACTGTATATTGATCTTCAGTATTGAGAGAACAAAAATATGATGCCAAAATAGTAATAAACTAATAAAACTATTAATAAAATAAAAAAAGTAAAAATATTTAATTTAAGAAGCAACATAAGATGTAGGCAAACTAGTTAGAAAATAATAATAGTAAACATACTTTATCAAAAAAGCAACATAATTAAAATGGAGACAAACTAGTAATAAAACAATAATAGTGAAACAACAACAATAATTAAAACTAGTAATAATTACCATGACATGGTTGACTGGCTTGAATGCTCCTATAACCTGAAGAGCAATGTTAATGGGAATTTATCTTCTGGCTGGTCTGGTCCCAAATTCAACCTACCCAGACTGGTCAGTGGTTAGGAGCAAACCTGAATGATGAAAATTCTGGAGTGGGAAACAGCTTGACTGTTGTATAGATAGGCAAGCATTGACAGATTGATACATTGGCTTGATATACAGTGATCGATGTCAGATTATGAGAAACATTGTCAAATACAATGGCAGGAATCAACCAATTCCAGTTAGCTGAATACTGCAATTGCCAGCAGGAGTTAAGATTGCTAATACCGAATTGTATGTGAATGTGAAAGCAGTTGAAAATCAGCACAGAAAGTAAATCAAACAAGAATGGAAGAAACTGGTTAATGGTGTTTTAGTTTGCTTGAAATAAAGAGCAAGAAAGAAATAATAATAATAATAATAATAATAATAAAAATAATAATAATGAAAGTGCATCAGGCTAAAATTCTAACTAAAACTCATAATAATCTCTTAGAGTTTGTAAATATTCAAAGTTTGTGAAAGATGTTTCATTTATTAAAAAGGAAGATGAAATTGTAAACTTGTGGCATATGAAAGGGAAGCTGACTAATGATAAATCTTGCCTTAAGGTAACAAGGAAATGAAGAAGTTACTGATGTTCTTTAGATTATTATCACACACAGATATTTATATATATATAAATATATATATTTATTTATCTGGAATCTCGTCTGCAGTTGCTCTCTCACAGATGGGCCGTCACCTCCCTCTGTCTTTTTTACAAATACTTTCATGGTAACTGCTCTGATGAGCTGCTTTCGCTGGTTCCCAGATTTCATGAACTTAAATGTTCAAATAGGCTGGCATCTCGCTCTCACCCTTTCACTGTCAAAACTGTTAAATGTTGCCATCTCTTCTATTCCAATAGCTTCATGTCTTGCACCTCTCGCCTGTAGAACTCCCTCTCCTTTTCTTGTTTTCCTGATAGCTATAATCTCCAACTATTCAAATGTAATGTCAATCAACGTCTCCAGATGCCTTGATCTATCCCCTATCCTTCTCTTCATCCTTTCCTCTATCACTCCTCTTTGCTCTCACTCCAATTCTCTGTAACCCCTTGCATGCTAGTGGCTTCCCACCTTTCTTGGGGTGAAATGCTTAAAAAATATATATATATATTTGCAAACTTTAAGAAGAAATAATTCAGTACTGTTAAAATCCAAATAAGTCCTATATTAATAAATTTGATCTGTTCAGAAATGTACCAATTGACATGTCTTTATAACTTAGCCATTTTTTTCTTCTGAAATGACGTGGCATTTTGGGACCAATTTTTAATCGTTTATTTTCTTTTAACTTTTCATAGGTTCTATCACCTTATTAATTTTCCTAGCTCTCCATGATACATCAGCATGTGTCTCTTGCATGCACCCTAGGATGTGTGATAGTTCTCATAGCAAAAAACACATGCTGTAATTTCATAGACATGTTTATTTACATGTCAGTCAAAAGCTAATTGAACCAGTATAGTTTTTGATTACTTACCTCAGTCCCATAAGTTTTGAACAACTTGTTTTTATTAACAAACTAGCTTAAAAGCTGACCTATCAAGTAACATTTAAACTAGCTCATATGGAGGGCTTTTGTTTGGGCCTTCATCACAATAGATAGGGAGGAGTAGATGCCATAGTCAACAATAAACTACAGAATTCAAAATTGATCTCTGCATTTAAGTACTGCATTAATAGTTAAGCTTACCTTTTAGAATTTCCATGATAATTCTTCTGCTACTACTTAATTTAAAGACACTTTTATGTATGAATGTCTTTACTTTCCATACAAACAATTATTTTTATTTCATGGGTGACTTTGGCTGGATTTTACAATTAATTTTGTTTATTCCCAAATTTATTTCTAAGTTATAAAAATTGTTATCATACAAAAAAATTGTTGCAAAAAATCATGTAAAATAATTGATGAAAATGCTCCCAGTAATGTAAACTTGAGAATCCAAAATTTCAGGTCCAGATCTGGCCTGGAATATTTTTAATTTGTTCACGAAATCAGCCTGATTACAAAATGGTGTGATACGTTGAGCTATGGCTTCTAGAAGTAAAGTTGAAAAATTGTGACACACTGACATTCACATTTATTATATAGATGCGTAGAAGTGCTTGGGAAGTTCAGACACTTCATTTTATTTGTAC
The DNA here is from genome assembly GCA_963932145.1 of Acanthosepion lycidas. Classification (NCBI taxonomy): domain Eukaryota; kingdom Metazoa; phylum Mollusca; class Cephalopoda; order Sepiida; family Sepiidae; genus Acanthosepion; species Acanthosepion lycidas. The sequence continues at coordinate 50,872,096 of OZ010583.1, forward strand.
AGATTATTAAAATGACAAATATTAATTTACCATAAAAAGTTGGTTAGCTCCCTTATCACAATTCCCTCATTTTTGACCTTTCCTGACTTCATGACAGAGCTGTATTTAGACCTTAAGAGGCCCCTGGACTAATAGAATTTGGGGACCGATTCATTAAGTATGTTCACCCCACATATCTATAAAAAAAAAAAGATATATTTTTAGATGATGCTGGTTTGTTGTAAAACATGAAGCACTTCAACTAAAAAGAAACCCAAATACTCTAAATTGTTTCATATTAGTTCAAAGGATCCCTGTTAAATTTAAAAATAAAAAACTCTCCCCTGTTCTTATATTTTTTTTATTAGTTCTTAGTTTTATTGGGGGTCCAAGGCTAGAGGGCCCTTGGGTGACTCTATACTCTTGATGCCCCTGGGCTGCAACACATACTAGCCCATATGTAAATCCAGCACTGCCTTGAATGTTGACTTAGGTCAACTTTACATCACCTATCTGCAGACCAAATTTGCTTGGAATCCATCCAGTAGTTTCTGCATCTATAGAGAACTTCATTTTATTTATAGAGACAATAATGGGAATATGCTGATAATATAGGTATACAAAACTATGTGATTAGTAGTTCCCAAACTTGTTTTCTCTGGGCCATATTTTTCGAATTAAAATTTGCTCAAGCCTCGCCAAAGGAAAGTCTCAGTGAAAAGGTGCATACAGCTTTTTTGAATAAAATGTACCTTATTTTTAGGGAAAGATAGGTGTTGGAATGATTTTAACATAGTTTTTTCTTTTTTAATGCCAATGTCTCTTCAGGTAGCCATGATTTTCTATAATGTTTTTTTTTTTTTTTGTTATTTGTGTATTGCATACATTGTTTGGAAATACAGTGGATTGCTTTCCTGTTGCATTCTCCACAGTTTGGAATTCAGAGTTAGCTTTATTTGTAAACTGGTATCCAACCAATTCTAGATAGCCCAGTCTACCCTGCTATTTCATCCATAGCTGAAAGAAGAAGAAATGAATTCATGTCTTTTGCAAGGGCATTTGTGCAAAAGTGAATGCAATAGACTAACTCAGAATTTGAACATGGATGGCTGATTCCACTTTCCATGTCAATACCCATTATACTTCCTGCTCCTAGCATAAATAATGATTCAATAATAGTGAAAAAAAGCTTTAATGATATCTCTTTTGGTTGCTATATTTCCTTTGGTGCTAGTGGTTTGAGTTTAAAAGCCAGGATTCAAAATGCTGATTTTCAGGAAAGGAAGGTAGGCTCTACCCCCTTGTAAGATTATTACAACACAATCTCCACACTTCCATTTGGCATTGTGCCAGACAAAATTACACTTAATAATTTAAAAAATATATAAATCGTTTTCTTGGTGGCTGAGATAGTTGTATATTCTTTACTAATGCTAGCAGTTAGGGTTCCAGTTGAGATAGAAAGCTAGGAGTTTGAATGCTAATTTTCAAGGAAGGCAAGATTTACTTTTTGAAAAGTTGACACAAAACAATCTTTCTGTCATTTCTCCTTAGGTCATGCAATGGTAAATTTGGCATATCATCATTATCGGTGATTACAAGTCCATTGCTGGACAAAAGCTTTTCCTAACTCCTTCTATGATGACAATGACTAACTCTTCTCGTCCATATTTTCTCAACAATCTCCTCTATCTCTTCAATGTCAGTCATATGTTATCTGTGATACACATTTAGGCAATCATGTATCTTATGATACAAGACTGACGAGGCAAATTTTTTTTTCCACAGTAGGTTGCCATTTCTTTCTGCAGTAGACCAGTTGCCATCCAAGGCTATAGAACCCAGTTTGTCCTGCTATTTACCCATAGCTGGAGGGAGAAGAAGAGGATATATACCTTCCCCAAGGGTATTAGCACATAAGTGAATGTAATGGATTCAACTGGGATTTGAACTCAGCTTTCCGATTCCTCAATCCGAGCCGCTATGGGAATTCATACTCTAGCTTCCACCTTCAAAGTCCATTCAACAACATCATGAGAATGGTGATTAAGTTTAAAAAAGAGGGAAGAGTAGAGAGGAAAACTGAATCAGGAGGTCACAAGAAGAAGAGGTATCATTACTTAAACTTATAGCTAAAGAGATCAATTAGAAAAGGTCCAACTCATAAGACGTTTGGCACATGAGAGAGTATTTCAGCAATGACAGTCCAAAGAGCAGTGAAAAAAGACTTTGAAATGATATTGTACATAAAATGTGTGAGGCACCTTGCTACTCCAGGACAGAAAGTTAGATGGTTAGAGAGGGTGAAGATCATCTTAAAAAGATTTGAAAATGATCCTGGAATAATATATGTATATATATATATATATATATATATATATATATATATATATATATATATTTGAACATTATTTCAATACTTCATGAGCTATGATTAATTAATGATGAACATGTCATTTTCGTTTCATCATGATTCTTCTGTTAAGCTTGGAGAGTAATTATACTTTCTTCTTGTTCAAAGTAGAGTCCAATAGCATTATAAAAACTTTGGAGAATTCCAGTAAGATATCTTTAATCATTTATAAGATACAATGATTCAGAGCTAAATCTAATAATTTGACAATTTTGCCGTTACAGCTGGTATATTTATATTTATCATGTATGCAAGAATTTAATTTGGGTTACTGTGTATATATATATATATATATATATATATATATATATATATATATATATATATAACATCAATTGATAATTAGTAGGGATAATTCCAAGGAGGATATTAATCCAAAGAGAGCTCAATGTATGTACAGAGCAATATAATAATTACAGAATCCTTAAAAATAAACAAATGGATTTTTAAGGATTCTGTATTCATTATTAATATATATATATATATATATATATATATATATATATATATATATATATATATATATATATAGTAACACAATTAAACAGGTACATATACATATGTGTGTGTTTGTGTAATTATGAGTGTATGTTAAAAGAAAAATCAAATGTTCTACTATTTTCTGGATGGCCTATATCTGTTTTGTTATTTCAATTAAGTATTTCTTCATGATTTTCTGATAAAGTGAAGGATTAATTTTGAAAATTACCCCCTTTCCACTGTAGGTACATTTTTCTGTATCTTCTCATTCAAGAATTCATTTTCATATTATCAAAACACAAATATTTTCTAAACTTGGCTCAATCCAGAACAAACCAACAAAAATGATGCTTCCAGTAAGGATTGAACTCACTTCGTTTATGAATGGTTCACTTGGCTAACTTATTAACCATTTTTTTCCAAGGGGGTCAATGTTTTATCCTGATAAAGCATAATATCAGTGGCCATGAAGAGGGTGTTGCCAAAACCATTTTTAAATATACATTTTGTCAATATAAAAAATATTAAAAAAAGAAAGACGAGATTAATAAAAAATAAAAAGGGAGCATTTCCAAATTCTTTTGGTTTGTTTTGTTTCCATGAAGAACTTGTTCATCAGGCAATTTCTAAATCTCAGAGAATTGATTAAATAAAGGATAAGTAATTGTTTGAATATTAGCAACAAACTGAATTAATTAGGTAGCATGTTTTTCATTAACTATTAATTTTGTTGCATCCCTGCAAGAAAATTTAAGAAGATAATATACTTCAAGATAATCAAGTAATTTCTTATTTGTGTCTTTATAGGTGTGTGTCCTGCTGTTCTGTCGGGATTGTATCTATAAAATTGTAGTTAATACACTATAAATTCATTGTTTTCCTCTTATTTGTCTTTGCTTTTCTTTAATACTATCTTATTATTTATCTATTTACTTACCTTATCACTTGTTTCTGTCAATTAGTTTTTATCTATCTGTCTGTATTTCTTTCTCTTTATCTGTCTATTTCTCTATCTTTTAATCTCAATCCATGCATGTATGTATGTATGTAAATCTATCTATCTATCTATCTATCTATCTATCTATCTATATATATATATATATATATATATATAAATATATATATATATATACCTATCTGTTTGTCTACCAACCTTAGTCTATTACTACTGTTTGTCACTCTCAGTCTATTTGTGTATGTCTCTGAGTATCTGTCTACCAGTCTCTGTTCATTTCTATGCATGCATCTATCTATCTAAATTCATTTGTGTGTGTGTGTGTGTGTCTCTCTCTGTGTTTATTTGTCTATCAGTTTTCATCCATTTGTATGTATCTATTTATATCTCCATATTTACTCGTCTGTCTGTCTATTTATCTATCAATCTTCGTCCATTTGTGTGTATATATATATATATATATATATATATATATATATATATGTGTGTGTGTGTGTATGTGTGTATCTCAATCTATTTCTATCTCTATATTTACCTATCTGTCTGTCTATCAATTCATTTCTATTTGTCTATTAATGTCCATCAATTTGTCTCTCCCTCTCTATCAATCTCAGTTTATTTGTGAGCATCTCTCTCTCTTTCTGACTATCAATCTAAGTCCATTTCTTTTTATCTAAGTCAATTTGCATCTCTCTTTCTCTCTCTCTCTCTCTATCAAGTTCAATCTTTCTTTCTTTCTTTCTTTCTTTCTAAGTCTAATTATATTATTTGTTTCTCTCTATCATTCACTCCACTATACTACGGATCTGTTTAGAGATATTATGTTTTTCAAATATTTTCAGTTCTACATTTGTTCTTTGTTTCTCTCAAACCTACAATCTATCTATTTCAGTTTGCTTCTATCTCTATATATCTTTATCAAAGTCTGGATTGCTCCATCACAGCTTTGATGTCTATTTATCTAAGTTTGGATCTTTAGTTTTCTATCCAAAACAGCCTGGATCTCTATATATCTATCTTTATGTATATATATATATATATATATATATATATATATATATATATATATATATATATATATATATCAGTCTGGATGGATATCTATCCATCTATCTTCAACTATCTTTCTATTTCAGTCTTCAGTATCTACATGTATTCCTCAGTCTGTCCATTCATATCTATCACTCACTGAAAGATAGCCTATATCATTTTAGAAAAAGCTATCATTTTTTAAAAAAGAAAATGTTTTCACTCATCATATATTTTGTTCATATTATTTTTTTATTTCTTCATTTATAGTTTTCTTTTTTTTCTTAGATTTTATAAACTTTTATCAATTTTTTTGTGCTTTCTGTTTTTTAAAAATGTTTTTAGGTTTTTGTTCATAGTTCACTTGTGATATTTTCTATCTAACTTTTCTTCAATCACAAGCCGGTGCCCTCAGAAATTTGTTGCCTGATTAAGAACCAGTGAAGTGATTTACGCTACTCTTCAAAAGTGAAGATTTAAGGGTCCAAGGTTGTAAGATCATACCTCTTACTACCTCCACTGACAATGCCTTGAAATCTCAATACCAACCCCACCCCCCCATACCAGTATTACATTGACATATGGATGTCTCTTGGTTCTTCTGAGAAGAAGAATCTCTTCAGAATAAAAGTAAAAAAAAAAATGAAAATGCTTTTCTTGTGCCTGTGTGGACCTCTTCAGGCCTATTGTGGAATAATTATTTGAGATGGTGCAAAGGGGCAAAATTCTAGTGACTCCATTCTTGTTGACCTTGATGTAGTCTGTCACATTCAATAACACTAGTTTGGTGTTGTCTCCCCATTTTTCTTTCTTTTTTTTTTCATTTACTTTTTTTTTCATTCTAATTTATTTTATTTCCATTTCATTTATTTATTTCTAACTTTTCTTTTTCTTTCTCTCTAATCCATTTCGTGCAGTGTACAAGTGATTAGGACAATGAAATACAAGGCAATATGGCGCCAATAAATAGACACAATAGAATCTCGCATAATCTGATGGCTCATTTCATTATTCAATTTGTCCCATCTTATTTTTCTGTCTTAGTATGTCCAACAAACCTAGATATTCATTTATTTATGGATACTCTTTAGAAATTATCTTTTAAAAATGATATCTGTCCAGTTAAGTCTATCAGAAAGTTATAGGAAAATTATTATAAATTTTACAAGAATCTGAAATTTTTCTCATGCTGAAAAGTAACTTTGATAGTCTGAGCATCTCGATAAAATGGTATGGCCAAAGTCTAAGATTAAATCTATAAATTCAACAGTGAGTTTAGAATCCGCATTCAGTTTATGAAGGTTGCTTCAGTATGTCTGCACTCTGATATTTCTTTGAATTTTGATCTGAAATTTTCACTGTATAATGTTCAATCTATAGCAGGGGTTCTCAACCAGGGGTAGGGGGAATCCCCAGGAGGAAATTTCAGGATTTTATGTGGGGATCTTTTACTTCTTCTTGTTTTTTTTTATTTACAGAATTGGAGCCCATCATGAGTGTTATAAAAAAACAAACTCTTTTATAAAAATAATTCATGTCAATGTATATGTAATAATATGGAAAAGAGTTTCAATAATATATTTATATAATTTGGAATGTAATCTTGGAAAAGGGGTGAATGGCATTCTGATTTATAGTGAATTAAACAAAAAAATGTTGAGAACCACCAGTCTACAGAATGTGTGTAAGTAACCTTATTGTTTGGAATATGAGGAACATTTGCAGAGGAGTCAGTTTGATTATCAATCGTTTTAAAAGATTGTACTGAAAATAATATGAAACTAATATTTGTATACTGAATTTTGAAAACTTAAAAATTCATTCTTTAATATTGAATTCCATATTTCAAATTAAAACAATTCCGTTTTCATTCTTATCTAACTTATAAAAACCATGATAACAGTCTTTTCAATATATAACAAGAAAATTAAGTACTAAATGATATATTTATATTTTACATGAGGTGTGTGAAAATCCCACAATACTAATAAAGGATTAATGTTCAGTAGTGAACTAAGTGCATTGACAAGGAAATATATTAACAAATAAATGTCTTTTGTGGAAAATAAATATTATTTTCATCATTACATTATGGACATTAATGTACTTACATATTATACAGTTTAAATTTATGTGGCTTTACAGCTATATCATGTAGAAATACCAGTTCCCATATGATCATAGAAGTTAAGCTACATTAAACTTGGTCAGTAGCTAGATGGTTTACTGCTTGGCAATACCACGTGCTGTAAGTTAGGATGTACTGGTGGCATAATCGATAATGGCTTGGAATTGTTAATCAGAGAATTGATTTCTGATTCCAGTTGGGTTCCTTATTTTCACTTAAGTGCAAATACCCTTGGGAAAGTTATGAATCCACCTTTACTCCCCCAGCTATGGATTAATTAGTAAAACTTGTATCTCTAATAAGAGTAAGTAAATTTGCCTATCATCTGGTTCACACTCCTCCTTTGTCTTCTGAACAGGTGTAGCAGTTTATCCTTTTTTTCCTGGTTAGAATTGGGTTTCCAATTCCTTCTCAAGATTTTTTCTTTGTCTTTTATTCCCAGTTACCCCTTGCATCTTAGTAGCATTGTAGCCTTGCTTGTGGTGAATTTATATATATATATATATATATATATATATATATATATATATATATATATAATGAAATGGATTAATCCAACAATTATTTAATATATTTTCTGTTTATACCTTATTTTATGAGATACAGTTTATTTAAATAAATGCTCCGTTTTTAAAATAAACAGTATTAATTACATTTATCAGCCTGAATGTTCAAGAAGTTCCATTCCATAGAAAATATGTGCTTCTCAGATAGGGATCAAACCTGTAACTCCAATGAAAACCATTATTTAGCCATTGGGGTTACAAGTTCGATTCCTGCCTGAGAAACATATTTTCTACAAAATTTTTCAAACATTCTGGCCAGTAAATGTAATTAATACAGTTTATTTAAAAAAAAAAAAAAAAAAAGAGGCATTTGCTTAAATAAACTGTATCTAATAAAATAACATATAAACAGAAATATATATATATATATATATATATATATATATATATATATATATATATATATATATATATATATATATATATATATATATATATATTTAATTTATTTTGTTTCAACAGCATTGTGGATTGTAAGTTTTACATGGTTAGGTATGTCAGATCTAATGATAGTTCCCCATAGGGGATGGAAGTTCGTGTCCTGCCAAAGAACGAATGTTTTTCTGACAAGATTTCTCAAATATTCATACTGGTAGATGTAGTTTGATAAGTAATAATGTTTAATTAAAAAAAAAAACAGAGCATCTACTTGAATATGAGTAACCATCAAAAATAATGTTTAAACAGAATAAATTAAAAATAAAAATATGTTTTTTTAATTCTAATTTTTGTGGGGATTTAATTGATTTCCTAATATATATATATATATATATATATATATATATATATATATATATATACACACACACATACATCTGTTTGATAGAGTGGTTTTAAAAAATAACTTGCATGCAATTATAAAGGAATAAAACATTAAAAAAATTAATATTTATTGCTAACTGAATTCCTTAGTTTATGATCTGTCAACAGTTGTTTGTTATCCAGAATTTTGTAAATAATTACCATTTAAATTCATTTTTATTACTGAATTCTACTTCCACTCTGTAACTTATAACATCTCTTGTTGAACTCTGAAATATTATTCCCTTATTAAATGTTGACTTCTCATGCCTAGAGTTAGCCATTATCTTTCCAGTATGGCCTGAAGAACTTCTTGCCCTTTTTTACAGCACCACACATAACCTGCTAACTTGAGTGGCTCTTGGCCCTTGCATTGGGTGAATATTAGTAAAAAAAAAAATCATTATCCCCCACCAAAAAAAAATTCTTATGATCTAAAAGTATTTTCTGCCTTTAAATAACTGGCAAAGGGTTGATAAGCTGTAAAAAATGAATGAATGAATCAATCAATAAATTTAGGAAACATTGTTAAATTTACAATATTCTGATTATAGATTAAATCCTTATACTGTTGGTGTTTTGAAATGAGAATGTTTTTAATCATTATAAAATTTGCTGGTTTAACTCCCTACACTCTTTTTACCAAAACTGTGATGATTTCAATTCAGATTTATGATTTGTAGTAATTCTTTGAAGAGATTTTAATTATTTTTGAAAATTGACTTGTAACACCCAGTCTTTAATCCAATTTAATCTTTTCCTAGCACAGATATGAAGAGATAGCACTGATCATTTAAGCATTCCATACCATATCCCAAACAAATCTACTAATAGAAAACAGTGTTCTTGCTTTCCCTCTCGAGGTCAATATACTGATGATTGGTGGGCATATCTGTGCTGATGACATAGATATTCATAGTTGAGATAAGAAGGATCTTGAATAGAATAATAAACATCCTCTATCAACTCTTCCAAGAAGTAGAACTCAAGATACACCTTTCTAAAATAGAAACTAGGATCTGGAATTGGAATGAAAGCAAGGATGGCTCAGACTCTGAATCCATTCTAAAAATTTAGGAAATGGAATTTGTAAATACTTAATGCATAATGGCATATGGATCAGTTATAACAAACTCAGTAGAGGAGATAAGGAAATTGAACATAAAATAGGCTTTGCTCAAGGTAGGCTTTCATCCAACACCGCAAATTAGTATAAAACCAAAACATTAACCTAAAAACAAACACTTTGCTGTTGCTAGTATAAGGGGAATAACTCTACCACATGCTGCTGCTATGGTAGGGGAAATAACTCTAGTACAGCAAAATGTTATAGACATTACAGTCTATAATATGCAAAATGTTTTCTTACATTTGGCATATTGTATAGTAAGATGCCTGTCTTCAATTTCCAATATTAATTATGACAATATTCTTTTCTTTGTTGAAAGAAACCCTTAAGTAAAGGGGGCAATGGATAAATTGTTGTCTAAATTATGGAAAAAATAAAAACAACACTGACATCTCACTTTAACAGATATATTTACCAAAATTAAACAAAAATATCTTGAAATGCTAAAGAGTAAATTTATTCAACAAAATCAACATTGGCTTCAACCACGGCCTTTAGGTGACTTCAGAATCTCCTGCAACTCTTCTGAACAGTGTCCTTGTTTAAGTTGGTGAATGCTGCCATAATTCTTGCCCTAAGTTTATCTTTGGTGCTACAAGGAGTTTTGTTGGTCTTTCATTCAACTGTGCACACACATAATAATCAAAGGGATTGCAGTCTGGGGAGTTAGGTGGCAAGATGTAAGGCTTGCAGAAACTGTCTGACAGCTATGACTGGGTTCTTCTGCTTGTGTAGCATGGTGTAGAGTCCTGTTGTCTGATATAAGGTCTTCCAGAAGCCACCCTCTTGACTCAAGGCAGCACTAGCTCTTCAAGTTACTTGATGTAGGCCTCTGTGTTGAGTCTGAGGTCCCCGCTAACAAATTTGAGAGTTCTTTTCTTATCAGAACAATCAGTAACTTTTTTTTAGTCTGCCATACCTTTGTAATCCCCATTAGACTCATCCAACTCTTTCTGAACCCTCTGCACTATCCTCAGATTGGCACCAAATGCTCCAAAATATTTGTATTGGTGTTTCCAGGGTGAATGCCAAGCAGTACAGCATGCTGTTTCCAAGTTTCTGGTAGTGTGAATTGCATCATGGTGCTCTTTTCCTCACAGACAGTGCCCAACTGACCCTACTATATTGTGCAGTTGACAAAATCAAAAACAATGCATATGTGCAAAATTAAAAATATAAAATGGTAACAATTTACCGATAGCAGCCTGTATAATATCAAATCACTTCTGATTTATAGAAATTATTTGATAAGTAAGGTAAGATTACTCTGTGATTAAGTAAACCTTACAGTTAAAATTTTGATTTAACTTTACTTGTACTTCTACTAATCCCTAATCAGAAGTAATATGGTATTAAATGATTTTTTATCACACATGTTTACATTTTTTTCATTTCTTTGTAATATTCTCTGTTATAAAATGTGACTTCGTATTTTATCAGTCCAGCGGTAGTCATTTATTCTGCATACTATAGAACTGCTGTACACTTACTGCTTTGGAATTTATATAGTCTATGCCTTAGCTATGCTAATTAGGCAGTCATTTATATATCATTACACTTTGTGAAAATGTTCATTATCAAAAATAAATGAAAAGATTTTTGCATACAATAATGATACTCTAGAAATAATGATACATTTATTTTATACAAAATGCAAAAAATATACAAAAATTGAGTGTTTTATGGAAAAATACTTCTAAAAGAAATAATCATTATTTCGAAAATTTAGGCTCACCAGATATATTCATCCTTTACAGTGAGACACTCCTGAAAGAATTAGAAGTCCTACCAGGATTTATTACTGGTGGCCACAATCTTAGCAACATTAGATATGCTGATGTATTGACAGCAGGCACATAGGAACAACTTCTCACTTTCTTTCACTAACTTCAGTCAAGTTAGTGAAAGAAAGTGAGAAGAAAGGGCTAAACATTAGTTGTAAGAAAGAATGTAAGGTTGTCAGACATGTGAGTTACAAATTGGATATACCAATATCAAGCAAATACAAAAATTGAAATATCTGGGGTTTTCACAGAGGACAGAAATTGCAACACCAAAATCCAAAAGTGTATTGGGATAGTGAAAAATACCTTCCAACAACTGAGCAAAGTATTAAGAAACAGAAAAATTTCATTAAAAACAAAGAACGAGTACTGAGCTGTTATGTAATATTGGTCTTCCTATGTGGCAGTGAATACTGAACAATCTTCTCCCAGGTGACAAGACTTGAAGCAACAGAAATGTGGTTCTACAGAAGGATGCTAAGAATAGTATGGTCCAAACATATGAGCAATGATGAAGTTTTAGAGAAAATGGAAACAAAAAGGAAGCATGCTTAATATCAGAAAGCAATAGTTGAAATTTCTAGGGCACACAATGAGGAAAGGGGCCTTGGAGAATTTGACACTGACAGGGCATATTGCAGGCAACAAGGATAGAGGAAAACAGTGCATAACCTACCTAATCTGCTTGCATAAGGGTTTAGGAGAGATAGCAAAAAGACAAAATTTACCAAGAGCTATAAAGGACAGGAAATTGTGGAGTGCCATTACTGCTCATGCCCTGAAGGGAAACAGCACATAAATGAAGAAACATCTCTCTAAATAACAAATATAAAGAAAGAAAAAAATCATTTAAATTCTTAAAAATTTTAAGAGGGCCTTCAATATGCTATATAAGTTCAGGGTAAATTGATTCCCCAAGAAAAAAACAATCCAACATAATAATGGTAAGCCAGATAATTATTGATAATAAATGGAAAAAGTTAATTAAAAATATGTTTTGAATTCATATTTTGTGAAATTTTGTTTGTAAGCATTATCTTAATCCAAAACAGGAAATAGGTGAGTAAAAATAAACTTGGTGAAAAAAGAGCAAGTGAAGCCTGAGGATATTGGCAAGGATCATCTGTCTTTGAACATTGTGCACTGACATGACAGATTCACAAAGGACTGTAACAAATAACAGAAACTAGATCATTTGAGGACTACCAACAGCAGCAACAACTAAAATGGAGTGTACAAGTAGCTCGAAGCGAAAATAATCACATAATGAAGATGTTGATATTCCACACTACTTCAAATAAAAGGTTAGTAAGGAAACCTCCATCAGCACTTGAAAGAGAAATAACAGTTACTGACATGAGAAACCTATTTGTCTAAAAAATTGTTTTAAGAGAAATATTTGGTAATTTCAACCAAATGCAGTATTGGCTGCTTGGTCAGTGGATGCCAAATGTTTTCTTGTAGGAAAAGGCTAATTTTTGTTTTCTTAATTGAGTTCGCCCCAAGCAAGGCAGTAAAGCCACAGGGACACATGGTGTTTCTGGGTGTGAAATAGAAAAAGGAACATTGCTCAGGAGAGTGGTATGAGCATATTTTTTTTTTTGAGTGGGGATGGGGGCTTGCATAGGGGAATCATTTCACAATGAAATTAAGTTTCATTTTAAAATTTAGCAAAAAAAAATTCTTGATTTTCATGATCTGTAGTTCTTATTCAACAGCAATATAAAAAATATCTGCAAAAAATTGATTAATTCTTGAAGAGGTGCTTTCTGCAGAAATGCCAAAAATTGGATCATTATTATTGGGATGAACACAAAAGCTGAGTGCATATTCTTTTATGCAGCATGTCCCTTCAGAGCATGGATGATCATGGCTCTTCACAACTTCCTATCTTTTGAAGTGCTTATAGTTTACTACCACAAACTATATTTTTAAGTGGGTGCACAAGTGGTTGAGTGTCTAAAAGTAGCATTGAGTGTCTAAAAGTACATGTGTGTGCTTGTATATATATATATATATATATATATATATATATATATATATATATATACATAGTCATGTTGTGTATGTATATATATATATATATATATATAGTCATGTTGTGTATGTATATATATATATATATATATATAGTCAAGTTGTGTGTGTATATATATATATATATATATATAGTCATGTTGTGTATGTATGTGTGTATATATATATAGTCATGTTGTGTATTTATGTATATATATATATATATATAGTCATGTTGTGTATGTATATATATATATATATATATATATATATATATATATATATATATATATATATCCTTGTGCAGGTATGCAGAAAATAGAAAAGAACACGTTGGGTGCATAATCCGGGGTTCCTTAGTACTAAATATATATATACATATATATATATATAGTCATGTTGTGTATGTATATGTATATATATATATATATATATATATATATATATATATATATATATATATATATATATATATATAGTCATGTTGTGTGTGTATATATATATATATATAGTCATGTTGTGTATGTATATATATATATATATATATATATATATATATATATAGTCATGTTGTGTATGTATATATATGTATATATATATATATATATATATATAGTCATGTTGTATATATATATATATATGTATAGTCATGTAGTGTGTGTATATATATATATGTATAGTCATGTAGTGTGTGTATATATAAATATATATATATATGTATAGTCATGTAGTGTGTGTATATATATATATATGTGTATAGTCATGTAGTGTGTGTGTGTATATATATATATATATATATATATATATATATATAGTCATGTAGTGTGTGTGTATGTATATATATATATATATATATATATAGTCATGTTGTGTGTGTATATATATATATATATAAAGAGAGAGGAGAGAGAGTCATGTGCGTGTGTATATATATATAGTCATGTTGTGCGTGTATATATATATATATGTCATGTTGTGTGTGTGTATATATATATATATATATATATATATAGTCATGTTGTGTGTGTGTTTTATATATAGTTATGTATATATATATATATATATATATATTTATGTGTGTGTATATATATATATATAGTCATGTTGTGTATATATATATATATATATATGTGTGTATATATAGTCATGTTGTATTAGGTTGGTGCAAAAATAATGACGTAATAATGTCGTTTGTTGACGTTAAAAAATACGTCAAAAAACGACATTATTACGTCATTATTTTTGCACCAACCTAATATATATATATATATATATATATATATATATATATATATATATATAGTCATGTTGTGTTTTTATATATTAAAATGATTGCCATACAATATGGAAACATAATTTCAAAATATTCTTTTTCATACTATATATTTTTTGAGTTGAAGAATATTTTGATTTAGTTTTGATTTTTACTCTTTTGTTAATTTTTAGATTATTTTTTAAATCTATTGTTTGACCCATTAGTATGTTCAGATAATAACAGCTTTTAATCATTTACTTTTTCATAAAATTAATGCTTCACAAAATATTTTCTAAAGAATGTTTTCAGTAATTGATTGAATTTAAACAAGATTAAGGAATCACCGTTCCCAAGGTAACAAAACTTCTCATATACTTCTTATGAATTTTATTTCATTTTATATTAAATGTGAGAATGCTTTTTATAGTGCACACAATTTAAATTCACTTCATAATGTTTTAAATCTTAGACTATATTTCTCACATTCTTTGTTGTGGTTCTGAAAAGGAAGACACTTGTTATGTTAAATTAAGCATTTATTCATTTGTATATATTTTAAGAATTGAAACTATTAGGTAGCCTTGACATATTTGGGGAGGATATTAGAATAATTCCAAACATATACTGGCAGTAGACTGCCTACATATTGTTAGAAAATGGATTCTGTAAATATACAAAGATAAAAACGAGGCCTATCCAAAAATATGCAGTGAGATAATTCTGAGAGAATTAGAATTCCTACCAGGATTCATTATTGGTGGCCACAATTTCATTATTGGTGTCCACAATCTTAACATTAGATATACAGATGACACGGTGTTGATAGCAGACATAGAAAGGCAACTACAACAACCCCTACAGAATGTAGTGAAGGAAAGCAAGAAGAAAAGACTAATCATCAAGAACAAAAAGGTAGAATGCATGGTTGACAGCAAAAGGAACATTTAGCTTAAAAATTGGAGACGCCAAAATCAAGCAAGTACAAAAGTTCAAATATCTAGGAAGTGTTAGAGGACAGAAAATGTGACACTGAAATCCTAAGGTGCATTGGGTTAGCAAAAGATGTCTTCCAAACACTAAGCAAAGTATTAAGAAAATTAGAAATAAAGAAAAGAGTACTGAACTGTTATGTAATACTGATCTTTCTATATGGCAGGAAATTCTGGACAATATCCTCATAGATAAAGAGACTTGAAGCAAAAGAAATGTAGTTCTACAGAAGGATGCTGAGAATACCATACACTGAACATGTGAGCAACAAAATGGCTTGAGGAAAGTGGAAACTAAAAGAATACTTATACTTAACATTAGAAATAGTTGAAATTTTTAGGGCACATAATGAGGAATGGAGGCTTGGAAAATTTGATACTCAGAGCACAGATTGCAGGCAAGTGAGACAAAGGAAAACAATGCATAACCTACCTAATGAGCTTGAGTAAATAGTGGAAAAGTGTTTACGTGAGATAACATAAAGATAAATTTTTTGAGATCTACAAAGAATAAGAAATTGTGGAAAGCCATGATTGCATACATCCTTGAAGGGACGTGCCATATAGAAGAAAAATTATTTGACTCTTCGTTTTTCTCTGTCATTCCAAATATTACATTCTTTAGAGCGATGCTACATTTGTTAAGCTCTGTATTTATTTCATAATAAAAAAAATAAATTGTGCTTTAGTTTTTCTTTTAATTCTGTTGCAAAAAGGCATTGGTTTAAAAAATTTTCTTATTTAATTAAATGTTGGCTTTGTATTTTACAAATCAGTTATTAATTTATTTATCAATAATCCCAATATTAATTTTATTAATTTTTCTGATAAACAAAGGAAATTTTTAAAACTTCAGCCATTTTAAAATGGTTTCATGAATAAGCATATAACTGGAAAATATTACTGTCAAGTTCTGGACATATTTGAAGTATTATTTTTTTTACTTAAATATAAATTAATTAATTTTGGTTCTTAAAGTGTGTTTTTTTTTTTGCTTTCTATATTTTAAATAATTTTCAGTGTTAGTAAATTGTATTTTAAAAATAAGAGGAGAAATTTGACTAAAAACATTTGGAAAGAAATTCCTGAGAAACTAATCCAAGCCGACCATTGTGCAATAGCTTATAGTTTCAAGGTCAGATCTGTATGATTTTTTTAAAACTCTCCACCCCAGCATCCATGCAAATACTCTATCCACTTGCCTATTAGTATGTCTCATCAAAGACATTTGCCACAGTGCAATTTTATCTCCCAATTTTTTTTTGTTCATCTCTTGAAATGGAGTTGGTCTCAAACGTTTGATGTCCAAAGGACAAACAACAGCAATTAACTTATCTGTAATTCTGCTAATTGACCATTGTTGTTCCATCTCATTGATTGGACATTGTTCTTCTAGCAGCATCACCATCTTTCTTTGCTTCTTTGATCCCAAAGCATGTAAAATTCATTAAGTACAAAGCATATGCAAAATAAGAAATACAACTAACTATATGTATCATTAGTTTATTACAGTCAGGATTCCCATTTTACCACTCGGTCGGTTAAGATCTAATTTTCTACATATTGTGAAAAAATTAGTCAGCCTGATTGATGGTCTGTGAAAAGCTTGCTTGAAAAAGGCTTAACTCATTGCAAAAATGCTATACATCATAATAAATATTTAAGTGTTATCAATATTGTTTCCACATATCCATTCCATTGTCAGTGTTAGTTTCATTATTTATTTTCTTCTGGTTTATATAGTTTTAAATTTATGAACATATGCTTTTAATATGTGATTGTTGCATAATTAGTAGATTTAGTAAATTAATATTGTTGCAATAATTAGATCGAGGAATAATTTGAGAAATGTTTAGAGATGTAATATCAAAATATATGGTGCATGATGATAGCAATATCGATAATTATTTATTGATTGTTTAACTTACTAAGTGAACACATTAAAATCGAGTATTATTTATAAAAAAAAGAATAATATTATTAATTATAAAAATAAAAATTTAGTATTAATTACAGGTTTTGAAAAAATATGGTATTAATTACAGGTTTCTAAAAAGTTCCCATATTAATTATGGTTTTGTAAAAATCTGGTATTAATTACAAAAATTATCAAAAAAATCTGATATTAATTGCAAAAAAATTATCATAAAAATCTGGTATTAATTAGAAAAATTATAATAAAAATTTGGTAATAATTACAAAATATAATAATATTCTGATATTACAAAAAATTATAATATAAATCTGGTATTAATTACAGAAAATTATAATAAAAAAATTGGTATTAATTACAAAAATTGTAATAAAAATCTGGTATTGATTATAGGTTTCTACCAAAAACACATTAATAGTTGAACTGTTCATTTCTTCAAATCATTTAATAGCTGTATAGTATAGTACTCTCCAAACATATACAAGTGTACATTGATAAATCTATATCCTGACACAAAGTTATCAGCTGACTTCTGATCTGAAATTTTCTCTGTATAATACTCATGATTATTGAGATTAATATCCACTAGTGAATTATGAATATTAAAAAGAAAAAAGACTATGTTAAAAAATATTTGTTGTTTAAAATAATTTATTTATCCTTAGGTTACTGACTTTTATTAGTGAAATTTACTTTTGAGTAATTTTGCATAACACTTTTTAAAAATTAATGTTTGTAATGTAATCAATACCTATTATTCTACTAGTAAAACATATTTCAAGATACTTTTTATACTACAAAAGCATTAATTTTGATTATTTTGTTGGTAATATATATAGAAAAGACAAAAAATACAATTAATGCTCATGAGGTACCAAAAAATGTCTTAAAATAAGTTCTGCTAGTGGAACAAAAAGGATATTGAAAATTTCATGGACAGATTGAGTAAGCTATAAGAAAGTCTTAAAAGAAAATGGCAACAGAAAGGACAATTCTACTCAAAATCAGGAACAGCACTGCAACTTGGGGATTGTGTACTTCTTCAAAATGACCAAAGAAGGAATCACAACCTCCACAAAGGTACCCGCACTGATACACACCATGTTCATTTGTGGTTTAAGGTGTTGGGGGTAGTGAGCAAGGAGAGCTATTTCATGCCATCCCACTTCTTAGAGGAGCTTAGGGTTAGTACCACCATCTACACTGGGATGATGGTCATCGTGGTGTTCAAGCCCTGGATTAAAGGGGTGGACATATGTTTTAGCAGGATTCTGCCTCCTCTAACATGGTCCATATGACTAAAGATAAGCTGGCCAATATTTTTTTACAATTCACTTCCTTTTTACAAATATGTGGTCTTCAAGTTTGCTGCTTTGAATCCCCTAGACTACTGTGTTTTGGGCATCAAAGAGAGTGACTGATTTGCTTTTTATGACTTATCAACCCTTTGTGGTTTATTTAAAGACAAAACATATTTTGGATTTTATGAATAATTTTTTTTTTTTTGCAAGCAAATATTGCATTAAAAACTTTATGAAGTATAAAAATTATTTTTTTCAGATACAAGTCCTCTTAAAGAATTCAGTCTGACCCGCTATTTAAACCATAGATGGTGGGTAAAACAGGTGGATTTCTACCTTACAGATATTTGCACATAAGTGAATGTAAGATATTCTCGACTGAAATTCAAATTTGGCTCTGATTTCTCATTTAGAAATGCTGTCCATTACACCACCTGCACATCCAAGAGGAAACCAATTAGTGATCTCACAATACCAAGGACTTGTTGAAGACTGTCTTTGTGGACATAAGTGAGAATTATCCAATCCAAGTGAGCAGACAACCTAAAGGCGATCCTTGAGGTTTTTACGAGTTTCTCCCTGTACAAGTCCGAGAGCCACACAAGGTAGAGGGTTACAGCGTAAAAGGTGCAGATTATACGAATATGTAGGGAAGATAATGGTTAACCTAGACTTGAACAAGTTATCATTGCAGTGGTCAAAGAAGCATCATTTTGGTAGTCAGTTCCACAAAGCAGCATGAGAAGAAGCTGCTTGAGTGTGACTTAGATCTCACCAATGTAATATGAAGGGAATGTGGACAGTTTGCAACAATGTGCATAGCATGGTGGGTTTGAGGGCAAATTTTATTGAATAATCTTTTTCTATGTTGAACATCTGTACAAATTTGTTTAGAAATATACTGATTTTTTATTTTTTTTATTTGCTTTTTTTATATTATAATTTTAATATTATAATTTGTACTCAATTTCCTGGAACACCCTAATTTGTGCATTTCTTTTTCAGTCTTTAATTATCTTCAGAAAAGATACAATCTATGTGAATAAAATATTATACACTTATATATGTTTTTGAGTTTCTTATGCAACACTGTTAATTATTATTAATTTTTGTTTTATTTCATTTTCTCTTGCTTTTTGACACAACTTTGAAAGAATTAATCTATGGCCAATAAGTAATTGTTTATTAAAAATAAGATATATTCTTTATTTTTGATCCATGCTACTTATTTACCAATTGAAGAATAATGATCTTTGATTTATACTGAAAAGCAGCAAAAAAAGAAAATGAAAGACGATAGACTGTATTATCTGAGACAATACAGTTTTCCTTCCTTTCATTAGAAAGTAGAAGTTCCTGAAGCACAGAATTAAATCTGAGAAATTGATGGGAAAAATAAACTGATAAATAAGTTTTGTGCTTGTTGTTGGATGATTCTTAAATGCAAATGAGATTTTAAGAAAGGACAATCTTATTTCTCACCACAGTGTCTTGTGCATTTTTAGACAAACACATTGTCCTTCATACATACATACATCCCCTTTCTTGTTTACACACAGAGGCATACACACACAACAACCATTTTTTGTATTCTTAATACATATTGTTTTTCTAATATAATGTCACAGTCATTCATACTTACAAATTCATATGCTCAATATAACACCTATACTTGCATTCTTACACACACACACACTCATTTTCTCCCTGTGTATGTTTCCTTGCATCTCTCTCACTTTCATTCTCTGACACACACACATACACACTACTTCTCTTTCATGTGTTTAAACTATCATTATTGCATACACATATACAGTTATTCCAACATCCACACATACAAGTTAAAAGGATTTAAATTTGTGAATTTCATACTTAAAAATAAACACACAACCAAAAATGCTTCTCTCTCTCTTACGAACACTTTCTGATCCATGCGTGTATGCATGTATACCCACACATTACCTTTCTCCTTTGTGTATGCTTCTTGCTATCACACACACACACACACATTACTTATCTTTTCCATGCATACTCTCCCTCACTTACATGCTCAATTTGACATACACTTGATTATTCTTCCATGTATACAGACATGTTAAAAGGAATGAAATTCAAAATTTTTTACTTAAACCCCCAAAAAGCACATATACAAACCAAATGAAATGCTTCCTTCTCTCTTTCTGATCCTTATTTGCATGCATATTAATGCACTCTTTTTCACCCTTGTATTTGCTTTCTTGCTATCTCTCTTACTTTCACTCTTGAACCCATACACACACACACACACACACACACACACACACACTCTGCTTCTCTTTGACATGAATACTCTTTCTTCCTCACTTTCACTCTCTCTATTGTGTACACAGTCACAACACTTCCTAACATTCACACATATAAGTTAAAAGGAATAAAATTCGCAAATTTCGTACTTAAAAACAAACAAAACAAAAAAAACACAGACACAAATTAACCAAAGGTAAATATAATATTCAAAACTTATGCAAGTGGACATTATTTCTTATCGAGCGTTGTGAAAATATGTCAGCCGTCCTTGGTAACAATTACCAGGTAGAAGCAATTAGCTTGTATTGTTTGAAAAATAGCATTTAGTTTTTTTTTTTCTTTTCTTTTTATTTTTCATAGGAAAGGGTTGGGAGTTTGAGAGATGATACTTTTGTCATTTGTTTTCTCATGGTTTATTTTATTTATTTATTTATTTTTTTTTTTTTTGTACGTGTATTTCACTCTTATTCCCATTTGAGTGTTGGTCGGTTGGTAACTGTAGGGTGTGGGCCATGCAAGTTGCAAAATGAAACACCACTGTTTCTTTTCTCTGTTAACTGAACCAAGTACATAGTGAAATGAGGACTGAAAAAGAAAGTAAAAAAGAAAAGAAAAAATTAATATAAGAAAAACAAAACAAAAAGAAAAAAAAAACACTCTTTGCTTTCTACAATGATGAATTGTCCAATCGGAACAAGAATTTATAAATTTTTGATGGCTGTCTGTTATTGCTGCGTTATATTTATTGACTTTGAACAGTAAAGCCATCTATTGCACACAGCATTGAAAAAAAGACTGCTAATGAGATGCAGTGCAGAAAGCATCATTTGGTTTATATGAGATGAATTTGCATCAGGAAGGGAATCTGGTAGTAAATATTTCTTTTTCCCTCATATTTTTTTTAGGTTTATCTCCAAAATATTAAGTCTATAATTTCACTGTTCATGATATAAGTCAGTTTATCTAAAAGTATAAAACGCACAAAAAAAAATCTCAGGTATTGATGAATTGTATTGCATCATGTAGACAATCTGTTAGAAATGTTCTTACGAGATGAAAGACAATATTTCTACTTCATCACTGAAGATATTGTTCAAATTACTTTCATTAATTTATCAAGCATCTTTACTTTTATCTCAAAATTTAACCTCTGGGATTCTCAGAATTCATCAGGTGTTCACCTGGCAAAAGCACGAGAATTCTAGAATGCATATTATTCTAATCCACGCAACCAATGTTAATCATCTTCCCTTTGACTGACAGAAGGATTACAGGTGTAAGCTGAAAAACAATAAAATCTTGTGACTTTCCATTCAAGAGATTGTGATAAAAGCAAAAGAAATCAGTGAATATATGTCCAAAATATCAATTTGCTATAGGGATTGTATATATATATATATATATATATATATATATATATATATATATATATATATATATATATATATATATCATTTCAAACTTAAAAAGGAAATAATTCTTATAACTCTATAAATTAGAATATATAGATTATATATACATCAAAATATGTATGGATATAATAGGATTGGATAGGTTTGCCTATCATCTGGTTCACAATTGTCTCTGGTCTTTTGAACAGGAGTAGAGGTTCATTCTTTGTTTCCTGATCAGGATTGGGTTTCTGGGTCTTTCTAAAGTCTACTTCAAGTATAAATGCCTAATGTTTCTGCCTGAACTGTGAAATTTTACTTGCTAATTAAATCTTGACCTCCACAGGTCTAGATTTAACTATCTTTTCTGATATATTGCACTTTCTTCTGCTAATACAACTCCACACAGTAACCAACTACGTTGAATTGCCCTTGGGCCTTGTATTGGGTGAACACTAGTAAAAAAAATCTTGGTGTGTGTGTGTATACAAGTAGGCATACATACATACACACACACACACACACACACATATATATATATATGCACACACACAATTATATATATATATATATATATATATACACACACACATACACACATACATATATATATATATATATATATATATATTAGTAATAAAATAAAATAGTTCACTCATATTGACCTGCGCTTGAAGTTGATGGATTGTTTTACATTCAATCGACAGCAGATGTTTTGCTGATTTATCGTAAAATGTGCATAATCAAAGCGATAAGGTAAAAAATAAAACGTTAAAAGTTTAACAGATCATTCTAATACTTATCAATACAATCTGATTATATATATATATATATATATATATATATATATATATATATATTTAAACACCAAACAGTGTTCAAGTACTCTGATCAAAATTGTAACTGATTCACACTACGGTGATTGTCAGATGACAAAATCTCTCTTTCCCTCTCTCTCTCTCTCTCTATCTACTATATATATATATATATATATATATATATATATATATATATGGAAGAGTGATGAGATATTTACCTACTCGGTGAATTTATTATTAAGCAATTATATATCTTACTCTCTCATTCAGTCTCTTTCTTCCCCAATTGGTGTATATATATATATATATATAGGCAGAGCAGGAGGGAAGGATGAGAGGCATCTACAAGTTGTGCTTGTTCTCTTAAGCAATTATTTCCATTTCTGTCAGTCTCTCTCTCTCTCTCTCTCTATATATATATATATATATATATACACACACACTTTCCTGCATATCTATCTATGTGTGTGTGTGTGTGTTGGGTAATTACATGGGATTTTCTGTAAGCTATGTTTTTGGTAATAACCAGACTTACCATAATTTCCAAAACTTGAACCAGGGGCAGTATTCATTTTTTTTTTGTTATAGATTAAGTTTTCTTGTATAATAAAATGACTTCATGACCCAACCCCATTTAAGCTTCAGGGATGACACAAAAATATAAATAAAATAAAAAGCATTCTGTTAGTTTATATTCCTAGATCAGAGACCCTCAAAATGGACAATCCTGGCCAAATCAGGATGTGTGTTAAGCTTAGCAATAACTAATATCATATTTTTAGTACAATATCACATTTAGTATTTCACAGTTGCATACACAGTAGAAACAAAACACTACAAGTATGGGAATGCTCAGATTCAACAATCATTCCTTTTTTTTTATTTTTTTTTTTATTTGAGTTCATCCCAAGGAAGGCCATCTAACCTATTAAGACACAAGGGGTTACTGGGTGTGGAAGAATTAGAAAACAGAAACATTGCTAAGGAGTAGGAACAAAGGAAGAATAATCAGGCAGACAGCAGATAGCAAATGACATTGTATTTAAATTTTGTAAGATTAAAATTGATTGGAAAGCGTGAAGCCAAAAAAGAGTTCCATAAGTGAGAAGTGTGAGAAGAGAAACTGTTAGCATAGAAATTATGGTTACATCTAGCCAACTCATCTGTAAATTTATGAGACCTTGTCATCAGGCAAGTTTATATTAAAATCAGTGAACCTATTTTATTAATCTTAAAGCATAAGAGTGGCTTCATCTTGTTGTTATTGCTCTGTTGCAGACAGACATTAAGAAAAAGAACATCTGGTTGCACAATTTTTTTATGAAATCATTTTATAAAAAAACAGAATAATTAAAATCTTTATACTTTTCTTTATTTTTTATTTTCACTTAATTTTCTTTTCTCATTAATTTTCCATCTGTTATAAATAGAAGAAATATTGATTTAAATTTGAATAAGAATCTGACAATGGTAAATATATAATACAATCTGAAAAACTTTTATTTTGACATGTTTCACTGATGACACCTTTTGATCAGTGAACCATGTCAAAATAAGTGTTTTCCAGATTTTCTTATATTTTATTTTTATTTTTTTTATTCAGTATCACACTATGCAAGGAAGTAATGCCACTAAAAAGCAAAGGGGTTACGGGGTGTGGCAGAATTAGGAACAGAAACAATAATGATGACCAGAAACAGAAGGGAGTAATCAGGAGGACAATAGATAGCGATCAACATTGCATTTAAATTTTTGCAGATTAAAGTTGGCTGGAAAGCAGGAAGCCAGAAGAGAGCTCCATAAGGGAGAAGTGCAAGACAAGAAGCTATTAGCTACATCTAGCCAGCTCAACTGCAAATTAATGAAATATTGATGCCAGTCTAGTGCTGCACTTAAATTAAAAAAAAAAAATCTTGGTACCATAACAAAGAACTCATCCAAACAATTACCATGAAAGTATTTATAGGAAAAACATAGTGAGGTAACCTTACAGTAGTGGGGAAGTGAATGGAGCTGAGCCACCAGATCTTGACCAATAATATTGCGGATTCTTCTTTGGATCAAATCAAGGAGTTCAAAGTAAATAGCAGGAGCACCAGACAATATGTGGCAGCAATATTCTAAGCATGGGTGAATGGTAGACTTATAGATATATAAAATAGATTCTAGAGAGAAAAAAAGTTTTGCCTGACACAGTGAACAGATTTTCTTAGCAGCTGACCTAGCAATGGATTCAATATAGTCTTTCCATTTCATATCAGCAGAGAACTTGAGCCTGAGAAGGTACAACGAGTCACTTTCCTTGAGATTAGCATCAGACATGTTGTTGAAAGGCAGTGAGGAGCCTCTCAGATGATTAATGGGAGAAGTTTAGTTTCAAAGGTGTTAAAATTAACAAGCCATCTTTTGCCCCAGTTAACGACAGACTTGAGGTCATTTTGGACATTGGTTGCTATACTGACCTTGTCTGACTGATAAGCCTTATTATCAAGGCAGGAATCAATTATTGTGTCATCAGTGTAGATACCAAGTATATGATCAGGAATATTGTAAAATGAAAAATCAATTTATTATATTTTAAAATTTTGTTCAATCTTTTTAGTTTCCATCAGTATAAAACCATCTTCAGTGACTTTTATTTTTTATTCACAAATTTAGGATTTAAGTATGAAGTTAAAAATATTATGAAGTTTGTTATTGGAATTAATTAATAGTACTTTTTAAAAACTATTCAAGATTATTTATTTTTTAATACAAAAGATTTTAGTTTTTATACTCTGGTAATTAACACACTCCATTATGAAAATAAAAATTTGGTAAAACAATGACTAAATACATTTAGTTTTTAGATATTTTTCTAGCTAATAAAGAAATGAGTTAATTCTTTTTTAATATTTGCTCAAAAATATAATATAGATATCTTGAACATGAGCAATTTGTAGTTTCATTTGAATGTTTTTTCTTGTTATTCACCCATTCAACTAACATAAAACTTTATTGCAGTAACAAGGGGTATCTTAGAGAATGATTTCAAAAATGTAATTTATGCAGTTACCACCAACAAACTTGATAAATTTATTTTTGTCTTTTTTTGTAATCTTGATTCCATCTAAAAGATGGAATCAAGATTGCTGAGAAAGATGGTACAAAGGGAGGTTAGTAAAAAGGTAGGATACTTTAACCAAAAACTGTATAACCTAATGGGGTAGTTTGGATTATAAATTGTAGTGTACTGTTATTGCTCTGTATGTAAAGGTTAGACTTTTTTTCAGACAAGGTTTCAAGGTCATCCATATACAGATGTGTATGTATATTGATACGAGGAATTATATATATTTATATATGTGTACGTATATATATATATATATATATATATATATATATATATATATATATATATATATATATATATATAAGCAAAGATAACATGGCAATATAATGGGATGAGAATTAGTTATTTCTCAGTATACAAGGGCATTGGTTCGAAGAACTTCCACACATCAAAATCTGTGGATATTCAAGTCACTTAGTGTAATATTTGAATATAACCTATGCACATCATCCTGCATACTCTAAATAGTCCATTGATTATTTATAATGCTCAATATTATGTAAGTAATTGCTCTACTGTAGATTTGAACTAAAATCTTTGCTAGGAAATTGAGATCTAAAGGATAAAAAACAACTTCTATATCAGTAAATTTTAACATCAAAATCTTTGTACCATTAGTAAGTAGAAAGATTGAAGAAAATCTGATATAAAATTTATTTGTAGTCAGTCCATAAAAACAGGGTTTTTTGTAAAAATCATTTCACCCTCAAGCAAGGCTATTAAGATGCAAGGAGTTACTGAGTGTTAGAAAATATGACAAAAATATTATGGTGGGAGAACAATAAAAGAACAGGAATTAAGAAGACAGAAGATAACGATTGATGTTATATTTAAATTCTTGAAGATCAAAGTTGGCTAGGAAGGAGATATTTGTGAAAAGTGACAGGGTAAGAAATAATTTGTTAACCAAAATATAAATTATTTAGTCAAAAACAAAATACCTTGATTTTATAAGTCTACTAAAAATCAATCAGTTGTTGCGTTTTAATAAAATTTGGACCATTTAGTTCACAAGGAAGTAAACTTTATATTAAGAAGTTTCTATTCCAAGTCTCAAAGGAAAAACAAAGGGTGCACACAACACAAATAGGGAATAAGCAAGATGTGGAGGGAACAATGCTCAAACAATAAGTGCTGGAGAACTGAGAAACTAAGGAAATGTTCAGAGGCGGCTGCAGAATCTGCCTGCACTTCACTTATTGGGGTTTGAGAGTAGTGCTCAGAGCACAGCAAATTCAAGTTTTGCTTTTTGGAACTTTCCTGAAATACTGTTTCAATTGAGAGAATATTAATTTTGAAAGATTTGGTGTCCCTACACATAAACTGCGAGCTGCCAATGTCAATGCCAGCAGTCCTCCTGTGGCAGCCACCGGTGGACCACCATTGGGGCTCTAGCAGTCTGACAGTGGTAAGATTGCTGAGATGAACATGCTTGGCAGCCTGACAGTGGACCACCAGTGGCAAATGCTTGTGACATGCCACCCAGTGGAAGATCAGTGGCTTGTATGTTGGGGTTTTGTTTTCCTCTCAACTCTTAAAATTTTTGAGTCTTATATTTTGACAATTCTCTGACAGTGATAAAAGCATCTCTATGGTTTGTATAAGCATTAGCAGTACTGCTTAATTAGATTGGTTCACTTGTAAAAAAATAGGGAAAACATTTTCTGGAATAATTTTTATAGTTTAGTATTTCTTAGACCTTCCTCAAGGTGTGACATTTGTCAGAATTTTAAAAATATTTATCTTCCATCAATTTAAAAGGGGATCATTTTCATAATATTGATACAGAGTAAAATCAATCCCAGACATTTTACAGAGTTACTTGGATTTAGATGATCTGGATCCCAAAACAGACATTTTATTTTTTTTTTTTACAAAAAAATACTTTTGAATGAAGAACTAATAAATATATACATTTTTAATTAAAGGTCATGAATTTACATAAATGAATAAAAGTATATATCAGTTTATTCCTCATTTAAAATAATAATTATTATCTCTTGATGTTTGTGCATGTACTTCCAAAAAAGTGCTCCTAACAAAAAAATGTTTAAAAATAATTAAAAAAAAAATTTCAGAAAATTAAAAAAAAAATATGCTGATATCAATGTTCAAGCACATTTTTAAACTTAACATTTGTAAATAACAGCTAGTTCCAATAACTCTGTAAAAAGTCTGTGATTTATTCTGCACAGTATTAATATTATGAACAGGAGCTCATTCTGAATTGAAAAGAAAATCAATATTTTTTGATTTTGACAAATGTTATCTCTTCAGGATTTTCTAATGATTGCTTATCTATAAAAGTGATTTTCCGTATTTTTTTTACTAATGGACCTGTTAAATAAGTATTGCTGATTTAGCAGGTATATTCTAACTTGTCCCTACTTTCAGAAAATTTGAGAAGGTATGTTTCTTTTAAGAGATATACAGTTAGTGTAAAGGTTACCAGTGCAGAAAGTGGAACTGGTGATCAGAGTTCAAATTCCAGCCTAGTATGTTCCATTCATTTTCCCACTAGTAGTAATAAAACAACCCAAAATACAAACTCTTAATTGGAGACGCTAAAATTGAGCAAGTACAAAAATTTAAATATCTAGGAAGTGTTTTAACAGGGGACGGAAAATGTGACACTGACATCTTAAGGTACATTGGGATAGCAAAAGATGCCTTCCACAAGCTAAACAAAATGTTAAGTAACAAGAAAATTTCATTCGAAACAAAGTAAAGAGTACTAAACTGTCATGTAATATCAGCTTTCCTATATGATAATGAATGCTGGGCAATCTCCTCACAAATGAAGAAGAGAATTGAGGCAACAGAAATGTAGTTCTACTGAGAGATGCTGAGAATACTGTAGACTGTACATGTGAGCAACAACAATGCTTTAGGAAAAGTGGAAACAAAAAGAATGTTTATACTTAATATCAGAAAGAGATAACTGAAATTTCTAGGTCACATAATGAGGAAAGAAGGCTTGGAGAATTTGACACTCAAAGGACATATGGAAAGCAGCGAATAACCTATCCAACAAGCTTGTGTAAATGGTTGACAGAACAGGTATTCGGGTAAATAGCAAAATGACAAGCTTACTAAGAGCTACAAAGGGCATAAAATTTTGGAGAGCCATGATCACCCAATCCTGAAGAGACATGACACACAGAATAAGATGAAAAATGGTGAAACAGGAAACATTTAACATTCATTAAGCAAACAATATTTGGCAGAAATTTATAAAATCTTTTTATTAAAAGCGTTATCCAGGAAATTCAGTCAGTTATGTGCTATGCATGATACATACTTACGTGATCATGACTGACGAAGCAGATTTTTTTCCCTCAGTAGGTTGACATTTCTTTCTGCGATAGGCCAGTTGCCATCCAAGGCTATAGAACCCAGTCTGTCATGCTATTGACCCATAGCTGGTGGGAGGAGGATTCATACCTTTTCCAAGCATGTAAGTGAATGTAATGAATTCGACTAGAATTCAAACTCGGCTCTCTGCTTCCTCAATCTGAGCTAGGAAATTAGATTTTTAAAATAAACTAACTTATAGACCTTTCTAATATTTATGGGAGTTTCCTCCTCCTCCTAATCATTCTGCTGATGATAGTGCGGTATATTAACTGCTCGATTATATCTTTATTTTCTCTTCTAGTTAAATATTCCACCATTTTTGTTGTTGATGCTGTTGGAAGTGTTCAAGTGTTTACATTATTTCTACTTTTGTCACACTGCTCTGTAGGATCTGATGAAAAATCATGTTATTTACACTATTTACATCGTTCAGACTATTATCCGCATCTTTATTGCCATATTCACAACATTTCAGCTATTGTACACCCTGGCCTTCTTCAGATGATATACATTGGAATTTTGAATTATAATTATATTTCCTGAGGAAAGCCAGATTCTACAACAGCCAAAACATTGTGAATATGGCAATAAAGATGAAGACAACAGTCCAAATGATGTAAATAGCGTAAATATTTACAATAACTCATCACAGAAATATAGACAAATGTTGAAGGATCATGCTGTTTAAGATTTATAGGATTAATTAATTGGATTAATGAAATAACTAATTATATTAATAAATAATTTAGTTAATGTCTTTGGGAAAGGCTTGAATTAATTTCTTCCTATCCCCACCATCTATAGCTTACATAGAAGAGTAGACTGGGTTCTCTAGCCTTGGGTGGAAGCCAGTCTAAGACAAAGATTACAAAGACATGGAGAAGTTAATGTAACATCACTTCACTATCTTTTTCAAATCCAATCATGACAAATCACAGATATTAACCTTTATCAGAAACAGAGTGACTTCATTTGCTGTACAAAAAATTTATCCTGCCACTGAAGGTGACTGTGATACCTGAACAATAGTGTGTTTGAATTTCATAATTGTGTTGTCATATCCTGCTATGGAAACAGAAAGCAATTTTGAGAGAAATTAATAAGGATACTGCAATTGAGAGGCCTTGATAAAGAATGCAGTGGAAAGGGAAGTAGTATTAATAATACAGAGTGCTAAAGGTTAAGAAGAAACGGAAGCTGTTGAGAGTCGTGATCACCCGTGTTCTGAATAGTCATGACATTTCAGAAAAGAAGTTATATGTTATAAATTATTTATGATTATTATTATCTTACTTACTGTTATATTACATAACTATGATTATAATTTTACTTTGTTATACAAGATGTGCTGAAAAATTATCAGCCTGTCCCCACTTTCTCTTTTTTTTTTTTTTTCAAGGAAGGGCATCTTGATTAGGCCAGTAACTTTTCATCTCTTTTCCTTTTGTATGACTGATTTTATTAATATTTTGATATTGTTCAGTTTTTGTCCCACCAGATGTGGGTTAAATATCAGAATAGATTGGTCTCCCAAGCTTTGAGTGGTAGCTAGTTTTGGATAACTTCTACTCTGAATTTGGAAGCACTCCATAATATTTCCCAAGATGTCATGGCAATTTGCAGTTAATAAAGGAAAAGAATCTGTGGAGAGCCACAATTGTCTATATTCCTTCAAATGACATCTGATGAAGGCTCTAGAAAAGAATAGTTGAAATGTAGCAGCAACAAAAGCTATGTAAAGAATGAAATCTGAACAAATCTTTTAAAATTATAGTAGGTATATCCCATCTTTGTTTAAAGTTTGATTACTTGGTATATTGTTTCGAAACATTTACAAATACACAGTTAATACGGTAAATTATGACAGTTAATGTGTTTTGAAAAAAAAATGTAGCTAGACTTGCATAAATTAAAATTTTCTGTTGGAGTCACTTTGTGAGTTCATTAGTGACTACAAACTATTAATGGATCCAAGGGAATAAGGTAAAAATTGTCACAACTGAATGAACCTATTATGAGGGTAATTTCTGTAACAATTTTCTCAATGGCAAGATTATCTACTCTCTATCTACAAGAAAAGTTTGAATCAAAATAAAATGCAAATGCAAAATGACAACCATATCTCTCTCAATAAATTGCAACATTAACCACAGCACTGTAATGTTATTATTAAAATAATGATTACATTGTTAAAAATAATAATAACATCCAAGACTAAAACATATTTAATATAGTAATGGTAATATTAGCCTTTCCTACAAGGAAACGTTTGGCTTTCATTGACCAAGCATCTAGTACTGCTTTTGGTTGAAATTTATAAAATCTTTCTCAAAACAATTTTTTAGGAAAACAAGTTTCTCAAATCCAGTAACTGTTATCATTCTTTCCAGTATTAATGGGGGTTTCCTTCCTAACCTTTTATTTGAAGTAGTGTGGAATATCAACATCTTAATTATGTCATTATTTTCTGTTCAAGTTAGATGTTTTAGTTGCTGCTGCTGTTGGAATTCCTCAAGTGATGTGGTTTCTGTTATCTGGTACAGTTTTTTTGTTTATGATGCTGTAGTGCCAGTCTACACTGTTTAAAGAAGAATGATCTTTGGCAAGACCCTACAACTTCACTTGCTCAAAGCCTTTTTCACTATTGATCTTAAGAAGCTGTTGTATACAGCTGACAGTTTGGGTGTTTTCTGAACAGGTTTGACACATGACAACCACATAAAGGTTTTGATCTGATGAGGCTATTTAAGAACATGACTCAAACGGACTATAACTTTCTTTGAAAGAAAATTTATAACATTACTAAAATAGAATTCAGTCAAAATTTACAAATAAGCTATTATCAAACAAAGTACACAGTACTCATGATAGCATTTAATGCAAAACAAAAAAAACTTCCATTTAGAAACCTATAACAACAACAAAAAAACACATTTATATTTAACATCAGAAAGAGACAGTTGAAAGGGCACATAATGAGGAAAGAGGTCTTGGAAAATTTGACACTCACAGGACATACTGAAGACAAGAGGGACAGACGTAAACAGTGCATAACCTACCTAACAAACTTCTATAAATAGTTAGCAGAACAGGAAATATAGCAAAAAGACTAACTTTACTAAGGGCTACAATGGACAGAAAGTTATGGAAAACCTTGATTGCCTATGTCCTGAAGGGACACGACATATAGAAGAACAACAACAATTAATCCACCAATGCCTAGTGTATTTTATAGTGAGCATTACAGAGTGGATTTATGAGTAGTGTAATGGTTATCAATATGAAATTAGTGAGCCGAGTTTAAATTTGAGCTAGTATTAACTTTTACACTAATGCTTTTGGAAAAGGCATAAATCCATCTTTTCTCCTCACAGTTATGGATTAAATATCTCTTGGTTTTCTGTCAGCAAATCTGGGAAAAGGACTACTCTGAATTCAAAATTGTGGAGAAGGTAACAGACTTTCCAAGAGAAAATTTTTTGATAATAAAGAAAAGAAATCTGTAAAAAGACATGATTGCCGATGTTCTGAATAGATACAAAA
Source organism: Acanthosepion lycidas (assembly GCA_963932145.1). Classification (NCBI taxonomy): domain Eukaryota; kingdom Metazoa; phylum Mollusca; class Cephalopoda; order Sepiida; family Sepiidae; genus Acanthosepion; species Acanthosepion lycidas. Next base: position 50,905,361 of record OZ010583.1, read on the forward strand.
TTTAAAAAAAGTGTCAAAGTGTTTATTAATAATATACTTCCAAGTGCAAAATAAATACTACAATTGCACAACAAGTAAAACATGATAGTAACAAAAATGAGGACATCAGTCTGATTGTAAATAATGATATCCTCTTATCCTTGAAATTCATATATAACTAATGATAATGATAAAAGCAACGATAAAAATATAACCAAGTCCAGTTATAGCTCTATTTGTATGGAAATAAAATACACAATACAAAAATAGTGATAACAACATTGCATGTCACAACAGTTTTAATAAGGATATTTACTCATAAGTCTGTCAAAATCCTTCATTGATTCACAATGAAATACACAATACTCAGAATAGTCATAACAATATTTATAACAAGCATAACAACACACAAAAATATGGTAATCATTATTATCTTAATGATACAAAGTGTAAGACAAAACAACATTGCCAAAATGAACAACAATACTGAAAACATATATTATTGTGGACATGAATACAAGAACAATATGACCAACATAAAAAACAATATTGTAAACATTCTTTATTGTGGATATCAACACAAAAACAATGTCACCAACATGCACAACAATACTATAAACATTTTTTTATTATTGGCATCAATACAACAACAAGATCCTAACACCAAAGCAGAATGCATAACAACATCCATAATAACAACATCTTTTCACAATATCCCCCACCTCTATCCCCTCACTGCAGACTTCCACACAACCCTTTTTTCCCCATTTTTTTCAACCTAAAATTCTTCTTCCATCCTCTCACATTACTTTCTATGTCTCTGCCCTCATCCAAACCACTTTTACAACAAATTCTACCTTCCTCAACCACCTAAGCATTCTCTCCTTTTACTCCCACCCTGGGTTTGTGAGGTGCTCGCCACTACCGCCACCACCAAGACCTGAGTATCTTACAGCCAGCCCAAGCTGTCCATGTGCCTAGGTTTATTTCTGCACACTCACCCATCCATACCCTTCTTCACTGGCCATCATTACTCCTTACTCTACCCTACTCTAAAATACCCTCCCTGCAAGGCCACTATCTCTTTCCCTACCCCTTTACTTTTGAGACCCCTCACCGCCATTGAAAACTCCTCCACCCATACACACTGCTCAGACCAGGAACCTTTCTGCCACTACCTTCCTTAATGCTACCACCAGATATTAGCAGTGATATATAAATTCCAATCTGCAAGGAGGAGTTTTTAATCTTTTTTTTTCTTCCTTTTTCTTACTTTTTTTTTTTTTTTTTTTTTTTTGGCAGTGGGGGGCGATGACAAGAGTTTGGGAATGGGATATAGAGAAAGGAAGGTAGTTGCAAAACTGAGGGTGTTATGCTGACCCACAGCCATTGCATGTACAGGTCAACTCTTTTGACCAGTCCGCAAAAACGTCATGATGATTCATCTTTCTTTCTAACTTTTTTCTTTTCCCCCACTCCACTCTCTTTTCCATTTTTTTCTTTTATATTTTGCTTCTTGAAGTGGGGAAACAGAAGCCATCTTTCTCACTCGTCCCTCTGTTTCTCTAAAAAAAAAACAAAAAAAAAAGATTTTATTCTTTCTTTCTCACTCACATCCGACAGTAGATTTTTTCTCACCTTTTGTTGAAAGCATCTCCTTTCCTTCTTACATTTTTTTTTTCTTTCCTGGAATGAAACCTGCATTCCACTAGTTTTTCTCTTTTGCTTTTATATTTTCATTTGCTGATTATTTTCTTTATCATTCTGCCTGTCTTGCCGTTTCACTTTCTTTTTTACTTCCACTAATTTCTCTCTCACACCTATATAGATTTTTCTTTTCTCTCTCACACCTATTAAGATTTTCTTTTTGTTTTCTTGTAAATCTTACCTTTTTTAATTGCATCTTCCATTAGCAGTTGGCACTTTTTTCAACTCCATGAAAAATAACGATGTATTTTATATTATCCTCAGATTGTCTTCTTTTTTCACTTTCAGAAAACTTGATATTTTTCATTCAAATTTTTCTTTCAAGTTTTCTCTTTTTTTTTTTTTCTATATCCATTTTATAATATTATTATATTTTACTGTTATTTTCTATTTTTCTTTTTTAAGAATTATTACGTTGGTGCAAAAATAATGACGTAATAATGTCGTTTTTTGACTTATTTTTTAACGTCAAAAAACGACATTATTACGTCATTATTTTTGCACCAACCTAATACTTTCTCTCTATATTCCTTTTTTTGTTTCTTTCTTTCTTTCTTTCTTATAACATTCTCCATTATTTTCTGTAATGCATTTTTCTTTCTCATCAGTTCAGTTTCTTTCCTTTTTTTCTTTTCACTCAATTTTTCATATTGTGTTTTCTTTAATTAGTGTCTTGCCTTTTCTCACAATTATTTTTCTCTTATCTTTATTTCAAATCTATCTTTATCTATAAAATACAAAAAAAAGTTCTTCACCATCACCCCAGACGTCATTTCATTGCTTTCCAATCCTTCTTTTCTAACCCTTTCTTTTTTTTTATCTCCTTGCTTGCTTCTTGATCTCTTGTTCTTTTCTAAATACTTCTTTTCTTTTTCTTCCTGAGTGCAATAGCCACATATTCTTATGTAACGTAAATATGACTTTCCTTTACACTTGCCTATTATGTTTTTTCTCCCCAATTCCTTAAAGGAAAATCAACCATCCACTTAATTATCTGTACCTTTTCTTCTTTGCAATAACCAAAATTTTCAAATCTAAATTCTATGAATTTCTCCTTAGAGTCCTGACAGTGTGATTTTGTTCATAGACATAATTTTTACACTGGAATCCTTCCAACCATATTGCAATTTCTCATTTTCTTCCATCCTCTGGACTACCTTAGTTCTTTAAAACATTGTGTCTTGTTTCTTTATCATTCTTTTTTTTTTTCATTCCTCAAATTCTTGCTTTTCGTTTTTATCTAAATCTAAATCCGAAAACTCATTCAATTCTCTCTTTTATTTATTTTTCACTTGCTTTTTTTCTTCTTTTACTTTCCTTTTCTTTCTTTTTCATTAACTTAATTTTTTCATTCCATTGATTCTTCTGATTTGTTTTATTTTTCAATATCCTTTTCTTCTAGCTTTTTGTCTGATCTGCTTTCATCACTTGTTTTTTTTCCTCTTTTCTTTTTCTAATGCATTTTGTCCTCCTCAGGAATCCACAGTAATTTTTATTTTTTCCTAATTCCACTCCATCTCTTTCTTCATTTTTATTTTCCTTCTTTCCTCTCCTCTCTCTTTTTCATTTTTTTTTTTTTTTTTAGACTTTCCATTTTCTCTTTTTTCTTTTCTTTTACTCATTCCTCTCAGTTATTGCTGGAATTGTCTCCCTTTTCTTTTTCACATTTGTACATCTTGTTCTCTTTTTGTCTCACATTTTTTTTCTTTCACTTTTTCTATTCTTTCCCTTTTTTTCTAATCCTTCATTTTTCTCCCTTAATTTTAAATATTATTTTTCCTCTTCAATCTTGCTCTCACTTCCACACATTTTTTTGTATTTTATCATTTCTTCTCTTTCTTCTTCTTCTTCCACTTTCCCATTTCTATTCTTCTTTTCTTTTTTCTTTTTTTAAATTTATCACTTATCATCTTCTTTACTATCTATATATAGTTCTATTTTCTTTCTTTTTTATATCACCACTTTTCTTCTTCTTCTTCTTCTTCTTCTTCTTCTTCTTCTTCTTCTTCTTCTTCTTCTTCTTCTTCTTCTTCTTCTTCTTCTTCTTCTTCTTCTTCTTCTTCTTCTTCTTCTTCTTCTTCTTCTTCTTCTTCTTCTTCTTCTTCTTCTTCTTCTTCTTCTTCTTCTTCTTCTTCTTCTTCTTCTTCTTCTTCTTCTTCTTCTTCTTCTTCTTCTTCTTCTTCTTCTTCTTCTTCTTCTTCTTCTTCTTCTTCTTCTTCTTCTTCTTCTTCTTCTTTCCCATTTCTATCCTGTCCTTTCTTTTTTTACTTTACTACTTCTCATCTTCTTCCTCATCTCTATATTTCTTCTTTCTTTCTTTTTTATTTTACCACTTCTCGTCTTCTTCTTTTCCATCTCTTTCTTTTTTCTTCTTCTTCTTATCATCAACACTATCTTTTGTTCTTTCTTTATTCTTTTCAAATTGCCCCCATCTCTCCTAGTTTCATCATCCTCTCTTTCTTTTTTTCTTTATTACCCACATCCACCTCTTCCTAGATTTATTCTTATTTGCTCAATGCATCAAACTTTCTTTACCCACTTCTTCCTTCAGCAAACTTTTCATTTTTACTGAATTCTTCTTCATCTTACACTTGACCTTTGGCATTTTTATAATCCCTTTCATTTATTTTTTTTCTTTTCTTGACCCATCTCCTTCCATTGGTGGAAGTTGAGAGAGGGAATGCTGACCAATACCTATTTCATCTTCTTTGCTTTCCATCCACCCATTTCCTTAACGACTGTCTTAATTCATCATCCTCACCTGCGCCTCTTTACCCCACTTCTCTTCCTGTTAGCTTTTCTTTATATATCTTTTTTCTTCTCCTGATTTTATTTTACTTGACACACACACACTGTCTTTCTCTTTTTGTCTATTACTATCTCTCTATCCTCTGTTTCTATCTATCAATTTTCTATTTCTATCTATCTATTTATCTATTGTCTATTTCTATCTATCTATCTATCTATCTATCTATCTATCTACAGTCTGTTTCTTTCTATCTATAGTCTGTTTCTATCTATCTATCTACAGTCAGTTTCTTTCTATATATCTATTTATTTACAGTCTATTTCTTTCTATATATCTATTTACTTACAGTCTATTTCTTTCTATCTATAGTCTGTTTCTGTTTATCTACAGTCTCTTTGTATCTATCTATCTAGTCTGTTTCTTTCTATCTCTCTATCAGTCTGCTTCTATGTATCTATCTATATACAGTCTGTTTCTGTCTATCTATATACAGACTGTTTCTATCTTTATACATTCTTTCTATCTATCTATCTATCTATCTATCTATCTATCTATATCTATTTCAGTGCTTCACTGTCTTCTTTCTCAATATTTCCCTATCTCTCACCTTTCATTCTACTTTGTTCAGCAGGCTCTCCTAACACTTATCTTTTCACTTTTCATTCTGTAATATACATAGAAAAAAAAATGGAGAATGAGAAAAAACAATGAAGAAAAAAAAAACTGTGAATGAAATAACAACGAAAATGAAAGAAGATAAACAGAAAAGAAAGAACATTAAAATAAGTAATAAGGCAGAGTAAAAAAAATCTCTTTCTTATGACTTCTCCTTCCCTTCCTGCACATTTCTTTCTTAGCTTTCTTTTACTCTAATGATCTTGATCTTAAAAGCGTTCTTTAATTCTTCAGTCTCTCGATCAACCAATATTTCTCAATTTTTAAATATCTTGTTATATTTGTTCAACTCTTCTTCTTTTTTAAATACCAAATTCTCATTCCATTTACTTATTTCATTTATAGTTTTTCTCCAAGTTTAAAATCTTTCTCTATCTCTGTTTTTTTCATCTTTTTCCCTCCTTTAATCTTCCTAACAAGGCAACTCTTCTTAAGCATAACCTTTCCTTCTTATTTTGTCTAGAAGTTAACTCCTTACTCACCTTTTGTAGCTGTTCCTTTCAGCTAACAAATCATTTAATCTCTCTTATTTTTTAACCTCTCTTTTCCTTTTCTCTCGCTTGCTTTCTCTCTCTTTTTTTATATACCTTTCCACTTACCTTTCCCTCCTACTCCCTCTCTCCCCATTTCCACTTTAATTTTTCTTTTCCCTATCTCCACTTTTCTCTCTTTTTCTTTATGCCTTTCTTCTTTCTTCTCATTTTCTTTTTCTTATGCCACCCTGTCCTTTCTTTTGATCTATATCTTTCTTTCCTTTTATCTCTCTGCCTTACCTTCCACCATTTTCTAAAATTCTCCTCCCCAACCATTGTAACTGCCACCCGCCACTTCAAATGTATACCATGCAACCATTTATCATGACTTGATGTAAGGCTGCTTTAGCTCTGACAGACAGCCAAAATGCGTGGTCCAAAATGTAATCTGAAAGAAAGTGAACTTTGAGCCAAGGTGCCTGGCATAATGGTTCTTTTGCAGTGGCAGGATTACTGCATGGGAATGAGGTTTACTTTCTAATCCAAAAAGGTAAAAAATAAAAAAAATAAAAATAAAAAAATGAAGAAGATGAAAAGGAAGGTAAAAATGAGGGGCACATGTGAAAATTACTGGGAGGAGAAATAAAAAAAAAAGGGAGTAAAAAAAATGGCAACAATAAAATAAAGAAAAACTAAAAAAAATAAAGAAATTATGTAAAAAAATAAAGAAAGAGATGATAAAATGTTAAGTGAAAGAAAAGCAAGAAATAGGAAGGAAGGAAGGAAAGGAAGGAAGGAAGGAAGGAATGGAAGGAAGAAAGGAATGGAAGGAAGGAAGGAAAGGAAGGAAGGAAGGAAGGAATGGAAGAAAAAGAAAATATTTGAGACTGAACGAGAGAAAGAAAGCAAAAACGAGAAAGTAATGTGCAAAAATAAAATTGAAGAGAGAAAGAAGTGTTAAAAAGTGAAATCAAAACAAAAAGAAGGAAGGAAGGAAGGAAGGAAGAAAGGAAGGAAAGACAGACGGAAGGAAGGGTGGAAATAAGAAAAAAAATATTTGGAAGTGAAAGAGAAAAGGCACAAAAGAAAGAAAAACTGAAAAAAGAAAAAAAAAGAGAATATGTAAAAATAAAATAGAAGTAAGAAAGAAAGAAAACTTAAAAAGTAAGTGAAAGGAAAACACGAAAAAGGAAGAAAGAAAGAAAGGAGGGAAATAAAAAAAAAAGAAAATATTTGGAACTGAAAGAGAGAAAGAAAGCACAAAAGAAAGAAAAAAGCATTTTGAAATGAAAATAAATTAACAAACTTTATAAAGAAAGAAAAAAATCAAGAGAAAATATTAGTATATGGACAAAAAAATATGAGGAAGAAAAGAAAAAATCTACAAAGATTTACAGAAAGGAAAGAGCAAAGAAAGTAATGAGAGGGGAATGCAGAAGGAAAAGAACAAAAGAAAAAAGTTAGTTGAAATGAATGAAAGAAATAAAGGCTGTGAGGCAGAGTAAAAGAATCTCTTACAGTTGTACAAACCTTTTCCTTCAAAACCTAAATCTCTTTCCCATAACTCCTCCTTCCACACACACACACACACACACACGCACACACACACGTACATACTCACACAAACACAACCACACACACACACATTCAAGCTTGCCTCCTTACTTTGATCTGTCTGTTATTTGATTTCTTTTTGATTCTATGCATAACAATTTGGCATCTACCCAGGAGAACAAATGAAATGCTAAAAATAAAGTGGTATGGTCCAGTGATGAGGTGGTCCCCCTCATTTTTGTCATCATTTTCTCTTCCTTCCTTTTTTAACCCCCACCCCGCTCTCTCTGTCTCATGTATTTTCTTTCTTTCTTTCTTTCTTTCTTTCTTTCTTCCTTTCTTTCTTTCAATATTTATTTTCTTTTATATTGTTTATGCCCATTCGTCCTATCTTCATCTGTCCACCCACTGTCCGTCTGTGTGTCCAGTATCTGTCTGTCCATATCATAGTCAATCAATCCATATTTTTCTACATTTTTCTTTTTTTTTTTTTTTTAAACAACAATCTCACAATTTTGATTCCCAACTGCTTTATTCCCTACACCACACCCCATATTCTTTATTTTTTATTAGGAAATTTCTACTCACTGATTTTCTTTCTTCCTTTCTTCACACATAACTTTTCTTATTTCTTTTTCTCTCATTTTTTTTCTTTCATTATAAATACATTTCTTCCTTTTCTCTTTCTTTCTTCACACATACATTTTTTTCTTTCTTACTTTCTTTCTTTTCTTCTCATCTTTTTTTCTTTTGTTACGAAAACATTTCTTCCTTTATCCTTTTCTCTTTTTCTTTCTTTCTTTCATCACACACACATCGTTTGTTTCTTTCTTTTTCTCATCTTTTGTTACGAATACATTTTTTCTGTATCCTTTCTTCTTCCTTATTTCTTTACACACACACAGTTTTCCTTTCTTTTCATTCTTTTATTTCTCTTTTCTTTCCTTATATAAATTTCTTACCCAATTCCTTTCCTTTATATACCATTACTTCTTTTTTTACATACACTCGTTTCTTCATTATCAGTTCCCTTCCTCTCTTTGTTCTTTCTTTCTTTTTCTTTCCTTCCTTTTTCTTTCTTCTTTCTTTCTTTCCCACACTTATTTCCTCTTCCCATCTTCTTTCTATTTTTTCCTTAATTAAACTTTTAATTTATTTTCTTCTCATTTCTCTTCAAGATAAATCATTCTATTCTTATTTCATCTTTCCCTTTTTCCTTTCTCCTCTAAATAAATGCATTTCATGCTTAACGCTTCCTTCATTTTTTAAAAAGGAAATCTTGTCTTTTATTCCCTTTCCTTTTCCTTCTCTTTCATTCTTCATTTCAGATCAACCTATCTTCCCTCATTCAGCATTATTCTCCACACATGCCCATACCCTGACCAGAACTCCTTCTGTTGTTTCATTCATGTATCTGCCATGAAGCATCAACCATTGCTCCCAATGAATAAGCTGCCCAGTAATGAATGAGTCGACTGGCCCATTGCATGGCGGCATCACAGGAATTATAAAGAAACAGAAGAACGCATAAAATATTACCAGTTTTCAACTGATAACCTATCTATGCCCTTTTTCTCCCCCCATTTCACTTACTCATTATACTCCTTAGCATTCTGCTTTCAACTTTTTCCTTTTCTCTTCATTTAATTTGTACCTTTCTCTATCATTTTATTTTTAACTTTTTTCTGTAAAGCAAAAGTTATCTCCCTTTTTTCTTTCCTATTTTCCTCCATTTTTTGGCAGTCCTATAATTTTCTTTTTTAACTTCTTACTTTAGATCTTTCTTTCTATCTTTCTTTCCATGATTGCCCTATAGATCAGTTGTTGTTCTGTATAATTCACTGATTTGCAATTATAAATCTATAATTCTTATTTTGTTCTTTTTTTTTGTTTTAGATCTATTTACTTTCTCTACCTGACGCTACTCTTGCTGGTCCCTTGATCTTTTACCTTCTCATTCATTGACTCTTACTCTATTGCCGGACTGGTGCATACTAGCCCTGATTCCCCCACAACCGGATGAAGGGCAAGCCTGATTGGGAGCCCCAGTTAGGGCTTCGTGACCTTTGCTATCTTATCAACATTTCCCTTTTTCTACCTACATTTAAATACATTACAAATTAAATTTGTTTTGCTCATGCTAAATCTTGAATAAAACTACATAAAATTCACTATTTTTTATCCATAATGTAGAATGTGTTAAAATTATTCAACTTTTAATAAGAAAATCTCAAGTTGATATTAAAAATGGCTGAAAAAACATTGTTGATTTAAGATGGAATGATCTATTATGACATGTTTCTAATTTGTATTTAGAGACATTGTATTTATTTAAAATTTTTCTAGTTGAATTGTTCACCTATATTGCATATGATCCATTATTGTATATAATTAGATTGTAATAAAATTTGTACTTTTATATGAATACTATTTTATGAAAACTGTGATGTAGTATAGGGTTGGCTGGAGGTTGAGTCCTTTGCACCATCTCTACTCTATTGTAATTACTTTCTCTCTTTAGTATATCCTTTTACCTTTTCTTTCTTTTTTTACAACTCACACTTCTTTCATCTCAAAATTCTTCACTCTTTTCTCCCAGTGGAATTATTTTCTAATCAATCTTACTTTGGTGTTCTTTTTTTTTTTTTTTTTTTTTCTCTGATTAACTTTTTCTATTTCTCCAAAATGTTCTCCTTTAAGCAGTTGTTCTTTTTAAATTTTCAAACTTTTCTATTTTATGTATCTACTTTACTCTTCAATTTCTGTTTCAGCAAATTCTTTAATTCTTACTAGTATATCATTTTGTTTTTTTCGGCCTTGAGAAATTTTATTTTATTTTTTTTTTTTTACTTTCATATATTTTTGGGTTCAGTTTTCTTGAAAAAAATTAGCTTCAATTATCCGAGTCCATTTCTTTTCCTTGATGCAATACGTCACCTTCCTAACATCCTATTACTTTACATTTATTCTCTACCTGTCTATTCTTCATTATTCTTTATTTTCTTTCTTGTTTTTTGTCACCTTTTTTTTTTTTTACTCTTCAAATAATCTATTTCTTATTCTTTTATTCATTCCTTTTGATTTACTCAAAATTTTTCAAGTATTCAATGTCTATTTTACATTCTTTCATCTCTTTTTTTAAAGTGTTCTTTCTTTTTAAATAAAATTTATCTTTTTTTATTATTTATCTTCCCTTATTTCACTTAATTTCCAGCACCAGTAATTCATCTCACATCTTCTTTTCTCTTACTTCTTTCCTTTCATACCAATTATTCTTTTTCACGCTCTTTTTTTTTTTTGTTTCAAAGAAATACCAGCCACAGAAACAAAAAGAGAAAGAGAGAAAAAAAACTTATCTTCTGTCCCAACCAACCAACCAACCAACCAACCACCAAAATGGACAGCTCTTCCATCTCTCTAATTATCACCCTCCTTCTGTCCAATCATCTTATTCTCCCTACACACCATCTCATCTCTCCAAAACACTACTTTCACTCATGTCCATGCTCTTCTCTGGCCATACTGTCCAGTCCGCACAATCCTTCCACTCCTCTGACTTGAGAAGAATGCTGCCCATGTACTTTATCATGGCTATTACATGATTATCTCCCTTTGGACCAACAGAATATATACATCTTCATATGTCATAGGATTGCTCGTGATTTGCTCCTCCCTTCTTATGAGAGAAGAAGAAAAAAGGGGTGGAGAGAATACAGAATCCAAACTTTGGGAGGAGCATGATGACAAGTTTTGATAAATTTGCATTAAGAGAGGCCATACATCCACCCATATATATATATATATATATATATATACACACACACATCATTCCTCTCTCCCCCTCTCTTGTTTTATATATATATATATATATATATATATATATATACACACAGGCACACATATATATATTTATATCATTCTATCCACATGCGCACATGCACACACACACACACATACATACACACATTTATATATATATATATATATATATATATATATATATATTACAGGTACACACGTCATACTTCAGCTACAGGAGTAGTTTCCTTCATGGAAAAAGGGATCTAGCTTCAATTCCAGTTAGGAGGCATATGTTTCTTGAGTAAAACTTTTTGATCAAGGCCAGTTGATATTAATTTCACTGTTTAAAAAAATAAAAAACAGGAATAGCAACTTAAACATGTGTAGCCATTAAAAATAAGATTTATATATATATGAACTAACATCAGATTAAAAAATGCATTGAAAAATTATGCACATGCACACACACATTCACACATAAATATATATATATATATATATATATATATATATATATATATATATATATATATATATATATAGACATATATAAAGAAATAAAAAAAGAAAACTAATCTTAGCTGATGCATTTCATCCTCTGACAGACTTTATCAAGGTAAATGTAAGGATTTTATTTGGCAACAGGTATTTATAAACAAGTAAAGATTTTGTTAATTTTACAGAATTTATGAATGCTCATAAGTGTACATCAGGCTAACTGAAGTCAAGGTAAACTATGGAGGATGCTAAGTGACATAATTTAATGTCTAATAAATGAAATTGAATAAATGTTTTCATATTTTTTTAGAATGTAATTATTTTTTTTATTTTAGTTTGTGAAATTCATTTATATATTTTAAATAATAGTGGGCTTTGTATGTTGACTTGAGATAGGAGTATATCTTTTAGGAAAGAAGATATTTGACAAAATCCAAGCTGTAGAGCTGAAACCAACTTTGCCAGGTGATTTTACAAAAACTTTCTTGTATGTATATTATATATATATATATATATATATATATATATATATATATATATATATATATATGATTTGTAGGTCTGATGAATTGGATTGTGATTACGATTTCAATGTAATAAATTATAACCATGGAATATTAGTGTTTGAACCTTTTATATTATATTTTTACCCTGTCCTGGACATTGAGTTCTACCTGGATTCTATCCTCTTGGGAATTTATATATATATATATATATATATATATAATGACTACTAATATTATATATATATATATATATATATATATATATATATATATATATATATATATATATATAATGACTACTAATATTATATATTTATATATATATATAATATTAGTAGTCATTATATATATATAATGACTCTTAATATTATATATATATATATATATATATATATATATATAGAGAGAGAGAGAGAGAGAGAGTGTGTGTGTGTGTATTTGGGCAGCAATCCCTCTTTTATATAAGTTTCATTAAAAATGACTGACAAGCTACTGCAGTTAAGTTTTTACTTAATATTTCTTGTGTTATTATAATTTTCTGCTTTTCTGGGCATAAACATTAAAACAATTCCTACATAGTTTGCATCCAATAAAAAAATTATAAAAAAAAAAGAAAAATTGAATAAAAACTTAACTGCACTACCTTCTCAGTCATTTTATTGAAATATATATATATATATATATATATATATATATATATATATATATTCCACTTTATTATGTTAATCGATTTTACTGTCTTCATATCTGTCTCTCTGCAAACACGGATCCTCGTCCTTTGATATACAAATATGTATTTGTTCTTTAACATATAAAAACCAAATAGCAAACTAAGACAACTACAATGAGATGCATAAAGATATACAACATATGCAAATATTTATGTAGGAAGAAATAAAAAATCACATTATGCTATTAAGGAATAGTAAATAAAATATAAATGAATATTTAGCCTCGGAAAAATTTTTATTGTATGAAGAAGACATTTTGAATTGCTGAAAGTTAAGTCCTTTTAAATATTTAATATTTGATTTAAATATTATTTTTATGATAATTGCTATGGTGAACAGACTTGTTGAATTGCTATTAGCATAATTTCTCAAATATTTTTAATTTGACTATTGAACTCACTACTCCTTGGTTCAAGTCACTCAAGGACACATGGGCCAGTGGATAAATGACTTGACCCAAAGAGTTGTGAGTTCAATACCTGAATACAGCAGTGGTGAACAAAAACTTGGAAAGTTTAGTTAAAGGGAGACATGGCACGTGGAACTAGAACAATCTACTCCAGTGGACAAAATAAAGGTTTTAGTTCAAAATTCCAATTTCCTGAAGAAGCATACAACAGCCAAAACATTGTGAATATGGCAACAAAGGTGAGGATAACAGTCTGAATAATGTAAATAGTATAAATAATTTATATAGTCTTTTCAAAAATATACAATGACAAAATGTTAATTTTTTCTTTCAGTGAAGTTTGTTTTGTCAAGTAATTGAGTGAAATGAATGGACAGACTTCCTTGATGACAGTCAGCCTAATTTATTTGTGAGTTCGTAGACAAAGGCTTAGTAGGTGGATGCTGGTTAATCTTTTCTATTGTGTATGTGGACAAGCCTTAGTCAGTGGCTGCTGGCTGTCTCCCTTCCATTGTGCGTGTGTGGGTGGTGCATATGTCTGTATACATATATTGATCAAATTGGCATTCCAACATTTTTTGAGCCTTGAGAAGCAGTAGACTTCTTATATCTATAAGGGAGATCCAAAATCTAATTTCACATAGAAGGGTGAACTCTTTGAACACAATGTTTTCATTGTTTAGAAATAACTTCACACTGGCTCATGAAAATCTTTTTCTTGAATTTGCAGAAGTGGTGAATGGAATTATTATTGTTATTTTCTAAATGGTCCAAAAATAACATGTAGTAAGTCTACAACTATATCCGCAAGTATTTTGATGGTATTTGTCCTTGTAATAATTGTTTATCAAACAAACCTTCTGATGGGATTTTATTGGTTGAAAATATATACAGTTATTCTGTTTTGATTAGTCTTATGTCTATCGTCTTTTCATGTTGACTTGAATATCATCGAATTTTAATTATGTTTTAATAACTATGTCCTAAAGAAGGTCTACTAAACCGAAATGTCTGACGTCAACATTGAAACAACATTAAAACAGCATACTTGCATATTCGGATTTTTGTTTTTCCATATTTTTCTTCATATATATATATATATATATATATATATATATGTCAGCTGCCAAGGTGGAGAGTTCCTCCAATGGAGTCCTTTAGCTTTGGGGCCAGGGATTAGTTTGGCCTGAAGAGGGATGGGCTCAGATAGGTTTACTTGCCTAAAACAATACAATGAATGAATACTTCATTCTACTTTCATCCTTGATATACAGAGTTTTGGTCAATCATTTCACCCCAAGGAAGGCAATATTGCCATGAGGATGCAATGTGGTTAAAAGGAGTGAAAGCAAATAAGAAGGCTTTGGTGAGGAGAAGGACAATAAAGGAACAGTATTCAAGAAGGCAGAAGATGGTGATTGATGTTGCATTTAAATTTTTAAAGTCTGTAGCTGACATGAAAGCAAGAAATCAGAAGGGTGAGAAGTGCAAGAAAAGAATCTATTAGAATAGGTCTCATCATTTTACAGTTGAAATAGTTACATGTAACTGTAAGTACTTTGCTAACAGTTTCTTTTCTCACACTATTTACTTGTTGAATTATCTTCCAACTTTTTGCTTTCCAGTCAATTTTGATCTTCAAAAATTTAAATGCAAGGTTAATAGTTATTGTCTTCTTAATTCCTGTTCTTTTATTATTCTTACTCCTTAATAATGTTTTTCTTTTTTCTTATATTCTTTCAGTAACCCCTGTGTCTTAATGGTCTTCTTGCCTTGCTTGTGGTGAAATGATTTAAAGAAAAAAAAAAGAATCCTGAACAAAAAGAATCATCATTCACTTCAAGAAGTAGGACTAAAAATAAGCCTTTTCAAAAGAGAAATTATGATGTTGAATTGGAATGACAGCTGTGACGGCACCTATACTGAATCCATCATAGGAATTTAGGATATATTAGGTTGTTGCAAAAATAATGACGTAATAATGTCGTTTTTTGACGTATTTTTGAACGTCAAAAAATGACGTTATTACGTCATTATTTTTGCAACACCCTAATAGAATTATAAATACTAAATGGTAGTGATGTTCTTAAAATAGCCTCATAAGATTGGTACTTACATATGGATGTCATGCTTACCACCGAATCTATTCAGTGATGTCACAAATATCAACTGTATACAAGCATTTTTCAGATCATCTTCTATTATATGCCATGTATCTTGAGGATATTAGCAATCATGACTCTCCACAATTTCCTGTCATTTGTAGCTCTTATTCAATTTTGTCTTTTTGTTATCTCTCCTAAACCCTGTTCTGTTATCCATTTACTCAAACTCATTAGTTCTTCTTCTATGTGCCATATCCCTTCAGGAGGTTGGCGGTCATGGGTCTCCACAATTTCCTCTTT
This sequence comes from Acanthosepion lycidas, assembly GCA_963932145.1. NCBI lineage: Eukaryota > Metazoa > Mollusca > Cephalopoda > Sepiida > Sepiidae > Acanthosepion > Acanthosepion lycidas. Next base: position 50,920,848 of record OZ010583.1, read on the forward strand.
TTTATAACTCTTATTCAATTTTGTCTTTTTGTTATCTCTCCTAAACCCTGTTCTGCTATCTATTTACACAAACCCACTAAGTAGGTTATATGTTATTTTCCTCTTTCTATCTTTATGTCTTGTGAGTATCAAATTTTCCAAGTTTTCTTTCATCATTATGTGCGCTAGAAATTTCACACATCTCTTTCTGATTTTATCTATAAGTGTTCTTTTTATTTTCATTTTCTTTCAAGCTTTGTTGTTGCTCACATGTTCAGTCCATGGTATTCTGAGAGTCCTTCAGTAGAACCACATTTTTGTTGCATCAAGTCTTTTCTTCATATGGGAGGAAATTGTCCAGCATTCACTGCCATACAGGAGGATCGATTTTATGTAACAGTTCAGTACTCTTTTCTTTGTTTCTGATGAAATTTTTCTGTTTCTTAATACTTTTCTTAGCTTTTGGAAGACATCTTTCATTATCCTTATGTGCCTTCACATTTTGGTGTTGCACTTTCTGTCTTCTTTTAAAAGACTCCCTGGGTGTTTAAATTTTTGTATGTGTTTGATTTTAGTGTCTCTAATTTGTAATTTGCACACTGGGCTGTTACATTTGCTGACGACTCTACGTTCTATTTTCTTGCAGTTGTTGTTTAGTCTTTTTATTTCACTTTTTGTCAATAAATCTTGAGGGAGTTCTTGGAGTTTCCTTTCTGTGTCTGTGATCATCACTCTATCATCTGCATCTCTTATGTCGTTAAGATTGTGACTGCTAATAATGAATCCTGGTAGGATTTCTAATTCTCTCAGAATTGCTTCCCAGTATAAGTTGAATAAGTCTGGTGAGAAGATACATCCTTGTCTTACACCCCTTTCTATTTTTGTATATTTATTGAATTTTTCAATTCATTGATTGAAAGAACTGAAATGGATATCACGTGTAATCTGAAGAGAAAATAATGACATAATCAAGATGTTGATGTTCCATACTACTACAAAGAAAAGCTTAAGAAGGAAGTCTCCATCAGTGCAGAGGGATAACAGTAAACTAGAGAAACCTATTTTCTTGAAGAATTGTTTTAATAGAATGATGTTATAAATTCCAACTGAAATGTTTCCATATAAGGAAATGGTTATTATTACAATTATCCTTACCATATGTATGTATGTATGTATGTATGTATGTATGTATGTATGTATACAAGAGGGTTTTAAGGATGGTGGATAATAGCAATGAGAAAGTTTTAAGGCAAATGTAAACAAAAGAAATACTCATAAAATCAGAAAGAAAAAATTGAAATTTCTTGGGCACATAATGTGGAAAGAGGGTTTGGAGAATTTAACACTCACAACACATATTAAAGGCAAGCAGAACAGAGGAAATTAAGAATAACCTAACAAGCTTGTGTAAATGGTTGGCAGAATAGGGACTAGGAAAAAGCAATAGCAAAAATAAAACTTATCCTAGAACTACAAAGGATAAGAAGTTGTGGATATCCATGACTGTTCACATTCTGGCACATAGATAAGAACCTTTATTGATAAAATTCTACTCAGAGACCTTGGTGGCATACAAGGAATATGAATATAGTTAAGATGGTATCAAAAGCCATTAGAAATTTTTACTTTATGCTTCTTAACATGATGTTAGCAATATTTTATTCTACTGAATTTTCCGATGGTATTTTCTGTCCAAGTCTATATGTGAGAATCTTCAGAAAAAGAAGTTGTACTGAATGACTTTATTGCTGAGATTGAAATTACATCATGATTTCTAAATGCTAAAACATTTTTGCCTTGAAGGTAGGACACTTTTATATATTCAGATGTACTAACAAATGTGTACAAATACTTACACACATGTACTTGCTCCTAAACATGAAAACAGTTATTTAGATAGACACTTTGGGAATTTTTTTCCTAAGAACCAATGTTTGAGGAAAAAAGGCCTGGAGATGATAATTATAGCATGAATAGTGGGTATCCATCATCTGAATGATATTTTTAAATAAATAACCCAAGCATTGCCTGATGACTGCAGTTCTATGATACTAGACATTTTATATCTTTTGGTCTTTTTGGTTCTGTTTTAGATTATTTACACTCAAACACACATATTCTAAAATATATCAGAGAGAGAGAGTGGGAGAGAGAGAGAGAGAGTGAAAGAGAGTCAGAGACAGAGAAACAGAGAAAGATACACTAAAGTTCAAAACTTTAAAGAGCTCTTAGAGTCATTGAAAAAAAGAACAAAATCAATTATCAAACTTGTACTTTGAGAAACTTTTACAACAAGCACCAAAAATTTCTAATAAAAATCATGTCTCACTTTTTTTTAAACATGTATAATAATTTTCTCTTATTTAAAGTACAAAACAATTACTTTTTGGGCTAACTTAAAAACTTGACAGGGGTGGCCACAAACCTTTGAACTGTCATGTAGATAGATACATACATACAAAGAAATTAATCTTTTACCAGCTTATATGAA
>OZ010583.1:50928317-50943317 GCA_963932145.1 Acanthosepion lycidas
TCCTTGGGAAACTCATATCTTTTTCTTACTTCAGTGTATTATGTTTTATTATCTTATTTCTTTTTACAAAGTTTATTTGAGGGCAGGTCAACATCACAAGTAGCAGTCTCTACATTAGGAAGGCTCTACAAGATTGGCTTGAAAAGCAATGCATTCTATATATATATATATATATATATATATATATATATATATATATATTTTAAAGAAAAACAGACCACTTTAAGGTACCATTATAATAATTTATCTCACCAGAGCCCTTTTAAAGGATGCCGGATCATCAGATATTACTTCCACTTAGATTTTTGGAAGTGCTATCTGATGATTCGGCGTCCTTTAAAAGGGCTCTGGTGAAATAAATTATTATAATGCTACCTTAAAGTGGTCTGTTTTTCTTTAAAATATTAGCCCTGGATTTACATTGAGCTCTCAGGATTTCATCATCCTTGGGATTACCCATATGGATTACCAAGTTCTTCATAACTTAAATATATATATATACATATACACTCCACAGATAGTTTAGTATGACACAAAGCTGCAAACATGGTATGTGCTGTGAGGTTTGACACCCATACCATGGTCAGTAAAACTACTTGTCACTGTCAAGGCACTCCATCAGTATTTAGTGAGCATAGCAATTTTGTACTAAGCCCTTTATTCAATCCACAGGGATACATTATTTGACCAGCTTTTATCTTTGTGTCTGCAAAAAAAAACGGTGTATCAAAAGGAGAGTTTTTCACTTGACACCACTATTAACTACCTTCACTTCTCAGCAATGTTTATTGTTTCAAAAAATGATGATTAAAATTGTAATAAAACCTAAACATATGATGAAATTGAATTTATACAATTTTTTTTGTTCTTGAGAATTTACAACAAAAATATTAAATATTTATTAAATTGTTTATTTACAAGAATAATTTTATCTTTATAACATTCTAAAAATTAATACAATTGTACTAAAACTAATGCAATGCAATATTTATCAATTACAAAAACAATAGACAATCTAATAAATAAATAGTGTTTATTATTTTTGTTGTCAATTCTCAAGAACAAAGAAAATTTTTTAAATTCTAATCATCACTTTTTAAAAAAAATGAACATTGCCAAGGAGTGAAGGTAGTTAAAATAATAGTGATGTCAATGAAAAAATCATTAGGTTAAATATTACTCATATTCTGCTTTCCATGATCAAGTGAGATCACACATGTCAATTTATACTCACCAGTTTTATTTAATTTTACGTTATTTAACAGTTTGTTCTACTGACCCAGACTATGTGATATTCAACACTACCAGACCATGGGATTGAACCTACAGCTGTCAGGGAATAAGATATGTTTTAACCAATTCTTTAATCCACTTGCTAGATGAGTAGGGGATCATGTGAGGAAAGTGCCTACTGGTGTGCTAACCATTACTTTACAGGAAGTACCTATTTTATTGCATTATTAAGAGATGTTGTCTCTTTATTGATAACTAAAAGAATGAGTTGTCTCCCTTTCTTTTTTTTTTCCTTTCAGCTGACCAATCAATAACAGACTGGGTGGAACAATTTTGAAATGGGGAAAGAAAGCTGTCTATTTGTTTATCACCGGACTTCATATTCACAATGTGAATATGTATATTATCTCAAATATGACCTCGGCCACACAGTCATCATCTCCAGTGAGCACGCAATGGTTATGGTGATTTGTGGCAGTATAATACAAAACGTTTTACATATGCATATGCACAAATATAATAATGACATTAGTGCTAGTGTTTTGCTATTCCTATGTAAATGTGAGCATATATATAATTTCTCTTTCTTTTAACCTATCACTTGTTCCTGACAACCAGCCAGATTTACATTTATAAAGATCTACATATCAATAGAAATATACATTCCATTCCAATCTGTTTAGAAACTCACACGCAGACAAACACAAAACACATTTATGTACACATAACGAACCCACTTATCTCTTGCTCTGAAGGTAATACCTCCTATTTGATTATATTGGCCCATGTTGTCAGAGGCAGATTTATTTTTTTCCAAAATGTTCACCTGATACAAGTCCCAAGAGCCACTCAAGGTAGAAGGTCACTAAATGGGGTTGTTCTATAGACATAGAATGAAGTAAGTTCAGATAATAAGGATCCTACAATAGGTATCAGTTGAGCTGAGATTTGAAGAGGTCAAGATTGTAAAGTTTACAGAAGCATCCTCTCAGGCGTCTGTTTCATAAAGTAGTGGCTCTTGGGAAGAAGCAGCCTGAATGGAACTTCCTTCTCACCAATGTAATATAAAGGGAATGACTATGAACCTCCTCTGTGTATATGGCACATTGGTCTTAGCTGTAAATGTCTGAACTAGTGTCACTAAAGATTGTAGCTTGTCAGAAGATTTTCCATCGGCATAGTGATAGAGAAGCAAGAGGCTTGCAATCTTGTGTCTGTAGGAGAAGGGTTGTAGGGTGAAAAAATAATTAATCTCTGAATTTCTCCATGTGGAAAAATTGCACTCACTGACAATCATTAAAGCTTAACGAACATTTATGGCGACCAAACAGTGGATCTGAGCACAGTTAAGTGATGGGTAATGCATTTAATCAGCAACAACAGTAATGTCTGTGATAAGCCATAATCTGGATACTTTCTCATTGTCGGTAAAAATATGATGTTGTCTATGTGGAAAAATAGTATTTTGTCATTAAAAACTTGCTCTATCCATCAGTATTACTGCATTCCCTATATAATTTCTACTTTTTGGGGAAAATAAATGCTAAGCATTACTTTTAATAAAACTCTTACACTCTTTCTTTTTATCTCTACATCTACCTCAGCCACAAAGCTAACAAATATATTACTGTGGTCACTTCATACTGATACTTTTAAGAAAAGCATAAATCTATCTTTTCTTCCATCAGTGTTATATAACAAGGAAGATAGGGTTTTCTATCCTTGATTGTCAACTAGTCTTGGAGAAGGAAAAGGCTGAATTCAAACCAGTTTGGTGTACATATGTTGGAAAACATGAGAAGAGAATTCCTTGCACCAGAATTTGGTCCTGTCTTTAATTGAATGGGATCCTACACTAGCCATCCAGGACCTCCATCTTGCCACAGTATCCTGGAAGGAAGGTCATTGAGATTAGTCATAGCATGTGCAATGCCCTTACTGAATCCCAAAATCCAATCATACACATTCCTTATTACTTAAAAAGTATCATCACCACCCTTTGGGATAAAGTGCACAACACAATACATGTTTGATTAAATACTGTTTATGTCTAGGATGGAAAGAGCAATACTGAAATCTGAAAGAGCATTGGAATAGTGAAAGATGCCTTCCAATAGCCAAGCAAAAGATTAAAAAACAAGAATTTTGTTAGAGACAAAGAAAAGAGTACTGAACTGTTAAGTAATATCAGCCCTCCTGTATGTACATATGTGAGTTAATTTTATATATATATATATATATATATATATATATATATATATATACACACACACGTGTGTGTATTTGTGCATGTATATATATATTGTAGGATGCATGGTGGAGTAGGGGGTAGCAGCTCAGACTGAGGGCTTGGAGAGCAAAGTTCGAATTCCAGTCGAATCCATTATATCCACTTACTTACATGTTAAAACCCTTGGGAAAGGTACTAATCTTCTTCTCTCCCCAGCTATGGGTAAATAGCAGGACAAACTGGGTTCTATAGCCTTGGATGGCAACTGGTCTACAAGAAGGACACTTGCAGAAGGTAGTTTGGGGACCTTGTGGCACATAGTGCACCAGGTCTCTGTATTCAGCCCTTCAAAAAGTGTGATTGGTTCTGCACAAAGTCTTCAACACTATAATCAAATCATATGTGCTGGTCTCTGGTTATCAGTTCCTAAGAACTGAGTTTCTGACCCTCATACGTTGAATATGACATGAGAGTACACCATACACACACACACACACACACACACACACACACACACATATATATATATATATATATATATATATATATATATATATATATATGTGTGTGTGTGTGTGTGTATGATGTATATATATATATATAAGTATAGAGAGAAGGAGAGATATTATGCATGTAGATATTCCTAAATATCATGTGTAAAGAAAAACTTTTCTCTCTCCATTTAATAATTCACAACTGTTTATCAACTCTCTTGCCTGTTTGACTATCTGTTATTAGCCATGAATCATTTCACAATAAGAAATTATCAATGTTATCATAAAAATATTTCTATCATTCAGCTGACAAGACCGAAGCCTTTAAGTAGAATATAAAACTTGTTAATTATGAAAAACTCATAAAATTATTGCAGAATTATTGATTTTACAGTAGAACTTAAAGCCTTCGTGAGGAAATCAAAAAATATGAAGATTACTGATAATAAAATAGAAAAGAGATGAAAAATTTAAACATCCACATGTATAAACTTACTTGTAGCTGATTTATTTAGAAGGATTTATATGAATCTCTCAACTGAAAAGGCTGTGTGCAACTAAATATTTATTTTGGGAGAAATTTTGTTTTATTAGCATGAAGCTTATATAAATGACAAGGCCAAAAATTAACCATATTTTGAGCATGAAACAAAGCTCTGATATTTTGTATTAGCATGAAGCTTATATAAATGACAAGGCCAAAAATTAACCATATTTTGAGCATGAAACAAAGCTCTGATATTTTGTATTAGCATGAAGCTTATATAAATGACAAGGCCAAAAATTAGCCATATTTTGAGCATGAAACAAAGCTCTGATATTTTGTATTAGCATGAAGCTTATATAAATGACAAGGCCAAAAATTAACTATATTTTGAGCATGAAACAAAGCTCTGATATTTTGTATTAGCATGAGACTTATATAAATGACAAGGCCAAAAATTAACCATATTTTGAGCATGAAACAAAGCTCTGATATTTTGTATTAGCATGAAGCTTATATAAATGACAAGGCTCAGATTAATCATTAAGATTAGACATATTTTGAGCATGAGGCAAAGCTCAAGTTTTTGTAGGCAATCTTATTTTACAGTAAAAATTTACCTTTCTCAAATTTTAAACATGAAATAACTGTGAAATTAGGCAAAAACATGAGAAATTGATACTCATAAGCAAGCTTAGTTAGAATTACCTGATGTTAATAAAAAAAAATCAATGTAGTTTTTCAATAGTTACTTACTTATCACTTTCTTACTAAAGCAGGATTCAACTGACATGAAAGAAGTAGATGATAAAACTCATATGCATATATGAAAAAGATTATAAAGGAGAAACCGTGACTCATAAAGTTAAACCTGAGGAGAATGAAGGGAAGAAAAAAATCTAATAACCAAGACCTGGGGCCAGAGACATTGGCAAAGACTGACAAAAAAGATGCATACGTTATCCTTGCAGAGAATTATGTAATACCACTGTTAATTTCTGTATAGTATGAATTTATTCATTTTGTAAGGGAAGGTTTGGAGAACGACCATATATTAAAAATATCATATACCAGTTACACTTACCACTGTGAATTTCAACAAGTTAGTCTGGTCAGTAAATTTTGTCTCTATTTTCTGGTGTTTCTCAACTGAAAAAAATGGGCCTAACCAACACCTATCTCATTTCATTTTTTTTTTAATGCCATTCCCCTTCAGGATGTAGTCACGAATAATTTCCACAAAAAACTTTTTTTTATTATCTGTGAATTGCTATAATTCCATGGGAAAGATGGTGGATGCATGTTTCCTCTACAATTTAGAATCTATAGTTTTCTTTCTCTTAGATTGGTTGTCACCCAAGTCTAGAAAACTTAATCTACCCTGCTATTTAACCCACAGTTGAGGGTGTGGGGAGAAAAGACAGATTCATGATTTTCACAAAAGCACTATTTTCATGTGGATTATTGTCCTCATCTTTGTTGTTCTTATTACAACTTCCAACTGTTGAGCTTCTGACCTTCATCAGGTGTATTTTGAAGACTGAATTGCCTAACGGACAAAATGTTGTGATAACCTCAACAAAGATGAATAGTCTACAAGTAAATAGTACAAATAATGGTACCTCCCCATCCCAGAAATTCAGACAGAAATTTCCCAAGAGCATTTCTGCAACAATGAATGTAACAGACTAAGCAGGAATTTAAGCTCAGCTTGCTGATTCCCCTTTCCACACAGATAACCACTATGCTACCTGCTCAGCCTCTTCCTATACAGTATGTAAAATTGATTCTAAATGTGATGAAATTAAATGTAATCTTAGTTCATTTTGTTTGTTCCACAAATGTAAGGACGTAAGAGATGAAGCTAATAATTTTATGAACTCCAGTTAATCATTTTCTCAGCTGAACTGTTAAAGTTGAAACACAAATTATCAATAGTCTCTTTAGAAAAATATGTTAAGTATCTCTTCATTAATCATCTGAGAGACCCCTCTCTGCTTTCCATCAGCATGGCTAATGCTAACCTCCAAGAAAGTGATACATTGTGCCTTCTTGAACTAACATTCTCAGCTGATATAAAGTGGAAAGACTATAATGAATTCATTGCTAGATCAATTGCTAAGAAAGTTGCTTCACTGTGTCATGCAAAACAGTTTTTCTCTCCAGAATCTATAATACATATTTATGTCTGCCATTCATCTATGCTTAGAATATTGCCACCACATATGGTGTGGTGCTTTAACTATATCATTTTAGCTCCTTGATAAAATCCAAAGAAGAATCAGCAATATTCTTAGTCTTTATCTAGCTGCTTGGCTTCAGTCACTTTCCCACTGCTGTCAGATTATTTCCCTATACCTTTTCTATAAATCCATTCATGGTAATTGTTCAGATGAGCTCTTTGCTATGGTACCTAGACTTTAAGTACACTACTAGAGTGACACTGCAATCTCATCAATTTACAGTGGAGCTAGATAAATATGACCCTAAATTATATGCTAACATTTTCTTTTTTCTCACTTACAGAACTCAATTCCAGCTCCATGCTTTCCAACCAACTTTAATCTTCAAAAATTTAAATCTAATGTCAGTCACTATCTACTGTCTTCATGATTACTTTTTTCGTTCCTGCTCATTAGTAATGTTTGTTTCTAATTCTTCCACACCCAGTAACACCTTGTGCCTTAGTGGCTTTACTGCCTTGCATGGGGTGAAATCAATTAAATAAAAATATGAAAATTCTACCAATGTTATTCTAATTTGGTTATAAGAACAGCTGATTTATAAACATATTACTGTAGTATTAAGCTAAAATACAACTGAATTACAGAACATGACATCTGCTATATTGATATTAGGATGTATCAAAAGTATTTTCACTTTTTAACCCTGGGGAAACTCTGAAGATCTTTCTGTTTTTGAAGCTCATATAATGATCTACTTCTCTTCTTCTCCTATGTGTCATGTTTTTTTAAGGGTTTTGTCAATCATGGCATTTTAATATTGTTTTCATTTCTATTATAAATGCCACTGCTTAAAAGGCTAACTTAAAAGGATAACTTATCTCAGTGTTTTCAATGCGTGAGTTGACTTTGCTGCTTACTGGCAAAGGCTCTTACTCGAGATTTATTGTGTAAACATACAGCAATTGTGGCACAAGGCTAAAGGCTAAGTGTCTTATTTTAGGTTCCATGCTGCTTAGGAGTAATCGTAGATCTTCTCATTTTGTAATTTGCAAGTGGTTTCTTTGTTTGTAAGAAGCTGTGTAACTGTGTTGAAACCACATTCAGCCATATAGGAAATTGGTGAAGCAATGAAGAAAAGTTTGATAGCTTCCCATAGCTTTAGATACCTTTAGCCAATGTTGAATAATTTTTAAAAAAAAATGGATAAATGCTCCTGACCTCCTGAATATGCCTACTGCTCTCCAAATGAAATAAAAACTCCCAGTACTCTCTTTCAACATAAGGAAACACTGCATTAAACTATGAATTATTTGGACTATTATCAACATCATCAAATTTTTTTTTAATTATTAAAAAAGATTTTCATTGTTTACATTTTAAAATAATGTTGACAAAGCATTCAGTTCAAAGATTATTAATGGAACAAAAATGAAGAAGGTTGAAAAGGCTGGTAGGATGTCATTATTTTAATATCATGTCTATCGTATTTTTTACCCATTATTCGAATTATAATTTATATTCAGAGCAAGAATGTGATTGTCAGTTCTCATCTTAATCATTCAACAAGGATAAGATATCAGAGCCTTATGAACCAATCAGAAGCCAAGTAGCAATTTCTAAATGGATCTTCTGGTTAGACAACATGTGTATGTAAAGAGAATTTAGTTTTTTTTTTTATTCATTTTTTTTCTTTACAATGATGTTCACCCTGTAAAAGGCAGAGGGTTACAGAGTAAAAGGCACAGTTTATGCAGATATATGGGGAAGATAATGATTAACCCTAGACTTTGACTGGTTAAGATTATCACTATCAGAGAAGCATCCTCTTCGGAGTCATTTCCACAAGGCAGTCGTTTGTGGGAAGAATTTGCTTGATTGGAACTTACATCTTACCAATGGAATACAAAGAGAATGAGGTTGGTTTGCTACAATGTGTATAGCATGGCAGGTCTTATCTGTGAAGTTTAGAACTAGTGGAACTAAGGAATATAGTTCATTTGAACTTTCCATAGAAATAGCAATAGAGCAATGAAAGACTTCATCTGTGAGAAAGGGGATGAAAAGTGGAAAATAATTTGTCATGGATACGGAGACGCTTTTAGACTCTATTGAGAATGGAAAGTGAAAACTAGGCAGCTCTTGGCTATATATGGCAATAGTATTCCGCTTTTGGCCTAATCTGGCACTTGTAAAGGTAGAGACTAGCAGTTTGAGTCATGTACTGACTGGTACAGGGAAATGACAATCCTTAGCAATAGATTGTATGTATCATTTCTACTTTAGGTCTGGGTTGACTTTAAGTTCCAATAGGTGCTCAAGGTATGTGGCCTCCCTGAGATAACATCCATTCATTGTGATTGATGATAATTCAGTGTTCAATATGGATAGATTATTTGATAAGTTCTCCAATGTTGTCTGTCATCATGGAACTAAAATACTTATACATATGCACAATACACCTAGCCTTGCACACATACACACACACATACTTCATTTATCTTAACTCACCTATAACAATTTACACAGATGTCAGCTACACATTTATACATATATGTTTATATTAGGTTGGTGCAAAAATAATGACGTAATAATGTCGTTTTTTGACATATTTTTTAATGTCAAAAAATGACATTATTACGTCATTATTTTTGCACCAACCTAATATATAAACATCAGGATTTTTTTTGTATGTATAAGAACTTTCATTTTTTGGCACTTGAGTATTCTAAATTAATCACTCTTTCCTTCTGTCGAGATATTTTGGTATATAGACATTTATTTCACTTGCATTAACTTACTCTTTTGATTTTCTTTCTGCAATATCCCATGCTAATAGGAATATATATTTGAAAAAAAAACAAGGTGAATAAGCAAGCAAAGGGTTATTGTAAAAACCAGTACAATAAGAATAAAACTAACAGCTATGCATAAGGTAATTGCAAGTCAATCCAGTAGTGAGTGCTAATATTGGAAGATCAGTAGTCCTTGTGTAACTCTGAGTTGTACTCAACAGATCCCAGCTCATCTTGCAGTCCATTGACTTACAGCTACTTATAGGTTGTTACTCATGGGGTTGACAGGTTATTCCAACACTTTCAAACTTTACACAGTAATACTTTGATATATGGTAATATTAGCTGTTTCCGTATAAGGAAACATTCAGCATTCATTGACCGAGCAGTAAGTGCAACTTCCCGTTGAATTTTATGAAATATTTCTTTTAAAACAATTTTTCACAAAAATACATTCCCAAGCTCACTAATTATTACTGTTCTCTCCAATACTGATGGAGATTTCCTTCTTAACCTTTTGTTTGAAATAGTGTGGAACATCAACATATTGATTATGTCCTTATTTCCTCTTCAAATTACATGTAGCATACATATTAGTTGTTGCTGTTATTGAAAGATCTCAGGTGATGTGGTTTCTGTTATTTGGTATAGTTCTTTGTTTGTGATTCTGTAGTGCCAATCAATAAGGTTTGAATATGGATGGTCCTCGCTAAAATCAATAGTCTCCATTCACTGAATTTTTAGCCATTGGTCTAAGAAAGCAGTTTTCCATCCAGCTCACAGTTTAGATATTTCTGCACAAGTCTGAATTGATATCCATATGTAAGTAACAATCTGATGAGGCTATTTAAGAACATGACTTGAGTTTTTCAGTTAATCTTTTAGTTTTATAGCAATTTGCAGTGCTGGGTGAAACTAAATCTAGTGCAATTGATTATTTACTTGCATACATTTAGTGCAGTTGATTCTATTGTCAGTTTCTTTATCTCCTATACTAAATTTGTTATAACTGATTCATACACCAAGCTATTTGAAATGTTTAGTATTTACTAATTTCATATCCTGAATTTTCATGATGGATTCAGTGTAGGTGTCATCACTGGTTTCATTTCAATTTCAGGTCATTGTTTCTGTTTTGTAAAAGTTTATCTTCAGTTCTGTTTCTTGGGACACTTGGTATAGAATTTTGATTTTTTTTTTTTTTTGGTTTTGAGATATGGCAGTACCAAAAGTAACCCACAGGTTACCTCTTAATGGAACATGGAAACTGAGAAAATGCATAAGAGTGAATAATCCATGATCAAATGCTAGTATCAATTGGCTTTAGTTTAACCCCAAATTATTAGAATTTAGGAATCATTATTTTTATATCACGTTATCTGTTGTTCCATTGTTTTACATGATTCAAAATTATGCTTTGTATTCCGAGCAAGAGTAAAAATATTTCAGTTATCATTTTAATCTATAAAGGTCAAATGTTTACGACAAATCTTTTTTTATATGGATTCTTCTTTTGCATCATGGTGACAGTAAAATATTTATAGAGAAGGTTGTAGTCATGATTCCAACATTACCAGAATGTTATTGGCATGGATTCCTAAGAAGCAAAGTATGCATTTTTTCTCCTATCAAAAAAATATTCCAGACAAAACATCTTTATTTAATAAATATGACATTTACTTCATTTGTATCATACATCATTTTAGAGAGATTTGGTGAAATTTAATTGAACTGTGTTTAAAATGGTAAATTATTATTTGTTTCTACTTATTTAGGCATTAAATTAATAACAATTATTCATTTTTGTGAGATCTTCAGTGTTATAAGTTTTTTGTGAGATATTCAGTGTTATAAGTTTTAGGACACATAACCACAGTGGGACATATTCAGGACACACTACTAGTCAATTTCTGTTTTGTCCACTTCATGTCACTGTAAAAGGCATAAGTCTATTCCTCACCTAGCTATAGGATAAATCACATACTGGATTCTCTTGCCTTGGGTGGCAGCCAGTCTTGTAGAAGGAAAATTTTGTATTCAAATCAGAAGAGGAGTGTGTGGAAACTTTTTGGTACAACAATTGATTTGTTGTTTGTTTTTCCAAAAAGTGTGGCCAGTTCTACACAAACCTTCATTACTATAATCAAATCATCTGTAGTCTAGTGGTTCAGTTCTAAACTGGCTTGTTGGGCCTTCATACATCAAAATAAATGGGAGAATCCTTTATATATATATATATATATATATATATATATATATATATATATATAGAGAGAGAGAGAGAGAGAGAGAGAGACAGGCAGAAAAAGAATGAGAGATATTAATGTAGATATTTGTTGAATAAACCACCCCTGTGGAAGAAATGAACTGAATTATAATGGCTTAGTATACTAACTTTCACTCTACATCAGATGTTTTGAGATATCAATATAAATTGAACTCAAGGCCTTGTAATCAAATACTGTATCAACTAAATCATTCCCTTACCCCTTCGGTCTTTCAGAAACAGAAAGAGGAAAAGTAAAATAAAATAAACACCGATCACTTTATGCCCAGAATTATGGCCTGATCACTGTTCTTCTTCAAAATGGGAGCAGTGAAGAGTTGTAAAAATTCTTAATATCTTTGAGACAACATTTTATGTTGAAATCACAGAAGCAGAAATCTTACTCACTCTTTCCTGAATTAATGTCCATTTTGCCAGTGAGCATTGTTTGCTTTCTTCATAAGGTACTGAGAGGTTTTCATGAAATATTCCACCCACATTGCTATGAACACAAAATATCTCAAAATTTTTGTTTGTTCCAATAACTTTGTCACGTCTCATGAATTTTGACTGACCTTCTCCAAAAAAGGATACTTACACAGAGAAAGTGTGAGAAACAAATGAAATGAAAAAAAAATGTCAGAATGCACATAATTTATGGGCTAGGAATTTTGTATATGAAAAGGTTTCAAAATGTTCGACAAGTGAACAAAAGTGGTGGGGAGGAGCTTTGAAACCCAAACAGAATCAAAGGAATATGAAGAAAAGTAAAGCCGGGTGGACATAACTTGACAAAAAAAAAAAAGAAGAAAATTGCAAAATAAACAAATGAAACAAATATAAATGTAGAAAAAAGGAACAAAAGCATCAGACAAGAAAGGATATCATACATAAAACAACAATAAGATGAATACAAAAATGTTATGATTGAAGAAGATGGACAATAGTAAGAGGCTGTGCAGGTTTTTCCAAAATAATGTTCTCATAGATATGAATGTTTGTTCTTCATAGTGATTGCAGGGTGCAGTCAGAAAAACAAGAAATTGTGAAACAACAATAATCATTCCCATGCAAGTTAACCTTGCGTTGTAAGCTAACTCAAATAAAAACTGTTCATCTTTGACATTCTTACTTTCACTTTCACTTTCACTTACTTGTGCTTGCTTTCTTTTTTCATATTATACAATACTGCTTTTTTCCTCTTAGTTTTATCTTCTCCTTCTTTTTTTTTACTTATCACTTTTGCTTAGCTTTTAATTTCTCTGTCTCACTGTTGATCTCTTTTTCTACCCACCCTACTCCTTTCTTTAATTCTCACTTCAGTTTTTTTATCCTTTCCTTGACTCTCCTGATTCTCTTTTTCATCTGTTTTCTTATTATTTATTTCTCCTCATCATCTTTCATTTCTATGTTCAGCTGTTGTCTGATTCACTTCTTTTTTATTTTCTCTTTTTCCTCTTTGTTTGATTCTTATTTTAACTTCTTATACTAATTTTCACTTAACCTTTGGTTTTATTTTGACTTTTTGTTCCAATTCTCACTTTGCCTTTGGTCTTATTTGAACTTATAGCCCAATTCTCTCTTCATTTTTGATCTTATTTTATCTTTTTGTTCCAATTCTCTCTTCATTTTTGGTCTTATTTTATCTTTTTGTTCCAATTCTCTCTTTGCCTTTGGTCTTATTTGAACTTATGGCCCAATTCTCTCTTCAGCTTTGGTCTTATTATATCTTTTTGTTCCAATTCTCTCTTCAGCTTTGGTCTTATTTTATTCTTGATCCAATTCTCTCTTCAGCTTTGGTCTTATTTTATTCTTGATCCAATTCTCTCTTCAGCTTTGGTCTTATTTTAACTTCTTTTACCAATTCTCTCTTCACCTTTGATTTTATTTTAACTTCTTCTTGGTATAATTCTCTCTTTATTTGAAACCATATTGCTTTTGCTTCTCTAGGTCAGCTGCTGATGTATTAACAATTATTGCTCAAAGAGTCTAACAAGTTTTAGATAAGAATGGTGAAGTTCAGATTGTTACTTTGGATATTTCAAAGGCATTTGGCATGCTATTCTTCTTCACAAGTTGAAAGGTTATATTTTTGGACAAATTTTTGAACTCATTCAGTTTTTCTTATTCAATAGCGAAACAAAAATTGTTTAGAATGACCACTCTTCTAGATCTTTTTGCATTAATGCAAGTGTTCCCAGGGCTTTATCCTTGTACATACATTGTTGCTAATTTTTACAAATGACCTTCCTGATGTCATCAATTCTGAGTTTGATATTTATACTGGACATAGAAGATTGGAAAAATGTTTCCCAATTTCTTGATTTCTGCTGCTGCGGCATTTGGATTATAGGGCCAGAATTTGGCATGACATGGAACATATGGGCCTTCATTGGGCCGTGTATTAATGGTTCAGGTTGGTGATTGTGGTGGTTTAATGATATGGGCAATATTTTCATGGCATAATATTTATATTTTTTGTGGCAGTGCTAGATTGGCAGATAGGTCTCATCATTTTCCAGTTGAAATGGCTCGATGTAACCATAAGTTCTATGCTAACAGTTTCTTCTCTTCTACTATTTGATTGTGGAAATCTCTTTTGGCTTCTTGCTTGCCAGTAAACTTTGATCATCAAAAATTCAAATGCATATCTTTCGTTCTTTTATTGTTCGCTCTTCATAAGAACATTTTATCTTTTTCTCATATTCTTTCACACTTAGTAAGACTTTGCTTCTTAGTTATTTATTGCTTTCTTGGGGTGAAATGATTAAAAAATATATTGGAAGCCTTGGTCACAAATAAAAAAAATAGTGGCAGATGATATCATACAATGAGTTTCTGTGTTCTGTGTTCAAATGGCTTACACCATAAAGTACCTTTAGTATGTGGGAGATTCAAATCCGGATGTGCAGCCAAACAATTGAGAAGAATTACAAGATGGCATAATGATAATAACATGGATCCAAATTTCAAAAAAGTGCTACTAGAACATTATTGATTCCATGCCAAAAATAATTAAGGCAGTTCTAATATGTAAAATGGTGTCCAACCAGTTACAAAAAGAGTATTCTTAAAAAGTGACCAGTGAGTGTATTTGTTTTTGTGGCTCTGCAAGCATCATTTTCATGCATATATATATATATATATATATATATATATATATATATATATATATATAAGCTTGGTGCAAAAATAATGTCGTTTTCGCCCATATGTTTCTATGTGAGAAAACGACACTATTTTTGCACCAACCTAATATATATATATATATATATATATATATATAGTGGTGGTAACTGGCTGCTCATATCTAGC
>OZ010583.1:50948317-50970817 GCA_963932145.1 Acanthosepion lycidas
ATATATATATATATATATATATATATATATATATATATATAAATAATAACATAAAAATATAGTTTTAACATATGTTATATTTATGTTTAAAAGTATTCAATATCAAGGTTATAATATACATAAATGTAAAAGTTGATAGTGGGGTCAATACTGAGAAGCGACTGTCTGTTTTATGTTTAATTGCAATTTTCTGGCCAACATTTTGCCTGATGATTAGACTCTAGCATGAAATGTACTGTCGCCTCTTACTCTTGACCTCAATGTCAACTTATACATATATATATATATATATATATATATATATATATATATATATACACACACACACACACATAGATAAATAGGTATCAAATGTATAATTCATCAGCAGTTATTAATCCACAAATGTTTTGTTAAATTCAAACTACAAGGTTTCTCTGTTTAAGACATTATGAATTAGGACTAAAATTGGGAATAAACTGTCTGAAGTTCAGATTTGTTCTTTTTATTTTTCAAGTACTTTAAATAATCTCAGTCATTATTAAGAACCATGTGTTGTCAGTGGTTACCACAGTGGAAAACACATCTAGGCATTTTTATATAAAATTTCATCAAAGCTTCATGAAATTACCCTTGTAGTGAAGATCTGTAAACTTTCAAATGAGACAGTATTATTAAAAGATATCATATTTAGCGTATTACACATGGTTAAAGAAATGTTAAGACATAAAGAATTACATTTTCATATAACCCCCACTTCTAATTATTCAAGATAAATATAAATATTTATTGTTTTTGATATTTTGTTAAAGTATATTTTTGTATGCTTGGAACTGATTATATTATATTTTATAAAATTTTCACTTACATGTATGTTGATATTATATTACTGAGGAAAACAAATTTTCAACTGCATTGGCTGTAAAAGATACCCATTTATACTAACATTTATTTTCTCCATTTTACACTGTTTGCTCATTCCAGTAGAACATCTTTATGTTAAAATACCTTACATGATCTATCACTTAGCCATTGCTGGCAAATAACATTTATAAAAATGATACACTGTGATATATTTTTGCTATTTGTTTGACCATTTTACTACTGCTGACCATTGCAATTATCCATTGTCAATGATTTATGTGTGAATGATTTCCTCGCTATTTCTATTGCTGGTCATTGAAGTGGGGAAAGAATATGAATTCAAAATCCATGTTGCATAATTGACAAGTTGCTTAACCATTAGGGATGCAGTATCAAACGTTCCTCCTAACAACATTGTCCTTTTTTTTTTCTATTTGGTTAATTGCTTGGATATGACTTATCTGAATGAATCATTAGTTGATATCTGCCTGACTGTTTGGCCACCACTGGCGAACTTGAGACATTCCTCTCATATCAATCATTCCTATTTGATTGACCATTTCATCTGGACATAGACAGAAATCTTCATCTGTGACCTATATTTGCCAGATCATATCTTATGCATACCAATATACCTTAACTGACCCCTTAATGACCATAACCATGTGATCATAACTGTGGATTAAAAAAGAAAAAGGGAATCCTATTTGGTTAATATTAAACTATTTCATTTGACTGACCACTTTACTGTTGATAATTTCACAAAGTAAAAAAAAATAGTCCCTGTATTATTTTTTTTACTAATGTTCACCAAATACAAGGCCCAAGAGCCATTCAAGGTAGAGAGTTACTGGGTGACTGTGTGATGTTGTATTAGCATAAGAAAGGACAAGAAATGAAGTTCTTGGGGCCATGCAGAAAAGATAATAGCTAACTCTAGATTTGTAGAGGACAAATTTAATTAGTGAATAACATCTCAGAGTTCAGGCAAAGATGTTAGAACTATAGTGTAGAAGTAGACTTTAGAAGGAACTGGAAACCTAATCCTAAATAAGAAACAAGGGATAAAATTTTACTCCTGTTCAAAACACTGGGGAGGAGTGTGAACTGGACAATAGGAAAACCTATCTACTCCTATTGGGAGAGTAAAAAAATAATTAGTGAATAAAATTTCAGAGTTCATGTGGAGATATCAGAATTGAAGTAGGCCTTGGAAGGAACTGGAAGCCCAATCCTAAACAGGAAAAAATGGATAAACCTCTACACCTGTTCAGATGCCCGGGGAGGAGTGTGAACTGGATGATAAGTGAACCTATCTACTCCTATTGGAAGAGGAAACAAAAAAAATTAATGAATAACTTTTCAGAGTTCAAGTGGAGATGTTAGGAGTATAGAGTTGAAGTAGACTTTAGTAGGAACTGGAAATCCAATCCTAAACAGGGAAAAAGGGCTAAAACCCCACTCCTGTTCAAAAAACCAGGGAGGAGTGTGAACTGGACAATAGATTAACCTATCTACTCCTCTTGACTGTTGAGTATCAGTGATGAAATGTCTCAATTTGCTCAAAACAAATGTTGTATAATCTAAGTAATAAATGTGATCATTAACAAGACTGCATTTATTATGAATAAGTGATTTAAAACGTTAAAACATTTTGCTGATACTGGAAGGAGATTTTTTGCAAATGTACATAGGCTTTAAGATATCCATTTTCTACTAAGCTTATGGCCATGTCATGTTCAAACACCAATTCCTGTATAACTGAAGTTAAGCAACATTAAGCTTGGTCAGTACCTAGATGGGTGATTTTTAGGGAATACAAAGTGCTGTAAGCATTGATGTGCCGGTGGTATAATGTATACTGGCTTGGAGTTGTCAATTGGAGAGCCAAGTTCCAGTTTCATTTAGGTTTTTTATACTGACCAAGTTTCATATTGCTTAACTTCAGTGATTGTACAGTAATCAATGTTTCAACATGATATGGCCATAAGCCTCGATAGAAAAACATTAGAGAAAATGCTTTCATTTACTATTTTTTTTATCAGTTTTGTCAATGTAGATGGTTTCATTCTACTTATAGAAAATGTCATCTTCTCCATTTGTTTTATTCATTAAGCTAGTCTTGATCACTGAAATTTTCAGTTTTGTTTAAAGGAAAAACTATAATTTCTGTTTCAATTTGTTGAATGAAGAGTTATCATGATTTACAATATGACTAATGTTCTCATGGCTTGTGGGAGAAAGCATTTGTTAGTGAATTTGATGTCATAATAATGTAAGTTCAATCCCTGGAACAGTCAGTACAGATATACTCAGACTCATTACGAGCAGTAGTTGTAGGTATCCGTTTATCTTATGAGATAATGGTAGTTTAGTCAAATATTCAGTCCTTTCGTGAGCACCATCTAAAGTGGTTTAACAGTTCTGTCTTTGCATGGCAGTCTCTTTTGCAGGTGTGGCAGATGAAACTGGAATGAAAATCTGAGATTGCCCTCTCTCTCTCCCTCTCTCCCTGGTTCCTGCATTGTCTTTTGACCATCAACTGTTGGTTTCACCATATTGTGTTCTCACCGGGTAGTGAGACTGGAATGACCTCTCCACGCCACATGTCCCACTTGTTGACAGTATGAATAGGGCATTATATTTGTGACTGGCTTGGCTGCTGAAAATTGTCAGTGTTGACAGCCAACCACCTTCAGGGTTCCACTCCAGATTTATTTACATAGCCTTTTTCATGTTTGGATATGACTTCAAGGCAACAGAGGTTAAAAATCTGGGCTTACCTCCAAATACATCAGTGGTTCCCAAATGGTGCCACACATCTCATAGGTGTGGCAGAAGAGGATAGCAGGTGAGGCAGAATGATTGAAAGACAACCACAGATTTAGAAACAGTTTCAAAAAATTCATATGCCAAAAGTAAATATGATTTCAAGATATAAAATATTATTATGGATTACTTGTAATTGCATGTGTGAGTCCCAGTATAAACAGTTATAAATAATTATTGATTGATTTTATCATTGTGATACTTTTGCAATATAACAAGTATTAAGAATATAGTAAGTACGGTCCAGAAATTAGAGAAGAGAGTTATCAATGATAATGTTCTGACTTTGAGTCCGTGGTTATCTCACTTTAACTCTCTCCCTGTTTTTTTATTTTTAAATGTGTATTTTATCACATAAAATTTAGTGGGGTGTGAGCAAATTTTCATTCCAAAAAATGCAGCCCAGAGAAAAAAAAAAATTGGGAACCACTGCCCTAAATGAACTACCTTCTTTGACTGATGAGCCATCTAAGACCTGGCCTAGCAATAAATGAATAACCAAGAAGTCTATAAAACATGGACAGTGGAATAAAAACAATCAGTGCTTGTAGATTGTTATGTGTTCATTTCAAAATTTATTTTAAGGTTATTCAAACTGACTGCCCCTTTAAGAAGGCTGGTTGTGATCATCATGGCAATGGAGAGAAATTTAGTCTGAATTGAAATAATTTAAATAAGAAAGCACTTTAACTTATTTTACCTACAATCTGTAGTATTTAAAAAAGGACCCAATATGTTATCTCATAAAACATTGGCATTATGGACAGGAAACTGATTACTAATTGCTCAAGTTTCACATTTAGTTACTCAGGTTGAGTGACATTAAGCAATAGTTCAAAGAATTGCTCTTTAAAAAACATGCATTTTCAAAACTATCAAATATAAAGTAATGGTAATATTAGAAGCTTCCTATAATCAAGCAGCCAGTGACATTTTTAGTTGAAATTTATAAAATCTTTCTCTTAAAACAATTTTTCAGAAAAATAGTTTTTTTAAGTCCGGTAGGTGTTATCACACTTTCCAATATTGATTGTGGGGGGGGGGGGCTTCCTTCCTAACCTTCTAATTGAAGTAATGTGAAATGTCAACATTTTGATTATGCCATTATTTTATCTTCAAGTTACATGCAATAGCTTCATTGGGTTTATAAAATATGCAGTTCCCATCTCTCTTCATTGAAACAACAACTAGTGTAGTTAAACTGTGGTCACTGATTCAAAGTCAATAATAGTCAAATAGTAAGTCAAATGGTTGATAATATTTAATGATAATAATATCTGATAAGAATATGAGAATATTCATGAAATTAATGTCAGCCAAATCAAGAGTATATGATTTTGAGTTTTTCTTCAAATACTCTTGTTTTCTTGTGAGGACATAAGGGACTTTTCCTCACTTCACATTATCTGGTTGTCATGTGTGCATATCCTGAGTTCAGCTGGATTCAATTCTTTTTTATGCTGGTACACTAACTGACATCTTTTGAGGCCCAATTCTTGGTGGCTTTGAGAACTCCAATAGTTAACCCTCAGAGAAACTTGGATTTTGGAATTCTGAGTAGAAAACTTAGGTATCTCTTAAGATGAAACCAGTATATACTGGGATTATCACAGCTCAATCCTTCGTAGATCAATGAACATTAAATTCAATTTCACCTTCTGGTATTTTTTGGGTTGTATCCAAACTGGTTACATTCCATCACTGCTGATCAGACTCTGAACTCCTGCCAGTCACTATGAACCAATACACCCTTGAGGAGGCTTCATACCTTGAGAGGATATCAGGCCTAAAACTCACACCCAATCTCAAGTGGAACTCTTATATATGATCCATCGCTAAAGATGCAGGAAAAATGATTGGCTTGATTTACCACTCCAGTAAGTACCTGACTCCTCATGCTATCCTCTACATTTATAGGAGCCAGATCAGGCTGAAAATGGAGTACTGTTGCTATGTTTGGGTGGGAGCTGCCCAGTCCTCACAGAGTTTAAAAAATGTTCTTGTTGGAGAAGAATTATTTTCCACCCTCCAACCTCTTTCTCACAGATGGGATGGGGCAAGTCTTTCACTGTACTATTTTTACTACTTTGGAAAGTGCTCAGACAAACTACATTCCTTGGTTCCATCAGGTCTAACCGACATGGCTAGGACCTGCCATGCCATTTACATAGTAGTAAACCATTCACATTCCCTCTGTATTCCATTGACAAGATGTTTCACTCAAACATCTTTTTCCCCCAAACCACAACCCTTTGAAACAGACTCCCAAGAGGATGTTTCCCCTGATCACTACAACCATAACCTGATAAAGTCTAGAGTTAACCATTAGCATCCCCTCCTATCTAGCTATATTTTTCTGTTCAACCTTATTTTTTATTTTTCACCCCAAGCAAGGCGGGAAGCCACTAGGACGCAAGGGGTTACAGAAAATTTAGAGCAAGATCAGATAGGAGTGATAGAAGGAAGGATGAGGGTAGTGGATAGATCAAGGCAACTGGAGATGTCGATTGACATTACATTTGAATAGCTGGAGACTATAGCTCACAGGGAAACAGGAATAGGGAAAGGAGTTCCACAGGCGAGAGGTGGGAGACATGAAGCTATTAGAGTAGAAGAGACGGCTACATTTAGGAGTTTCGACAGTGAAGGGGTGAGAGCGGGATGCCAGCCTCGTAAGGCGCTGGTACTCATGACGTCTGGGAACCAGCGAATGCAGCTCCTCGGAGCAATTTCCATGAAAGTATTTGTAGAACAGACAGATGGAGGCGACGGCGCGTCTGTGAGAAAGTGATTGTAGACGAGACGCCAGGGCAGGGCCAACTACATTGCATATCCGCCTCTGGAGCCTATCAAGAACCCCGAGGCAAACAGAAGGGGCACCAGACCATATATGGCAGCAATACTCCATGCAAGGGCGAATTGTTGATTTGTAGATCTGGAGGATCGACTCCGGGGAGAAAAACTTCCTGGCGCGGCTCAGGGAGCCAACTTTCCTTGCAGTGGACGAGGCAATTGACTCAATGTATTTATTCCATCTCAGGTCAGCAGTCAACGTGAGACCGAGAAGCCGCAGAGAGTTGCTCTCGAGAAGTTGAGAGTCAGACATTCTAATGGAGGGAAGGGAAGGATCCCTGTGGTGATTAATAGAAAGCAGTTTTGTCTTAGAAGCGTTGAAGTTGACCAGCCAATTCGTGCCCCAGTTCGCAATCGATTGGAGGTCCTTTTCGAGACGCACAGCCATGCGAGTTTTGTCAGCGAGACTAGATTTGTTTTTGAGGCAGGAATAAATTGTGGTGTCATCCGCGTATATGCCAACTTGGGAAGTTATTGCATCAGGCAGGTCATTTATGTAGATAAGGAATAGAGTGGGGCCTAGGATGGAGCCTTGAGGAACACCTGCGTTCGTGGGATAGGAACTGGAGGAGAATCCATTGAGAACGACCTTCAATTTACGGTTTGACAGGAATTATCGTATTAGGTTATATAATCGACCCGTGATGCCATAACCCTGGAGCTTGCGAAGAAGGCCGGCATGCCAAACCCTATCAAATGCTTTGGAGATGTCTAGTGCCACGGCTCGGGCTTCCCCGTTATTTTGAAGAGCTCGGTAGACTGTTTCAGTGATGGCCGTAAGCACATCGGCTGTAGATCGGGCAAAGCGGAAACCATATTGCTTGTCTGAGAGCAGATTATGGGATGTGAGGTGGTTAACCACCCCGGTATTGATTAGGGCTTCGAAGACTTTGCCGAAGAGAGGAAGGAGACTGATAGGACGGTAGTTGGAAGGGTCAGAGGGGTCGCCGGAGTTCTTGAAGACAGGAACGATCGAAGAGGACTTCCAGCAGTCAGGAAAACAAGATTCCTTGAGGCAGTAGTTGTATAGTTTAGAATGGGCGGGCGCCAGTTCCGGCGCGCATTTCTTCAAGACAATGGCTGGTATCCCGTCTCCACCACTAGCCTTGTTGGGGTCTAAATTGGAGATAACGCCCAGTACCAAAGATGGGGTTATGTTTAACCCACTTAATATGGCCTCAGTTCTAAGAGGGAAGTCGGGTATGGGTACACCGGAACAGTCGAGCGTCGTGTTGAATGAAAATTTCCGAGCAAAGCATTCAGCCTTGTCGGTAGAGGAGGTCAGGACTTCGAACTGGTTGAATAAAGGAGGTATAAAGGGTTTGCAATTGTTCAATACGCTCTTGCAGAGACGCCAATAATCTTTGGAGCCAAATTTGCGAGATGCAATACGTTCCTTCACCCGAGCCGCAAATAGTGACTTAGCATCGTTGAGGACATGCTTACACTCGTTACGTGCGGGGGCAAAGAGACGTCTATTGCAGTCAGACATGTCGCTACGGAATAGGTGGAAGTAGTGGTTCCTATGGGCGATGGCGGAGAACCAGGGGGAGGAGCGCGACTTGACCCTATATTTCCTTGATGGGATGAAAGCGTCGATTCCAGCTTTAACCCAGGAAGAGACTTCAAAAGCACAATCTTGGACGGGGAGCTTAAAGACTCCATCCCAGGGGACATCGCGGAGGAAATCACGGAACGCGTCCCAGTCAGCTCGTTGATAGTAGAAGGAGGTTCTAGTGGTAGGAGGTTCTTTATAGGGGGTGGAGTTGAAAGAGATGTTAACTGATACTACTGCATGGTCAGAGTTACCAAGAGGGCAGAG
The DNA here is from genome assembly GCA_963932145.1 of Acanthosepion lycidas. Taxonomy (NCBI): domain Eukaryota; kingdom Metazoa; phylum Mollusca; class Cephalopoda; order Sepiida; family Sepiidae; genus Acanthosepion; species Acanthosepion lycidas. The sequence goes on from OZ010583.1 coordinate 50,956,665, forward strand.
TTGCGAGGCGCTACAGGATTCGGGGATGGAGGTAAAACACAGGTCGAGAAGAGAGGCTTTACCTTCCCGGTTGAAGGCAAAACGAGTGGGGAAGTTAACTATCTGTGTGAGGGAATGGGAGATTGAAAAATTGAGCGTTTGAATGCCTGCGTGGTCAGTAGTAGCATTCTTAAGCCACAAGGTGTGATGGGCGTTAAAGTCACCAAACACAAAAATGTGAGCAAACGGGTGGAGCTTTGTCTATGCTGTCAGAAATGCTATCGAGTATCTCACTGTCTTGAGAGGATGGAGAGCGGTAAATGAAGAAGAGATAGCTTACCGCATTGAGGAGAGAGAGTCGGAGACACATGTATGACTGGTCTGGCGATTCGAGAGAGGACTCTCTGCCCAGAGGGAGATTTTCCTTGACGTAGACACCAAGACCGTGCATGTGACATTTTCTCCTGTTTTCTTTAACTGATTACTTGCTTCATGATGATTACTGCAGCTATAGAACATTCTGTTGTCTATCAGTGACAAAATGTTTCATCATTTGCAAATCAATGCTCTTTATGTGAGTGACTGTTTGTCCATTGTTAATTCGTAGAGGAATTGAATATTTATTCCATATCTGAGTCCTAAATCTGACCATGACAATCATATAATTTGCAGTTCCACCACAACTGGCTATTATGGAATTGACGACTATCTTCTATGCCTTCATTTCATTTGACCATCATTTTAATATTATCAGAGTTGTATCGAAGGATAAACAGGAAGAGAGATTATTTTTCATCAAATTGTAAAAAGTCTAGCTTCCTAAGCTCTGTTTTTTAGCAGATATACTCACTAAAAGTATAGATATGTATCAAATTTAGAATTAGTTAGCACAAAGGCAATATACTGTACATGTCATTATAGTATGCTATATTAAAGTTATTGGACATATTTGAATATTATTATTATTCTTCTATGTGCCATATCCCTTAAGGACGTTGGCAGTCATGGCTCTCCACAATTTCCTGTTCTGCACAGCTCTTAATAAATTTTGTCTTTTAGTTCTCTTTCCTAAACTTTGTTCTGCCATCCATTTCCTCAAGCTCACTAGCTAGGCTATGCATCGTTTTCCTCTGTCCCTCTTTCATTCAACCTGTGAGTATCAGATTTCCAAAACCCTCTTTCTTCGTTATGTGCCCTAGAAATTTCAACTATCTCTTCTTGATGTTAAGTATAAGTTTCCTTTTTGTTTCCATTTTCTCTAAAAGTTTGTTGTGACTCATACATGTTGGATTACTACCCCTTGATTAATAAAATCTCACTGTGGTGAGATTTTGGAATTATCGTCCCCTGACGATTTACGAATGGCATGAGATTTGAAAGACTCAATCTTTTTCTCAGTGACTTTTCATAGCAAAAAAACGTATTCTTTTCCTTCCTGCAAAATGTTAGTAATCAACTAGAGACACTTAAATTTGCTTTGAACTTTTCACATTTCCCAACTTTTCTTTTGTAAAATGTCCTGATAGTAAAATGTCCTGACAGTGAAATTGTTATTATTTCTTTGTTCAAATTCTGTGTCTTATTATTCCTTTGGATTTATACGAATCCACCAAAATTTTTAGTGGATCAAATGTACCAAGAAAATATAACTTCTCATCAGAAGTGTTTATACCTGCTGCATATGTTTGGTCCATGATATTCTCTTCTGTAGAACTACATTTCTATTGCTTAAAGTTTTTTCTTCATCTGTGAGGTGATTGTTGAGCATTCACTGCCATATAGGAGGACTTATATTTCATGACAGTTCTGTACTTTTTGTTTGTTTCAAATAACTTTTCCTGTTTCTTAATACTTTGCTTAGGTTTTGGAATGCATTTTTCACTATGCCAATGCATCTTCAGATTTCAGTATCCCACTTTCCGTCCTCTGTTAAAACACTTCTCAGATATTCAGATTGTTATATATGTTTGGTTTTGGAATCTCCAATTTGTAATTTTCATGTTGGGCTCCTTCCTTTTCCAAACAACCATGCATTCTATCATCTTGCAATTGATGCTTAGTCCTTTCTTCTCACTTGCCTCTACTACCTTCTCTAAGAGTTCTTAGCAATTTTAATTATTTTCATTAAAATAAAGATTTATTTTATTACTTTAGACAAAAAGAAAACAAAAATTATTTATTTCTAGTTTTAAGAGTTGGTTCACTGTGTTGTGCAAGGCAATTTTTTCTCACCAGAATCTATTTTACAAATCAATAAGTCTACCATTCATCTATGCTTAGAATTTTGCTGCCACATATGGTCCAGTGCCACTGTTATTTACCTTGAACTTCTTGATAAGATCCAAAGAAGAATCAGCAATATTATTGTCCCTGATCTGGCAGCTTCGTTTCAGTCACTTTCCCACTGCCATAGGGTTGCTTCTCTGTGCCTTTTCTATAAATACTTTCATGGTAATTGTTTGGATGATCTCTTGGCTATGGTACCTTTTTTAATTTAATTGTAGTACTAGACTGGTGTTGAGATCTTAGCAATTTACAGTTGAGTTGGCTAGATATAACCGTAACTTCTATGTTAATGGTTTCTTTTCTTGCACTTCTTGCTAGTGGAACCCACTTCCACCTCCATACTTTCCAGTCAACTTTAATCTTCAAAAATTTAAATGCAATGTCAATCACTATCTGCTGTCCTCCTGATTACGCTTTTCTCTTTCTGCTCATTATTAATGTTTTTGTTCCTAATTCTTCTACACCCTGTAACCCCTTGTGTTTAAGTGGCTTTACTGCATGGGGTCAATTAGAAAAAAAAATTTCAGAAAGCTAGCAATAAAACCACAAAAGATAAAAATGAACCCACTCACAACAGAAATTTGGTGATATGAATACATGCATTTTATTTATAATAATATTAATTTGAATATATTATGAGCAGGCGCATTGGCAATTTTTGTTAATTTTCGACACATCTCATTCATCTTAATTTCAAGGTCTGTGAGTTTGTGTCTCATTGGATACTTATTGCTTACTTTCTCTTTGTGTTGTTTATAATGACTGCAAAATGTGTCATAGGAGTAACATGGGTGTAATGCATAAGAAGCTTGTCTTGCTATATCAATCATAACTGAGTAGTAAATTTGGTCCTAATTTTCAAAAATTTGATGCTTCAAAGATCTGCTTTGTAAATCACTATAACCAACACAGGTCACACAAAGGCTGCATAATAATAGAATAATTTTGTTTTTTAATGGAACGTCCTTTTAAAACATAGGTGAATATATCTCTCTACTGACTCCCTTTTCTTTATTATCAGTGAATATCTTCTTCAGAAAGATAATGCAATGATTTCCCATTGCCTTCTCCACAGTTTAGGATTCAAAGTAGTTTTTCTCCTAGACTGATTGCCAGCTAAGGAAATTATTTAACCCATGGCTAAGACAGTGAATTGAGCAGTATAAGTGATGGCATTAGTACGAAAGTGAACAGACCAGACTCAGCCAATCAGTTTACTGATTCTATTCTCACACTAATAGCCTTTACATTGATTGCACATTCAAGGTAAAAGAAATAATTTCAAAATATTTTTCCTAAAATCAAAAACTACCTTTACTTTTAATTTTGGTATAATTTTTCTTATTGTCTCCATTGATTTATTTGTATCAAACACTATTGAAAAAATAGTTATAAAAAAATTAAATATATAAAAGTTTAATTTTTTTAAAACTTCAACTGTTTTTGCTTATTTAATGGTAAGAATCAAATTGAATAATAAAGATTAATCTTCCCCAAATCAATTTTAAACAAATGTTATTCAACATGAACTGTTTTATTTTCTTTATAGATTTTAGATTTCTTTTAGCAAAGAAAATTCCTTATGCAGTTTTATTGATCAGTTTATATATATTAACAGTGAGAACATATATTTTCTGTTTGTTTTGTTGCTTCTTTATTGTTTGTTCGTATCTTTTGTCCTGTGCAAATGTTTGTTTTTATACTTCCTTGCATCAACAAGACACTGGCGATGGATTCAAATTGAACACCTATAACTATTGAGGTGTATTCTTTACAACAAAATCAATTCCAAATGTCAAAAAATAAAAATACAAAGAAGATGAAACCCTTCTACAAAAAATAGTAAATAAATAAAAATTGAAAATGGGAAATAAAATCGACATAGAAATAAAAAGAAATATGTTTCCTTTTCAATTTCGACAAAGGAAAACCCTTTTAAGTCTTTTCGATATCAATCCAAAAACAAGCAGCCTTATCATTTTTTTTTTTTTTTTTTAGGGAATTTTCTCTCTTCCTTTTTTTTCTTTTCCAATCTTTTTCTTCTTTTTTTCTTTCTGATCCTGTCTTCAGAAGATCCAAATGTCTTGAGAGAATTCACGTCAAACTGACAAGTGAATTGAATCAATTTTGATTATTTACATTTTGGCCTTTCTGTTTACCCCAAAGTGTTTATTATTCTTTATCTTTGTTTTACTTATTCCTGTTTCTATCCATCTATTCTTGATTTACTCTTTAACTCTTTCTTTGTCTCTCTTTGTTGATCTCCTCCTTTTTTTCATTTCTTCTTGTGTTTCTAACTTTTTTCAAACTCTCTTTCTTTTATCACTTTCTTTTTTTTTCTTTCATATATTTTTGTCTTCTAATCAGGTTCTTATCTTTCTTGTCCTTTTCTCTCTCTTTGATATTTAAGTCTTAAAAAGAGAAAATGGAGATGTCTGAGTGATGATAGATTCATTTTGCTTATGTAAATTGAACAAATTATCTTTCTTTATTCTCTTTTTTGTTGTTTATCCATGTCCTTTCTTCATTCCCAAAAGTCACCATTTTTGTTGCTTAACTTTTCGCCTTTTGCATTTCTCGTTTCTTTTGTTCTATTATTTCCAAACTTATAAAACCTTCCTGATCCTTTTCTTTCTACTCTGTTTCCATCATTTTTGTCTCATTCTATCTCTGTCATGAATTAAAAAAAATTTTGGCTCTTTACACAAAGTTTTCTCTTCATCCCTTTCATAAAACATTTCCTTTTTTCATCTTTTTCACTTCCTCTTTGTCAATATCTTTAATGTTATATTCTCTCTTAGCTTAGCCATTTTTAATATTTTCTCTGATCTTTTTCTTAAATTCTATCCTTCTCATTCTTCACTTTTCATTGCATTTCTCTACCTCTCAATCTTACTATAGCTATTTCATATCAGTGCCGCTGTAAGCATACATCTTTGCTTCTCTCAGCCATGGCTTTAAACACTAACTTTCCAAGCACAAGGGACGGACAGGCTGTGAAATCAGGCAGATTTGAAAAGGCACTGAGTTGGAAATATATGGGATTAGATCGGACGATTCTCTTTGCTTTTTGAAAAAAAAAAAAGAAAAAAAAGATAATAATAATAATCTCACCAAACCCTGGTAACAAAAATGTTTTCATCTTCCTTTTGTCCATCACCCTCTTCTTCTTGTTTCATCTCTCCAAGCCATCATTCTTTCAACTCGGCCACTATTTGGGTCAAAAAGTTTTAAAAAGTGACGTACAAGATTTACAAAACTACTGTTGCAAAAATATTCTTTTCTGTTGAGTTCGGTTCAGTGCAGTTCAGGTTTTTGCAAAGATTTTTTTTTTTTCTTGTCATTTTTAGTGACAACCCTGGAAGTAAAAAAATAAAATAAATGACAAATATAAAAAATAATAGAAATTTAAAGATAGCTAAAAAAAGAAAAAGAAAAGAAAAATATGGATGAAGAGGAGAGATTATGAAAGAATTCTGCACTTGAAAGAATATGAATAAAAGAATAAAAATAAAAATGTCTGAAGAATAAAAATAGAAAAAGTATGAAAAAAAGAAAATAAAGAGGAATTAAATAATCTCTCTATTCTTTCAAGTTCGGATTATTCCTTAACTTCTCTCTTTTTTTTTTTTTTTTTTTTGTCTTCTAATTCTTTCATCATTTCATTTTCTGTTAAGTTGTTCACAAAAGGAACAGGAATTTGACAGATGAATTAATAAGAATTTTGGAAGTTCGTTTTTTTGGGGTTTTTTTTTCAGGTACGTAACTTTTTATTTTTTTTATTTTTTATTCTTTCACTCTTCTTTTAAACATATTTATATCATGGAAGTATTTTTTTATAAAACAACTAATAAAAAACAATATTTTAATAAAAAAACAAAAGAAAAACAGATTTAGAGTATAATATTTAAAGAATGTCATTATTCTTTTATGTACGATATTCTTCCATATTTTTCTCACCTTTCTCTTTACAATATTTTGTTATTATTGATTTGGTTTTTCCTTCTTTCAAAAATGAGTAAAAATGAAGAATAAGAATTTATACTGAATCCTTTCAAAAATATATTATTCTTATTTAATTATCACTTAGTAGGTGACTATTTTTACCAAGCAGAATATTAGTCCTGTCAAAGCAAGTTGTTTTTTGGTTATGTAGTCATAATATTTTATGGCAACACCTAAAACAAACTTGATTGAAATTGAGAGCCAGCTTACTGCAATTTCAGATATATAGAATTAATATATATTTTGAGGGGATTCCATATACAGTAAAAGGGGAAGTAATATTTATAAATGATGCAGAATGCTAAATGTTAATTGGAATAAAAAAAATTACTACTACTAGTTAGGAATATTTAAGAAAAAAACTGAAATATTGACATCCGGTGAAAATCAACAATTACACAAGTAGAGTTATTACAGTGGCTATGCAGCATAAAACATAATGATTGTTGATTGCCTGCAATTGAGCTGAAACTATTGAACCAAAGATCAGTATGTAAGAATTGATAGTTGAAAAGAAGAATCCCATTCAACCATACCTAGCATTCATTGAACAAATACTAAAATAAAAACAAGAAAAGACAATATGGCTGTATTCTAAGTGTAGAATGGAACATTTCTATTCAAACAGTCAAAATCTTGGTAAGAAGTATTAAAAACGAAGTTGTCTATGTTGCTACATATGTTATCACATATTGAAAATAATAAAAAAGACAAAAGAAAGAAAAAATTGTTTACTTGAATGCCACAGTATTTCACATTTGAAACTATGGAGCTGGTATCTCTCATCATGAGAGACAAAGAAAGAGATGGATGTAAAGTTTGTCTGCCATTCAGGAACTGAATCTGCTGACTTTATTTTCCCAATTATGTAGAGTTGTCTTGTGACACTTTATATGTGAGAACAGAAAATCATTTTAAATTTTTGTGTCCCTGTAGGTCAGGTTGGGGTAGGGGTTCTCTCAACCTTTTTGTATCATCACCCACTTTCACATGGAAAAATCCTTCACCTCCCACCTATATATTAAATATTAAAAAGTATACTAATATTGTTTGGTAAAATTTGTTACTGATTCATAAACTTCACTTTATGATGTAGTACAAAATAGCAAAGTGAGGTAACAATTAACACTTTGGATGCTGCTGCTATTGCTGTATTAAAGAACAAACGAAAGCAAAATGACCAATGAAAACATATATATATATATATATATATATATATATATATATATATATATATATATATATATATATATATATATATATATATATATATATATATGAGGAAGCATGGTGGAGTAGTGGATAGCTGTTCAAATTGAGGAATTGGAGAGCCAAGTTCAAATCCTGGTCGAATCCATTACATTCACTTACTTGCTAAAACCCTTGGGAAAAGTATTAATCCTCTTCTACCTCCAGCTATGGTTAAATAGCAGAACAGACTGGGTTCTATAGCTTTGGGTAGCGACTAGTCTAGGAGAAGGATAACTCTGAATTCAAAACCTGGGTCGTTTGGGGAACTTGAGGTATGCAGTGCACAAGGTCTCTGTATTCGGCCCTTCAAAAAATGTGGTTGGTTCTGCACAAAGCCTTCACCACTATAATCAAATCACATGAGCTCGTTCCTGGGCTGTTGGCTCCTAGGAACTGATCTGCTTGACCCACATACATTGAATATATATATATACATATATATATATATATATATATATATATATATATATATATATATATATATATATATTTAATTTAGTTTTGTGGCAAGGGTTAGCATTGTAAATGTTAACAAAAATATAAAACGATTTTTTGTTCATAATTATAAAGTTAAAAAGTATATAGACTACTCACAAATAATAAAAATTCAGTGAATAATTTTTTGTTGTTCTTGGTCTTCCATTATCTGATTTATATCCTAAAAAATGTTTTGTCTCAAGAACTATTTGAATGTTAATGACCTTTCTGAAAATTATAGAAAATACCAAAATATTCATTTGTTTGCAGGGATATTTATTATATCTTATCTAGGAATGTGACCCAGTTAATCCCCTTGAGCCTCCTGTTTATTTTTGGGTAGCATTTGTTGAAACATGTTATTTCATGCTCAAAATCCTATATTGTCGACAAAAATTTCCAGTTACCTAACATTTTATGTACAATTAGTTGCTTATCACTCACTCAACACTTGAAATTGCCCAGATTGGTAAACCCTGCTGTAATTGCTAAACAAGCAAAAATAACATTTTGTAAAGCTACTTTCTTTTTAAAAGGGGATTATTATCATTAATAACTTAAATCAGAGCTGCATTTCTTTCTCTTTTTTTTTTTTTTTTTTTACTTCATTTAAAAAAAAAGAGCCACTTATGGTAGAATGTTACTGAAGGAGGTTGCTCTGTGAGTGGTTAGAGTTAAGAGGTGCAGTTTGTAGAGATTTGTGGGAAAGGACAGTTAACCCTAGATTTGAACAATTTAAGATTGTAGTGGCTGGGAATGCATCTTCTTAGGAGTTGGTTCCGCAAATAGTGGTTCATGGGACAAAGTTGTTTGAATGGAACAAATGGAATGTGGGTTGTTCCCTTCAGTGTATGTGTCATGGTGGGTCTTATCTGTGAAGGTCAGGATTGGTGGAAGTAAGAACTGTAACATTTTCCATGGAAATAGTGACACATTTTCAGCTTGATCTGACTCTTGTAAAGAACATAGAAGGATGAGTTTGTTTGGTTGTTTGTTTGGTTGTTTGTTTAGAGGCATATCAATTCCTTATGGGTCATTTAACACTAAAATTTAATTTTCTTGGGAGCATTAGTAATTTCTTTTACAAAAATCTATTGCTGTTAATATATTTTTTTACTATGAAAGTGTATTGCTGGCATTTTTAATATAAAAATTTATTTTTATACACTTTCATAGTATTTTAACCCCAGTTTAGGGGCTGACTATTTGCCCATAGCTGGGGCCTTAATAGGTGCTACCACCCTGGGTCAGAGGCCTTACTGCTGGATGTAGTTTACCGTCTTACCCAGAAAGACGCAGAAAGGGTCAGGTACTTACTTGAGCGGTAAATAAAAAAATAAAAAATGTATCAGACTATATACATTTTATTTCTGGTGCCATCTTTGCTATATTTCACCTCCAGTAACTCTGACTTGGAGTCAAAAAAAAGTTGTAACTCTTTTATCAGGTATAAATCAAATTCTAATAGTTCACTTTAGTTGTGGGGAAATTTTTATATTGCATTTGTTTGCTACATGAAATTTTATTTCCATCAGTAAAATTTCCAATAGGTTTTGTTATGATAAGTGTGTTCTGACTGGTCAGCATCTATAGACTCTATATCTTATTTTATTAGACAGCTCTCTATTTTCTCAGTAAAACTGGTATTAACCAAATAATGTTGGTAAAATTTTCAGGATCTATTTATATCAGCAATATATTATGTGAGTTTCAGCTTATCTATCTTTACTCAAGATATCTCTCTTTACCTGTTTTGCTTGTGTAAGTCCTTATTATGCAAACAACATGCAACATTATAATTATAAATAAATCTAACAGGTATAAGCTATGGAAATATATATTTAATTAGCACAATATCCTGTATACCCAAATTATTATTTTACTTGACAATATGGGATTTTTAACATTCTATAAACTTTATCAAAGGATGTGTGGGGGTGTAATAGATAGTGGTTCAGAATGAGAAATCGAGGAGCTGAGTTCAAATTCCATTTGGGTTTGTTACATTCACTTACACATATCTCACCTTGGGAAAGGTTTGAATCAATTTCTTCCTCCTCACAGCTATAGGTAAATGGCATGACTGAAGGAACCATATAGCCTTGATTGGCAACTAATCTAAGGCAAGGAAAACTCTGAATTCAAACAAGCCTGGAGCAGATAGGACTCTGTCAAGCTATCTTGTTCAAGACATGTCACTACTGCTATGGTTGTAGGGAATGTGATACTTCTATGACCCTAATGCCTTATGGGATTCGTGATCGGGAAACTTTATTATCAAGCTTTCATAAATTGATTTTGTTATCTTTTCCCCTGTTTTCTTGAGTTGGATATTTTTTTTACATTGTCAAATAATACTCTTTTAATGATAGATCACAATTTTTTATTAAATTAATAATTGTAAAAGGTGTTAATCATTACATTAATTTTGATGTATTTGAAATGATTTTCAGCATGATGTGCAATAGCCACATGTAGATTTTGAAAGAGTTTTGTCTTGCATGCAGGACCGGTGCTATGACATGGCCCTCCACCACTACATCTCAATTCTCATAAAGTAGTATTCATATAAAATTTTATTGTATACTAAATATGGATAATAATGTATCACATGCAATGTAAGTGAACAATTCAACTAGAAAAATTGAAAATAAATACAATGTACCTAAATACACATAAAATTTTTTAAAATAAATCAACTCTGTTTTACAGCAATTTTTAACATCAAGTTGAGATTTTCCTTGTTAAAGAGTTGAAGAATTTTAATACATTCAATATTATGGATAAAAAGTAGCTAATTTTATAAAGTGTTTTTTCGAGATTTAGTACAAGTAAAATAATTACATGGATTTGGCCACTAGAAAAAAAAAAGAAAAGATAACCCCAGAATGAATTTCATCATTTAATAGTCAGTTATACTTAGTTTAATTTGTAATGTATATAAATGTAAAAAAAAAAAAAATGCATATGTTGATTAAACAGTGAAGGTCACAAAGCACTACCCACGCTTCCAATCAGGCTTTCTTCCCCTGGTTGGGAGGGTTCAGAGGTCATACATACAAGCTCTAATTAAATGAATATACTTTTTAGCTCAAAGCTTCTTGGTTGTCATCCTGTAGTAGTCAAAAATGTCTTGTCAAAGAATTACATTAATTCTCATGCCATCATTATCACTTTTGAAAGAACATGTCAGTTTATTGCCTCTAACACTTTGCCATACCCTATTAGTGATGTCAGTTAAATCTTCCCATGAAGAATCCAAACTCTAGCCCAGTCATCCAATATAGCTCTACATTCATCACTATAAACTTGTTAATGAAAAATCAGTTTTCATGTACTTCTTTGCCCAACTTGCATGCTTCTCTTTGTGATTAATTAATTGTGCTAGTTTGTTTTGTTTCCTGCTTTTATTTTACAAATAATTTTAATTGGGATTTTGATTGTTTTATGATACCAGTTCAAATTTCATTCAATTTTTCAAGTGTTCTCATCACTCAATAATTTCAAATTTGCGTTTCCTTTTTGAGCTTATGTCTTTCTTACAACCCATAGCAACTTTTACATCTTTGAAATCGAAAATCAGGTTTTAAATGGCTTGCTAATTTTAATGCCTCCAAAATGAAACTGCTTTCTGTTGACCTTCTGAAAGACTCCTTCTGCTTTCCATCAACATAGCTGATGCTAACTTGCAAGTGAGTGATTCCTTGAACTTTCTCAAGCTCACACTCTCTACCAATATGCAGTGGAAAGATTATGTTGCATCAGTTGCTAGGCCTACTGACAGGAAAGTTGGTTCAGTGTGTCATTCCAAACAATTTTTCTCTCCAGAATCTATCTTACATGTTTATAATTCTAGCATTAATTCAAATATTGCTGCCACATATGGTCTGATGGTCCTGCTATATATTTAAAGATTCTTGATAACTTCCAAAGAACCAGCATCCTGGCTCCAGTCATCTTGCCACTGCTATAATGTAGCTTCCTTGTGTCTTTTCTATAAATATTTTCATGGAAACTGTTTCTGATTAGCTTTGCTTTTTCAGTACCTAGACTTTATAAATTTAGGCAGGGTATTAGACTATGGCAAGATGTAACTGTAAGTTCTATGCTGACAGTTTCTTTTCTCACACTTCTTTCCCATAGAACTCTCTTCCAGCTTCTTGCTTTCCAGCCAACTTTGATCTTGTAAATTTAAATGCAATGTCAATTGTTATCTGCTGTATTCTTCATTCCTCTTCTTTTATTATTCTTGCTCTTTAATAATGTTTTCTATTTGTTATTCATTTACACTGAGTAACCCCTTGTGTCTTAGTGGCTTTATTGCCTTGCTCGGGGGTGAAAGGATAAAAAACTATCAATAACTATATTATTATATACATATTTGCATACAATAAGATGGAAATTCTAAATTTGCTTCAAATAAATTATTGTAAATATTTCTCATAAAATCAGATAAGCTGAACTTCACATGTTATATTTATTACATCAATACATTCTTATAATTTTACCAATATTGGTTGGTTAATATCGATTTTCCTTATGAAAACATTAATAAAACCTGACAGAGTGTATTTGTAAATATATAGTATTCAAATAACAGTTGCATCTGTATTTCTGTAGCATGGATAATTCACAAATGTGCAAGGTTGCATTAAGTAAAGAATGAGTTAAGGAAAGTTAAGATTTTCATATGCTAACTCTGTTGCTTTTCTATCAACAAAGAATGGATAAGCTAGCCAAATTTGAAAACAAATTTTTGATCCTGGTATCTCAGCTTTTCCAGCACCTTAACATAGCTTCCCTGTGCCTTTTATATAAATATTTTCATGGTTCTGATAGGCTTTCCTATTTGGTACCTTAACATTAGAAATTGAAGCACAGTTCTAGACTAGCAGTGAGGTCTCATTTTACAATTGAAAGGGCTAGATATAACCATAAGTTCTATGCTGACAGTTTTTTTTCTTACTGTTCTCAAATGTAAAACTCTCTTCTAGCTACTTGCTTTCCAGTCAAAGTTTGATTTTCAGAAACCTAAATTCATTGGCAATCATTATCTTCTGTCTATTTAGTTCCTGTTCTTTTATTGCCCGATGTCCTTAATAGTGTTTTTTTCATGGCTTTATTACCTTGCTTGGGCTGAAATTATTAAAAAAAAGAAAACAGTGAAACCAAAAGATAAAATCTAATGCTCAAAACAAACATGACAACTATGTTGGTGTGAAAGGTTCCTTCAAAAAGCTGAGTAAATTAAAAGATTTCATTAGAAACAAAGAAAAGACTACTGAGCTGTTATGTAATATCAGTCCTTCTGTATGGTAGTGAATGCTGGACAATCTCCTAATATATGAAGAAGATACTTGAAGCAACAGAAACATGGTTTTACAGAAGGATTCTGAGAATATCATAAATGTAACATGTGAGCAGTGATGAAGTTCTAGAGAAAATGTAATCAAAAGGACACTTATACTTAACATCAGGAAGAGATAGTTGAAATTTCTAGGTCATATAATGTAGAAAGAGGCTTGGAAAATCTGATACTCACAAGACAGATTGAAGGCAAGAGGGAGAGAGAAAAACAATGTATAACCTTGAGCTATATAAGCTTGATTAAATGGATGGCAGAACAAGTTTTAGGAGAGATAACAAAAAGACAAAATTTATTTAGAGCTACAAAAGTCAGGAAATTGTGGAGAGCCATAATCGCCAATGTCTTGAAGGGACAAATCACATAGAAGTGATGAAAATTTTCAAATCCTTGTAGTGTTCACTCAAGAAAAAAAAAAGAGAGAAAGATATTCAACAGAAAAAAAATCAGTGTAGTTTAAAAATAAATTTCTACATTTTCAACTGAGATAAACAGAAAAAAGTTATTCAACGAAATTGTCCTCAGCTTTGATGTGAAGACATTGTATACTCAGATCATGTGGTTCTCATTCAAGCTGGCCGTCATATCCCTAATGGCAGCCTTCAATATATATATATTTTTTTTAAGTAAGGTTCACTCTTTACAAGGCCCAGGGGCCACTCAAGATAGAGAGTTATGTTAAGAGGACAGTAGTGTGTTTAGGAGTGGAAGATAATGGTTAACCCTAACCTTGAACAAGTTAAGATTGTAGAGATCGGGGAAACATCCTGTTGGGAGTTGTTTCCACAGG
>OZ010583.1:50975817-51035817 GCA_963932145.1 Acanthosepion lycidas
CTGTGGATGAAAAGGCAAAGAGTTGCCTTCAGAAGGGCCATTGATTTTATGCAAGATAATGCTCCCTCACATGCTGCTCACAAGACTACTGAATATTTGAAACAGTTAGGCTTCAATGGACCTCAAAAAATGAAGTGGCCAGCAAATTGTTCGGATTTAAACCCAATCAAAAATCTTTGGAGCATCATGAAGTGAAGACTGTATGCCAACGGACGACAATTCAGGAGCAACGCTGAGTTGTGGGAAGCAATTCTTGACATATCTTGCGACATTACAGCAGATGACATCCTACAATTAACAAATTCTATGGATTGTCGACTTCTTCAAGTAATTTCAAAACTGGGAAAGCACATTCCCTATTAATTTGTTTAAAACTGTGCCTTTGTTTGTATCTGTTATTATTTGCTTGATTATCTTATTTATTAGCTTCTTTTGATCATAAACATTCACGCGCAACCTTAAACGTTTTGTTTGCTCAATTCTGGGAATTTTACTAAACCTTTCTAATAATTTGGCATGCTCAAATCACTGTGCTGATAACAAATATAGTGCCATTTTGTTTACATTGCGCAGATCAGTACAAAAATTTCAGGTGTATATATATATATATATATATATATATATATATATATATCTTTTCATGTGAGAAACTATGCTCTGGAACTGGAATGGAAGCAATGGTGGCACCTATACTGAATCCATCATAATAAATTGTTTGTTTGTTTGTTTGTGTTTTATGGCATATCAACCACTGTGGGTTATTTAATGCCAAATCCAGTTTATATGAATTTTAAATGCCTATTTTGTATAGAATAAAAAACGTATAGCTGGCAACATTATTGTTTCAAAGACTTAGAGCTGGCAACATTATTGTTTCAAAAACTTAGAGCTGGCAACATTATTTTTCTGAAAACATTATCTGAAACCTTGCTGTTGGATGCAGTTTATCGCCATACCCAGGACATGGATGTAGTTTACCGTCATACCCAGGATGCTCATAATAAACATTCAGGATATGAAACTAGTAAATACTAAACATGGTGTATGGATCAGTTAGAACAAATTTAGTATAATAGATATGGAAATTAAGCATTGAAAAGGCTGTGCTAATGGTTGTTACATACAATACTGCAAATTGTTATAAAACCAAAACATTAACCTGAAAACTTTCTTAAATAACCTTGGCAGATTGAGAATTTCATATGAGTATCATGCATGCTATCAAACCCATTCAGAAATATCTAAACTATCCGCTTTATACACAGCCACTTTCTAAGATCAATGGTTAGAAATGAAGGCTATGGGCTTTGGAAAAGACCATCTCTCTTTGAGCATTGTAGACTGGCACTACAGAATCACAAGCAAAGAACTTTAATAAGTAATAGAAACCACATCACATAATGACTGTCAAGAACAGCAACAACTAAAATGAATTACACATGTAAGTAATTACATAATCAAGATGTTAACATTCCACATTACTTCAAATTAAAGTTTAAGAAAAAGCAATACTGTTTTAAAGAGAAATAACAGCTGCTAGGCTTGAGAAATTTATTTTCTTGAAAACTGATTTTAATAGAATGATTTTATAAAATTCAACTGAAAGTAGCACTAGCTGCTCGGTCAATGAATCTCAGATATTTCCTTGTATAAGAAAAACAGTTAATATTACCGTTGCTATTACTATATATAAGCAATAAGGATGTTTAACCTATAGAATATCAGTGACAGGCATCATGGATGGAATTGGAAAATTAAAAAAGTGATGAGACAAAAAAAAGAAATGATTTAAATCATGTGCATGTTTTGCCTCGTATACCAAAAAGTTGGAAACTAGAGAAAAATGTCAGGGTAACATAATTAATGATAATGATATTACAAAAGCATGTCAAGTAACCATAGAATACAATGATTGAATAATTTGATGAAGAGGAGATTTGTTGCCGAATAAATGGGATGAGTTTAAAAGAAAACAAAGAAAAGAACTAGAAGTCAAAAAAAATGTTTTAGAAGTGACTAGGAAATAAGAATTTGTTTTTTCAAGGCAAGAGGAAAAAATATAAAACAACAGAAATACATTAATATAAATTGTATTTTTTTTTTGTTTTTTTTTTGTGTGTGTGTGCGTGCATTGTAGTGAAAGATTTTGAGGAATCATTTACAATTACATCAGAAGATAATTTTTTTTTATCTGCAAAGTCTTTGGTTGAAATACATCCGAAACTTAGACAAAATGGATAAAAGGTTTGCAATCTTAGTAAAAGATAAAGTTAAGAAAGACGGTAAAAATGGCAAGGGCAAAAGAAGAGTAAAAAAAATAATAATAAAAAGGTAAAATTGACAGTGATAAAAAAAAAGTTTTAAAAAAGTGATAAAGCAATAACAGTAGTTGCTCCATATTGTCTTTCTGTTATTTTTTGTCACTAAAATGAAACAGTCAATTCCCCACCAAAATTTTTCTCTTAGGAAAATTAATGATTTTCTTAAACTATTAAAAAAAATAATGGAAAATTGAAGAAAACTTGAGCAAGTTCCAATATTCTCTTCATAATAATAGTTATAATAATAATAACTATAAAAGATTTTATAAGATTAACTACAATTAATTTTATTTCTCCAAAATGCCAAGGAATCAGAGTTAACATAAGAGGTTTCATGACATGAGTTTTTGAAGTTTCACTGACTATGTGACGTGAAGAACTCAATTTTTAGCCTGAATTAGAATTTTGGCCCAAATAGATCTTGCTAGAATTGAACTAACAGCTCAAATCAGACAAGGTTTTTAAGCTCCATAGGGTGAATCGAAGAATTCAAAGTTATTTCTTCAAAATTATCATTGCTATTTTCTGAGCTGGACCAGAGGTTCTTTATTTTTGGGCTGGAGGTCCAACAAGTCCTCCACAGGAGCTAGCTTAAAAGTCAGCACAGGGTGCTGCATTTAAATGTATTAAATAAAGCTAATCCACATTATTTGAGACAGTCTCTCTGTCTCTGTCTCTCTATCTATCTATCTATCTATCTATATATATATATATATATATATATATATATATATATTCCTTCAAGACATGAGTGATCATGGCTCTCCACAACTTCTTAGTTGCTCAAAGTAAATTGTAGATCCTTTGCTATGCCTCTTTGTCTATGTCTTGCATACAGATATATCCTTCTTTATCTTTTCTTGTGTTTTGTTTCTTCAAGGTGTGAGCAATCATGGCTCTCCCCAAATTTTTATCTTTTGTTGCACTAACTAAAATTTTGATCCTTTGCTATCCCTCCTTGTCCTTCTTCTGACATCCAAATGCTTATTCATCTTCTCTTGTGTTATGGTCCTTTAGGACATGGGCGATCATGGTTCTCCACAACGTCCTCTCTTTTGTTGCTCTAAGTTTTGACACTTGTCATTATTTTGATATCCAACTGCTTCTTCTTATCCTATTGTGCATTATTTTCCCTCATGACTTTGGCAATTATGACTCTTCACACTTTCCTCTCTATTGTTTCTCTAAGTGAATTTTTGATCCTCTGCTATACCTCATTGACCTTGTTCTGCCATTCATATGTTTCTTCATTTTCTTTTGTGTGTTATGTTCTTTCAGGACATGGGTGATAAGGTCCTCTACAACTTCCTGTCTTTTGTTGCTTGAGTTGATTTGTTACTGATGATATGGCATTACTGAGCAGAAGACTTCCACAACTGAAGACAATGGCTACAGCAGAGTGTGCTCCAAATGAAATCAAAGCCACATGTCTATGACTACGGTGAGCCTCTAAGGACATTAGCCATGGCTTGACCTGGAAATTGTTGGGCTCAGTCAGGTCTACTTGCTTAAGTCACACTTCACCTGAATAAATACTTCTCCAGCTTTTGCTTGTGTCTCTGTCTTCAGACAGCTAAGGAAAAAAAAAATACTGTCAGATGCTCATTCTTGAGAATCAGCTGCCCACAGCTGTATCCCCATCATTGCGCTAGAGTGAAGGGATCAGTAGTCATACTGATGCTAGTGCAACTGATTGCTGTGAAGGCTGGGCAATTTTTATCTCTGGCTTGAGTGTACTTGAAGATCAGCTACCTATGACTGTACCCACCTCTGGCCCAAGTGTATGCAATTGCTTTCCCCATAGTGGGGAAACTGAGTAAATACTATCTCTCCAGCTTTCAACCTAGATATGTAGCGGATATTGGTCAGATGTGCTGCAGCCCTACAAACACACCCCAGGTCATGGGAATGATGTTGATCATGAAGAACATCAATGTTGTATTAAGCCACCTGATAGATATTTTTTATTATCCAATCAAAATACAAATTTCAATTTAAGATAAAATTATGATGTGAATGTTGTGTTATTTAGAAAAAAGATATTATTTTGAAAAAAATTATTTTTCCTTAGTGATAATAAAAGTTGAATATTCATAGTAATAGCAACATTACTGATAATATTAGTTGTAGCCTTGTCTTAAGCAATAAAACCAAAAGATCAGAGTAACAGTGGAGGTGTTTGATGGTGCGATATAATCACCATTGAAAATATGTGTTGGAGAGAGAAATAGAAGAAAAACATATATGCAAGAAAAACAGAGCTGAAAAAATGGATGAATAAACATCTTTGATGATACAATTTGCTTGCTTACCTGAAATATAGGAAGCAGCATCACTTCCATCAACTTTAATAAGAAAAAGAATCAAAGGAAAGCAAAAAGCAAATGGCTACAATGAGAAATAAACAAGCCTTTGTGTAAATCTGAAAGGGAAGCCTAAATTTGATTTATCCTATTTTGTTATTTCTTTTTATTGAGCTTCATTTATATTTTTGTTCAGTTTTTAAATCTCTTCTTTTGCCACTGACATGATTTTCTGAAATGCATTTGCTGGATATTGGTTTTTTATCTATATTTGTAAACATTTATTCCCTTTTAAATATTTTATTTCTTATTCATATCATTTAAGTATTAAGGATTTTACAATTATAAAATTTGATTTCCAACATTTGCCTGTTGATCTTGGTTCATCAGATATCCAGATATGCAGTAGATTCTTATTTTGTTTTTAAAGGATTCTTCTTCTTAAAATACGATGTCCTATTAGGACACAGGTGATCATGACTCTCCACATGTTCTTTTTCCTTATTATCTGCAAATTACCATGCATTCTTGTGAAATATAGTGAAGTGGTTTCCTGTGAACTTCTTCCCAATTTTGAATTCAGTGTTTTCATTCTCTTAGATTGGTTACCACTCAAGGCTACAGAGCACAGTCTACCCATTAATGCTATGGAAACAACAGAATTAGCAGAAAATTCACAAAGAATACTTTTCTGGAAATATTCAGCTTCTCTCTTGATGTTCTTCACTCTTAGACTATTTCTTTAAATTTTATAATTTGAACTGACTTCAGAAAAATTAGCATAAATTTGATAGTGACCAATTGTGGATATTATATATTGTCTTAAAATTTGGGCATTTGTTCAAATGGAGTAAAGAATTGTATTATTTAATCTTGTGCAGTTGGGCAATCAGCACTGTGACCAGAAGGAATTTTTTTTTCAATTTTGTTAAAGGATTCTCACTGATAAATATAATAGATTAAAATACTTACTCTTAGATTGATAAATTAGACAAAATTTTTTTTTTTTTTATATTTTTAAATGATTTCATTCCAAGCAAGGCAGTAAAGCCATGAGGACACAAGGCATTACTGCCTATTGGAAACTTATAAACAGAAACATTACTAAGGAATGAAAACAAAAGAAGAGTCATCAGGAGGACAGTAGATAGTGATTGACATTGCATTTGAACTTCTGAAGATTAAAGTTAGCTGGAAAAGATGGAGCCGGAAAGTGAGAAGTGTAGGAAAAGAAACTGTTAGCATAGAATTTATGGTTACATCTAGCTGATTCAACTCTAAACTGATGAAATCTACTGTCCTTATATTCATAAAGTCTAGGTACCATCGTGAAGAGCTCACCATGAAAGTATTTATAGAAAAAGCAACCTCACAGCAATGGGAAAGTGACTGAAACCAAGCAGCCAGATCAGGGACAATAATATTGCTGATTTTTCTTTGGATCTTATCAATGAGTTCAAGGTAAATAACAGTAGCACCAGACCATATGTGGCAGCAAAATTCTAAGCGTGGATGAATAGTAGACTTATTGATTTGTAAAATAGATTCTGGAGAGAAAAAATTGCCTTGCCCAACACAGTGAACCAACTCTTAAAACGAGAAATAAATAATTTCTTTTCTTATATGTGGCAGCAATATTCTAAGCATGGACAAATAATAGACATAGATATGTAAGATAGATACTGCAGAGAAAAACTGTCTTGCATGACACAGTGCACCAACTTTCTTAAAAGCTGACCTAGTAATGGATTCAATATAGTCTTTACACTTCATGTTAGCTGAGAGTAGGTGCAATCACTTTCCTGGAGGTTAGCATCAGCCCTGCTGATGGAAGGCAGAGAGGGGTCTCAGATGATTAATGAAGAGAAGTTTAGTTTTGGAGGTGTTAAAATATACATGCCATCCTTTGCCCCTGTTAACAATAAACTGAAAGTGGGACACTGTTTTATTGACTTGATTACACAAATTGCTATTGATAAATAGGCTTCCCCAGTTCAGAATTAAAGAAATATATGTGTGTGTGTGTGTTTCAATATTAAATTATTAATACTTTTTCCACTTGACTGGCATCCCTTGGTTGGGATGAAAAAATAAAATTGTGTAGCTTGCTGTTTTCTTTCTTTTCAATTTTTTTTACTTTGACGAAATTTATTTTTATTTTCTCCCAGCTTTTCTGCAGTGAATTTAAAGAATATCCTTTTTGTTTTTTTAGAATGAGTTGAAAGTAAAAGATTCATATATTTCCTATTTTATGTCTTTGTGCTTTCCATGTCAACAATGTCTATTTATAGTATATAGAATCCAGACAAACTTTTATTCTTAGATGTCAAATACAAGACAGGATGTGTGGTCAGAATTTTTTTCAATATGCAATAAATGTTGAGGTGGGGAGTTCATAATAAAAGTGAGGGTTAGTAAATCATTTGAACAGTCAAAACGGTGAAATTAATAAACGGTGTGATCTTAATAAGCTCAGGACAGTGGTCAGAAAATTTTCTCTGAAAAATAATCATCCCACCCCATCTATTTGACACCTGACAGTACACAGCATCACTTAGGGGTTCATATATCTTTTTGTCACTGAGTTATTTCATGTGTACACATCCTAAGCATATCAGCGTCTATCACCTGTTTGCATGTCATAAACAGCCACTGACATCTTCTTATGTATAAATCTGCATCCCTGGCAATGAGGATCACCTTTTAGGTCAACTCTCTGATATGCCTGGCTTCTCTTATTTACATTGTCTATAGGAGTATTGATATTATATAGCAGTTTCAGCTTTGTTTCTAATGATATTTTCCTGTTTTTTAATACTTTGCTAAACTTTTGGAAGGCATCTTTTACCATTCCAATGTGCCAGATACTTATTATTCCAAGAAGCAATAGGCTTCTGATGGTGAGAAAACCGAGAATGGATGACTGTTACAGATTTATAGCAATAAGTATATTTTTATAATTATCAGTGATTTTTTCCTATGTGTAGGCAATAATGCAGAAAAGATTGCTGATAATTATGACTGTATTTACTGCTATAAATCTGTCACAATCATCCCTTCTAGGTATCCTCGGCATCATGACTACTGCTTTCAAGAATGATAAATATTGATTATTACTATTAATTTTATTACTGTAACAGCCAAAAGTTAAGGTTTCAGTCACTGTGAAGTTATACGGACACTATAACTCAATTAATAAGTTATGTTACTTTCACCCTAAAAGCACTCCTAATTACTGCATTGGCTTAACTATTAAATCTACAACTGAAAAAATGCTACTATGCATAAAGCCAGTGATAATCGTGAACTTAGTAAAAGCAATTGAAGATATTTTTGTTATCAAATTGAATTTCTGTGTTGTTGTCATGTCCACAGTGGAAAAGTTGATTGATGGACAAACTTTGCATTAAATGGATCAGAAACGGATTTTGCAAATAATAAAGGCCACTCATTAATATTTGCTCTTGGCTTTTTGGGGCTTTAGATATATATATATATGTGTGTGTGTGTATATATATATATATATATATATATATATATATATATATATATATATATATATATATATGTATATATATATATATGTATGTATGTGTGCATGTTTTCTTTCTTTTCTCATTTCTTTTTCTTTTGTTTTACTACTGCATCTCTAATTTAGATCTTTTCTATCAATTTACTACATCTCTCTCATGCTCTTTCTTTCATCACTCTTTTCCTCTCCTGGCATCACTTTCTTTCATTTCCTTTTTGTCATTCCTAGCTTATTTCTTTTTTTCCTTTTCTTTCTTTCTTTCTTTCTTTTTTTTTTTTTTTTTGAATACCACATTTCTAATTTAATAGATCTATGCCATCAATTTACTATTTCTCTCTTTTCCTCTACCAGCCCCCCTTTCTTTCATCTCTCCTTTCCTCTCTAAGCCTCACTTATTTTTCATTTTTCTCTTCCCCTCCCAGTCTCTCTCCTTTTCATCTCTTTCTCTCTTCACTTTTTCTCTCTCTCTCTCTCTCAGATTTCTTTTCCCTTGATCTTTCTGAAATTTTCTTTATCCTCTCTCAGATTTTCCTTTCACTTCCTCTCTCTCGCTCTCAGATTTCCTTTAACTTCCATCCTCTCAGATTTCCTTTAACTCTCTCTCTCTCAGATTTCCTTTCACTTCCTGTCTCTCAGATTCATTACATAACACAATATATATATTTACATTAACCCCTCACTATTCTCTTTCGTTCTTTTTTTTAAAGAAAAAATCTGCTTGAATCTTTCTACTTCATTCACTTTCTTCACTGTCTTTCTTTTCTTTTGTTGCTTTTCTTTTTCTTTCTTTCTGAAGAAAATCAAAAATGTCTCTGTCTGGAAGTTGTATGGTTTACTTGGAAATGGACGAGTTGACAAGCTAAGTGTGTCTCTTCTGCATTGTAAGGTTTTTCATTGATTAAGCCCAACAATATGCTTCCCTTAAACTACTTTCAAGGCACACCTGGAAGGTTTTAGCTGTCAGAATTCTGTTTCTAATATTCTATTTGAAAACCCTACTTTTATTTACAGCACATTTTAACTTATCTTTTTAGTGGATCTCCATTATCTTTTTCTTTCAGAACAAATCAGTTTTCTTTTTGAATTTGCTTTCATTTATTTTTCAAAATATGAACTTTTTCCCATATTTCCACAGTACTATTTTCTCTATCTTCTTTCATTTTATGCTTAGTCTTTCAATTTTAATTGTTCACTTTCTTTATCTCATTGTTTATCTTCTGCTTTTCTTGAAAACAACCCACAGTGGTCTCCCTTTTTGTTGCTTTTTACTCCATACATAAATTTAGTTTCTCTTTTGCTCTTCCTTGGTTTTTTTGTTTTTATGTTTTTTTCTTTTTTATTGGTATTTACTATTTACTCTTCTTCTTTATTGAATCTTTTTCTCGTTCTTCTATATTTAAAATTTTTTTCAATTTGAGGACTTTCTCTTTTTTTAATTTTTCTTTAATTTTTCAGTTATGTCTTCCCTTTCTTTCTGCACTTTTTCTTTGCATCATCGTAAAAGTTGACATTCCTTTTTTATCTATACTTTGTTAATCTTGAAGTTCTCTAGACATTTATTTGCTTCTCTTCAAGTTTCCTTCCTTCTTCCTCACTTCTGCTTTCCTTTCTTTTTACTTTTGCATTCTTTCCTTCTTCCTTTTGTTTTCCTTACTTGTTACTATAATTTTCCTTCTTCCTCCCCTGTTCTTTCCTTTTTCTTTTCTTTTGCTTTCTTTTTTCCTTATCTTCACTTTCTATTTGCTCTACATTCATCTTAACATTACTTCAAATTTACCTTTTCTTTAAAAACCATTTTTCTTTTATTTTTCAAGTCTCTGCTGTTTACTTTTTTCTATTTTTACTTTGATAAAAATATTTTATCCATCTTTCTTTTCCCCTAAAACTTATTTATTCTCTTTCTTATGAATCAAAGTTTGATTCATTTTTATTATTTTATATGTTCTGTTCTATATTTTTAAATTTCTTTTTATGTGTGTATATGGGGCCAGTGTAGATGATGGAGGATGTAAATTGTACCTGGACCTGGGGTTGTAAAGAGTACCCCAGAAGGCCCAAGAATTTCTTGCAGTATCAGAATATACTGAAGACTTACATATGCATTTTGTGTGAGCCTTCCAGCTCATAAAATAAAACCATGGAGGATAAAAATGGAAGAAAGGAAAGGAATCCAAAAAAATTTTGTATTCACTGAGAAAATTCTTGTTTATGGCTCTGTTTTCATCTCCGTGCTTAAAATGCAAAAATCTCCTAAAAGACACTAAAGGTAGAAAACTATGGATTAAATGACCCACAAGGTGATATCAGTCTTGTTCTAACTAGTTGATAAGGTTTTAAAACTTGATAGATATTAAACCAAAATTTCTTCTTCCTCTTTTGATTAGAAGAAGAATGTGGGTGGAACTACTTTTGGCTCAGCATTGATTCATTCTGTCGCATGTCAGCATGCCAGTCAAGACCGGAACACTGTCTCTGCTACTAAAAGCGTTATCAATTACCCAATCTGAATAAATATGTTGCACCTGTCAGAATGTGTTACACTTTGGCAACACTTTATTCTGAAATGTCAACTCCAGTTATGAAACCTATCAAAGAATCCTCAATAATGAATTTGCCGGTTTCAATACACAAATGTGGATCATGTGTTGTACTGATTCCAAATCCTCTTCACCAACCTTCAGAATATTCTATCTACTTCCCCCAGCTCACTACCAAATGTTCAATTTAACTTCCTTACTGACCAGACTTTTAGGGTGTAAGGTTCCTTCACTTTGAATTTTAAGTTGCTGTCAAGGACTGATTGTAATTTTTCATTTAAAATGTTAATAAAAAACAATTTTGTTTTAATTCATGGTGTAACATTAAAACTGTGTCCATTATCTAAAAAAGAAAAAAGTTGTTTTTATTGATTTCTGCTGTGAAGTAAAACTTAATGTTTTTAAAGTTGTGTAATTAGCTTTAAGTTTTAATTTAATCTATCTAAAATAGCCTTTTAGAATATTTATATGCATACACGCACAAATATGAACAGAATGTGATAGATACACTTAAGTGTCTAATACAAGACTAAGTTCTTATTAATTGGTGGAAGTTTTAAAATTTTTCTTAATATGCATAAATGAGGCAGTCTCTTAATAATAGGTGGGGTTAGAAAATTGTTTAAAGAGACAAAATAGTAATAATCACTGGCTTCTCATATTCAAGTATGCCTATCTGCTAAGGTGATTAGCAAATTCCTATTGCAGATTCCTGCTCAGGCACATTTTTGCTTGTTCAAGACCCTCAGAGTTCACCTGTGGTCTATACTGCAACTATGCTGAATGAACTTTAGTTAGAGTTTCTGGGAGAGAGTGCATTATCTGACATGATCAACATTCTGAGCAAAGACCTGTACACTCAAACCCTCAGTCATGATGACTTGTGACTTCATGCTAGTACAGCCATCAATGACTCCCAAATAGTTCCCTCTAACCATTTTCACTCATAAGGCTTCGGTCAACCCATGGTACAGTTTCCAGGCACTTTCCAAAGCCAATAACAGCAAGAAGTCACCTTCTTGACAAATCAACCATGGTGAGAATTGAATCTGGGTTTCATGGTTGGAAAGTGAATGTTCTAACCATTTGGCCATGTGCCCATATTCAAATTGCAATAGGAATGGTGAAATTAAACATTTCCATAGAAAGCCCATTCAGCTTTCATTGATTGAACAGTTTGTATAACTGTTGGTTGAAATTTACAAAATCAGTTTTTTAGGAAAATGGATTTCTCAAGTCCATTAACTGTTGTTGGTCTTTCTAGTATTGAAAGAGTTTCCTTCCTAGCCTTTTGCTTAATGTAGTAGGGAAAATAAACTTCATTATATTATATAATAGTCTTCATTATATCTGTTGTAATGGAATGTCCCACACTCCCTATTGCCTATGTAGACTGACTATATCATTAGCTATATATAGTGAGCACAGGATATATTTGTGGAGCTTGCTTTGGGAATTACTAGCCTGCTACCTGATTACCTGTCTTTCAGTAGTGTATTCTCTTTTAAAATAAACCTCTCTTCCTTTCATCTATGCATGTGTTACTGTTCCTTCACTCAAGTACCACCTTTGTTTGTAACCTCTTTAAGGATACAACAATATTATTATCTTGCTTTCTAGTTACACGTGCTACTCATTTTTGTTGTTGCTGCTGTTGGAAGTTTTTAAGTCTACTATTATCATTTTTTTTTCTAGTACTGATGGGAATTTCCTTCTGGACCTTTTGTTTAAGGTCGTGTGGAAAGTCAACATTTTGATTATATCATTATTTACCCTTCTTGTGACATGTGCTAACAATTGGAAGTGTTCGAATGATGTGTTTTTTGTTATTTTGTAAAAATCTTTCTTTGGGAATTTGTACTACGAGTCTAAAAGGTCTGATGTCATATTTTCTTAGAGATTTAGATGTTTTCATTCACTTGTAGCCATTGATCTGAGAAAACGGTTATATATAAATGATAGTTTCAACATTAATTAGCCACTTGAGAGTAGATATATGTCTAAAACATGAAAATATCATAACTAAGTTTAAAATGTAGTTATAAAGATATTTTCATTTATTAATGAAATTATCTTTAAACTTGACTTCAGTAATTTTCTCAAGAATTTTTTATTATCAATTAATCATATGGGAAAACTTACTTCCAACATTATGCTTTAATTAATTAAATTTGCTTCAAGCCGACATTACTCAACTAAAAAAGGGTTTATCAATTAATAATGAGAAAAAATTATTTCCAGCTTTTTCTTCTTCTATGTGCAGTGTTTCTTTTGGATGTAGACAATCATGGCTCTCGAAAACTTTTTATTCCTTGTCGCTCTTGTTTGTTGTTTCATCATCACTCTGTCCTTATTCTGACAACTATTTACACAAGCTTATTTGGTAGGTCATGCATTACTTACCTCTTTCTCTCTTGATTTCATTATGTCCTTTAAGTGTCAAATTCTCCGAGTCTTTTTTCCTCGTTGCATGTCCTAAAAATTTAAATCATTTTTTTTTATTTTAAATATAAATGTCTTGATTCTATTTCCCTGAAAACTTCCTCATTACTGACATGTTCAGTCCCTGTTCTACCATCCATTTGCAGAAGCTTGTTAGTTTATTTGCTTCTTTCCTCTGTCCATCAATTATCCTGTGAGTGTCAAATTCTTCAGGTCTTCTTTCCTCATTATGTGCCTTAGAAATTTTGTCTCTTTCAGATTCTAAGTAGAAGCATTTTTTTCCATTTTCCTTAAAACTTCCTCATTACTCACATGTTCATTCAATGGCATTCTCAGTATAATTCTACAGAATCATATTTCTGTTGCCTCAAGTCTTTTCTTCATCTATGAGGAGATTGTCTAACATTCACTGCCAGAGAGGAAGACTGATATTACTTCATAGCTTACTACTCTTTTCTTTGCTTCTAATGAATTTTTTCTCTTTCTTAATACTTTACTTAGATTTTAGAATGCATCTTTCACTATTCCAGATTACAGTGTCACATTTTCTGTCCTGTTAGAATACTTTCTAGATATTTAAATTCACTTTTGTAAAATCTGATGTTTAATTTCTGTCTGAATTGAACAAGATGTGGGAGCTTTTGCTTAAGAAAGAACAGATGTTCAGCTTAAGGCTCCAGCATTCTATGAGATGATGGCCTTGTGAATGTAAGTATTGATTAAAATCTATATATTTACCACCAGGTAACTGCATAGACTTTATTAACTGGCAGTGCTGATAAAATCTCTTGAATAGTGAAGTAAGCAGAAGTGGAAGTAAAAAGACAAATCCGTTAAGAAGTGGAGACATGTTGAAAATTACTATCAAAAGTAAAAGTAACAGGTGGTATAAGTCCTCTTAAGTGGCCAGCTTTTCAATCAACCTTTATAGATGAACATTGATAAATTTAACAGATTAAACAATAAAAAAAAATTACCAATAAAAATGAGGTAAAACTTTATAGAAGTAAACCAATATCTTTATTAACAAAAAAGGCACATAGTCAGCAAACTTAAGATAATTTTAACATAGAAAAATCATTTTGTTTATAAGGAGATAGCTGATATTTAGAAATAAAAAGAGATTCAAAGATCTTCAAATGAAATGATGAGCATGCAATGCTTAGATTTTTGAAACAGTTTTATTTTCAAATCTTCTAAGTTTAATGATCCTCTTTAATAAGGTTTGAGGTTATATGGAAGATCAGATTTCCATATTACATCCATTTTATTCAAGGCAGCCAAAACTTTGCCTATGCGAATTTTCACATCCTTTTCAGTAGAATTTATCTCTCTTCCTCAGTATGTAAAAGATTCAACAGACTTTATTGATTCACCTGAGACAGTTTGTATTGAGTCTTGCTCGTTGAAGCCTATGAATTCAGTTTTAGAGACATTGACATAGAGTCCAACATCATTGGCAGTATTTTCTAGATGATGTAGAACCATCCCTGATATTTCTACAATCTTATGCAAATGCAGAATGCACTTTGGAGGACACTGCTGGCAAGTAAAACAAGAACTTGTGAGTGATCTACTGTTCTGGATAGCTAGCCATGAAGCAAGATGAGTTAGTCGGCCAGTAACCACTTATACTGACCAGCTATGAATGCCTCTCTAATGACCTTTCAACCTTGATGCAGGACTGTGATGGTTGGTGTGATATATTCATGAATGTCCAAGCTAACTTGACCAAATAAAAATAAATAATAAAATAATAAGGGTAGATCGATAAGCAGGCTCCTGAAGAACACCTTTTTCCCACCTTTTTCTTTTTTCCTTTGGTAGTAATTTACATCATGTCTTCACTTCTTCATGCTGTACTTAAGTATAGTGCTACCAAGAAACTGTTTTGTTAAGAAGAATTAATTAATATATCTTTTAACATAGTAGAATGAGATTTTATTCCTTATTTCCTGTTTAGAATTGGACTTCCAGTTCTTTCTGAAGTCTTCTTATTTACTTACACACTGAATAACCTTTTATGTCTTAGTGGAATTATCACCTTGCTTGGGGTGAATTGATTAAAAAACTACCTCATGTATAGAATAAAGTGTTGGGATAAAATTTCTGAGTATATTGCTAAATACAATAGGTACCCAAAGAAGGCTTAAGTGAACGCCACCTGAAATAAAGACATGAGCAGAATAAATCAGTTTACCATTAGAGAAAAGAAAATTCTTCCACTTTGTATTAATTTAGGATGTTAATTTTGCTATATTAGAATTTAAATTTCTTTCAGGAATAACCAGATGAAAATAAAGGCAAGCAGATATGAATTTTATATGAAATCCTGAACTGACAGCTTGGGATCAGTCACTTTCCCACCACCATCAGGTGGCTTTCCTGTGCCTTTTCTATAAATACTTTCATGGTAATTGTTTGGATGAGCTGTTTGCTATGGTCCCTAGAGTTTTTGAATTTAAGCATAGTACTAAACTGGCATTGAGATCTCATCAATTTACAGTTGAGTTGGCTAGATGTATCCATAAACTCTACAGTTTCTTTTCTTCAGGCACTTCAGACTTCATGCTTTTCAGCTAACTTTAATATTCAAAAATTTAAATGCAATGCCAGTTGCTAACTACTGACCTGATTAAACTTCTTTTGTTCTCACTTATTAGTAATATTTCTGTTTCTAATTCTTCCACACACCTTGCGTCTTAGTGGCTTTACTGCCTTGCTTGGGGTGGATTCAAAGCTGTACCATGATGGAGAGTAAAAACAATGAGAAAGAGAGAGAATATAGGATGGGGAAGAGATATAATTGATAAGGATATTGCAAATTTGATGAGGATATTTTTAGTGTTGCAAATAAATACTTTTTTTTTTAATCAGTATCACCCCATACAAGGCAATAAAGTAGAGGGTATGGAAGAATTAGGAACAGAAATATTAATAATGAGTGGGAAGAGGAAAGAGTCATCAGGAGGAGAGTAGATAGCGATTGACAGTGTATTTAAGTTTTTGCAGAAAAAATGTTTTGTTTTTTAATTGAGTTCACACCAAGCAGGGCAGTAAAGCCACTAAGACTAATGGCTCTACAACCATGTGCATAGACATTTGCTAATAATCTGAGTATAATTATAATTTTATGAATAATTAACTGAAAGTAGATATATTCTAGCATAGAGAATGTAATAAGAACAATTTACCTCCACTCTAGATGGAATAAAGTATTTATATTGTAATCCTATACACTTTTGTGTCATTTTTTTTAATCATTTCACTCCAAGCAAGGTAATAAAGCCACTAAGATGCAAAGGGTTACTGAGTATTAGAGAATATGAAGAAAAACACTATTAAGGAAAGAAGAAAAATAAAAAATAAAAAAATAGGAATTAAGAAGACAAAAGGTAACAACTGATACTGCATTTAAATCTTTGAAGATCAAAATTGACTGGAAAGCAAGAAATCAGAAGATAGTTCCACAAACATGTGCATAGATATTTACAAATGATGATTATAATTATATGAATAATTAACTGAAATAAGATATATTTTTGTATAGTCAGTGTAATGAGAACAATGTATCCCCATTCTGGATGGAATAAAATATTTATATTGTAATACTAAAAAGTTTACCAAAATGGGAGTCATACTTGAAGAAAACTAAAAGTTACAACAGCTGAAATTTTGTGACTATAAAAACCAAAATGAGGTTGCTAGTTCATTGTATATTAAATGAGAAAATTGATAAAACTTTGACTATGTACCAAATCTGATGTAGCTAAATGTAATTAAATCAAGAATTTACATTGCATTTCAAAAATTTATTAAAATGAAATTGGCCCCAGAGTTTGAACTTTTAACAACTAACCATCTTTCTTTATCTTGACATTTTTATTAAGGGCCATTAGTGGATTTCCAACAACCTGCCAATATTCCCCTTGAAATATGTTAAGGAGCAATTTCATCCAAGCTCTCTCAGCTTTTAAGAAGCTATTTTATTGATTGCAATGTAGAGGCTATTCACAGCTGAAGGACATCACCTGCACAAATTGGAAAGCCAGTGATTTTCCTTCACTTTATGAGTTATAGTTAACAGTTCATAGTTATTTAGTACCTGGAACCGAACCCTTGACCACATGCTTTTGAGTCCAAAATCTCTCATAACACAACAGTGGCTTTCTTTCTGACAAATATACATGACTTAAACCTTTTCTCTTATGACATTCACCTCTCTCTAAGAGAAGAGATTCTAGACATTTTGGTATCTAATAATAATAATACCTTGATAGTTAAAATCAGGCTTTACTTTTACATTTTCTTAATGATAAGTTTATCAGCGTATTCCCTAATGTCTGTAGTTTGTAATGGTTTTGGTTTGACTTGATATTACGTTGAATTAATAGGAGCCAGATAATTCTATCAGAATAAAATTGTTGTTATATAAATGAAATTCACTTCTGAATGAGTTAATATTTCATATAATTGGAGAGTTTGAAGAAGTGAATGAGGATGTACGAAGGATGCAGACTGGTTGTATGTCTCTCTCTACTTGACAATGTAATGAAAACAGGACAAGTGAACAGAGATTCTGAAGATTTATTCAGCTTTAAATTTGCTCAGAAATTGCTACAAACCAAAACATTAACCTAAGAACTTGTGTCATGTCCTCAAATAGCCTTATCAGATCAAGACTTTCATATAGATATCATGGATGATGCCAAACTCATTCAGAAAAATCTAAACTGTCAGCTGTATACAACCACATCATCAGATCAATGGTTAAAAATAGATTTGAGCAAGTAAGAATTGTCTTTCTTTCAATCTTTTGGATGAGCATTACAGAATCACCAAAAAAGAATTGTACCAAAAACACAGAAACCACATCATTTAAAGACTTTCATCAACTAAAATAGATTGCACATGTAAATGAAAGAGAAAATAATGGCATAATCAAGATGCTGACATTTCTTAAGACAAAAGATCAGGAAGGAAGGCTCTGTTAAAGCCATGAGAGGAGTTATAACTGAAACCTGAGAAACCTGTTCTACTGAAAATTTATTTTAATAGAAAGATTTTATGAATTTCAACAATAGAAACATTTTATTGTTCTTATTACATCTGTAAGAATATATCTTGTTTCAGTTAATTATTCAAAAAATTATAATTATATTCAAATCATTATTAAATATCTATACATATGATAGAAGGGTCTAGGGGTGCACCTCCAAAAATCTAGATGAGTAGAGTCTGGCTACTGATCTCTCCTCTATTCCAGCTCTAACAGCTCAATAGTGTAAAAACTGGCTTGTAACATTCAATACTTCAAAGTCAAGCAAGTAAAGTTTCATCATCACCAAGCAGACCCTGAAATTTTGCTTATCATTTACACTCTCAATGAATCTCCTTGCTTTGAATGGTTACTTTGATTCAAATTAACTCCAGGCCTTAAATAAAATTCACATGATTTATCATTAAATTGTCAGTACTTGACAACTCCATAAAGTACCGGATTCCTCCTGCCATGCCCGATCTTTAAAAGAGTCAGACCAAACCAAAAATGGAGTACTGCTGCCATATCAAGGCTGGAGTTATCTAGTCATCACTTTCCAGATAGAGTTCAAAAGTATCTATGGGGCCTTGTGGGTGATGAATTATTTTCTATACTACAATCCATTTTCTACAGATGAAATGGCACAAGCCTCTCACTAGTCTATTACTATTCACATGGAAAATGTTTTGACAAGCTGCATTCATTAACTCATCAGTTCAGACCTTTACAGCTAAGATCCACCATCCAATGTGCACTTTGATAAATCTTTCCATTTGTTTTCTATTAGTAAGAAGGATTTTTTATTTGGACAACTTCTTCCCAAGAACTGCTACTTTGTGGAACAGACTTCCAAGAGGATGCTACACTGATTACTACAATCTTAACCTTTTCAATTCTTACCTCTTATGTTCAGCCTCATTCAGTATCCCTCTATCATGAGTGGCTCTTGAGCTTTGAACTTGGTGAACAGTAATATAAAGAAATAATTTTGAGTTGTTAGATTTTTTTATATTAGGTGGAACTGTTACCAGATCTTTGTTCAATTTATCCCTCAACGCATTCCTACAAAAGAACAAATTGGTTAATTCCCAAAGAATCTAATCTGATCAAGTTTTAGATTATTGAGTAATCTTATAAGGGAGATAACTTTATGATAAAATTTTAAATACCTTGATTTATTTGAGAAAGTATTAGTGTAATCCCGAATTTATACTGGGAACAAACCTCTTGCATGCGGATAAAAAATGAATTCAGTAAATACACAGAAATAGAAAGGGGCATAATTCAACCTGTACAGAGAAAACTGGAAGTCGTATCAAATTTCATCGTTGGCAGCCACAATCTTAACATCATAAGATATGCAGATGATACAGTGTTGATAGAAGATATAGGATGGAAACTACTGGAATTCCTACAGAATGTAGTAAAGGAAAGCAAGAAGAAAGGACTAAACATCAATTGTAAGAAGATAGAATGCATGGTTGTCAGCGAAACGAACAGACCAATGTACAAATTACGAATTGAAGATACTAAAATGAAGAAAAGAATTAAAATTTAAATATCTATGAAGTCTTTTAACAGAGGATGGAAAATGCAGCGCCAAAATCTGAAGGTGCTTCAATATAGCAAAATATGCTTTCCAGAAGCGAAGCAAAGTATTTAGGATCAGGAAAATTCCATTAGAAACAAAGAAATGAGTGCTGATGTAATATCAGTCTTCCTCTATGACAGCAAATACTGGACAATCTCCTCATAGATGAAGGCGAGACTTGAGGCGACTGAAATATGGTTTTGCAGAACAAAGCTGAGAATAGCATGAACTGAATATATGAGCTGGGACAAAGTCTTTGAGAAAATGGAAACAAAAAGGAAACTTAGTGTTATATTCCATGCTAATAGGAATATATACTTGACAAATACAGTGAATAAAATAAGTAAAGGTTTATTGTAAAAACCAGTACAAAAAGAAATAAGATAACAGTTATGTGCACGATCATCGCAAGTCAATCCAGTAGTTAGTGTTACTATTGGAACGTCGGTAGTTCTCACATAAGTCTGAGTTCTACTCAACAAATCCTAGCTAGACTCTATAGTCCGTTGAATCTTTGATACTTATAGATAGTTACTTATGGGGGTGACAGGTTATTCCATTATACCACTTAGAATGAGAAAGAGATAGTTAATATTTCTTCGGCACATAAAGAGATGAAAGGGCTTAGAAAATTTGATACTCAAATGACATATTGAAGGCAAGAGAGATAAAAGAAACTTACCTAATGAGCTTGAGTAAATGGTTAGCAGAACAGGGATCAGGAGAGATAGTAAGAAGACAAACTTTACCCAGTGCTACAAAGATTAGGAAATTGTGGAGAGCTATGACTGCACACATCCTGAAGGAACATGGAACATAGAAGAATAGTTACAAGAGATACTGATAAATTTTGTTTACTCATTAATGCTTACTGCCTCTGGATTAAAGGTAGAAACTTATAATTAATATTCAGATATTTTGTAAGCCTAATAATTCCGAGCAGATATTTTATAAGACTAATAATTAATATTAGATATTTTATAAACCTGTAATTAATATTCAGATATTTTGTAAGCCTGATAATTACGAGCAGATATTTTATAAGACTAATAATTAATATTAGATATTTTATAAACCTGTAATTAATATTCAGATATTTTATGAGCCTATAATTATTAGGTTGGTGCAAAAATAATGAAGTAATAATGTCGTTTTTTGACGTTAAAAAATACGTCAAAAAACGACATTATTACGTCATTATTTTTGCACCAACCTAATAATACCAGATATTTTATAAGTCTAATAATTAATACCAGATATTTTATAAGCCTATAATTAATACCAGATATTTTATAAACCTATAATTAATTCTGGATTTTTATTTAAAATTTTATAATTAATGCTAGATTTTATAGTGTATATTAATGAGTTAATATAAAGTGTTTCATACATGAAGTAGAGTATAAATTGTTTAATGTCTTTTTATTAAGTTTCAAACAGAATATAAGTTTGAGGAGTGAAGTGTTATGTCATCATAGAAATATTAAAATATGTAAAAATGATTATCTTTTTTTTTATATATTTTGTCACCTTAATAACTTATTACATCATAAAAAGCATTAAATTGCAATTTAAGTATACCAATTCCTTTATTTTTAATAATTGAAGGTGGCTATTCTCATAAATCAGAATTAATCACCTCATATGTAATATCTGTAGCTTCCATTTACTCATTCTTAATTCATTACTAAGGTCAGAAATGATATAGTTGATGTAATTTCTTGGGTTTAATTAACATTGGGTAGAGTGGATCAAATTCATAATTTCCTGATTTATACAGCAGTGATGATTTTTTTTTTGTGTGTGTATCTGAATTCAAACTGACACACACAAAAAAAAAAGACCTCTCCCTCTCTCTGCTTTGGTTTAGAATATATGATGTCCTAACTTTTGATCATTTATAGCACTGTGTATACATTTAAGATAGAAAAGTACAAAAACACGTAATGGCAAACTAAATGTGCAAAGAAAAAGATAAAGTGGAGAAATAAAGCTCTGATGAATTATAACCGTGCAAGACAAGAAAAATAATTGCATTTTTGATTGTCTCTTGCGTTGATTTTTCTACTTTCAAGGACATCCTACACATGTATAATTACAAAAGTGATCATGAAAAACATGTCCAGAGAAGAGAATGGACATATTTATATTTGTATTTATTTATTCTCTCATTATTAATCTACTCAGGAGTGTATATATATATATATATATATATATATATATATATATATATAATGTGTGTGTGAAAATATATAGAAAATAGGAAAGAACTCGTTAGGTAAACAATCTGAAGTTCTTTAGTATCTTTGTTTTTATTTTTTTAAAAACAGTGCTCTGTACAAAAGTAGAGCCTAAATAAAATTATTTATTTAAAAATATGATTCCTTCGCTACATAAGAGTTCTCATGTTTCAAAACAAGAACCTAAAACTTAAATATAATTATTAGATTTAAATTGAATTAAAGTACCAAGCTGTGTTCCATCTTACTTTAATTCGATTTAATTCACACACAGGCATACATATATACACAAACACACACACACACACAAAACTTTCCCAAACCAACAGTCAGGTGTGTGTGTGTGTGTGTGTGTATATATATATATATATATATATATATATATATATATATATTCATGCATGTTTCATTAAATAATATAGACAAGTGTTGTCTATTTATTTTATGCAAATTTTTTTCTATATATACTTGTCTATGTTATTTAATGAAACGTGTATGAATGTACGAAAAGAAATTACATAAAATAGACAACACTTGTCTATATTATTTAATGAAACATGTATAAATAAAAAGATGCTGCCTAAATACACACACAATATATATATATATATATATATATATATATATATATATATATATATGTTGTTTTTTGTTTTTAACACAATTCACCCCAAGCAAAGCAGGAGTGCCACTAGAGGATTGAGAACAAGAGTAAAGAAGCATGTTTGGGGAAAGGACACAGAGGAGGAAGGGGAACACGCTCAGAGTGTCAGATGTTGATTGATATTACACTTGAATATTTGAAGATTATAGTCATTGAGAAAGAAAGTAAGGTGAAGGGAGTTCCACAGATGGGATGTGTGGGAGAAACTGTTTGAGTAGAAGAGATAGTTACATTTAACCATTTTGATAGTTAAAGGGTGGGACCAAGATGCTAGCCTGGAAGCTCACTTAAATTTGTGCAGTCCGGGAACCAATGAATGTAGTTTGTCAGAAATACTTTCTCAAGCCAACATAGACAATCACAAATAAGTTGAAAAATCAATAGAAAACGGTTAAATCCACCACTTTATGCCTTTGAAAATGTACAGCACACACACATGTCTATCTCATTCCATAACAATCTAATCACAATCTCAACAATATTCATTTAAAAAAGAAAATTCTTGAATATTACTTGCTCACTTTGTTTTTTTGCCAGACTTTGAATTATAGCACTTTGTGTCCTTCACATGCTTTGACTGACTTTTGATATAATGGAATATGCATACACCTGTGTTCCTCCTCGCTGGAATATGATTGGCTGGTATCCGTCATAAATACCGATGGACGTGTAGGAGTTCTAAGTTCAAATGATGATCCAGTTTTCCTCTCTACTGTTCCCTCTTTTTTAAATTTATTCACCATTCTCTTGATGGTTCTTGAACGTACTTTGAAGATGGAAGCCAGAGTATGAATGTTGGTATCATTACTGAAGGCCTGAATGATCTTTTTCATCTCACCATTGCTCATTTGGGAAGACAGTGGGTCTAACACAAAACAAATTTAAACTGCTTGCATTTAGCTGAATAACTCAAAGGGTTTTCAGTGATTCTTACAAAAAATGGTGTCAAGATTGCTGTTTAGCTGAAAACCTGGAAAAACAAAACTCAATTTTTGTAGTGCTTTTTTAGTTATTAAACATTTTGTGGTATGGTAAATGATATAATGGAATATGCGTACACCTGTGTTCCCCCTCACTGGAATATGATTGGTTGTTGTCTGTCATAAATACCAACGGACGTGTAGGAGAGTCGAAATGCCTTAGTCTGAGAGCTAAGTCTATACGACGCCCATTGGACGACAACATTGATCTACACTTCTTACCTGCAACTACGATGCGTACCAGTCGATTACTGCTACCGTATTCTACTTGGTTATAGTATCCAAAACCACTTACCTACTTTGTTCAAATATATCCCTTTCTGAGACATATAACCTTTCAACCAACTGATGAACATTCTCAAATTTATAAGCCTTGATAAACGAAGGACATCCTCGCCTTTATATATAAAACACATGCAGCAAAATAAATCCTACCTTACCTTGATAAAGTCCCTCAGAGGACGAAACATGTTGGCTAAGAATAGTTTTTCCTTGTCTCTTTTTGTTCACATATATATATATATATATATATATATATATATATATATATATATATATATATATATATGTATATATATTGTTATAAAGTTTGCATTTAAGCATGAAACAGACTGTTGCCACTGGGTGTTAACCTCAATGTTCACTTTTATATTTATATATGCTCTATACGTGATATTTAGCACTTTAACCCATAAATACAGCATACCTTAAAACTACATTTTTATCCTTATATATATATATATATATGTGTGTGTGTGTGTGTGTGTGTTTACATTGTGTATATTTAGTGGAAAATGTTATGGAAAACAACAAATGTTTTGCATCAGATAAGGAGGAAATATATAGATTTGGGTATATATAAATTACAGCTACAACAATTCAGATATATGAATGTAACTTTATTCATGTATCTGTATGTATAGATCACAATATATCAATAAGTTCATAACTTCAAATAGATATTAGCTGAATTTTGGTCAGAAATTTTTCACAGTATAATGCTTGATTTAGATAAGGAAAGAGATTATGTCGAAAAGTAACTAGTGCATATAATTTTTTTTTTCCATCATTAGGCTACAGACTTATTGATTTATCTAGATATTTACATACATTTTCACTTTCGTCTTTCTAAATAAACCAGAATTTGCAAGCAAGTGTTTTGAATTCTTTTTGACAACTGTTAATTTATAGTAAACCCTCTAAGAAAAATAGGAGCAAAACCCTCCCTATTTCTCTCAGCAGGGCATCCAAAACGATATAGAAAAACTTTCTGAAGAAATACTGCATTATCTGTCACATTGACCATCATCAATGGATTGACCTAATTACAGTCTGGGAGACCAGTTTACTAACTGCCAATTGAGCTATCTACAATGCAGAGCTGAATAGACGGGCAAGAGGAAAATGTGGAAAAAGCCATATCACCATGCCACAGCAGCAAATCTGGAACAATCCTTTCCCTGTAGCCACTGCACACAGATCTCTTTATTCCATATTGGAATGGTCAGCTACCAGCATGCTTACAGAGGACTTGACAGCTCCTCCTCTAGATCTTCATTCACAAAGACTAACATATATATATATATATATATATATATATATATATATATATATATATATATATAGTCATCCACAGACAGATATATGTTGTCATCAACAGACAGACTGTTTTGCTGTATCACAGATCATCATTGTAGCTAGACATCTGGTTGCCTCTAGCTAGGATTGCAATCCAGCTGAATTGGTGTTAGAGAATCTACCCCTAAGCTGTTGGTGCATGGCAGGGATGAAGACAAATACATACATATATATATATATATATATATATATATATATATATATATATATATATATATATATATATATATATATATATATATATTTATACATATATATATATATATACATATATATATATATATATACACACA
Organism: Acanthosepion lycidas; assembly: GCA_963932145.1. Classification (NCBI taxonomy): domain Eukaryota; kingdom Metazoa; phylum Mollusca; class Cephalopoda; order Sepiida; family Sepiidae; genus Acanthosepion; species Acanthosepion lycidas. The sequence goes on from OZ010583.1 coordinate 51,001,400, forward strand.
CACAATATCTAGGACATCTGTGTATGAATTTATGGGCCCTCAAGGACATATGGTATAGTGGATAAAGGCATTGGTTAGATCCAGTGACAGGACCCAAAGAGTGTGAATTCAATACCCTGTTAAGGCAGTGGAGAACTTGAAGAGGGGAATTAACAGGAGATAACTGATAACTGACATCCATTAGACATTTTATGTGGAACTAGAACAGTCTACCCCAGTGAGCGAAATAAAGGGTTCAGTTCCATATTCCAACCACCTGAAGAAGGCCAGAGTGTACAACAGCTAAAACATTGTAATAAATATGGTAACAAAGATGAGGACAATAGTCCAAATAATGTAAATAGTGTGCATGAATTTAAGCTTGCTACTAGATTGACCACTAGGTCACATCATTTTAGCTAGATGCAACTGCATGTTCTATTCTAATAGTTTCTTTTCTCACCTGTGAAACTCACTTCCAATTTCTGGCTTCCTTGCCAGCTATAATCTTCAAATTTTAAAGGCAACATCAGTCACCATTTTCTGTCTTCCCAAATCCTGTTACTTTATTGTCCATCTCCTCACTAAAGTCTTCTCATGCTCCCTAACTCTCTGTAACCCTCTCCATCCTATTTGAATTATTGCCTTGCTTGGTGGGAAACAATATATATATATATATATATATATATATATATATATTAAATAAAAACAGACCACTTTAAGGTTCCATGTAATAAATTATTTCACTGCAGCCCTTTTAAAAGGACTGCGGATCATCAGACTTTACTTCCAAACAAAAAATGAAAAGAAAATTTACACATTTTTGACAGGCCGTATTAAACATATGCAAATTAATGAAGTGAGGAAGTGAGGGGGAGAGAGAAGACCTGAGTGAGTTAGCAGATATTGATGCATTTACATGGTTAACCTAATGGAAATTATATATTGATATCGAAGGGGTAGAGAAGAAAAAACCCATAGAGAGAAAAAAAGAGAGAAGGAAGTTAACAGAGAAGGTGTCACTAATTTTCTTTGTAAAAAAAAGGCTAGAAACAGACGCTGTTATTTTGCTTTACTTTGAAAGTGTTATTTTGGGGGTTCATAAAGATTATAATGTTTGATATAAATTTGAATGTCTCTAGACTGTCTATAAATAATTTAATTTGATGTTTGTTAGTGATTTAAATTTTTTTTTTTAAATTTTGGGGATTTTCTATGAAATAGTCGATTAGAAAAATATTCATAGAAAGTACATTAAAAGAATAAAATTTTATTTTAAATTATAAGTTTACTTCTAGTAATCTTTTTTTTAATCTCTTTAAAAATGTTATTATTGATTATTAAGTTGACATCTCTATCTGTTTGAATTTTGTTCATGAATTTAATTCATGACAGTTTCTACATAGGTAATCTCTTTTACTTAAATTTTAGTTAATATGGGGTAATATTTGACCCAATATATATTACCCAATATTAACTTAACTAAAATTTAAGTAAAAGAGATTACCTATCTAGAAACTGACACAAGTTAAATTTATGAACAAAATTCAAACAGATAGAGATGTCAACTTAATAATCAATAATAAAAATTTTTAAAGAGATTTAAAAAAAATTACTAGAAGTAAACTTATATTTTAAAATAAAATTTTATTCTTTTAATGTACTTTCTATGAATATTTTTCTAATCGACTATTTCATAGAAAATCCCCAAAATTTAAAAAAAAAAATTTAAATCACTAACAAACATCAAATTAAATTATTTATAGACAGTCTAGAGACATTCAAATTTATATCAAACATTATAATCTTTATGAACCCCCAAAATAACACTTTGAAAGTAAAGCAAAATAACAGCGTCTGTTTCTAGCCTTTTTTTTACAAAGAAAATTAGTGACATCTTCTCTCTTAACTTCCTTCTCTCTTTTTTTCTCTCTATGGGTTTTTTCTTCTCTACCCCTTCGATATCAATATATAACTTCCATTAAGTTAACCATTTAAATGCATCAATATCTGCTAACTCACTCATGTCTTCTCTCTCCCCACTCACTTCCTCACTTCATTAATTTGCATGTTTAATACGGCCCATTAAAAATGTGCAAATTTTCTTTTCATTTTTTTGTTTGGAAGTAAAGTCTGATGATCCGCAGTCCTTTTAAAAGGGCTGCAGTGAAATAATTTATTACATGGAACCTTAAAGTGGTCTGTTTTTATTTAAAATTATTTGCTCTGGATTTACATTGAGCTCTCTGGATTTTATTCTCCTTAGTTTTACCCATACGGATTACCTAGTTTTTCATAAACTATATATATATATATATATATATATATATATATATATATATAAGGTATATTAAGCACCAAAAATTCTCGTTAAACCTAGATGTTATGAATTTAAGCATACCATGAGATTGGCAGTAACGTCTCGTCATTTTACACTTGAAATAACTAGATGTAACTGTAAGTTCGATGGTAATAGTTTCTTCTATTAATCTTCAAAAATTTAAATGCAATGTCAATCATTATCCTCTATTTTTTTAATTACTGTTCTTTTATTGTTCTCTCTCCTTAATAGTGATGTTTTCTTATATTTCTAACAGTCAGCAATCCCTTGCATCTTAGTGCCTTTATTAGTATAAAAAATATCGACAAGGTCTGCCTGTCCACCATTTTTCTTTAACTTCTGACTAAATTCTTTTATGCCAGAATCAAAATTGGCAAACATTGCAAAGTTCATTTCTTTAAAAATGCAATTACTTTTGACCGTGACAGTCATTATCAAGAACTGCATGTTTAATCTGCTTATGAGAATTTTTGGTTAATTCTAGCATTCCCAAATTCAAGTCACTTAAAGAGCAAATCATTTACAATGGTTAAAGAAGTGGAATATCCCAAAATCTTAGGTCACAGCTTGAAATAGAACAGAGTTTACACTTGAATATATAAAAATATGCAAAAATCAGTGTGAAGGTATGTTAGGATAAAATGTTGAAAACCAACTCAATGATAATTTATTCAAAGACATGGCAAACTAAAATATTCATGACAAGTTGAATCCAATGACAAATCTTAAAAGGAAATATTATCTACTGATATATTTTCTATTCTTTCTGATAACTTTCTGATAAAAGCAGTCAATTATCAATAGAAGAAGTTAATTTGAAAATTTCTTCAGGGGTAATGGCTTTGCAAAAAGCTAATATTACTTCTGAAATTTCAATTTTTGGATACAAATTGATTGCTGCTCTCATTGAATCAGTGAACATAGAGGTTTTGTTGTGCATGAAAAGGAATTTTTGTTTAAATGCCACCATCTTCTTAAGCTATGCCAGAAAGAGTTCAGTATAGTCAAAAGGAATAACGTCAGACAATAGAACCTCTACCTTTCTCTCGATGCCTAAGCCAAATAGGCTAATGTTCTTTGTTCAGGTATCACTTGTTCTTCTAACTTTTAGGGAAATTCAGTTTTACATACAGTTTGGCACACTTAATATGCATTTTAAGTTGATTTAACTTCAAAGAAGAGCAAAAGATACTGTATTGGTGCATGTAGTAATAAAATAAGCACATCTCATCTCCCCTCTCATTTGTAACCACCCATCACTATAAAATAAATGTTTTTAGCACTAAAGCTGACTAAGTCAAATAAAGCTTCTCCTTAGAGTTGTTCCTACATTACAATACAAATTTGTAAATGCTTCAGTATGTGTCATTTTAAATATATTTGGAGCGTCAGCAGCTTTGAAAATCTTTACTCCCCAGAAGTGGTTGTTTATATATCTCAATTCTAATTAGATTTTCATTCAATAAGTGAAATCAGTAGATTTTTATATTTTAACTTTATATAGTCACACACTTTATATAAATTATGTTTGCAATAAATTTCTTGCTTTATTATCATTGCTCAAATATGATTTATGCCTCATGCTGCATAACAATTGGAATGGTGACAAAGAAATACAACCATCAAAATGGCTGCCATTTTGTCACTGCTGTACAGAACAATTTGTAAGAGGACGTAATTGCACATTATAATGTTATCATACATTTGCTTGAATTAAGTATAAATACATTTTTTAATCATTTCAACCCATGCAAGGCATAAAAGCCACTAAGACATAAGGGGTTACTGAGTGTGAAAGAATAAGGAAAAAAGAAAAATGTAAGTAAGTGAGAACAATAGAAGAGTAATCAAGAAGACAGTAGATAATTATTGTCATTGCATTTAAATTTTTGAAGATTAAAGTTGGCTAGAAAGCATGGTGCCGAAAGAGAGTTCCACAAACAAGAAGTGTGAGAAAAGAAACTGTTAGCATAGAACTTATGGTTACATCTAGCAAATTCAACTGTAAATTGATGAAACTTTGCCACAAATCAAGTATTGTGCTTAAATTCATAAAGTCTAGGTACCATAGCAGAAAGCTAATCCAAACAATTACCATGAAAGTATTTATAGAAAAGGCAGAGGTAAGCTACATTAAGTTGGTGGGAAGGTTACTGAAGCCAAGAAGCCATGTCAAGACTAATAATATTGCTGATTCTTCTTTGGATTTTACCAAGAATCTTTAAATATATAGCAGGAGCAACGGATCATATGTGGCAGCAGTATTCAAAGTATGGATGAATGATAGACTTTTATATATGTAAGATACATTCTGGAGAGAAAAATTGTGTAGCATGACACAGTGACCTAACAATAGATTCAATATAATCTTTCCACTTCATGTCAGTCTGAGAAGGTGCAATGAGTCACTCTCCTGGAGGTTAACATCAATCATGCTGATGGGAAGCAGAAAGGGGTCTCTCAGATGGTTAATAGAAAGAAGTTTTGATTTGGAGGCATTAAAATTAACAAGCCATTCTCTGCCCCAGTTAATAACAGACTGCAGGTAATTTCTGAGATCAGCTGTCAGTTTGACCTATTGAACTGATCAGACTTACTACTGAGACAAAAGGAAATAGTTGTCATCAGTATAGACACCAAGTTGAGAACTGATGCCATCAGGAAGATCATTGGTGAAAATTAAGAACAATGTAGGTCCAAGAATGTAGCCCTGGTTGACACCTGCATTAGTACAAAAAGATGTAGAAGAGTGGCCATTCAGAACAACTTTCATTTTACAATTTAATAAGAACAACTGAATCAGTTCAAATATTTTTTTCTTGAAATACCATAACATTTCAGCCTGTGAAGATGACCAGTATACCAAACCCTGTCATACATTTTCAAGATGTCTAAAGCAACAGCTCAGGCTTCACCATTCTTACCTGAAGCTTTCAGCAGTAATCGTTAATACATCAGCAATTTACATAGAGAAGTGAAAGCCATATTGCTTGTCTGAAAGAAGGCCCTGCAATGTGAGATGCTTTGCAATCAATAAGAATATATTTTTCTAAAAAATATGACTTGAATAAATAAATATTGGAATGTTCTGTATATATCAGGAGGTGCTGAAAAGTTCTTGGCATGAGAATATTTTTAAAAATATGATTTGAATACATACTGGAATGCACTGTATATAGGAGAGGGTTTCTGAAAAATTATTGGCCTAAGAATATATTTTAAAAACTCCAAGTTGAATAAATATTGGAAATTGCTGTATATATGAGGGCATGCTGAAAAGTTCTTGGCCCAACCCATTTTCTTCAGTCTGGCCAAGTATTAGAATGACTTGAAAAAGTTATCAACATCCCTTCAATTATATCATCTTTGTAGTGAAATGTACAAATATTGTTATAATCATTATAATGTGTAGTCATGTTGCTCTGAGGTATTTCAGGTGGACATGTCCATAGTGATCTAAATCATCATGTAATAGAGCAAAATGAGGTATCATTGTATAACAAAACAGAGCAATGGGTACCTCTGTTTGCTTTATGACTCACACACTTGATTTGGCTTAGATAATCCTCACTCCCAGTTGCCAATCCTCCATCATAACATGTTCGATCCAATTTACTTTCCCCTTTCTTTTTGTACAGAAACCAAGATATACATTTGTATCTATCTTTTCCCCTTTTATATTCTCTTATAGTTATGCACTTGGATACACATGCATCTTTACATTCATTCATATATGTTATTTTTTGGCATAACCAATTCAGTTGTCTAATATGCCCAAAAGAGACATGTGGAAACCTTAGAGTAGTTTATTTGAACAGATACACAATTAAGAAACAGTGTCATCACCCTTGACATGGCCTCGAAAAGGCCATCAGCCAAAAAGTCAGTTTAATAAGATTTCATTAGATTCTTGTCACAACTTCTGATGTACTGTCCTTGCCACGGCTGTTCATTTGTAAACGTCTAAAAACTCGGAGGCAGTGTAAGTGTTTTAATTATCCAACTGTGCCAGTATATCTAACTGTGTTTGGTGGTAAGAGTTTTCAGAAGCCTTTCTTTACAATTCATGCATAGTTGTGTGATGCTAGACTTAGATGATTAGACATTTTTCTTTCTTGTTTTCTTTCCTAAGTTCTTTGAGTAATTTTAGACTTTTGTGCTGTTTCTCTTCTCACATATTATTCTTTCTTTCTTTCTTTTTTTTTTACCTAACTGCATAAATTTTTCACTCTTTCTTTCTTAAATAGAAGAAAGAAAGTTTCCGACTTTATAATGTTTTATTTCGTTTTCATTTTTCTTTTTCTTTTCTTTTGCATTCACTCATTGCTTTCCCTTCATTTCATTTTTCATTCTTATTTTTTCTTTTCCTGATTTTATTTCCTTTAATTACATATTTAATTCTGTTTTCCTTTTTCTAACTTTCAGTGCTTTCTTTTTTTTCTGTGCTTCATTTTCATCTTTATTCCTTTACTTCAAACTTTCCCTCTCTTCATTTTTTCTTTTCCCTTTTTCTCTGTCATGTTGCATAATTTCTTTCTTTTATTTCTTTCTTTTTCAATTTTTCTCATTATTTTGCAATGTCCTGCTCTCTACAATTATTCATGCTTCACATTTTTTTCTTTCTTTATATTATATAACTTCCTTACTCCTAACTTTACACTGACCTTTAGTTCTATTTTTTATTTTTTTACTTTCACTTTCAATTTCTCTACTTTCACTTTCTGTCTCTTATTGTCACTTATTCTCTGTTTTTCATTCCCTTAACCAGCCACACCATGGCTAAATAATAGCAAGGTAGATATCTCAATTACACATCTACATTGCCAGCTGCAGTGATCCAGTAATGAAAGCAAAACAAATATTACACATATACCTGATGGCTGCCAAAACAATCAGAGAAATCGGCTAGAAGTGTTGTCATGGTTACAGTAGAGATCTACTACAGTTTCCAAGGAACACTACAGGAAATTAAAGCTGGACAATTCTGATCGAATAATTATAAAGAGCTGAAATACTTTATCCTCAGTTCCTCTGTGCAGGAATGATAATATATATACTCAAAGATATGAACAAGAACAGGAAGGTCAAAGATGGGAGACTGCACACGAAACAGGATTCATCCTTGAAAACATTTTGTATGCAACTGCTAAGAGTTAGAGTCAGCATGATGAAGTTCTGCCCTCTGTATTCAGATTTATATTTATATGAATGTATCATAACTTTTGCATATAGAATATTGCTTGCATGTTTTCTCCAACAATGCCTATGTAACTTATCTGTGCATGAAGAGGATAATAAAAAGGATTCATGGCATCTCAGTACTTTTATATCTTTGTTGTTGTTAGGAAACCTTGGTTGGTCCCAGTGGAGTGGATTTATCATGTCAGAAAATCCATGGTATTCAAGAACTATCATAAAGCATAAATTGAACAGAATAAGCAATTTTCAGAATATGGCTGTTGGTAATAAATGTCGATTGGTTATTTTTACTCCCTTTTGGTTTTAAAAATACTTATGATGAAGTAAAAATTTAAAAAAATTTTGATAAAATAATTTTTTATTGAGATGTTATTTAGAATATCCATGATCTTCTATTCATGAAAGAAGCAAAAACTCTATTAGAAAGAACTAATGACATTTTCAGTTGTCTTTTTAATTTTTATGCTGGTTGCCACTAGTATTCTTATTGTAATGTTGTCTTTGTTAAGAATAGCTGAGAATTAGGAAGGATATCATTAGAGAGTATCGAAAGGATGGAAGATTAGGTAGAGGTAAAAAAAAGAACAGCTATATTAGATGCTCATACATAGAATGGAAATACTTGAGTAAACTTAAATACTACTCAAATCCTACTCTAATGTGGCTACTTGCTATATTTATAAGTAGGAGCAATATGTTGTCTCATTAGTAGGGAAGAGCAGGAAGTACATTGAGTCCTACCTTACATCAATTTTTAAATCCAAATTGTAGATCAATGAAAATTAACAGTTTTGATAATAAGCTTAAAAGGAATAAAAATATTTTTTTTAATGTTGACGCATTATGCAACCAATGTTATCCTCATATTTTATTTTAAGGTTAGCTCTTTATGCAACCCATGATATCATCATATTTTAGTTTAAGGTTAGCTTTTGATGCAACCCATGATATCATTGTATTTTATTTTAAGGGTTGCTCTTTATAAAACCCTTGATATCATCATATTTTAATGTTACCTCTTTATGTAATTCATGATATCATTTATTTTAAGGTTAGCTCTGACCCATGATATCATCATATTTTCTGTCTGACTTTCTCTGATGAGGATCACTGACATAATTTATACTCTGACTATTTTCTTCATCATTTTTGTTATTATCACAACATTTTGGCTGTTGTGTCCCCTGATCTTCATCACATGCTTGTTCATCCAGGTAACCTTCAGCAAATTTTGAACTGAACCCTTTATTTAATCTATGGAAGTAGACCGTTCTCATTCCATGTCAAGAGATGTCTCATCATTTTTATTTAGTATTTTAGTTATTAGGTTGGTGCAACAATAATGTCGTTTTTCTTTTGAAGTTGAACATCAAAAAACGACATTATTTTTGCACCAACCTAATACTTCCCAACCTCTCTTTCCAAGTTACCTCCCCCTGTTCTCCACTGAGTCTAAATCTTCATGGGACAATAGTTTAGTGGATTAGATCATTTATTCAGGAATTTGGTGACATCATAATTATGAGTTCAAACCTTGGCCAGGTAGTATAGATTAAACAGTCAAAAACAGAGCAAGCAATAACTAAACAGTACTAAGAAGAAGATGAGATAACCCTAGACATGGACAGTGAAATGGGAACAATCTACCCCAATAAATTAAATAAAATGTTTGGTTTGAAATCCATTGAAGTTTAGCCAGATTCACAAACATCTGATGAAAATGAGAAGAGTGTAAACAATGCAAATAATCATCATATTTATTAAACAAATACAAAATTTTCATTCACTTTAATGATTATATATATAGTAACAAAAGAATTTATATTGTTTATGGAAACAATAAATAGTTTGATGTGAGTGTTAAACTTATTTATAACTAGTTTAGGTATTCATGTTTTTAGGCTTACTTATTAGTCACCACCAACTATATCACTAAAAAAATTAAATATTTTTGGCAATTTTGAAAACAAATTATTAAACATTAAAAAATTTGCATAAGCTGATATGAAAGTGTCTGTTTAGTGACATAACAACTTATCAGTCATTTAATGCTGAAATTTAATTTTCTTGGGAGCATTAGTAATTCTTTTACAAAGATGTATTGATGGTAATTTTTTACTATGAATATACATGGCTGGTATTTTTACTATAAAAATCTATTTTTATACTTTCATCATGTTTTGACCCCAGTTTTGGGGTTAACTATTTGCCCATAGTTGGGACCCTAACTAGTGTTACTTCCCCAGGTCAGGGTGGACTGAGAACAACAGCAATTAACAGGTAGTTTCATGCTCCTCAGAACTTCCCAATCAGAGGGCTTGCTGCCAGTTGTATTAGGTTGGTGTGAAAATAATTTCGTTTTCTCACATAGTAACATATGTTAAAAAACGAAATTATTTTTGCAAAAACCTAATAGTTTATTGTTGTGGTGTGGAAGTGTTATTGTAGACAACCTATTAGTTGCTGAAAAGTAAACAAATTCTTGATTCCAAAATATGACCAGCATATTATAGCCATGTTTATAATTAATAATATTATGGGTTGCATTTTTGTTTTTTATAATAAGAACTATTATTTTTATTTTTGCAGGTGGAGTTGCGTGTCGCATATATGTTCTCAACATGTATATTGTTTATTGAGTTTGGTAATATTCTATGATGGTTTAAATGGAAGTCTGGTCAGAGAGGTGTCTGTGTAGCTGTCTTGACAGGTAAGTAGGACAAATATTTATTAATTAGTTTGCACTGGGAATGCAGTTTCTTATGACGTATTTTAATTCACATACAAGAAAAACATACAGATTGAGATTCCTTCATCCAAAATTCCAAAATCCAAAAACCTCCAAAATTTGAAAGATTTTCAGGTGCTGACATGACTTGCCACAAATGGAAAATTTCAGAAAGCAACATGGCTACCCATAGCATGATTATTGTGTTGCATCATTACAAATAAAATGCTGGCTTTTTTCGGTTTTCATTAAATTTATCTGTAATCAGAATCCATGTTCAGTTTTTATACAAATACTGTACCTGTATGTATTTTAATATTTTAATCAAAACACATCATTGGTAGAGACTGATAGCTTATCGAATTTTCTTTTTCACTCTTACAGTGATGTTGTTGATGATCTACCCTCTGCCCCCTGTTTCTTATATCTGATGTAGAAGTAGTATTTGATGTTTTTATATATATTTTTGTTAGTAGTGATCATGTTTTTTTTGAATATGTACAGAAACTATAAAACATTATTTTTACATGAAATCTTAATTTCACCATTTAAAAATCTGTGGAAGCATTACATGACTGGAGTCATTACCTGTATCTGTATGCGCACAAAATTTATTAAATTTTATATAAAACTACTTAGTTCAGTATGTCATTAATATAAAACTACCTTCAGGGTATATGTATAAAGCTGTGTTATGAAATGTAAGAGGATATCATGTTTATGTTTGGATTCTATTCTGAAGCTGTCCCCATTTTATAGATGCTTTATACAACTTAAATAGCCTGTTTCCAAAATTCAAAAAAAATCTGAAAACTGAAGGATTTCTTGTCCCAAGAATTTTGGATGAAGTATTCTCAATCTGTGACTGCATACAAGAAAAATATAGTATAAAATTTAACAGAAGTACCTTGTCAGTCTTCTTTAACAAAATATGTATTAAAGAGGGACTGCTACCCAAATATACACACAAACAGACATTTATTCTTTTTTGTATGTCATATAATTTGTATTACAGTCCACACTTAACAGTTTTATATTCTACATGGTTAGTTTAAGTTGACATGTATTAAAGAATGATTTCATGCATATTGTTTTATATATAAGTGGCTGTAAGTATGAAAATTTAAATGCATCTATTTTCATATGTATAAATACTTTTATTTTTGTACACACAAATGCATAGGAGTATATTTTTTTTATGTTGGTGCATGTAAAAAAAAGAAAGAAAACAAAACAAAAAAAGAAACATTATTTTTCTGCACTTCATATATTAACTGAGTGTGTGTTGTCAGATAACAAATCTGAAATTGGAATCCAAAAAGAAATGGAAAAACAAAACAGATGAAGGATAAGTTTACAATAGATAAGGAAAAAAAAACAGAATTCAAGTAATTTATCATCCATGGAAACTAAAAACAAGAAATAAACAGTTGGAGCAGAATATTATAGCTTGATAAAAATATGAATCTTCCTAATATAGTTCTAAATATATACATATATAAACTTTTTGTAGTTGTTATATATATATATATATATATATATATATATATATATATCATTGAATATTAATAACATTAATATTTCTCTCTCTCTCTCTCTCTCTCTCTCTATATATATATATATATATATATATATATATATATATCATTGAATATTAATAACATTAATATTTCTCTCTCTCTCTCTCTCTCTCTCTCTATATATATATATATATATATATATATCATTGAATATTAATAACATTAATATTTCTCTCTCTCTCTCTCTCTCTCTCTCTCTATATATATATATATATATATATATATATATATATATCATTGAATATTAATAACATTAATATTTCTCTGTGTGTGTGTGTATATATATATATATATATATATATATATATATATATATATATATATATATATCATTGAATATTAATAACATTAATATTTCTCTCTCACTCTCTCTCCCTCTGTATATATATACATATATATATATATATATATATCAGTCTATGATCATATCTAGGTATTATCTAGTCACTCTCACTCTCTCTCTCTTTCTCTTTCTCTCTCTCTATATATATACATACTCATTCAGATGCATATAGAACTTGAAGATATTTGAACTTGTTGAAAGTGTGTGTGTGTGTGTATAGCTTGAGAGAGAGATTTAGGAAACCCAAATTTGATATATCTTCTCTTTGTCTGTTCCAGTAGTGAAACATTGTAGACACAAATACAGATATAATTTGCCTTTCATATATATATATGTGTGTGTGTATATATATAAGGGTTACTCCAAAAGTTCTGACTTCTATTTATTTCCATGGAAACTACAGCAGATACAGTGTGCACAATAATGCCATTAAGTTTAGGATAATTTTTTAGTTACCCAAATAGTACATATTTTTCTGATTGTGTCACACTGATCCATATAGATGAGCTGATGGAGACGCTCTTTATTTCATTTGCTAATCGCTGTGCACAGCCATATGGAACATGGCAGGAAGCATAGTACCTACCTGTGCTCAAATCCATTGTTTACTTTCGCCAAGTGTTGCTGAATGTGACTGGGTGGAATTTGTTCCACAAAGAGGAATTTAGTAATACAACTTTTCTTTATAAGCACTCTCACATCAGAAGTCATTTTGCCAGATTGCTACATAGCTCCTGTCTGTAAAAAAGCAAAGAGAATATTGGCTATTGGAAGGAAGGTTTAACCTCTACTGCCATAGCACTATCAACCACCTTTTCATTTATGTGTAGATAAATATTATCTCTACACACACATACAGACACACACACATACATATATATATATATATATATATATATATATATATATATATATATCAATAAAAACTTAGATTTCTCTATGAATCATAAGGCCACAGCTTCAGCATGCAATTACTGTAGCAAGTAGGTTTTTACAGAGTTGAGATGATAGCCCCACATTCATCTGGTTTTCAGTTCAACTCTCCTTCTAGAGTGGTTGCCAATGAAGGTTGGAGAGCCATATCTGCTTAGCTATTTAACCCATAGATGGTAGTAGAGATGAATTCATACCTTTCCTAAAGGTATTTGTGTGGGAGTGATTTCAATGAACTTTACTGGAATTTGAACTTTGCGGACCAATAAGCACTATGCTATGTACACACACACATATATATATATATATATTCAACTAAATATATTTTTATATGATGAAAAATATTGTTTTAAGCTATCCTATATTTATGGGTAAAAGTGCTTTATATCAGGCACAGAGCATATGTAAATATAAAGTGTATACTGAAATCAACACAGAGCACTAACATGTTTCATGTTCAAAATAATTTTCAGGCCTGAAAGTATCTACTTTTACACACACATACACACACACACACACACACACACACACACACACACACACATATACATATATATATATATATATATATATATATATATATATATATATATTTAATTGGATTGATGTGAGTTTGTGACCCTGGGTTTCATACTGTTTGCAATCGTCAATAAACTGATTAATTTTTAAATTTTAGATTTATATATGGTGTTTTTATGGTAGTGGGAGGAAAAATTGTCGTCGGAATGCCACTCATACTTACGCACTACAGTTCAAAATAAGTATGGGATAAACTTGACAGAAGTTTGAAAAAAATTAAAAAGAGCTCTTAGAATCATTGAAAAAAGAATAGAATCAATTATCAAACATGTACTTTGAAAAACTTTTGCAATGAATACCAAAAATTTATGCTGCAGTAATCAAGGCTAAAAGGGGATATTTTGACAAGAGTGAAATTTAATGATAAAATAACTTTTTTCTTTTTGTCATAATAAACTTTCTCAGAAAATGTCATGTCTAACTTTTTTTTAACCATGCATAATAATTTTCTTATTTAAAGTACAAAACAACTATTTTTGGACCAATTTAAAAACTTACCATGGGTGGCCACAAACTTTGCATAATTCTGTATAAATAGTCATACATTGTTTTACATGACACATTCAGATACATCAAGAAAAGAATTAAAGAACATATAGAAGTGAGTGCTGAAAAGTTCCGAACCAGACTCAATTCCAAAAGTCATTATTCTGATGTTTGGTCATTGAAATCATGGGATGTGATTTGGCTTCAGAACTTTTTATCTCACCTTCATCTATGTGTATACTAGTCTGTATATATATACACACACACATAAAACCCTCTCTTTCTTCATACAGATGCACACACACACATATATATATATATATATATATATATATATTGGAATAGGAGACATGAAATTAGAATATATACAGCTTAACATTCATTTGTATAAAACAAATAGCACCCTATTAGATTATTTGGTATGGCTTGTCACACCATATCCTATGTCATAATCTGATTGCATAAAATTAAAAAATAGGCAAATAAAAATGTCATAAAAGAAAGAAAATCCAATCAAAAATGCCAAAAATCATAATAAAAGAAATTAATAAACCAAAATACATTAATAATTATATAGAATATCTCAAAAACTCCTTATATATATATATATATATATATATATATATATATATATATGTGTGTGTGTATATATTATAATAAATCATATACTTGTATAGAGTCAATGAATGACTGAATGCAATATAATGATTCATTTCTGTCACTTGGATTAAAAAACAAAAAAAAAAAGGTTTGGTAAAGAACATAGATAAAGTTAAATAAAAGAAGGATGAAGAAAAAAAAGAAAAAAAAATTTTGTGAGGCCAAATGCTATGACTCATAATTGCTAATGAGTTTTAGCTGTAATCTGCCAGTGTTTCCCTGCTTTTTACTGTCACTTCCTTTCCAATTATATCTACTTTTGGGGCAGAGACATACATAAATGAAAATACATTTGCATATCCATCCTGTGCACTCTAATAACCAAAAATGGCCCAAAAGAAAAAAGTCTATAAATGAACAAAAGACAAATAATAAATGCCATATACAAACAGATGTATTAAATATGCTCATCAGAGACATATCTCGGGAATGAGAAATCACGCAAAAGGCTCTGTTGACATGCTAATGAGCTCAGGACCACTTTGTAGTAATGATGAAGCACACAGGTGAACCATTATTGACATATACCTTTAGAAGGGCAATCACACAAATATGCATATAGATATTCATACCAATTTACTTCCCACACACACACATATATGTATAGAGAGTGAGCAAAAGAGAGTAGAAACATTACTCAGCATTATACAGATTAAAATAACTTTTGGGATCATCATTAACCCTTCATGCAAATTCTTTCTGATACGTATTTACCAGCAGAGTCAATTAAACATGGATGAGTCTCCAAAAAATATAACAAAATATAACAGATTTTATTTTGACTTGCAATCATTATAATATTACACGGACAATTTTTTTCAGATTTTTCTCTGCTAAAGATCCAAAATGCAGTATTTTTAGTTTTTTTTTTGTTTTTTTATCTTAATCAAATATAAATGATGTCAGTTTGTTTCACTCTCAATTGCTATGTTTAACATATAAAAGTTATGTTTTGATCAGCTGCAAAACCTCAAAATGTTTCAAAAAAATAAATCATTGTGTCAAAACAATGTATGAGGTGTTATCAGAATGATGACACACTGTACGAACAACAGAAATACACATCTAGATAATGCTCTTTTTTAACCAGACTACAGTTTGCCAGTAAGCTTTGTGCTATATACCCCTATTTTATTAATATATAAATGTTGTTACACTGCACTGTAACAGCTCTGCAATCTTTACAATGGCTCACAAATTCAAGCAATGTGGCTGCATCAAAATTTTACCTGATGCTCAGCATATCTGTTATCATGATTTTTTAAATACTTTATCAAGCTTTTGGTGATTTTTGGTTAAATACAAGCTTTTGAGTGAGATTCAGCATTCACTGATTGAGCAGTTCATGCTACTTTTTGTTGAAACTTATGAAATCTTTTCACCAAAATAATTTTTCAGGAAAACGGGTCCCTAAAATCCATTAGCTTTTACCACTTTTTCCAATATTAATGGTGGCTACATTCCTAATCTTTTGTTCAAAGTAATGTGATATCTGTCCTACTGTATGGCATTGAATGCAGGACAATTTTCTCAGAGATTAAGAAGAGGGTTGAAGCAACAGAAATGTGGTCCTACAGAAAGATGCTGAGTATACCATGAAATGAACATGTAAGCAAAAACAAGCTTTTTGGGAGAATGGAAATGAAAAGAAAACTTATACTTAACATCAGGAAGAGACACTTGAAATGTTTGAGGTACATAATGAGAAAAGAGTGCTTGTAAAATCTGTTACTCGCAGGATAGATTGAGGACAAGAGAGACAGAGGAAAACAATGTATACCTGACAAACTTGAGAAAATGGATGGCAAAAAAGTGTTTATAAATAAATAAAAGACAGAATTTATTTAGAGCTGCAAGGGATAGGAGATTGTGGAGAGCCATGATTGCCTACATCCTGAGGGAACACAGCGCATAAAGAAGAATAGCTGGGGGAAGAAGAAGAGGATTCATACCTTTCCCAAGGGTATTAGCATGTAAGAGGAATGTAATGGATTCGACTGGAATTCGAACTTGGCTCTCCAGTTCCTCAATCTGAGCCATTATCTACTACTCTACTGTGCCTCCCATCTGTACTGTTACTGTTACCAAATAATCCATCATATATCTCAAATGATGATAATCAGTTATATAGAATCTGCCAGAAGATTTGAGTTCACAAATGATTTCTTCTTTTGTGTACTTCATCCGTTCAGATTGTGGATGATCATGGCTCTCCACAACTTCATATCTTTTGACCTGTTAATGTTCCTACTTGTAATTGCATCCATTCACACAAATTCGTGAAGTATGCTACTCAGTGTTTTCAATTGCATCTCTTGGCTGTGAATGTTAATTTCATTGGTAGTGAAGGTATTAATTTGTTTCCCACTATTGGTCAAATACTTCAAAGAAAGAGAAGGCTTACAGACATATCACATCGAACCACTGGTTCTCGTACCATCAATGAATTTAAGCAGTGTCCAACTTGTTCAGTACCTAGATAGGTGACCACTTGGGAATACTAGGTGCTTGGATGTGCAAATACCCTTGGGAAAGATATGAATCTGACTTTTGCTCGCACCTCCAGCTATGAGTTAAATAGTAGGAATTGTATCAGTATATCATTATTATCACAAAAAATTCTCACAATTGAAAAATATTTTCTGACTTTAAATAAACTGCAAATGGTTGATAAACTGTAAAAAATAAATCAATTAATGAAAGAAAAGAGGAGAAAAATTTTTGAAAAAGCACTAAAAATAAAAAAGAAAAACAGTTATTTTTAATTTGCATCTTGAGTTGTCCAGTATGTTGATGAAAGTGAATTCTGTCTTTTTTATCATTACTGGACTATTTGTATTTGTTTTGTTTGCCTAAATTATCTTTATGTCTTATATAGTATTATGATTATTTCCTTTGACAGAAAAGATTAATTTTTATAATAAATTTTAGCTCATATTTAGAAATGTGTATTGAAAATATCTACTAGTAAACAAAATATATCTTGCATATACATATGTATATATGCGTGTGTGTGTGTTTGCATTAAGAATACATTTTATGGGCACATGACCAAGTGATAAGAACGTTCTCATTCTGACCATGAGACCCGGGTTCAAGTCTCACCATGATCGATTTTTCAGGAAGGAGACTTCCTGATGTTATCAGACTGGAGGGGTTGATATCAGTGTGCAGCACCTTTGGAAAGTGCCTGAAAACCATATCACAGGTTGACCCAAACCTTGTGAGTGAAATTGAGTAGATGGAACTCTTGGGTACCATCGATAGCTGTTCTAGCACAAAGTCACAAGTCATCATGGCTGAAGGCTTGAACGTGCTGGCCTTGTTCACATTGTTGATCATGCTAGATATCTCGCTCTTTCCCAGAAACTGTAAGTAAGGTTTGATCACCATAGTTGCAGTATAAACCACAGGTGGGCTTTGTGGGTGTTGAATAAACACAAATGCACCTGAGCAAGCATCTGCAATAGAGATTAGCTATACATATACATATATATATACATTTTTGTACAGCATACGGCAGAAATACCTCCCACATATTCCTCCAAGATAATAGCAAGACATTATATTAGGTATATCTGCCACACACTGTATATGTAGATATGCCTTATATATATATATATATGAAAATTTCTCCGAATTAATCAGTAGAGAGACAATATTCATAATATATATATATATATATATATATATATATATATATATATATATATATATATATATATATATATGTAGATATACCTCCAGGTTTAGTTAAATGTGCATAAAACATTTTTCCCCCTGTTACCTATATCTACATAAGTCCTGTAAAATTAATTTGCGTATATATACATATCTATGTAAATAAATGCTGATACTGTTCCAGAGGAATCTCACTGGTTTGTGTCTTATGATTCATTGAGTTTAACAGCCACTTTTCCATTATACAGACCGTTTACTGATGGTAAAAGGTGCCCAAAAGTTTTCTTGTTGCTTGCTTTTGACAGCAAATGTAGCAACATGTGAAAGTACTTACAAAAAATAATATAATATAAAATAAAAATAAATATGAATTTGACAAATTTACCAATAGCATAAAACATCTAATTCATAAATCTGAAAAAATTTAATAAAAACATTAATAGACAGAACTTGATTATGTTATTTAATCAGGCTTGTTTGAAAGAATTATTCCTGCCAAAATACACCTCATATATATATGGTGGACTCTCCTGTCATATTCAATGTTTGAGGGTCAAGCAGCTCAGTTCCTAGAAACCAACAGCCAGACATCAGCACATATGATTTGATTATTGTGGTGAAGGCTTTGTGCAAAACCAACCACACTTTTTGAAGGGCCGAATACAGAGACCTGGTGTACTACATGCCATAAAGTCCCCAAACGACCCTCCACAAGTTTTGAATTCAGAGTTGTCCTTCTCCTAGACCATTGCCATCCAAGGCTATAGAACCCAGTCTGTCCCAATACTTACCCATAGCTGGGGGGAAAGGAAGCGGATTAATAATTTATATATATATATATATATTTCAATTCAAACTTTTGAACTATAATATATATATATATATATATATATATATATATATATATATATATATATATATATTGCAGTTCAAAAGTTTGAATTGAAGACACACCCAGATTTAGCATGGGATGTACTTGACAGAAGAGTGAAAAAAAATGAAAAAGAGCTTGTCAAGTCATTGAAAAGAGAATAGAATCATTTATCAGACTTATACTTTGAGAAACCTATGCCATGTATGCCAAAAATTTGTGCTGCAGTAATCAAGGCTAAAGGAGGATATTTTGACAAGAGCAAAATTTTTTCTTTTGTCATAATAAAATTTTTCATAAAAATCATGTCTCTCTTTTCTATTATAATTTCTCTTATTTAAAGTATAAAACATAGTTTTGGGGCCAATTTAAAAAAATTACCAGCATTGCCTCAAACTTTTGAAGTTTAGTATATATAAATATATATATATATATATATATATATATATATATAATATTTTGGTGTCACATGATAACATTATGCTAAATATAATACTTTGACTTTGCCATGGGTGTAGAGTACTGTTTAGTAAGTCACCATGCCTCTCCTTTGGGAGTGAGTTTGTCTTAAAAGAATATATAGGCTAACACAATGTTTTAAACTCAGGTAAAAATTCATGATTAGTTTATTGTTCTAATCTTTTAATTGTCTAATGAAGTCTTGCAAATTCCAGTCTGTGTTGTTTGTGGATTTTTTTCCAGCACTGACTGCTGCAATCCCTTTCTGTTCCTGAATCCTGATTCCTTTAATTGTTCATCTGATGGCAACTTTGTGTTTCTACTTTCAGGGAAGCCAGGAACAGATTTATTTTTGTCCCCCCCCCCCAATGTCCTGATAAATGCGTTCTGATCAGACATCTTGGGTCTGACCCCTCTGTTCTTGGCTTCATTCTTCCTGGATTACGCAGAAACATTTTTATAACCAATTGACTTCTCAACCTTAATTTCAAAGGTCAACAATCCTTCCATGTTTTAAATTAGATTACATCTATTTTCCAAACTCTTTTGACTTTTTAATTTTTTTTATTACAAAAGAAATTGGTAGTTTTGAATCCTTTATATCATGTGAATTTTCAATGTGTTTAAAGTTTTGTAGTCACAGAAATTTGTAATAATTAAAATTTAATTGAAATTTCTCAAGTCATGATCACTTCATTTCTTTATTGGACAGTCGTTATAAAATAACAAAACTGAAATTAATCAGAATTTTCACTTTAGTTTAAAGTTTCATTGTGTATTTTGTTTGAGAATTAGGATTTATTATTGGTGCATTTTATGATGTTAGAAACTCCTGATTTTTGAGCAAAGAAAAAAATCAGTTTTTAAACTTTGTAGAAAGTAATGCAGTTTGCAAGCTTTGAAAGGGCTGATTTCAGAGCAATTAAATAATCCTATTTTCAAGTTTTGTAAAGAGCAGCACTTATTTTTAAGCTTTGAAACTGCTGATTTCTGAGCAAAGAAAAAAATCCGGGTTTCAAGCTTAGTTGAGATCAGTACTAACTTACAAGCCTTGAAACTGCTGATTTTTGACACTCTGTGAGGGAAATGAAGGAGATCACCTTCAAAGCAAAGAAATTGAGTTTTCAAGCTTTATAGATAGTAGCGCAATTTTTAAGTCTTGAAACTGCTGATTTCTCTGCAAAGAAAAATCTAGGTTTTAAGCTTTGTAGAAAGCTGTGCTAATTTGTAAGCCTTGAAACTGATGATTTCTGTGCAAAGAAAGATCCAAGTTTTCAAGCTTTGTATCGAGCAGTGCCAACTTAAAAGCCTTGAAACTGCTGGTTTTTGATACTCTTGGTGAAGGAAACACAGTAGAATTTTTTATTACTATCACCTTCAAATAAAACATATGATGATGTACAGTGATATGTAAATGTATGTTTAATTTCAATCTTGATGGTTTAACAATTAGGCAGTAGTAAAAAAAAAAGTTTTTTTTAATGTGCTGGTTAAGTATTACCATATCCGAAAAAATGATAAATTTCATTGAAATATCTTTTTCTTTCATGTGCCCAAAGATTCATTTAAATATTCTGTTTCTGACTGTGTGTTTCTTAAGAAAATTTTATTAGATCTTAGAATGATTGAATGTTTACTGATCCATAAAATGCAAACTTTGACACAAGTTTTATTTGGTGATCAGTTATAGATTGAAAGCTAGATTGGCATTACATTTTTTGCTAGGAATTTCTTTTCATAATTTAGAGAGCTCATATATATATATATATATATATATATATATATATATATATATATATATATATATATGTAAGGCTACAGTAATTTTTGCCTTAGAAATCTTGTGTCAATGTCATTCAAGCACATGAAGTTCACAGAATTGAGAGAAGTTTTTTTTTTTACTTCATTGATTTTACCCTTTTCACTGTTGTTAATAATAAAGTACTTTGCCTTTTGTCTTACAATTCGATTAACACTTGAGAGAAAATTTGACATTACTCACAATATTGAGATTCTACTTCTTTTTATTATTATTAATATTATTATTATTGTTATTTCTAAATGTCAGAAGTAATGCTGTTAAAGAATAAAGCCGAAAACTTGATATTGCAAAGATTGAAACAATTTCTTGCAGAGAAAAATAAATCAAAACGAAAAAAAAAAAGTGTTTCCAAGATAAAAGTGTATTACAACAACAGTGACAACTCCAAAGGGAACAACACAATCAACAACAAAGAATTGAGGATTGGGACTAAATGCATCTAACATAAAATTTAAGCAACAATAACAACTACAAAAATGTAAGCCGTAACAATAATGAAACACATATCAACAAAACAATTAAGTTGGTATTGATAAAACATATCCAAAAACTTTAATAAAAAATAATTTTGTTAAATTCTTATTACTCATTCCTATTTATCCGAAAATGTCAATCAATCTACAACTTTTTTCATAAGACTTTTGCTTGTGTTTATTTTGTGGGTAAATTTTTACAAGATAATTGATAAACATCCTTGAGGAGGGATGTTTGAACACAGAAGCTTGTGACTTCTGTAGCTATTTTCTTAAACATTTTTTGCCTATTTTCTTTTGTCATTGACAGTGATTTGATGTGTGGGTGGGGTTAGAGACCAGAGAAAGGTGTTAGTTAGGCTTAAGACTCAAAGTTTTATTCCATTATATATTCTTTGTAATACATTTTTTGTTTTTATTTAGGTTTTCTTCTTTCTCATTTAGTTATTTTTTCTATTTTATATTGGTTTTTATTGTTTCTTTTTACTTGCATTCATTTTCTCTATTTTTTTCCCCCTTTCTATTAATCTTTTATGCTTCGAATTTCTTTTATTTTCATTCACAATTTTTCATTCTTTTCGTTCTTTGATTCATAATCTTTCAAAATTCCCTGTTACAACTTTCTAGTAATTAATTGTTTTACTTTTCGGTTTCCTTTCATGATTAGTTTAACTTTAGTTTTATTTTTTCCTTTGCTTTTCACTTAAATCACACCAAAATGATTTTCTTTTCATTTGTCTTTCTTTCTTTCATTTCTGCATATCTTTCTTTCTTTTTTTCTTTCTTTCATTTCTGCATATCTTTCTTTCTTTTTTTTTGTTTCTTTCATTTCTGCATATCTTTCTTTCTTTTTTTTGTTTCTTTCATTTCTGCATATCTTTCTTTCTTTTTTTTGTTTCTTTCATTTCTGCATATCTTTCTTTCTTTTTTTCTTTCTTTCATTTCTGGATATCTTTCTTTCTTTTTTTTCTTTCTTTCATTTCTGGATATCTTTCTTTCTTTTTTTTGTTTCTTTCATTTCTGCATATCTTTCTTTCTTTTTTTCTTTCTTTCATTTCTGCATATCTTTCTTTTTTTCTTTCTTTCATTTCTGGATATCTTTCTTTCTTTTTTTTGTTTCTTTCATTTCTGCATACCTTTCTTTCTTTTTTTTGTTTCTTTCATTTCTGCATATCTTTCTTTCTTTTTTTCTTTCTTTCATTTCTGGATATCTTTCTTTCTTTTTTTTTTGTTTCTTTCATTTCTGCATATCTTTCTTTCTTTTTTTGTTTCTTTCATTTCTGGATATCTTTCTTTCTTTTTTTTCTTTCTTTCATTTCTGGATATCTTTCTTTCTTTTTTTTGTTTCTTTCATTTCTGCATATCTTTCTTTCTTTTTTTCTTTCTTTCATTTCTGCATATCTTTCTTTTTTTCTTTCTTTCATTTCTGGATATCTTTCTTTCTTTTTTTTGTTTCTTTCATTTCTGCATACCTTTCTTTCTTTTTTTGTTTCTTTCATTTCTGCATATCTTTCTTTCTTTTTTTCTTTCTTTCATTTCTGCATATCTTTCTTTTTTTCTTTCTTTCATTTCTGGATATCTTTCTTTCTTTTTTTTGTTTCTTTCATTTCTGCATACCTTTCTTTCTTTTTTTTGTTTCTTTCATTTCTGCATATCTTTCTTTCTTTTTTTCTTTCTTTCATTTCTGCATATCTTTCTTTTTTTCTTTCTTTCATTTCTGGATATCTTTCTTTCTTTTTTTTCTTTCTTTCATTTCTGCATACCTTTCTTTCTTTTTTTTGTTTCTTTCATTTCTGCATATCTTTCTTTCTTTTTTTCTTTCTTTCATTTCTGGATATCTTTCTTTCTTTTTTTTTTGTTTCTTTCATTTCTGCATATCTTTCTTTCTTTTTTTCTTTCTTTCATTTCTGGATATCTTTCTTTCTTTTTTTTCTTTCTTTCATTTCTGGATATCTTTCTTTCTTTTTTTTGTTTCTTTCATTTCTGCATATCTTTCTTTCTTTTTTTCTTTCTTTCATTTCTGCATATCTTTCTTTTTTTCTTTCTTTCATTTCTGGATATCTTTCTTTCTTTTTTTTGTTTCTTTCATTTCTGCATACCTTTCTTTCTTTTTTTTGTTTCTTTCATTTCTGCATATCTTTCTTTCTTTTTTTCTTTCTTTCATTTCTGCATATCTTTCTTTTTTTCTTTCTTTCATTTCTGGATATCTTTCTTTCTTTTTTTTGTTTCTTTCATTTCTGCATACCTTTCTTTCTTTTTTTTGTTTCTTTCATTTCTGCATATCTTTCTTTCTTTTTTTCTTTCTTTCATTTCTGGATATCTTTCTTTCTTTTTTTTTTGTTTCTTTCATTTCTGCATATCTTTCTTTTTTTGTTTCTTTCATTTCTGGATATCTTTCTTTCTTTTTTTTCTTTCTTTCATTTCTGGATATCTTTCTTTCTTTTTTTTGTTTCTTTCATTTCTGCATATCTTTCTTTCTTTTTTTCTTTCTTTCATTTCTGCATATCTTTCTTTTTTTCTTTCTTTCATTTCTGGATATCTTTCTTTCTTTTTTTTGTTTCTTTCATTTCTGCATACCTTTCTTTCTTTTTTTGTTTCTTTCATTTCTGCATATCTTTCTTTCTTTTTTTCTTTCTTTCATTTCTGCATATCTTTCTTTTTTTCTTTCTTTCATTTCTGGATATCTTTCTTTCTTTTTTTTGTTTCTTTCATTTCTGCATACCTTTCTTTCTTTTTTTTGTTTCTTTCATTTCTGCATATCTTTCTTTCTTTTTTTCTTTCTTTCATTTCTGCATATCTTTCTTTTTTTCTTTCTTTCATTTCTGGATATCTTTCTTTCTTTTTTTTCTTTCTTTCATTTCTGCATACCTTTCTTTCTTTTTTTTGTTTCTTTCATTTCTGCATATCTTTCTTTCTTTTTTTCTTTCTTTCATTTCTGGATATCTTTCTTTCTTTTTTTTTTGTTTCTTTCATTTCTGCATATCTTTCTTTCTTTTTTTCTTTCTTTCATTTCTGGATATCTTTCTTTCTTTTTTTTCTTTCTTTCATTTCTGGATATCTTTCTTTCTTTTTTTTGTTTCTTTCATTTCTGCATATCTTTCTTTCTTTTTTTCTTTCTTTCATTTCTGCATATCTTTCTTTTTTTCTTTCTTTCATTTCTGGATATCTTTCTTTCTTTTTTTTGTTTCTTTCATTTCTGCATACCTTTCTTTCTTTTTTTTGTTTCTTTCATTTCTGCATATCTTTCTTTCTTTTTTTCTTTCTTTCATTTCTGCATATCTTTCTTTTTTTCTTTCTTTCATTTCTGGATATCTTTCTTTCTTTTTTTTGTTTCTTTCATTTCTGCATACCTTTCTTTCTTTTTTTTGTTTCTTTCATTTCTGCATATCTTTCTTTCTTTTTTTCTTTCTTTCATTTCTGCATATCTTTCTTTTTTTCTTTCTTTCATTTCTGGATATCTTTCTTTCTTTTTTTTGTTTCTTTCATTTCTGCATACCTTTCTTTCTTTTTTTTGTTTCTTTCATTTCTGCATATCTTTCTTTCTTTTTTTCTTTCTTTCATTTCTGGATATCTTTCTTTCTTTTTTTTTTGTTTCTTTCATTTCTGCATATCTTTCTTTTTTTCTTTCTTTCATTTCTGGATATCTTTCTTTCTTTTTTTTCTTTCTTTCATTTCTGGATATCTTTCTTTCTTTTTTTTGTTTCTTTCATTTCTGCATATCTTTCTTTCTTTTTTTCTTTCTTTCATTTCTGCATATCTTTCTTTCTTTTTTTCTTTCTTTCATTTCTGCATATCTTTCTTTCTTTTTTTTGTTTCTTTCATTTCTGCATACCTTTCTTTCTTTTTTTTGTTTCTTTCATTTCTGCATATCTTTCTTTCTTTTTTTCTTTCTTTCATTTCTGGATATCTTTCTTTCTTTTTTTTTTGTTTCTTTCATTCTGCATATCTTTCTTTCTTTTTTTCTTTCTTTCATTTCTGGATATCTTTCTTTCTTTTTTTTCTTTCTTTCATTTCTGGATATCTTTCTTTCTTTTTTTTGTTTCTTTCATTTCTGCATATCTTTCTTTCTTTTTTTCTTTCTTTCATTTCTGCATATCTTTCTTTTTTTCTTTCTTTCATTTCTGGATATCTTTCTTTCTTTTTTTTGTTTCTTTCATTTCTGCATACCTTTCTTTCTTTTTTTGTTTCTTTCATTTCTGCATATCTTTCTTTCTTTTTTTCTTTCTTTCATTTCTGCATATCTTTCTTTTATTCTTTCTTTCATTTCTGGATATCTTTCTTTCTTTTTTTTGTTTCTTTCATTTCTGCATACCTTTCTTTCTTTTTTTTGTTTCTTTCATTTCTGCATATCTTTCTTTCTTTTTTTCTTTCTTTCATTTCTGCATATCTTTCTTTTTTTGTTTCTTTCATTTCTGGATATCTTTCTTTCTTTTTTTTGTTTCTTTCATTTCTGGATATCTTTCTTTCTTTTTTTTGTTTCTTTCATTTCTGCATATCTTTCTTTCTTTTTTTTTGTTTCTTTCATTTCTGCATATCTTTCTTTCTTTTTTTCTTTCTTTCATTTCTGCATATCTTTCTTTTTTTCTTTCTTTCATTTCTGGATATCTTTCTTTCTTTTTTTTGTTTCTTTCATTTCTGCATATCTTTCTTTCTTTTTTTCTTTCTTTCATTTCTGCATATCTTTCTTTCTTTTTTTCTTTCTTTCATTTCTGCATATCTTTCTTTCTTTTTTTTTTGTTTCTTTCATTTCTGCATATCTTTCTTTTTATCTTTCTTCATTTCTCTCTTTTTTATTTCTTTTTGCATTTCTCTCTTTTTCTATCTTTCTTTATATCTATCTTTTCTTTTTTTTTCCTTTTCCATTTCTATCTTTTTTGTCATTTCTGTATACATTTCTATCTGTATTTCTTTCTGCTTTCTTTCTTTTTTTCTGTATGTCTACAGTTCTGTCATTTTTTTTTTTTTTTTGCATGTCCGCTTTTTTATCTTTTCTTTCTTCCCTCATTTCTATCTTTTCTTTCTTTTTCCTTCATTTCTATCTTTCTTTCTTTTTCCTTCATTTCTATCTTTTCTTTCTTTTTCCTTCATTTCTGTCTTTCTTTCTTTTTCCTTCATTTCTATCTTTTCTTTTTTTTCTTCATTTCTATCTTTTTTCTTTCTTACTGTCTGCATTTTTATCATTTTCTTTTTCTTCATATCTATCTTTCCTATTTTTCTACATTTTTATTCTTTTTTCTTTGTTTCTTTCTGTATTTATATCATTATTTGTTTCTACATTTTTCTTTGTTTTTTTTTCTCATTGTATTTTTACCTTTTCTTTCTTACTGTCTATCTTTTTTTCTTTCGACATTTTCCTCTACCTTTCTTTCTGTATTCTTATCTTTTCTTTCTTTCAATAAACCTCTTTATATTTTTTCTTTTTATCTACTGACTTTCTATTTCACTCTTAAGATTTCCAATGATTTCTTTTACTATTTCTTTATTCTTTTAACTTCATTTATATTCATCCTCATGATTTCATTGCTACTTCAAATATGCTAAATCTCAAAACAGAAAAATCACTCTAAGCCTGCTCTGCCCTCTAATAAAATAAAACCTACAAATCAAAGAAAAAGATTAGAATTTATGAAGTCTTTCTGGTCAGGTAAGTGCATTGGTCATTGCAATTCTGACTGATATCCTTAGTTAATGTTTTGCTCCAAGCTTCTTTCTGGTGTTCATTTCATTTTCCTTCTTAGTCATTATCAGTTTTCTTTCAATTTTTTTTTCTTTTCATTATTTAGCCTTCATCAATAATTGAAATTTATTATCATCTAACTTTTACTTGGATATTTTTTTTTTAGTCATTTCTTTTTCAAGACAAGTCAGAATTCATCTTTCCTTGAATTCCATTATATTTTCTTTTGAAATGTGATTTACTTCTTTGTTTTTCCTTCATCTTCATTTGTTTCCTGATAGCTGGCAGCTATTCTTTGCATACAGGGTGTAATTTTTAGGGGTTTATTATTCTTCATTTCTCAATCAGCTTTTTCTCTCCCTCTTTAAAATACCTTTTTTTTCCCCATTTTTATCTCATATCTATTCTTACATTTTTTTCTTTCTTGCTTCTTTGTTTTTATGTATCTTTTTTTATTCTAAAACTATTTTCATAGCATTCTTTTTCTTTTATTTCATTTTTTTTCATCGATTCTTGCTTCTTTATTTGTTTTTTTTGTCATTCCTTTTTTATTCTCATAGCATTTTTTTTTTCTTTTATTTCTTTATTTTCTTTATATGTTCTCTTATTCTTTCTTTTTTCCTTTTTTATTCATCTGGAATGTTTCTTTTTTCCTTTTTTATTCATCTGGAATGTTTCTTTTTTCATTTTTCCTTTCAGTTCTTCTTATTACATATTTTTTAAATCAATATTACTTTAATTTTTTGGCTTACATTTTTATTTTCTATTTAACCTTTCCTCTTTCTTCTTATAATGTCATATCTTGATGGGGGGATCACAGGCCAGTTTACACCTGTCATTAAAGACAAATACAATTCTATTATTTTTTAAATTCCACAAGAGAGGAAAAACTTATAAAACTAAGACCTTCTGCCCCCTTTTCTATACTCTTCTGATTTTCAATAAAACAGAGATCCAAGTCATTGTCAAAAAGTTATTCTTAAGTCAAAGGTCTTTGTTGCTTGCACTTTTCCAATATAAAAAATTAAAACCCATAATATAAAATCTCACACCTACGAGCATATATTTGTGAATACTTTTGTTTACATACATATATATACATATATATATATAGTCACAAGTCACTTTTGTTTATATGTGTGTGTGTGTGAGTGCATGTAATATATATATATATATATATATATATATATATATATATATATATATATATATATATATGAGTGGAAACTGAAGTCAACACCAAGCAGCAACAATCTTTTTCGTGCTAGAACAAAATCTTCAGGTTATGAAGATTGCATTCAGGCATGAAATAGACTGTTGCTGCTTGGTGCTGAATTTTGTGTACATTTTTGTGTTTGCATGTAAATAAATATAAGGTACTGTAAAAGTATACTTTTATCATTATATATATATATATATATATATATATATATATATATATATATATATATATATTATTATTTTATACACACACACATATATATTAGGTTGGTGCAAAAATAATGATGTAATAATGTCGTTTTTTGACGTATTTTTTTACGCCAAAAAACAACATTATTACATCATTATTTTTGCACCAACCTAATATATATATATATATATATATATATATATATATATATATATATATATACATATATATATATATATATATATATATATATATATATATATATATAAAAACAAGAAAAACTAAGATTGCTTTAAAAAGAATTGATATGGTGTCTTTCTAAATTTTATTGTATTTTTACAATTTTGAATAAGGTGCTATGTGTAGGGAGCAAAATTGTTTGGATGAATAGTTGCTGCCTAAATATACCTTATATATATATATATATATATATAATTTTATATTATATTTTGGACAAATATTATTTTTTTAGTTCAAAATATAATCACCATTATGGTTTGACCACAAAGACTATCATAGTGATATAAGCTTTACATGTAAAAATCAAACCACAAAATCTAGTCATGTGATTTAAGTATAAATGTTATACCTTTATATATATGTCATTTTGAATATATATATATATATATATATATATATATATATATATATATATATATATATATATATATATATATATATATACCAGTGACAAGCCAGATGTGAGATAGAATTGGATTCTGTTTAAGTCCTGCTGATAACATAAAAATTGCTATAATATAGTGTCAATATAAGAACATTATTCAATACCAAGCAGGCAGAGCTACTATATGAATACAAATTAAATAAAAAATAAAAGTAAGCATAACTGCAAGTTTTAAACTAAACAATTTCCAGGTGTCAATGCACGTAGTATGATGGGTCCTACACCATGAAAGTAGGAAACTGGTGGAAGTAAAGAATATAATTCATCAGAGCATTTCCATGGAAGTAGCGATAAAACAGTGATATGTTTGTAATGTTTTGTCTGTAAGAAAGGAGTTGCAGGATGGAAAATAACTTGTTACCCACAAGGATGTGGAGATGTGTTTGAACTCTATCAACATTGGAAAGTGAGGACTTGACAGCTCCTACCCAAATATGACAACAGTATTCAATTTTAAGCCTGTTATGGTTGATTTTGTTTGGTTTGTTTTGTTTTACAGCATATCAACACCTCCATGGGTTATTCAATGCCGACAAAATTTTTATTGCTGGTAATATTCCTTTTCAAAAATGTATTGCTGGAAATAATGTGTTGCTGGTAATAATTTTTTTTGCAGTATTTCTGCTATTAAAACCTATTTTTACACTTTCATAGTGTTTTGACCCTAGTTTGGGGAGTTATCTATTTGCCTATAGCTGGGACCCTAACAGATGCTACCACCCTGGGTCAGGGTGGACCTGGGAACACCAGCAATTAAGAGGTGGTTTCATGCTCATCAAAGCCTCCTGATCAAATGCCTTGCTATTGGACATTAGGACACAGATGTAGTTTATCAGCATACCCAGGTCGTACCTGTAACAGTTGAAGATATAATGAGGAGTCATGTACTTAATATAGAAGTATGGGGAACTGACCATTTTTCCTGCATCTTTAGTGATGAATCGTATGTATGAGTTCTGGTTGTGAGTTTGAGGCCCAATGTTCACTCAAGGCATGGAGCCTCCTGAAGGAACATCCATATACACATATAAATGGGACAAACACTATTCTGTAAGTAAAGTTTAGAAAAAAAAACATTATGTTTGAGCAAGCAGTATGGATCTTCTAAATTTAACAAGAAAATTGTATTTTCAAATTACAAGATCCTCATCTGATACAATTCAAATATTGAATTTTCTTGCTAAACATATAAATATAAATACACATGAATTTTCCCGAACAAATACACTGGCATTAAAAAGTTTTGTGCTAACTACATGTTTATACACATTTATTTTATTAAGAAGTTGAGTTTTTAACAGTTTGCATTTATCAGTAGTGTCTATGGACCTTGGGAATTGAAAAATAAGTTGTTGCTTGAAGCTGAAAAAAAGCTCAGCAAAACTTTTGAACTAATGAAAGTTCTGAGATGATAAAGTCATAATAATATACAAATTTCTAAGATGAAGTTGTTCCATCTTATTGGCATGAGTATAAGGTGCCTTGGTAAGTCAGGGTATTTGAATATTAGCTTGATTTTTTTACACTAAAATCATGGCTAAAATTTTTGCTGAAACAAAGATGAAAGTTGTGACTTTGAAAGGGAAGATGACCCAACCGGAGATAGCCAGTCAATTGGGAATTTTCAGGAAAGTGCTCAAACGACCCAAAAACGTTTGCTACGACTGGGAGTGTTTTAAGTGCTGTGGTAATAAAATAAGCATATCCCATCTCCCCTCTCACTTATAACCATCCACTAGAATAAAATAAATGTTTTCAGTGCCAGAGCTGAATTATCCAAATAAAGCTTCATAAGTTTCTACTTAGAATTTTTGCTATATTATACGCTCTAAGAAAGCCAGAAAACCACAAAAGGGAGACAAGAGAGATGAAGGAATAATTGAGATAGTCTTGTCAGACAATCAAAAATTAATAGCCAGACAAGTGAGGAGTGAATACAGTTTTAACAGGTTTCAGTTGCAGAGTCTTATGCAAAAACCAACTTGAATAGGTGGATAGCAGAAACCACCCACCAAAAAAACATGATTAACCAAAAAACCTCAGAATAAAATACTGAAGAGGTCAAAAGAACATATAACATGGGGTTCTGGAAAGTAGTAAAATGTAAATGTTTGTGATGAATACAAAATAGAGTTAAATTCTAATGCACGAGAATATATAAGACCAGTGGGAGAAAGAAAGAGAACAAAAAAATTCAATTTTCAAATTACATCTGACAAGGTCCCCATCTGATATAATTAAAATATTGAATTTTCTTGTTAAACTCATATAAGTACACATACACATGAATATGCATAAGCAAATATATGTCGACATAAATATGCAAATATTGTAACTGTTATCAATGCAAAAATTGGAATCAGCAACCTGAGTTCAAATTTTGACCAACTCAACTTTGATCACTTTGTACAAATTCCCTTGTAAAAGGTATGAATTCAATTTCCTTCAGCAATGCAACTGTAGTCACTCCTCACTTGTCTGGCTATTAGTTTTGATTGTCTGACAAGACTATCTCAATTATTTCTTCATCTCTCTTGTCTCCCTTTTATGGTTTTCTGGTTTTCTTAGCACTTGTAATATAGCAAAAATTCTAAGTAGAAACTTATGAAGCTTTATTTGGATAATTCAGCTCTGGCACTGAAAACATTTATTTTATTATATTGGATGGTATATAAGTGAGAGGGGAGATGGGATGTGCTTATTGTTATTTGTGTTTGCAAAGAAAAACTTCAAAAATTTGTATCAATTAAGGTTTGGTTAAATGAACAAATTAGATTTAAATTATAGCAAGCACCTTATACATATTTTATTAATTAATCAGTTTCAAACAAAATAAAATACCTTTTTATTGACAATTATAAATAAGGTAGACTATCCCTACAAAGAAAATTGAATTATAATTCATAGAGAAAAAAATTACCCAGTGTAACAGGAAGTGCTATGGAAGAAAGATTTATTCTCCCATTTATTTACCTGTTATGGGCATTATTATATACAAAATATAATAACACTGATATTTAACAGACAGAACAAAATGGCTGAAGGGAAAAAGAATAATTAATATGTTTTCTTCTCAGAGAGAATTTTACAATACTGAGATATACACAATACTATATATACATACATACACATGTCCTATTTGAATAATAATATATCACATTTATTTACACAGCAAAGCAGAGTGTAAGGAGAAACTAAAAGAAAGGGTTTTACATATAATATGAAGATACTTCTATATCTGGAGAAGCCATTTTTAGAACTTCAGATTCAAATGGGGTGGATTCATCTATGTCCCAGGCAAGGACATATTCCATGAATGGGAAACAGCAAGCCTTGGGTTTTTCCAAATTGGGTATGCTAAGCTGGAGTTTCATTCTATATCTGAGAGATATATTCCCAAAGGGAAACAGTACCTTATATGTTGCTGGGGAGGCAGATTTAGCCTCTGCCAAGGCCATGGGGGCCTGAGCCAAAGAAAGCAACCTTAGGGTTTGGCTACTGTAAATGAACTGAAAAATGACCAGCACTTTCGTCACAGTATGGAATGATATTGTAAAGCAGACAACATGTAACCAAAATGACTTATTTTCATCAAAGGGAGACAAGCGCCTTCTCGATCCTTGTACCAGCACTTAAACATTAAATATTATTAAAATATCAAATCATTAATCATCAATGTTTCAGCTTTTAAGTATGTATAGCTGTTAAGTTATTAGAAATGTTATATTTTTGGAGTAACACACTTTCAAATAGAGCAGAGTGTTTTTTTTATTAAATATGTACAGGCATTCTTTTGTTTAGTACTATGACTGTGCACCATGCATAAATACACAATATTAAATAGGAATTCAAGAAACAGTCTGATTATCAGTCAAAGTAACAGCCTGAATTGAAGTACGATGAGGAGTCATTATGAAATCTCCCTGTGTCTTGTTTGTTTTCTGCTACACAAAAACATTCTTCATAGGCAAAAACTGGACTGAAAAAAGAGAAACAAGATTTGTAAAACACCTTAGCAATTTCTGGAATTTAAAAGAAATCCATTTCACCAAAAGCAAGGAAGTAAAGCCACTAAGACACAAAGAGTTATTGGGTGTGGAAGAATTAAAAAACACAAACTTTACTAAGGAGCAAAAACAAAAGAAGAATAATGAGGAAGACAGTAGAAAGTGATTGGCATTGAATTTAAATTTTGGAAGATTAAAGATGACTGGAAAGCATGAAATTGGAAGAGAGTTCCACAAGCAAGAAGTGTGAGAAAAGAAACTGTTATCATAGAACTTATGATTACATCTATCCAACACAACTGTAAATTGGTGAGGCCTCATCACCAGTCTAGTACTGAGCTTAAATTCATAAAGTTTAGTTGCCATGAAATTATTTATAAAAAAGGGAGGTAACTTTACAGTAGTGGGAAAGTAACTGAAGCTGAGAAACTAGTTCAGGACCAATAATATTGCTGATTTTTTTTTTATTCTATCAAGGATCTAGATATAAAAATTTTGGATTTA
>OZ010583.1:51040817-51065817 GCA_963932145.1 Acanthosepion lycidas
TTGAACAGTCAGATGTTAGTTTACTTGGAAAGAAACAATACAGTTATTAATAAGAAGAGTTGAAATTAATGCATGCAGAATTTCACAGAATCACTCATTCATAGTCAGCCTATAAAACTTTTCAATCCACTGATTTTATAGTTGACAATGAGATAAAAATGGAACCTATGAATTGGAGAAAATGAAAAATTATTTTTTAAAAGGACTAAAAAAAACAAGAATAAAAATTTAGACAATATTTAAGCTACTTAATGAGCTTGTGTAAAAGGATGGCAGAACAAGGATTAGGAGAGATAACAAAAAGACAAAATTTATTAAGAGCTACAAAGGACAGGAAATTTTAGAAAGCCATGATTGCCAACAACATCAAGGAACATAGCACAAAGAACATCTGAATAATTCATGCTTTAGCTTCTGAAGTGTACTCTGAATATATACATGAAAAAGTGATGGTTCCATCAAGCAAAGTATTAAAACTTACAAAAAACTACACTGAATACTTTCCTTTTAGTACACAAAGTGCATCTTGAGTATATCCATTAAAAAATGATATTTCCTTAATATTTAAAAGAAAACATTATTCAATTAAGCCATGAAAAAAATGTTTGCATATCGTTTCGTCGAAAATAAAACATATAATGAAAATATATATAGTACAATGGATAAATTGCTGCCATTTTATATTTCTAGTTTCACACATGCATATTGTTTTTGATTTTGTCAACTGCACCGTAGAGTCAATTGGGCCTTGATGCAATTCACTTCACCAGAAATTTGGAAACAGCATGCTATACTGCTTGGCACTCATGCTGGAAGCTCCAATACAAACATTTCAGAGTGTTTGGGTGTCAATCTGAGGATTTGGAAAGAGTTTGATGAGTCTAATGGCAATTACAAAGGTGTTTGGCGTGATAACTAGTGATGGCAACGTTACACCTCCATTGATCTTTCCACAGGGTCTCATACTCAACATGAAGGATTACATTGTGCCTTGAAGAGTTAGAGCTACCATGGGTCAAGAGGGTGACTACTGGAAGACCCTATGTCTGGCAACAGGATGCTGCACCATGCCACACAAGCAGGAGAACCCAGTCATGGCTGTCAGATAATTTCTGCAGCCACATCACCCCTTACATCTGGCCACCTAATTCCAAGCCCCTTCATTGCTAAGTGTTTGGTGCAGTTGAGCAAGAGCCCAACATAACTCCTGGTTACACCAAAGATGAACTGAAGGCAAAGATTATCATAGCATTTACTATCTTAAACAAGGAGACCATCCAGAAGAGTTGCAGGAAATTCCGAAGTTATCTGAAGGCTATGGTTGAAGCCAATGGCAATTTTTTTGAGTAAATTTACTCTTTAGTATTTCAAAATATTTTTGTGTAATTTTGGTAAATATATCTATTAAAATGAGACGTCAGTGTTATTTTAATTTTGTGTAATTTAGATGACAACTTATCCATTGCACCCTGTATATATCATGCTGGGCACTTAACAAAGCGCAGAAATTGGCAAGTAAGTTCGACCATTTGCTAATATGGTAAACTTGTTATTCCTGAGAACTTCAGGATTGTATCCTTGTGCCAGACTAACCCAAGTGTAATAAACAGGTTTGTATAATTTCATATATTCACTGATATTCACATGCATGCTTAGGTACAAGATCAACAAGTTTATACGTAAGCATGCACATGTCTACATAACTCACAAAGTATTTTGAGATTGATTATGAAAAATGTTGATGAGATTCAACATGATGGAATTTGCCATGTTATAATGGAAAAATGTGTGAAATGATTCTCAGAATCTGTATTTCTATTTACCATTCTCTTGATATTAACAGCAAATCAGATGAACTGGAAAAGAAAGAGAAAAGATTTCTTCCTTCAATGAACGCATGTATTTCAATGTAATTTTGCTGAGTAATACAATTAATGTGATTGGTAGATTAGTGAATACAGTAAAACAAATATAATATCTTTTTTTTCTCATCCTATCTTCTTTTTGGAAGGATTGTGGGGAATTTTGGGTGTTTAAAGGAGAAGGATACTGCCTGTTCCTTTCAGAATTAAAAGAATACACGTGTGCCAATTTAATGATATTGCTTCTTAACAAGAGATATCCACAGATTTTTTTCCTCACCCACATAATTCCCTATATGCAGTGTATAGAAAATAAATCCATTTACCTCCCTATAAGCATTACTAGAGTTAATTTTAATTTTTATCATTAATACTGAATTTTACAGAGAGTATTAATGGGTGAATTCTATAATGACCATTGACATATAAGAGTTTTTTTTCTGATTAGCTTTTAGAGAAGATTTCAGCCATTGGCCCAAACCTTTAAGAAGTAAAGGAATATGCAAGATGAAAGAACTGATCTTTATCTAAAAATGTGATATTTTCTTTAGTTAAAGAGCCTTGTAATCAACTGACTTCACATTGACCCATACTTCTCATTCACTTGTGCATTGGATATTGTTGGCATATCTCGTGTCATGCTTCTGATACATATCTAGAGATTCTTGGTAAAATCCAAAGAATCTGCAATGGTATTAGTACTGATTTGGCATCTTTTCCCATCCACTGTAGCTGTAGCATAGTTTCCTTGAGTCTTTCCTATAAATATTTTCATGGTGCCCTTTTTCTCACAGATAGTACCCAACTGGCTGTACTATACTGTGCAGTGATCAGAATCAAAAAACAAAAATGTGTATGCGCGAAGTTAAAAATATAGAATGACAACAAATGACACCCTATATATATATATATATATATATATATATATATATATATATATATATATACAGATAGAGAGAGAGAGAAATAGAGTGAATGCAAATATAGAGTTTGTCACGTAGCTGATCAGTGTTTCCTTCAGCATCCTGTGTATAGAGTTTTTTAGACAGACCCTCCAGCACTCACTCTGTCCACTCACCAGGAGATATCGGCAATTCTCACACACACACACACACATATATATATATATATATATATATATATATATATATATATATATATATATATATAAGATAACAATATATATTTTATATATCAAGAACAGTATTGGAGAAATTGTATGACAAAGTGGAAAAAGTTAACTTGTCAAGCATTTCATCCTTCAGGATTTCATTGGACTATACTTGTCATGTTGGTAAGACTACACATGCACATGATAGAGTGGTGCAGGGAATTTTAGAATTTTTTATGTTTGGGTTGCCCACTTTTACAAGACTGACAACAACTTTGACATAAAAAATGCTACTCTGATCAAAGAAAAAAATAATTCACTACGACATAAATGTCTAGAGAGTGCCTGTATTGCAAGGTCATCTACAGTAAATTTGCACCCTGGCTCTTACAATATGTCACCATTCCTGGCAGATATTCTAATATCACAGTGTGGAATATCTACTTACAAAAGTAATGGAAAGAAAAAGACTCTAAATGAACTTGGGTGATAAAAAAAAGAAAATTCTAAAATTCCCAGCATCTCTTTGTTGTGCACATGTGTAGATCTACTAACATGGTAAGTCCTGAAGAATGAATTGCATCCCAAGTAAACTTTTGCCATTTTGTCATACAATTTCTCCATATATATATATATATATATATATATATATATATATATATATATATATATATATATATATATATATGTTACAGCAAAACACCAAAAACTACCTCAAACATTTGGAGATTTTTGCCGCAAAAAATACATATTCTCTATTATAATAAATACATTGAGCTGATGCATGGATTCATAAAACATAGAAATACCAATATGTTTTATATACATATATATAATTTTTCTCTTAACAGATTTATTTTCATTTTATTTTGTCTATATCTATAATTAAATAAATTTACTAATTTATACATAAAAGGTGGTGCTGAAAAGGTCTTGACTCAGCCCACTTCCCAAAATCTGAATAAATTAGGATTTCTTTTGGAACCCCTTCTTAGTTGGACTGAAAACTTTTCACCATCAATTTATATGTATGCATACAGGCCCATACCAGTGCATATATGCAAATATATAAGATACATCTATATACACATATATTCCACTACAATTATATTTTTACATAGGTATGTGCACATGTGCGTATACTTCACTCCTCGTCACATCTATATATATGTGTTGGCCTGTATGTGTGAAAATGAATCTGCCTATCTCCATATCTCTGAAATATATTTGTAGATATGTAGATATTAAAGCATGTACAAATGAATTTGCTGATATGTATAGCTAAATATGTATATGCATACAAAAATATATATAAATATATATATATATATATATATATATATATATATATATATATATATATATATATATTTAAAAGCATGTGTATATAAATGCATAAGTGAAATATAATCTTTTACTTTTGGCCTCAAGATGGAACATACATATATGTGGCTGAGAGGCTTGGTATCTGTTACACTCTCAGATGTAGCAAACACTTTCGTCTGCTGTTCAATGAAGACATTGGAATTATAGATGGCTAAACATTCTGACGCCAGTACAAATCACAAACAAGCATCACTGCAGATTCAAATTTCTGTCTCCTTATCCAAACTTCTTTTCATTCCCTTCCACTTCCTCATCTTCCACTTACAGCACTTGGCACTTTTATTTTCATTCTTATAAGTTATAACATTTTCAACATGGATGCAACAATTTTTGAAATGATATTAACATTAAGCAAACCTTCACTTCAATTTTAGGATTTTCCCTGTCTGCATGTTAATGCAATGGTCTACATTTCCAATTTATGAACTAAGATTTATCATAAATTATATATGTATAATATAGATATAAATTTTATTATACAGAATATTTTCTGCCATAAACACACACCTTTATATAGCATAATCGATATGATGGCAGTTTAAGGGTTAGTGGCTCAGAATAAGAAATTGGTAAGCTGATTTTGTTACACAAATAAACTTGGCAAAGGTAAGAATCCATCTACACTCCCCACAGCTATGGGTTAATATATGTCTTGCTTGAAATATTATTCACTAATTATATATTTATATATTTTTTTTCTCTTCTCCCAATAGGAATAGACAGGTTTGCCTATTGTCTGGTTCACATTACTCCCCAGTCTTTTTGAGCAGGAATAGAAGTTTATCTATTGTTTCCTGTTTAGGATTAGGTTTCTAGTTCTTTCTAATGCCTCTGACTGAACTCTGAAATTTTATTCACGAATAATAATTCTTGACATCTTCAAGACTAGAGTTGTTACTTTTCCTGCATAGCCACAAGGACTTCGCATTTTGCCCTTTCTTAAGTTCATACAATATCACACAGTAACCCTGTAACTTGAGTGGCTGTTGGGCCTTTTAATAAGAAAACATTAGTAAAAAAAATAAAATAGCAGTGCAGGGTGGGTTTTCCAGTTGTGGTTGGCAGTCAGTCTAGGAGAAAGACAACTGGAAGTGGCTGTGATGAAACACATTCTATACAACTATGTAAAGGATTATCTTCTTATATGTGACATTTCACTTCAGAATGTTGGTGATCATGAATCTCTAGTAATTCCTGTTTGTTGCTCTTAGCACTGTCTGTATTTTATTATTTTTCCTACACCTTGTTCTGTCATCAATTTATACATGCTTGTGAGGTAGGTTGCTTACACTGTGTTCTGTCATCCATTTATACTTTCCTGTTAGGTAGGTTGCTTACTCCTTGCTCTGTCATTCATTTATAAATGCTTCTTAAGTAGGTTGCATAATCTCAGCTCAGTCATACATTTATACATGTGTCGTAGGTAGGTTGCTTACTCATTTCTCATGAAAGATCAAGGAGTAAGCAATCTATCTAACAAGCATGTATAAATGGATGAGAGATCAAGTAGTAAACAATCTATCTAACAAGCATGTATAAATGGATGAGAGATCAAGGAGTAAGCAATCTATCTAACAAGCATGTATAAATAGATGAGAGATCAAGGAGTAAGAAATCTATCTAACAAGCATGTATAAATGTATGAGAGATCAAGGAGTAAGCAATCTATCTAACAAGCATGTATAAATGGATGAGAGATCAAGGAGTAAGCAATATATCTAACAAGCATGTATAAATGCTTGTTAGATAGATAGATTGCTTACTCCTTGATCTCTCATCCATTTATACATGCTTGTTAGATAGGTTACTCACAGTTTCCTTCTGCTACTCTTACCTTTTAAAAATTTTCATATATTCTTTCCTTATGTGTTCCATAAATTTCAATTCTCTTTGGATACATCAAAATCAAGCAACTTGGATAGATCTCAGTTTACTATAGACTTGAAAAATTTAAGATTTTACTGATCTCAGAAGCATTTTTTTGTGCTTGTTCCAAAAATGTTAGTGCTGGGGAAGATTCTGCCGCATTGGAACTTCTTCTTTACCAAAGAAATATGAAGTAGATGGGATTATTTGACACTGGGGACATGGTATGGTGTTTCTTAGCTGTGAATGTCTGAGTTGTTGGGACAAATAAAATCCACAGAAGGTTCTGTAATGTTATTGGTCCTGACCTGGCATCTTAATTTCAATCACTTTCTCACTGCTGTGACATGGCTGTATCTTTTGTATAAATATTTTTATGACAATTGTTCTAATGAGCTCATCTCTTTCATATCACAACTGCATGAATTGGAGCATACTACTAGATTGGCAAATAGGTCTCAATTACTGTTGAAATTGTTAGATCTGACTGTGAATTCTATTCTAATAGCTTCTTCCCTGGTACTTCACACATGTGGAACACTTTTCCAGTTTCTTTCATCCCTGCTTCTCACATTCTTCAAAAATTTAAATGCAACATCAGTCACCATCTTCTGTCTTCTTACACCCTGTTCTTTTATAGTTGTTTCACCTCATTATATTCTTCTCATTATCTTTCACTCCCACTAACCCTTTGCATCTTAGTGGCATTATTGCCTTGTTTGGAGTGAAATGATTAAAAAAGAATTAAAATGCTGTTGTTATAATCTTCCTAAACCAGATCTTCTGATTCATGTTATACAAATTTCCACCACTCGCCGGATATGAACGCTTCGAAACCCAAGATTGAACTAAAAATTCCATCAAACATACATCGGCTCTGCACACACCTTCCTCTTTCTTTCACACCTAAAAAAAACCATACAATCCAGTTTTTTACCCAATAGCACCCACTCACACGTAAAGAAATGAAATAGGAATTGGAGTCTATGAAAGGACTTAAAAATCCATCAAAAAGACATCTTCGGCAGTCATTTGGCACAACAACTAAGGTTCACATGCTCATCAGAATGCCATCTCAACACCCAAAAACAACTGGCCTCCCATTTCCAAGAACACCTCGCCAAAGCCTGTCATTGCAGTAAGTCACGACTCACCCTCCCTCTACTACTGTAAGCCACCGCAGACAGCTTTACTTATCTCTTTCTTTCAATGAAAGACTTTCACACCACTTCACCATTCATTGTATTTTTTATTAATACAATTATTTATTTCTTAAACCTCTGTCATTTCTTGCTTCTGCTACCATACACTTAATATAAAACTGTGAAGGTAGGTTCATGTAATTCTTAAGATTATTCATGCACATCGAACATATGCAGAAGTTTGAACACAGATTGCTGCTCCCTTTCCAACATATCTCTGTAAAAAAATAATTGCAGTTTTTAACCATCAACTTCTAAATTTCTTAAGTGAGAATAAAATCTATTAATTAAGAACCATTATAATTTATTTTTTGTTTACAATAAACAAGTCTTTTTTTTTTTGGTAGTAAAGAATTCAGAAGTTCTGGAATTGATGAATTCTTGAAAGGCATTTGAAGCCCATATCAAAATGCTTGAAAAAGTTGAAGTCATTCTAAGAATGGTCTGGTGAGTAAGTTGGATGAGGTAGCATTGTTTTTGAGCAATATTGTTGGACGTTGTTTTAGGGAAGAATTGGTCTTTGTTGACTGAATAATGTTGGGCATAAACTTTACTGTTCTTGGTGAATTTTACTAATTTCCTGACAGTCCTAATCTGCTGCGGTTCTTTCACTTGAACCCAAGAAGGTGGAGTTGAGGATTCCATTTGCACAGTATTTCCTCGATTATCCATATCTCAATTTTCCAGACCTTGATTATCCAGATGTGAAATGAAGTATAAAATTAAAATCATCCAAACATTTTTCAATTATCAAAGCTAAACCTTTTCTAATAATTCA
The DNA here is from genome assembly GCA_963932145.1 of Acanthosepion lycidas. Lineage (NCBI taxonomy): Eukaryota > Metazoa > Mollusca > Cephalopoda > Sepiida > Sepiidae > Acanthosepion > Acanthosepion lycidas. The sequence goes on from OZ010583.1 coordinate 51,049,023, forward strand.
TCTTAAATAAAAAAAAAATGTTGAAGAGGAAGATAATGATAATGATATTGCACATGCTGACGTTCAACAGCCCAATGCCCAATCTCAGACACTAAAGCATTGATTTAGCAAATGTTTAAACTGATTGCACCTTCAAGCAGAAGCTACCTTTACATCTACATCTACATCTACTTGAATACAGCTTCAGGAGTTAACAGCAGATAAACATGAAGCCAGCTGAAAAGACAAAAATTGACAAATATTTTTCATAAAAAATAAAGTAAATAAAGCCTTGAACAAAGCATTTGAAAATGTTATCTGATTATATAAATGTTATTTTTTTCATATTTTTTACTTATCGAAACATATTTTTTCAATCCCTATCCTAAGGTGTCTAAATCCCTGAGGAAGTGCAGTGACAGTCACCAGAGCATCTACTCAAATATGAGTATCTACTAAAAATAATAAGTAATATATATATATATATACATATATATAAAATTGCCCAAATTGTGTAACAGCAAAATTGTCTATTTGTTAAATTAAGCTCTGAACTATTGTATCTTACAAATGATTAAAGATATCTTAATGGAATTCTCAGGGGAGAATTATAATACTATTGGACTCTACTTTGAACAATAAGAATGTATAATTACTCTTGAAGCTTAAGTATTGTGATGAAATTGATCATAAACAAGAATGACATGTTCATGGAAGCACATGAAGTATTGAAATAAAATTCAAAAATATATATATATATTATTTCAGGGTCATTTTCTTCACCCTCTCTAGCCTTATAACCTTCCCTCGTGGAGTAACAAAGTGCCTCGCTGAATTTATGTACAATTTCATTTTCAAGTCTTTTTTTCACTGCTCTTTGGTCTGTCATAGCTAAAGCTCCACTGTCACTTGCCAAATGTCTTATGAATTCAGTTGGATCTTTTCTAATTGATCTCTTCAGTTCTAAGTTGAAATGATGATCCGGTTTTCCTCTCTACTGTTCCCTCTTTTTTAAATTTATTCACCATTCTCTTGATGGTTCTTGAACGTACTTTGAAGATGGAAGCCAGAGTATGAATGTTGGTATCATTACTGAAGGCCTGAATGATCTTTTTCTTCTCACCATTGCTCATTTGGGAAGACAGTGGGTCTAACACAAAACAAATTTAAACTGCTTGCATTTAGCTGAATAACTCAAAGGGTTTTCAGTGATTCTTACAAAAAATGGTGTCAAGATGGCTGTTTAGCTGAAAACCTGGAAAAACAAAACTCAATTTTTGTAGTGCTTTTTTAGTTATTAAACATTTTGTGGTATGGTAAATGATATAATGGAATATGCGTACACCTGTGTTCCCCCTCACTGGAATATGATTGGCTGGTGTCTGTCATAAATACCGACGGACGTGTAGGAGAGTCGAAATGCCTTAGTCTGAGAGCTAAGTCTATACGACGCCCATTGGACTCACTTAGCTACTTTGTTCAAAAATATCCCTTTCTCGGACATATCAGTTAATTATACTGTTACATGATTACACGGACACAGGCAAACACAAACGTTATCATTAATCATTTTCAAATTTGTCACCCTTTAAAAGAAAATAATTATAGTAAATACTATTATCATTGAGTTTTCTCCTTTGCAGATTATGTTCTCTTTGGTATATTATGTGCAAAAGGTGATTTTTTTTGCACCTGAAATAAATGGAAAAATAAAAGATAGTACTTTATAATTATTATTTAATAGTTATCTCCCATGAAAAATTTGTCCTATAATCTAATTTTTTTTTTTACATTCCTTAAGTTAGCTGTCAGTTGGTTTTGAAAGATTACACAGAAGGTCACAATTTGATTAAAAAAAATAGAATCAATTTGACTGAGCAAAAGAGGTACAGAGAACAATTTGTAATGCCAGTTTTTTTATTGTCAACTTCCATGTGCAAAACTCATTTGCTGAGCTTTTTTGATTTATTAGTTAGGTTCAAATGACAAACGAGTTTTGAGTGCTTAGTTTATTGGATTACCATTTTCAATTTTATAATCACAGGTGACAAGATTTTGAATTACTGCCCCCCCTCCCCCGGACAATAATTACAGGTGCTGTAAAATTTTAAAAAGTCAATTTCTTTTTCAGTGACTTTTTATAGTGAAAGGACATATTCTTTTCGCTCCCTCAAAATGTGAGTAAAGGTTGCTTTTAGCTTTACACATTTCGTTTCATTTCTCATTTTTCCTTTTGTAAAATGTTCTGTCAATATATATGTACTTCCTTATTCAATTTCTATGTATTATTTTTCCTTTGGACTCACACACAGGAGCTCATAAAATCTCATCATGAGTGTTGAAGCCTGTAACAAGTTCTGCAATCTCCTCAATTATTTTGCGTCTGTCCACTTCAATAATAACCCTCACTCTTACTGTACAGTGTTGCAGGATTACCAATGATTGAAGAGATATATTTAGTGAGAGAAATAGTATAGTAATATTAGTTGATAGTGGACAAGTTACTTCCAACAAAAAAGTATAGGAATGACTACATAAACAATTACTTACATTTAACAACAACATATTTTATTGCTTGACTAAACTATACAGAAAGTACACAAAAAGGAGTGAATGAAGGAATCTGTATAGATATATCCTTTTTGTTACATACATGTGTTCAAAGATATTACTAAAAATTGTGAGAGATTTAAATTTTAGAATAATTCCTTCTTCGTTTGGTAGTGTTATTATATATAGTTAAGTAAGCATTGGGAATTTTTATGTTGTACAATATTATTTTCAGTGTATCATGTGGTTCACTGGAGACTAAAGGGTCCCTCAGACAGTGTATAAGACATATTCTATCTCTAAGGCATTCTGTAGCTTAATAAAGAAAAAAGGACTTTTGCACTGCTTCCTGTCACATTCATTATTGCTGTTTTGGTAAGCCACTGAGTCAATGAATTCAGCATGGGTACTGCAATATAACTTTTGAAGGTGTGTAGCGATAAAATTATCCATAAAAAATGGATATTTATGAGGTAATTACAAAGAACAAACTTAATAATTATTTCTGAGCATCTTTGTGCCAATATCTTTATCGTTATTGTCACAATATTTTGTTCAGCATGTTATCTGCGTATCTAATCAAGTTTTGACACTTGGCAGGTTGGTGTGGCACCTCAGATGTCATCCTCTGAGTCTTACTGGTTGGTTGTTTGTTTATCGTAAGTTCACTTGAATGGCAATGCCCATACATTTTCCACAATTTTAAAGCCGGTGTATCTCTAGCAGAAAGATTACCATTTTTTATTCTGTAGATATATTTAATGAGAGAGTCAATGTAGCAATATTAGTTGATAGTAGACACATTGAAGTTTCTTCGAATAATAAAGTATAGAAACAAATATGTGAACAATTATGCACAGTTAACAACATATTTTATTGCCTTAGCAAACTATATAGGAAGAATACAGAAGGTTTGAAGAAAGTTTTGTTTGTTTAGCAGAATATCAATTCCTTATGGGTTATTTAATGCTGAAATTTAATTTTCTTGGAAACATTAGTAATTTCTTTGACAAATGTATTGCTGGTTATTTTATTTTTTTTTTTTTTTTTTTTTTTAGTTTTTTTCCTGTAGTTCCTTTTCTGTGTCTGCTAGCAGTACAAAAGCAGAATTTTAATATTATACAGACAAAATATATTTTAGAAGAATTTTCGGTAAGTAAAACCTTTGTAAACAATGTAAATCTCAAACTTGATTGGAACTCAAGTAAATATCCAATCCCAAAAGTTCTAAATCTAGTTATTGTCAACTACATCCTTTTGAGAGGCTTCACTGAAAATAAGTCTATTTGTCAGGATATAAATATATTCTTTTAAAACCATCTGATTCATGGATATACAGTCATGTACAAAACATAGAAATAAATTTGAAAAAAGTCAAGATTCAATCTCTGATCTATGATTTTAAGCACACACACACACACACACACACATATATACATATATATATATATATATATATATATATATATATATATATATATGCATATATTATTCATATAGTTTTAAATTCTTTTCTTATCTTAATATTTTTATCACAAGTTTGAATCAGTTGTATCTATCATAACTCCAAGGTATCACATAGTACATCTACTTGCATATAGACACACAAGTCCCATTAGCTTCTTTCTTTGGAGATTGAACCCAGGGACCCATTTTTATACCTTATGATAACTGTCTATGAAAATGGAGCTAATCAATCCTAGGTAGTTACAATCTTTGCAAAGTGTCAGTGAGATTCTGAAAATGAATCTTATTCAAAAGCGAAAAGACAAGACAAAACGAAGTAGAACAAACAATATTTTGTATGAAATAAATTCTATTTCACAGTGACCATTTTGTATTTGAAAAAAGAAAAGGAGATATAATATTTATGTCAAAGTAGATAATATAAAGACGTATAAATCTGAAAGAACAAGATGTTATTTTGATATAAATTATTAATGATATTGTCCTGTAATTATATTTGAGTATGTATACATGCATAAACTCTCTCTCTCACACACACACACACATATATATATATATATATATATATATATACACACACACACACACACACACACACACACATATATATATATATATATATATATATATATATATATACAATGTGCGTCTGAATTAGTGTTTTGATTTTTATTCAGTTTTTCCAGATATTAGGATTTGTCTTTGAATCTAGCTCTCTTTATTCATGCCCATCCTTGACCAATGCTTTGGTTCTTATTGATTGATCTCAACACTGATTTTTGCTTTCACCAGATAAGTAATTACTAATAAATGACCTGGATCAAGAATCTTATTCTTCTAATCCTCACAAATTATTATACTTTCTATTTACTTTTTTATTTTTAAACTAGCAAATCTAAAGATGCAATGGATTTACTATTAGTTCTGCCATTCTGAATAATATTTATATCAAGAATCAGTGTTTGTTTATTCTGCTTCTCTCCATTCTTTTGCTGAAACAAATTATGATCAGATTTTTGTTTTGGTCTCTCCTACTTGTAGATATATGTCTGGGTAGTCAGTCTGTCTTGCAGTTACACATCTGGGTAGTCTACCTTGCAGATATATACCTGGGGAGTCTGTCTGACTTACAGTTATACATCTGGGTAGTCTGTCTGCCTTGCAGATATATATCTGAGTAGTCTGTCTGTCTCAAAGTTATATATCTGTGGAATCTGTCATGCAGTTATACATCTGGATAGTCTGTCTGTCTTGCAGTTATATGTTTGGGTTGTCTGTATGTCGGGTAGTTATATATCTGTGTTCTGTCTTGCAGGTATATACCTGGAGAGTCTGTCTTGTGATTTACTTAGTATAGTTTAGAGGTGACATGGGGCTAAAATTATGGACCACCCAGTGAGGATCAAACTCACACCTCAGTCATAATTATTTGAGTAAGACAAGCTTGATAACCTTTACACCGCGTTAAAGTGCCCCTGGCTTGCAGTTACATATATGTCAACTGTCATGCAGATATGTATCTGGGTTATCAGTCTTAATCATATATATATATATATATATATATATATATATATATATATATATATATATATATATATGTATATATATATATATATATATATATATGGGTAGTCTGACTTGCAGATGCATATCAGGGTAGATCTGGGTACTTTGTCTTACTTGTAGATATATATCGGTGTAGCCTGTCTGTCTTGTAGATCTTCATCTGGCTAGATCTTGATAGACTTATTGTAGATATATATCTGTCTAGCAGATGTATATTGGGGTAGATCTGAGTAGTCTGTCACATATATATCTGGGTAGTCTGTCTAGCAGATGTATATCAAGATAGATTTGGGTAGTCTGTCTGTCAGATTATATTGGGGTAGATCTGGGTAGTGTGTCTGTCTTATAGATGTGTATTTAAGTAGATCTGGATAGACTATTTTAGTTGCAGATATATATCTGAGTAGATCAATAAATTTGTAGTCTGATAGATTTTTAGCTGAATTCCTCATCTGAATGATAAATCTATGTAATAACAGATATAGTTTATTAGTATCTATAAAGTAGATAATTATGTTGAAAAATATATTTATATTATAATAGAAGAACTGATTCTCTGTCCATTACAAGCTGTCTACATGTGACTTTGCATGTGCGTATGCAGTGTATATGCATATGTCTGTGTTGTGCATGAGTGACTTACATGAGCTTGTGTCATTTCATGTAAAAATATGCACACAGTTTGACTCAGTTTGAAATATGAAATTGGAATTATGCATTGTCTTCTCGATCAGTTTGAATAACACTTACCTTTAACTGAGAAATAAAATCCTGAAGTTGGAAGCAAGAAAAAAATTAAACCTTAAATAAATCAGATAATTACAAAGTTTTATTGAAATTTATTCAGTAATAAGTAGAATTATATTTACAGTTTAATGGAAATATTTCTAGGTATTGAATTAAAATATACATGTGTATATGCAAATGGACATAGGCATACAATTTGAATGAAAATGAAATGGACATCATTGTTGAGAGAGCTAATTTCCCTTTTCGTCTGGCAGTAATCCCTGAATAACAAGAACAAAGTATAAGCCAACATGTACAGTAGTTTGAAGTTAATTTTTAACTACTGTATTTAAACTGAATGTATTTTCTAATAAAATCAATGTTACAAATGGACAAGCAATTTAGATTTGAAATTTGATAATCTTGCCTGTCAGTGAAGTGACAGGTATTGAATGAGTATTATATGAAATAAATGTTTTTCTTAATAGGTTGTAAATTACTGATATACTTATCCATTTATGCATGTCTGTCTTGTGGCTGCAATATTTGTTTCTTTCTTACAGAGAACAGATTAATGTTCATTCCCAAGTATATGTTCCCTAACACACACACACACACACATACATATATATATATATATAAGTTCTGTCAGACTTTTTTAACTTTTCCAAATTTCCAAATTATGTAATCAATACATTTGCCAAATTTCATGTAATCAATACATTTGCCAAATTTCATATTTATTCTAATTTTATATTATTTTTTTCTCTGAGTACTTTCCAATGTTGCTACATTTGTTTTCAAGCATTGTGTTTTGTGTATGTTTATGTAACTGGTTTTGGCTCATTCTGGCAATGTTATGTTTGCTGCAAATAATTTCATGTCACTGAAGGTGACGTCATTTAAATGGTCGAACAGGAATTTTTATGTGTATTACTTTTTGAATACACTTCAATATACAATCCCCGATGGAGATAGATACCTGAATTAATGTTGCCTACTTCTCTTTTATTGTATTAACATTTAATATGAATTTGAAAAGATTAATAAAAAAATTTTATAGACAGAACTTGTCAGTATTATTCACCCAACATATTTGAAAGAATTATTGCTTCAGGTGCTCAATAAAGACTGACCATTACATAATTTAAATTCTTATAGAAATATCCGGTTAACACAATGTTGATGCAGTCCATATATTATACAGGAATTACTGGTTTTTATTAAAAAACAACTCTTGTATTTAAAATAGGTGGGGTTTATATTTTATATTTAAAACAAAGGGAGATTAATGTTTTTTTTAAATTTTTTTAAAAAATAAATGTATCTATGACTATAAAATAAAATTATATACTCTTGACATAAGATAAGTAAACAGAAGAAAATTAAAAAAGGAAAGGATATAATCTACAGTAGAAATGAATCTGAATCAACATATTTCAACAGGTATGAATTTTTATGCCAACATGTGACCATCAATTCATTTTGCTTGTTTAATAAGTTAGGGCTATTTAAGTGTTCTACGATAACTAATTTTCTACAAAGCATAAATTACATCTATCACCTTTCCCATTATAAGATTTTGTTTTAGCGATAATATCCCACGTAATTATGAGTGTATTAAAACTATTCTTTAATACCCCCGAAATGTTAGGAGAGTGTTGTGCTATTCATGTATCTTACATTATCTAAAACCATTCAATGATGATAAAAACAGAGTTTCCAAATATGTTCAGTAGGCCCAATATAAAATTTTACATCTCAATCAGTATGTATTCTAGTTTGGTATACAATATTTTCACTTGGCCATTTAAGGGACAGATCGTATCTTTTTGGCAGTTGCATTTATTTTTTGTAAATTCATTAATGTTATTTTTATTGGTGGTATTGTTATTTGATATAAAATTGTTATGACAGGATGTCGATTTTTTGATGTTTCTAATGCAGCTATAGCTAATCTTTACATTATTTTTGTTAAAAATCTTTAATATTGCAGAATGTTTGTAAGGTATTTTAGTTGTAAAATTGTAGTTTCATTGCAGAATGGTTGTAAGGTATTTTAGTTTGTATTTAGTTGTATTTTAGTTGAATGGTTGTAAGATATTTTAGGTATTTTCCTAAATTTAAATTTAAGAAAATTTTTTCCAATATGTTTGAACATTACAATAATAAAGTAGGGGGTTAAACCATAACACATTACAGTGTCTCTGTTGATTTTTACCATTTTTGTTTTTTTTCTAAATATTCTATATTTACATTATGTTCTAATGCTTCTATACATTTAATTTTGTTTTTATCAAATATTTCCTTATTGCTGGAGTTAGTAGATGATCTAAATTGGATAGATTTATGCAAATTATTTAAAATAGAAGGTGGATGATTAGATTCATTGTTAATGTATATATTTGTATATATATTATAATTATTTAAAAAAAAATGATTCCTTCACTACATAAGAGTTCTCATGTTTCAAAAACAAGAGCCAAAAACTTCAACATAATTATTAAAATTAAATTGAATTAAAGTATCAAGTATCAAGTTTCATCCTCAAACAAAAATTTAGGAATAACTAATCTTGAAACTTACACATCTTTATAAACATGTTCATTCGTAAAATTAATTACTATGGAAAGGGCTGAAGCAACCATTTCAATAAGGGGCGTAAGAGTTAACAGTTCGTATCAACATATCAGTCACCTCTAGACAGAGGCCAACTCAAGACAGGGCCGGGGTGTCCATTTCAAAGCAAATATACTTATGTATATATATATATATATATATATAATGTCATCCACAGACAGACTGTTTCGCTGTATCACAGCTCATCAGTGCAGCTAGACATCCGGTTGCCTCTAGCTAGGATCGAAACCCGACTGAATTGGTATCAGGCGGATATTCTACCACTAAGCTGTTGGCGCACGGTCGGGATGAAGGTGGATTTTTAGCGTATTTATTTTGGAAACACGCCCAGTGACCGACGGTGACTCAATTCGGCTTGCGAAGAGTCTCGCTATATAGCTATAATAGTCACTGTTTACAAACCCATACCTCAGCCCGAGAGTGCTCAACTGGAATTAAATTTAATTCAGGAGCTAATATAATATATATATATATATGATGGGATAATATATATATATATATATATGATGGGATAAAGAACAAATAGGAAACATTTATCAGTCTAATATGTTTTGCTTTTATTAAAGCTTCATCAGAAAAGAAGATAAGGAGCAAAAAGAAATTCTAGTATATTTATTTTTGTGTTGTTTGATTTTCATTGGTTAAGCAGGCTTCCCATGCATTTGAGTTGTAAAGCAGCATTTATATGTATAATTTATGTGTGATTTTATATATATGCATGTATGCGAATGGGCTAATGAATCCTGTTGCACTTTCAGTGGAGTTGAGAATATGCCAACTGTATCTTTTGCAAAGGGCTAAGAACCTACCTTACAAAAGAGGCTTACCTTCCAGGTGGGTAAATACAAACTCAAGAGTAAACCTCACCAATCTTTGCCGATAGTCTTAAGTATAAGCATAATGTTTACCTTAAACTCAAGTGCAATCCTGACAAATATTTACGGATAGATTCAAGCATAAACCCAACCAATGTTTACATGTGGAATCAACTATAAGCTCCATCAATGTTTGCCGATGGACCCAAATCTAATAAAAAAAAATACATTTCAATATTAAATAACCAAAGTATGATAAGTAATAGAATCCACCAAACCAAAGGCCCATAGACTGATTCATGTTTACCTGATTTTTAATTTGAAATTTTCCTTAAATAATTTATATTCACTACTGAATTAAGTGCATTGACAAAGAAGGTAATTATATAGAAAAATAAATATTTGTCATGCAAATGCTTTATTCATGTTTAGTTTGCAGCTTGATTCATGTACATATGTATGTGCATATAAACCTTCATGCCTACAAGCAGCAAGTGTTTATAATGTATATATATATATATATATATATATATATATATATATATACATACATTATAAATGCTGTACAGTATATTGCAATGATGATTACATTTCTTGTTTTTTTTCATTTTCATTTTGAAAGTTTGCCAAAAAAGTTTCAAAATCCTGAAATCTATATTTGATATTAATTAGATAATATCAATTCCATTCTATTTCTGTCTGGCTAAATTCAATGTTTTCAAGGCATCTGATCAGACGATACCACTTAGATTTTGAATGGGAATGCCCGGTCACTGTGCTACTATTGTCACCCAATGATTTAATTAGAAGTAAATATATATATATATATATAATTTATGTATGTATGTTTTTTTCATTTAGGAATGTGTGTGTGTATATATATATATATATATATATATATGTTTTTCATTTATTGAATGTGTGATTGTGTGTGTGTGTATATATATATATATATATATATATATATATGATTTATATATGTTTTTTTATCTATGACTGCATCTATATATATGGAATTTACGCATATGTATGCTTACATTTTTCATCTAAGAGTGTATATATATATATATATATATATATATATATATATATACGCACACACACATATATATATAGACACATATATATACCTATATATATATATATATATAGGTATATATACACAAACACACACATATATATATATGCACACACACACACACACATATATATATACTTATATATATACACACAAACACACGGACATATATATATATATATATAAGAAAGTTGAGATATTATTCCTTTCAGTGAATTATATTTTTCCATTTTTGAAAAAAATTACCTGAGGTTTAGATATTATTTGCTGTATTTCAAATTTTCAAAAAGAAAAATGATAATTAGATTTAATGAATTAAATTAACATTTTTATCAAAGAATTTCCAGGTCAGTGGAAAGAAAACTTGTTTTGTATGTGTTAGGTTTGAGCAAGCAGAATGGTGATACTAGTGGAAAGATGCACATATAATCAGCTTTAGTTCTTTGGAAGAATATGATCCTGACGTTTAAAGGTTTCTCTCATTTGTGAAGGACATAATTATTATATTACTTGTCTTTGTTTTATGAATTCTTTAACATGTCTGTCTTACACCCATAACATGTTGAAACACCAGTTCTTATACAATCACCAAAGTTAAGCAATGTTAAGCCTGGTCAGTACCTAGATAGTTGACCACTTGAGATAACCAGGTGGTGTAATGAATAACGGCCTGGTATTGCAGATATGAGAGCTGAATTCAAAGGTAAGTTGGGTTTCTCATTGGTGAGATATAAGTTCCACTTGAACAGCTTCTTCATCCCACAAATGCTTTTATACTCTGTAATTTTGATCTGAAATTTTCTCTGTATAATATTCAATTTATATAATAAATGAAGTGGCATCAAGGTACTGGAGATGGAAGCAAACATCATTTTATGTATGTCAGCCTGGTAAGATTATCTTGAATCTATCAATAAGGATTTTTAAAATAGATATTTGAGGGATTCTCTCTAATTACATGATAGGTTGAATTAGTAAGTTCATAGCTTGACACAGTAATTAACTGAAATTTTTATATCAAACTTTCAGCCTATAATTTTTTATGCAGAGAAGTGTTAGGTTAAGTGCATTGACAAGGGAGGTGATGACATTGAAAATTAATATATTTGTTATATAAAATTTTACTCCTGAGCTATCAGTGCCTGTTAGAGAGGTAGGCTAATTTTTATGTACCCATTCTTCAAATAAACACACCAATGACCGACAGTGCTCAATTCATAGAAGAGCTTTGCAGTATTAGCAGTAGTTAGTAGTCATTGTTTACGAACTTGCACTTTCCCTAAAAAGTGTTTGACTGGAATTAAATTTTATGGGGGCATATATATACAAGGTGCAATGGATAAATTGTCATATAAATTAAGCAAAAATAAGAATAACACTAATATCTCATTTTAACGGATATATTTACCAAAGTTGCATAAAAATATCTTGAAATAATAAAGAGTAAATTTATTTAATAAAATCACCATTGGCTTCAACCACACCCTCCAGTTGAATCTGCTGCAACTCTTCTGGACAGTCTCCTTTTTTAAGTTGGTGAATACTGCCATAATGCTTGCCTTCAGTTCATATTTGGTGTTATAAGGAGTTTTGTTGGACCCTCACTGAGCTGTGCTCCATACATAATAATCAAGGTGCTTGCAGTCTGGGGAATTAGGTGGCCAGTTTTAAGAGGTGATCTGGTTTCAGAATTTGTCTGACAGCAATGACTGGGTTCTCCTGCTTGTGTGGCATGGTGCAGAGTCCTGTTGCCAGACATAGCAGCCACCCTAGGACGGCACTACCTCCTCAAGGCACTCAATGTAGGCGTCTGCATTGAGTCTGAGGCCCTGTGGGAAGATGAATGGAGGCATAATATCGACATCACTAGCGAATACTCAAAACACCAACAATATATCATCCGATTCTTTCCAAATCCTTTGCACCGTCCTCAAATTGACACCCAAATACTCTGAAATGTTCAGAATTGGAGCTTCTGGTATGAATTCCAAGCAGTACAGCACACCGTTGCCAAATTTGTGGCAGAGCGAATTATGTCATGGTGCTTTTATCCTCACAAATGGTGTCCAGCTGACACTACTATACTGTGCAGTCAATAAAATCAATAACAAACAACATGCACACATGAAATAAGAAATATAAAATAACTACAATTTACCCATTGCATCCTCTGTTTGTGCATATATATATTGATGCTGATTGATGCTAACTTCAGCATCCCAACTCCAAAGTTTCATAGATAAACCCGTCTGTTCACTCATCAGGGTATGTGACAGCATATACTTCTCAATTTTTCTTTTTTATATGCACTTTGCATTAGTGCAAGTATTTTTTCATAGTGTATGTGTGATATATATATATATATATATATATATATATATATATATATATATATATATATATATATTTGTGTGTGTGTGTGTGTGTGTGAAACATTGCTTCTCGAGTGTTACCTGGTCTAACATGGCACCAGATTATAGCAGCACTGGCTGAGTTCATAAACAGATCTAACTTTCCCTACTTCTCTGACCCACAGTCACTAGGGTATATTCACTTCTGGCCATTGTTTCTGTATGTTTGGGTTGTTACTTCTTCATTACAGCTGACAGTCAATTTAGCAAATCTTTTATCATCGTTTCTCAGCCCACTTTAAGTTTTTGAAAAAGAGGGTGTCTGTCAAAGTCTGCCAGATCTCTGGAAATCGACTGTACTCATTGGATTACAACAGTATTATACATAACTTCTGCCAAAGAATAAGTCAATGATCTTAAAAACAAGTTTAATTTGATGTCAGCAATAGTCACTACACTTGATGCTGTGAGTGTAAACATTTGGGTAAACCATATAGGACTGTGGAGTGACCCTACTTATTTTCCTAAAAAGAAAATGCTGCTAGAAGATGCTCCCTAAGCCTATAAATAGGAAGTGGCATTCTCTGCCACTTTCTCTTTTCGTTTTTATTCTCTAGCTTTCAGATGTAGCTGCACATAGATAAGTAAGCTGCCACTGAGGTGTGCTCACTTCACTTGATCCTCTGTTGACATTTCTCTCACACATATGCATATATACAAACATGTGTCTATCACACACGTTTGTCACACTTACAACTACACAAACACCTTCAATAGGTTAAATGTTTTCTTCTTTCATATACCATTGTCATATCACATGCAACAGATTGGTGACCATGAGGTATTATTTTTTCTCCTGGATACACAAAACAGAAGACTGTATCAAGAAACTTATGCATTGTTTAAACACTTTTTCAAACTGGGAGCTAGTGAAGAAAAACTTTGACCAACTTCTACCTAACATCCTATGCATGTTGACATAAAAAAACTGCCAACAAAGATAACTTACAGTTACAAATTTGTGATTAGACATGATGAAAAGAGTAAAATCACAAATTTAAAATCTCTAAAACACATCTACACAACGTAAATATCTGGACAAGATGTTCTCCAAGTCAGGAAATATATTTTTTTTTACAAAAAAATCCCCAAAAATCCCTAATCACCATTTCACTTACTACTATGATGGTATGGTCAACAGGCAAGCAAGCAACATGCACCTCATCTCTACTGCTTTTTGCTTGATACTTTATCTCTCTCAGGCCATTGTGCCTGATTTTTTTCTTCAACCAACAGACATCACGAAAAAAGTTTTGCCAAAGCGAAAAATATGACTTTCATTATACAAGTTTGAGGCATGCAAAACACAACTTATTTTCTCCCAGAATGCAACACCATGGATGTCAACTCCATTTTCAGCTTTAAACAATACTGTTTCTCTTAGGCTCAACAGATGAAGGATGAAATAATTCCAAATGTTACCCACTGACTTTTTTCACTCTTCAAAGATGTTAACATGAAGAAAACTAAGAAATCTGCAAGTATGATTTAATAATCCATAGAGCTAGTTGTGTACCAGAGAAAAATCAACAATAATATCAGATATCTTCAAAAAGGAGAAATTTCACCAGAATCGCTCATCAGCTTTTCAAATCAAAGCTTCTTCTATTAAAGTTTTGTATGCCAGCATTATTCATGCACAGGAAACAAATTACACCTTCTAAACAAAATCAATTCAACATGGAGCATTGGAAAACAAAATTTTAATACCAACTGTTGAAAACTCTTTTTCCATACCATTGGCATATCTTCGAGGGTATGCTATGACTAACCCACTAGAGAATTATATAGCACCCTGATAACACAGTACTTCAGACATTTGCACCGACATGTTTAAACGCACATCACAACCACACTGTTCAACTCTTTTTCTTTTCCACCTATGAGGGACAAAACAAACATACACAAACTTTATGGACATATAGTCAGAATAAAATTCTCCCTATCTGGTACAGAGTATTGTGTAGTTCCCCACTTACTTTCATAAGAAAAATGCTGCTCCATAAGCCTATGAATAGGCAGTGACATTCTCTGTCACCATCTTTTTTCTTTTGTCCCTCAGAGACGGTAAGATGTAGGTCAAACAAGGAAGACATGTTCCCACTGGGGAATGTACGCACATGCACATATGCACCTTTCACTTCATTTTCTCCAGGACTTTCTCCGACATCAAACTACACAAATGCAAGCACGTTCTTTAGCCTTTAAATATTTTCTTCATTCATGTTCATTGTTTTGTAACATGCAACAATATGTATACCCTTGTTTTGTTAATATATACTTATCATTTATATATATATATATATATATATATATATATATATATATATATATATATATATACTAGCAGCATGGCCCGGCGTTGCCTGTGCTTGATTCAAAAATCGTACAACTCATACAGCAATTGCTATCACTTGACTTAAAATATTTTTGTCCTTCCTTACCTTTAAAGTAGTGCCCTTTGCTGTGCTGATGTTGCTACATGCCTTACTTCTTGCCTATCTCACACTTCAAATTTTTTCTAAGCACTAAACTAAACATTAAATCTGTTAGGAAAAAGAACTAAACAAAATGAACACAAAATGATCAGCTTTAAAAAAGGAATTGTGACTGGAAAAACTGAATGAAAAAAGAATGTTAACAACAAATACTTTTTCACAGCCAACCCAGTTCTGTGGAATCAGAATCAACGCTGAGTTTAAGCAAGCAAATGAGCCAATTAGAGTAAAGTGCCATGCAGATTTAAATTTATCCCACTTATGACGAATGCAGCTATCGATTTTTTTGCATGCTAGCATGCTAGTTAACATTCATGTCAGTCAGCTGTTGGCTCTCACACTGGCCAATAGAATCTTCCTGCCTATTCGTGGCAGCCAGCTATATGCTCTCACTCTGGCCAGTAAAAAATGGCTGCAAACTACATGAAAACTGGCATAGAAGCATGAAAAATCGATTATTTAAACTATCGATGGGAGTTGGAGAATGCAAAGTTGGTCTTGGCCTTTCTGCTAACTTGGAGCATGTGCATGTAAATTTTGGTGCAAATCCATCAAAAATTGCGAACGTGCATTCATTACACACACACACACACATACACACACATCCTGCCTATTATATATATATATATATATATATATATATATGTGTGTGTGTGTGTATGTAATAGTTTTGTTACTTCACCTTTTATTACCTGGACTCACATTCAAAGTTTGTAATTATTGTTGTGGAATAAATACACCAGGAGACAAGTATTTCCAACTAAACACTCATACAGCATACTCCTACAACAGAACCATTGGTTTAGGTATGTTCTCTGTACTAATGTTTGGCAAAATAGTTATTGCTGGAGGCCAGTGTCTTGGTAAAGTCTTGCTTCTGACACCTTTTTTTAACAACTCTTCCTCACAACTCTTCTGACAACTGGCAATGACTTTGTATGACTCCCTGCGACACTCCAACTCATTTGAAAAAACTCTCCTGTACTGATTAGTGACTACCATGCACCTGAATGAATAGGGGCTTCTGCCAAATTCTCCTCAGCCATAATTCATCCTGACTGG
>OZ010583.1:51070817-51143423 GCA_963932145.1 Acanthosepion lycidas
AGATATAGTTTGATTTTTTCTTGTTGATAACTCCAAAACGGAAGGTTTTATCATAGTTTAATTGTTAATTCAAGTTCAGCATGTTCATTTACATGGAAATATGACGATTTGGGAAAAATTTAATAGGTATTTAGCGTATGCTTAAAAAACAAATTTATCAACTAAACTACACTTTGCACATCCTATTTGATGTTCACTTTCCTTATCTTCCATACTAAGTTTGTTATAAACTGATTCATACATTTGAAAGGTTCAGTATTTATCAATTCCACATTCTGAACTATATGTGGAGAGCAATGATCAACCATGGTACATAAAAGTTGTTTGATAGCTTAACAAATCTGAATTGTATCCTCCTTAAGAACTATCTACACCCTAATTTTTTTGCCAAATACTGAACTGCTATATAATATCAATCCTTCTTTATGGCAGTGAATGCTGGACAACTTCCTCATAGATGAAGAGGGGACTTGAGGCAAAAGAGATGAAGGTCTACAGAAGGATGCTGAGATGTGTCGACAAACGAGAAAATCAAGTTTTATCTAAAAAGAGAATTTGTGTTCTCTGTGCTGTCAAAAAAGAAAATCAGAACCAAGATTGGGTTGACTCTAATCAGGCTTTGAAATATGATAATTGTTTGCACATCCCTACCAGTCTTGAACAATCACAACCCAGTAAAAACTCTTTGTGACTGAAGAAGGTAGTTGTGTGTTGCAAATTGTCATGTGGATTTTTAACCCTTTTAAATTAAAATTTTTTCATAATGAACATGCAAGATTGATTTTAACCCTTGGAATTATGATATTGGACAGCATCAGTGTATACTAACCTGAATCCCCTGAGTGATTGATTGGGGCCCTAGGCAGTGCTTTGTGACCCCCCCCCACTATCTTATCCATTTTCGTTTTTCAACCTACATATATACATTACAAATTAAACTTAGCACATTTGACTGTTAGTGTTAAAGGATGAAAAATGTTCATTCTGGGGTGTGGCTTTCTTTGTCCAAATCTGTGAATTTGTTTTGCTCATGCAAAGTCTCAAAAAACACTATACAAAATTCACTAATTTTTGTCCATGATGCTGAATGTGTTAAAATTGATAACTTTTTAAAAAGAAAAATCTCAAGTCAGTGTTAAAAATTGCTGCAAAGCATCATTGATCCATTTGAGATGGAATCATCTATTATGACATGTCTTTAATTTGTATTCAGATTTATTTTCAGTTTTTCTAGTTGAAATGTTCACCTATATTACATATGATCCATTATTGTACATGATTAGGTTACAATGAAATTTGTATTTTATCTGAATACTACCTTATAAAAATTGAGATGTAGTAGATTGGGAGGCCCTGTCTCATAGATTCCAGGGGCCCCATATCAGAGTCCAACTTCTTGGCACACTTGGTAAAAAGTGCTGATGGTGAGGATAGAAGATTTTTTTCCATCTCCAACAGACTTTCCAAACCATTTATTTATCAGAAGTCTGTCACTTGTTATGTGAAATGCTGTCTGATCCTTTAAGAATACTTTGACTAAAAATCAGAATCGCTCTTTTATGGTTAAGGGTACACTTTATCTGAAAGATGAAATAAGTCATAGATAGCAAGGTACTATACTTTAATGAGGAAAAATAAAACTGTTATGAAATTGTACAGATAAAGAATATTGTCAACAAAATACTGGAAAACTTTTTGTTATCAACCTAAAAATGTCAAAATATCTTGAACACTTAATGAGGAAAAAAAGGGACAAAATTACATTCATAGGACCTCCTGAAAACAAGAGGTACATATGGAAACAGGAAGTAACCCATGTAACAATCTTGTGTAAATGGATGACATAACAGGGATTATGAAGGATACTGAAAAGACAAAAATTGCTAAGAGCTAGAAAAGATAGGAAGTTGTGGAGAGCCATGATCAACCTATCTAACTAGCTTGAGTAAATGGATGGTAGAACAGGGACTGGGAAGGATAGTAAAAACACAAAGATTGTTTCAAGTTGCAAGAGATAGGAAGTTGTGGAGAGCGATGATTGACTATGTCCTGAAAGTCATCAATATATTTTACTTTATCATTTTCCTTTGCTGATTTTTATATAAATGCAATAATTTATATTAAAAGGGTTTCATAGGTATGCTAGCTGTTGCTTTTTTTTACACTAATGTTAACCCTGTACAAAGCACAAAATCTAGTCAAGGTAGAGGGTTACAGAATAAACTGTAGGGGTCACAGCTTATGAGGATATTTTGAGAAGATAACGGTTAACCCTAGACACAAACAAATTAAGATTGCAGTGATCTTGGAAGCATCCTCTTGAAAGTCAGTTCTATAAAGTAGAAGTTCATGGGAAGAAACTGTTTGGGTGCAGCTTCCTCCTTACCAATGGAATATGAAGTAAATGGAGATGAATACATGTACTCATATAAACACATCATTATGGTTTAATGGGTTGCAGACAATTATGAGTTTGATCCTTACTGAGTGCCCCATATTTGTTGCATCATGCCCTAACTAAACTATGTATAATATATAACTACTCCTATATATATATATTTATATAATATATATATATATATATATATATATATATACATACATACATATATATATATATATATATATATATATATATATATATATATATATTTGTGTAGTTATATATGTTTTTCAGTATACTTGTTTATTTTACATTCATTTTTTTATGTTGATGGATTTTATGTGTGTGCAAGCATGTATGAATATATGATTTGATTACTTGTTAATACATATATATATATCAACTATTTTTGCTCTTATATGTGTATATTTTTATTTTATATCTATATCTATTTTTAGTATGTGATATTTATAGGCATGTTAGTATGTATGCAAAAGAATGTGTGTGTAGATGCTATCAAGTAAGATTAGAGATCATGCCTACTGAAACCTTGCAGGGATAAACGACAAAAATGAAAATAATTGAAATGGCTTAAACTTTTACTCTTGTACCCACCCTGATAAGAAAATAATTTTTTTTTATTGAATGAAACTACATCTTCTTGCTATTGTATTTATTGAATTTCTTGTTTTGAACTGATTAGATTTGTAGACACTTAATTGAAAAAAAAAGTTAACCAACAAATAAATAAACCATGGTAGTTACTCCCCTTTTGAGGAGATTTTTTTTTAAACTTTGCATTTCTTTACTCGTGTTTTTTATTTCTAAAATACTGTTTACTTCACTGAATCAGTTCCATAAAAATGATTAGGAAGCAAAAAAGAAGAAACAGTCGAGAAGAAAAAAAATAAATTAAGGAAAGTAAAAAAAATAATCTACCAAGAGATTGTTAGATATTGAGGTTCTCAGATATTTAATCTTGATATGTGCATTAAATATTCAAGTAGATCTGGCACAAGGCTATCAGATATTGGGTGTAAAATATTGGTCATTTACAAATCCAGAGTTAGTTTTATACAATCCAATCTTTTTTCTACTTATCCCTTTCACCATAAAAATCACCAAAATGCCAAATGATATTCTTTATATCATTTAAATAACTTTCTCTCAATTCTAAATATGCAAATTTGTTAATATACTAAAACTCAGAAAAGGATGATAAGATAAGCAGATTTAAAGCAGTAAAAAAAGATGGAAATATAGTTACTTAACAAATAGAACATAAGAGTATCAAAACTACTTTCAGTTTATTTTTCAGGAAATGTTTGTGCTGTGTTATCAAATATATGTGGGGTGCCCTTGGTGGTATTTGGCTGTCAAAAGCAGATAATTACCTAAGCATTTATATTAAAAAAAATAAAGATGAATAAGGAGAAGTCAAAAAAAAGGAAATATAGTTTTATTTTCTAGAAAGTAAACATGCAAGCAAAATGTAAAAATTTGTTACATGCTATCTCTCTGGCCCTGAAAAGCTGTTATAAAAAGTGTCTTTACTCACAAGTCTGGAGTATCATATTTCAAAAGGATGTCTGTAGTCATAAGTATAAAAGTCATCAATATATTTGACTTTATCATTTTCCTTTGCTGATTTTTATATAAATGCAATAATTTATATTAAAAGGGATTCATAGGTATGCTAGCTGTTACTTTTTTTTTACACTAATGTTAACCCTGTACAAAGCACAAAATCTAGTCAAGGTAGAGGGTTACAGAATAAACTGTAGGGGTCACAGCTTATGAGGATATTTTGAGAAGATAACAGTTAACCCTAGACACAAACAAATTAAGATTGCAGTGATCTTGGAAGCATCCTCTTGAAAGTCAGTTCTATAAAGTAGAAGTTCATGGGAAGAAACTGTTTGGGTGCAACTTCCTCCTTACCAATGGAATATGAAGTAAATGGAGATGATTTGCCACCATGAACATGATATGAAGGGTGTTAGATGTGAAGGTTCGAGTTGTTGGGACTAAGGAATGTAACGTATTCAAATGAAATCAACAAAACCCAAAGAAAGTTCTGTAATGTTAATGGTCCTGACCTGGCATCTTGACTTCCACTACTGTGAGATGACTGTGTCTTTTCTATAAATATTTTTGTTGTTCTAATGAGCTTTCCTTCATTTTTTACAAAATCCACTCAAGGTAGTAGGTTACAGAGTAAAACGTAAGGGGTACTATTTATGAGGATATGTGGAGAAGATAACAGCTAACCCTAGATTAGAACAGGTTAAGACTTTAGTGTTCTGGAAAGCATCCTATTGGGAGTCGGTTCAACAAAGTGGCAGTTCATGGGAAGAAGCTGTCTGAGAGAAAATTGTATCACACCAGTGGAATAGGAACAGTGGTCTGCTACAACGTGTGTAGCATGGAAGTTCTTAACAATGAAGCTTAGAGCTGGCAGAAGGTAAGGAATGTAGTTTGTCTGAACACTTTCCATGAAAATAGCAAGAGGCTTGCAAAATTTCATATGTGAAAAATGAGTTGTGGGGTGGAAAATAATTTACCACTCACAAAAATGCATAGACACTTTTGAACACTATCAAGACAGGTTAGAGAAAACGATGCAGGCTCCTGTGCATATATGACAGACGTACTCCATTTTTGGACTGATCTGGCTCTTGTAAAGTTAGAGGGTAGTAGGAGGAGTCAGGTACTCACTGGAGCAATACAGAGAACCAACCATTTTTCCAGTATCTTTACCAACAGATGATATGTACAAGTTCTACTTGATATCTGGGTTGAGCTTAAGTCTCAACAGGGGCCTAAGGCATCGGGCCTCTTTGAGAGAATACCTGTTAATTGCGATAGGCAAAAATTCAGAATCTGCTTAGCTATGGTTTCTGTAAAAAGTAGATTTTTATAGGGTGGAGTTGCCTAATTCCAACCAGTTTTGAGTTCAGTGTTGTCTTTCTCCTAGATTGGTTGCCAAGCAAATTTAAAGAGCCCGGTCTGCTCTGCTATTAACCCCTAGATTGGTCAGGCAGTAATGGATTTGCAACTTTCTAAAGATATTTGTGTGAAAATGAATGCACTTTTAAACAGTACACGTACACACACACTCTCTCTCTCTCTCTCTCTCTCTCTCTCTCTCTCTCTCTCTATCTATCTATCTATATATATATATATATATATATATATATATATATATATATATATATATATATATTAAGAGAGAGAAAGGGGAAGCTAATTAACTATTTATTTATTAATAGATTTGTCAACAGAACAAAAACAAAGAAGGTGGAGGGAGAGAGAGAGAGTAGAAAATTACTGTTTGCTATGAAAATGAATACACTTTTAAACACACACCTTCTCTCTCCCTATATATATATATATATATATATATATATATATATATATATATATATTAAAAGAGAGAGAGGGGAAGGTAATTATTTATTAATAGATCTGTCAACAGAATGAAAACATGAAAGCTACAGTGAGAAAAAGAGAGAGAGAGAGAAGGAGAAAATTGGTGTTTACTATAAAAATGAATGCACATTTAAATACTCTCTCTCTCTTCCTCTCCCTATATATATATATATATATATATATATATATATATATATATATATATATATATATATTGAGAAAGAGAGAGAGAAGAGAAGAGAAGGTAATTATTTATTTATTTATTAATAGATCTGTCAAGAGAATGAGAACATGAAAGGTGGAGAGAGAGAGAGAGCGAGAGCGAGAGAGTGAAAGTGAGAGGAGAAAATTGGTGTTTGCTATGAAGAGAATGTGAGATAAAAATAATGATAATCTGGTAGCTAAGAGTAAAATTTGATAAATAAATAGACAAAAAAAAAAGTAAAAATAAAAATAGGTAATTTTATTTCCTGTCAACAGAACAGTTGGAAATCTGCCCAGAAATAGCGGTTGAAATGATGACTGATTCAAGTTGCAAAGTGGTTGGTCTGAAGGCAAATCCTTGATCTCAAAATCATATCGACAATAAAAAATAAATGTGAAAAAGGAAGAAGGTAAATAGTAGAGTGCTGCACATCAAATGGGGAAAAATTAGTCAATTGAACTTTCCACTTTCTTTCTACTTATTTTCTGATTCTTGAAAAAAAAATTCATTTAGCGTTACATAAACAAAATTAAGCTTAATAGTCAAGTGAAGGACTGTCATCATCATCATCCTCATCAATGTTATCACCATTTGCATGGTCATTATCACCATAGATATTGGAATCACAAGATTGTAGAAACACATCTGCCACTAATACCATCCCAAATATTAACGTTTATTTTTTCTTATGCTCAGATTTACCATCACCTCTGCTGGTATCTTCAGTTTTACTTTATTTATTGCTTTTATTTTGATGCCTTGCATGGGGAACATTTATAACTACTGCCACAGCTGTTGCTGAAACCAACTCTGGATGTCATCATCATCATCATCTATACCAAAAACATTCTTCTGTCATCATTATCAACATCATATGTATTAGAATGATTTTCAATTTCTGTATCAGCATCATCATTTATAATAGAACCATTGTTAATTTACCCATCATCACCATCATCATCATCATCATCATCAGAACTATTTATGATTCTGTGTTGATTATGATGATAATCATCAGCATCATCAATACAAGAAACATTTTTCGATTCCTGCATTATCATCATCTATACCAGAATAATTTTCAGTTTTCTGTCATCATGATCATCATCTATACAAGAGCCATTAATTAACTATCCATCATCTTCATCATCATCAGCAATATAAGAAACATTTTTGATTTCATCTTTATCATCAATACCAGAGATATTTTCAATTTCCCAATCATCATCATCTATAGAAAAGCCATAAGAACCATTTTCAATTCCATTATCATCTATAACAAACACATTTTCAATTTTTCCATCATCCTCATCGATACCCGAGCTGTTTTTAATTACTCATCATCAGATCCATTTTCAAATTCATTATAATCATCATCTAAACCAGTGTCATTTTCAGTTTCCCAATCGTCATCTATACCATAACCATTTTCAAATTCCCTATCATCATCATCCATATTTTTGCCCATCATCACCACCATCATTCCATTTTTCATATCTCGATCATCTCCCTTTATTATTATTTTGCAATCTTGGAGGGCTGTGTTACATTTTTTCCCCTCTTATCCAACTTCCAACAGTGCATTCTCCATTTTTATTGCTTTAAATTAGCATTCATTTTGTTTATTTTATTTTTTTGTTTTAACTTTTTGATTATTGGATAATTCTTGCAGTTCTTAAAAAAAAAACTTTTCTCTTAAAAAATCAACCTAATTATTCAAGAACTTTCTATCTACATTATGACGACAATTTTTCTTATGCTTATCTACAAGCTTACATGAGTACATATACACATTTCATGTATTATATATGTTATAATACATGGTGTATATATTTGTGTCTGTTTGTTTACTAGTAAGCACTTACATTCATAAATTTGCTTCATATATATATATATATATATATATATATATATATATATATATATATATGTGTGTGTGTGTGTGTGTGTGTGTGTGTGTGAGTGTGTGCATAAACAAACATACATACATTTATATGAATAAAATTTTATACATTTTAAATCTGTGTGGCATTGTATAAGAATATATGCTTTCCTCCATTGGTATAAATAAATATTGATGCTCTCTGAGTGAAAAGATATGCACATGCATATATAATCTCTGTAGATGCACACATGTTTATGCATCTTAATGCTGTCTTTTCTCAACACTTTTGCTGCATGTCTGCAATTTCTCCCTTCTCATTCCACTTCAACATTTCAAACCCATTTTAGGGGCTTCTTCTTAATAATCCTGTTAATATAAATTTTTTTTATCAAAATATTTTTACCCTCTTCTACAAAGTTGCTGTCAAAATTCTTAGTGATCTAAAGTAGCTCAAAATTTGCCTTTTATAATTAGTAGTTATTTGGTGGCATTAGTTCCAAGCAATAATTTTGGGATTGTCCTCTTCAAGTGGTCCTTCATTTTAGCATTGATCTCTTCAGTGAACCACTTAAAGTTCACACACACAATGTATGTATGTATATATATATATATATATATATATATATATATATATATATATATATATATATATATATATGCAATAATAAACCAGTTCTATAAAGGTAGGTAATCTTAAGGAACCTATTCTGCTTATTTTCTTTTCAATCTGAGAATGGAAACAAATCACTTTACAGTATCAAAAAGAATTAAACCATTTTGATAATTTAATAGAAAATATTTATTTATTAAGATATCTCCAGATTGAAATACTGTTCCCATCATATTTCTGTTCAGAAGTATGATGGGTTTTTCACTCTAATATCATCAGGTCTGTTATTGTTTCTTAGCCACATTTGAATAGAATTGCTACAATCCCAAAGTTCCAATGGAAGACCTATTAAATTTATGACTAGAATATTTAAATTTTGTCAGAATATTTTCATCACAGAAAACCTCTTCAGCCTCTGCAGAACTTATAAGAATAATATTAATTATATTTTTAGCTATTAAATGTCAGCTATTAATATATAAGTTTATTTTCAGATAATCCAACAACTGATTCACTAAGCTTTTATAATTTTAAGAATAGATTCAAGTGAACCATTAAGATGCCACCACTATATATATATATATATATATATATATATATAGTTCTTGGGGAAGCCACTCTCAGGATTTTTTTAAAAAAATGTTATAATTTCACCCCAATAAAGGAAATAAAGCTACTAAGACACAAAGGGTTACTGAGTGTGAGAGAACATAAGAAAACGAAAACATTATTAAGGAGAGAGAATGATAAAAGAACAGGAATTGAGAAAACAAAAGAAAACAATTAAAATTTTAATGATCAGATTTGACTGGGACACAAGAAGCTGAGAGATGAGAGTTCTAGAAGCAAGAAGTGCAAAAGAAGAAACTCTCAGCATAGAATTTGGGTGACAATTGCGTAAAAAACTCATTTCAGGCCAGAGGAATGTTCTCTTCCAAAAGGGCTTTATGATATATTCAATATATATATATATATATAACAATAATAATAAAATTATCCCATTATTGCATAAAGTATTCATAAAAATTAATGCATTTTGTTATATTTAGTGTATTTTAAATATTAGGTAATTGCCTCTTTAAAAAACTGAATGTCATGATCTAATGGGTTAAATAGTTTCAACATCCTAGCTTAGTTAAGGGGCTAATTAAAGTAATCTAAATGATCACCAAAAACTTTTGGCTCGTAGTATGTGTATATATATATATATATATATATATATATATATATATATATATAATTTAAAGAAAAACAGACCACTTTAAGGCTGCATATAATAATTTATTTCACCAGAGATTTTGATTTTCACTGGATCATCAGACATCCATTTCAAAAGGTGAAACGAAAAATGAAATTAAAATTTACATGTCAGGAAATAGACTCCTTGATGTTATCAGTCTGATAACATCAGGGGACAATCTCAGTGTGCAGCACCTTTGGATAGTGCCTGAAAAACCATATATATCATGGGTTGATCCAAGCCTTGTGAGTGAAATTGGGTAAACAGAACACTTAGGGACCATCAATAGCTGTGCTAGCACAAAATCACAAGTCATTTGGGCTGGCCTTGTTCAAATTGTTGATAATGCTAGATAACTTGGTCTCTCCCAGAAACTGTAACTAAGGTCTGCTCAGCATGGTTTCAATATAAATCACAGGCTGGCTCTGTGAATGTTGAACAAACACAAATGTGCCTGAGCAAGCATCTGTAATAGGGATTGGCTAGACACCCTAATAGATGCGTATCCTCAAATACAAGTGGATAGCTATTATATATATATACATATATATATATATATATATATATATATATATGAGAATATGATATATAAACGTTATATATCAGACTAATGACGGATAGTTGAATAACAAAATGGAAATCATACTGTTACACAATTCATTCTTAGAAAAAGGCTTCTGCATATTATATAATATTTCTCGCAGTAGAGCTGTATACCGGTAAGAAGAGAAATACAACAAACATCAGTTTTATTTTAGGTATATATATATATATATATATATATATATATATATATATATATAATGTTTTCTTATACAAATTTGTATGATTGTATATACATAATTTTGTATTTAAATATATAGTATGTTTATGTATTTTATAAAAAATAGCTGTGTGTATGCATAAATACGTGCATATGTCACTTAATTGATTGATATTATATTTAGTACCTCAACTCCAGAGTTTCATAGACAAACCATTTTTGTAAATATTCAGTTCACTCATCAGGAAGTTTCAACAATTAATTGGCATTTTTCTAAATTTTCGTTTTATATATATTTTTTTAATCACCTTACCTCAAGCATTGGGTTACAGAGAGTGAAAGTGAAAGAAAAGACTGAGTATAAGTGGATAGAGAAAAGGATAAAAGATGAATGGGATTCAAGAAGATAGCAGCAGGCAATTAACATTGCATTTAAATTTTTGAAGATCATAGTTATCAGGGAAGTAAGTAAATGAAAGGGAGTTCCACAGGTGGGAAGTGCAAGAAAAGAAGCAAATAGAGTAGAAGTGGAAGTTATATTTAGCTATTTTAGCAGTAAAAGTGTGGGACTGAAATGCCAATCTAGTAGCACACTTAACTTCATGTATTGGGGCACCAAGGAAAGAAGCTTGTCAGAGTAGTTGCCATGAAAGTATCTGTAAAAAAGACAGAGGGAAGCCATGTTACGTTGGTTAGAAATTTAACTGAAGTTGAGATGTCAAACCAGGATCGATTCCATTGCAGATCCTTCTTTGGATTTTGTCACTAACCTCAAGATGAATGGCAGGTAATGCAACAGTATTAAGTGCACGTATGAATGGTAGATTTGAAAATGTGCAAGATGGACTCTGATGAGAAAGACTTTCTAGCACAACACAGTGACCCAACTTTCCTTGCAATAGCTGCAGCTAGTGATTTGATGTAGTCATTCCACTTCAAATCAGTTGAAAAAGTGAGGCCAACAAGGCTCAGTATGTTGCTCTCAACAAGTCTTACATCAGCCATGCTGATGATGGACAGGAATGAGAGCAGTTTTGTTTTGGAGGCATTAAAATTTACAAGCCATTTCCTGCCCCAGTTAACCACTGATTGGAGGTCCTTTTCAAGAGCTTTGATTGATTTTCCATTGAGACAGGAGTAAATGGTAGTGTTATCTGCATAAATGCCTCTTTAGAAACTGATGACATTAAGAAGATCCTCAAGAAGTTCAAAACCAGCATAGGACCCAGGATAGAGCCTTGGGAGATACCCACATTCATGTGAAAGCATCTGGACGTAGCCCATTCAGATAGACTTTAATTTCACAATTTGATTGGAACAATTGGATTGTCAAAGAGTAGAGGTAAGATGCTTAACCACTTCAACATTGATTAAAGCTTTGAATACTTTACCGAAAAGTGATAGGAGATTAATAGGCTGAAAAAGGGATTAGAAAGTTCTCCAGAATTCTTAAAAATAGTAACTACAGAGAACTTCCAGCAAGCTGGAAAGCAGAAAACAGCAATCCAGCAGTTGTAGAATTTGGAGAGGACATTTTGGGAGCACATTTCTTTAGGCCAACGATCGGGATCCCACCACCTCCACTTGACTTATGGGAGTCTAATTTAGAAATTATATCTATCTATCTATCAATATATATATATATATATATATATATATATATATATATATATATATATGGGGGATTGCAGTAAAGTTCTTGAATTGGCTCAATTTCTAAATCAGCATTTCAATGACCAAACATCAAAATATTTTTTGGGGAAGTAAGAGTAGGTTGGGCCTGAACTTTTCAGCACCCCTTGTACTCACACACACACTCACATGCTTGTTTCGTGTTTGAATGCAATATCTTCAGGCCATGTGTGATATATTAGTTAGGATAATACAATAAATCAGAAGTACCTGCCCTGTCTACCCATGATACCCAACTGACCAGCATGTATAAAAAGTCAAGCCACACTGAGGTTAAAGCACATTACACAGAATTCTTCCATTTTGTCTTTCAGTCATCTCAAATTATTCTGATAAATAGAAATATTATTTTCCCATATATATATATATATATATATATATATATATATATATATATATATATATATATATATATATATAATAGTGAGCAAAACATGTATGCATACATATATAGATAATCAATATTTTAATGCATGCCTGTATATTTATCTCTATATTTATACCTTGAATTTATAGAGAGAAAAAATTATATTATAAAAAAATTATTTCTTGCATGCATCCATATTTGTAGTGGCATGTCTTTATTAGGCTGTTTAAGTACATTGAAGGATTGACCAAAGAGATAGGCATGTGGTGGATTAGATAGGCTGACATCAAATAAAACTGTTACATTTTTTTGATGGATAGAAAAAAAAACAACACTCATAAAAAGGCCATTTTCTTAAGAGAGAAAGAGATGTGGAAATGAAAAACTTGTAACTAAAGTTCCAAATAGACAAGAAAAAACAGAATTCATGTTGAAGGTTTTTAAGCACTATCAAAGGAGAGAAATCCATCTGAAAGCTTTGAAGAAATATTTTTTTGGAGGAAATATTCTTGCCTTTAACCAAGTAGGTTTTATTATCAGCTCATATGCTGGTTGAAATTAGAGAAAGAAATCTAACTAAAATCAATAACCAACTGATTGTTGATAAGAAAATATATAATATTTAGGTAAGTAAATTTTCCTTGAAAGCTTTTTATTATATATGTTAACATTCTGATGACGTCAGGCCCTTCACCAAACTTGATTTGTGGGTTGGTATAATGTAGTAGCCAGTTATAAGACTTTTCTATTCATTATGATAGCATTCTAGATTCTGTCTGTATAGAAGTTTTGGATTTGGTTAGTCAAAAAGATCATTCACTGTCATTAAATGGCATTAGGAGCATTTAGTTTTAAATAACATGATTCAATAAAATCATTTTTTATTTTACAGTGACAACAGATTAAAATTAAATGGTACAAACAGTGGAATTTTACTCCATCTGTTCTTTCTCATATTTGTATATATATATATATATATATATATATATGCAAGTATTTTATATATACATATAAATATGCAAGTATTTTATATATATATATATATATATATATATATATATATATATATATATATATATATATATATATAAATATGCAATTTTATTTATTTATATATATATATGTATATATATATATATATATATATATATATATATATATAATAAAGTACTTCATAAAGTTTATAATTTAAAAAACAAGGATCATAACATTCATAGAGTGGTTAGTGGGTTAATGCATCTTTAAAATTTAGTTAGTGAAGTGAATTCACCATTTTATATCATTAACGTTACTAATTTACCTTTTGTATGAATAATTCATTGGAATATAAATTCAACTGCACCACATATTTGATATATATATATCAGTGTACATTAAAATTTGAGAAATTTCTAAACAATTACTGGAATTATTTTTAATCTAACATTTTTATTTCTTCAAACATTATTGTAGTGGATACTCATATTTTTTTTATTTTGGTTTTAAATAATGGGTATTATGTCTCATGATCTGTGCATCTGAGAAATCTTAATATAGATAATGTTCACTCTGGTAGAGTTCAAACATGCATCCCCCTTTGTAAGAGAAAGCACCATTTGATCCAGGATGCTTTACTGCTTGGCTACAGAGAGTATCAAAGTTCTAATTTCTATTTTTAAGGGAAGCACACTTTTTCATTCAGTTTATTTTTCTCGAAATCCCATATCTGCACAGTTTCATAACAGAGCAATTTTTAAAGAATAGACATATTTTTAATAAATGTTATTATTTACTTCAAACATTTGTTATTTTGGATACTTGTATTTGAAATAGACACTAATTCTTTAGAAATTGCTTTGATTATGTTTCAGATACAAAAATGATCAGACGTGTGTATTCAAGAAAGATAACTTAGTAAGGCGGGTTCACTTTCTCTAAAAGAAAAAATAAACTCTTGTTGTACTGTGATGCTCTTTGTAGCCGAATGTTAAAGCACATTGGATCAAATGGTTGTTTCTCCTACAAAAGGAGACACAGTTTCAATTCTTGCCAGAGAGCACATTTTCTTTAATATGCTTTTTCAAATGTGCAGACCAATAGATGTAATGCACACTGTTTAAAGAAAAAAAAACAGGGTGTTTATTTCAAACATGTTTATACATTAATAATAACAAGTAATAAAAATATATTAGTGTTCACTTTTATTATTTGCCAAAATGGTTTTTATTATTTAATACTAAAATTACATAGGTTACTCAGATCAACAGGCACATGAAGATGTGAAGAGAACACAATGGCTGAATTAGTTCAAATGTAAACAATGATGGCTTTTAATCCTAGAAATTAATTGAGAAACTATAAGACTGGTCAAATTTGATAAGAATTAAATCTTCAAATAAATGAAAAAGCTTTTGTCAAGCTATTTAAATTGTATAAAAAAATGGCAATAGTGTTGAAGTGTTTTCCTTATATTCTATTCACCGTTTTTCTGATAGTTTTTTTTATATGATAAGAAAAGGGAAATAAATACGAATTGACAAAGACTTTAAAT
The DNA here is from genome assembly GCA_963932145.1 of Acanthosepion lycidas. Classification (NCBI taxonomy): domain Eukaryota; kingdom Metazoa; phylum Mollusca; class Cephalopoda; order Sepiida; family Sepiidae; genus Acanthosepion; species Acanthosepion lycidas. The sequence goes on from OZ010583.1 coordinate 51,085,925, forward strand.
ATTGAAAAGTTTTATTTATTTTCCTTTATAAGTCATTAGTATCAAAACAAGATGAAGAAACTAATGAAACTTATCTTTGAAAATCTAATTATTTATTAATAACACAAATAAATTAATTCTTGGTTCAATCTCACTAAGAAACAGAAATCTATTTCTCTAGGATAGAGACACATACAATTACTTTTTATTTGTTTATTTGAATAAATTGGTGAAAAATGCAGCACCAAAATTCAAACATGCATTGGACGAGTGAGAGAGGATTCCCAAAAGCTAAGCAAAGTACTGAGAAACAAGAAAATTATTAAAAAAACAAGAATATAATGGTGGATTGCTATGATATATCCATCCTGCTAAGAAACCACATGTCCCCATCTACTCTACAATGACTCTGTAGGGTTAACATAGAACATTTTTTATATATATATACATATATATATATATATATATATATATTTGAATATATTTGAAACGGTACAGAAGCGTATTAAGGCATTAAAAACAAGAAATTTTGAATATATTTGAAACGGTACAGAAGCGTATTAAGGCATTAAAAACAAGAAATTTATATATATATATATATATATATATATATATATATATATATATATATATGTATATATATATATATATATATATATATATATATATATATATATATATATATATATATATATAAAAGCATTTCACCCCAAGCAAGGCGGGAGTGCCACTAGTACACAAGGGGCTACAGAGAGTGTAAGAAAGGGAAAAGACTGGGTATAGTGGGGGTTAGGGGTATCTGGTTGAGGAAAGGATAAAAACAAGAATGGAGGAGGATAAAAAGAAGAACAGGGAGATCAAGGCAACAGAAGATGTTGATTGACATTACATCTAAATCTTTGATGATTATAGTTATCAGGAAAGCGAGTAAGAGGAAGAAAGTTCCACTGTTGGGAAGTGTGAGAGAAGACACTGTTCAAGAAGAAAAAGTGGTTACATTTAACTGTTCTGACATTAAAAGGGTGGGACTGAGATGCCAACCTAGTAGCATGCTTAAATTCATATAGTCATGGCACCAGGGAAAAAAGCTTGTCAGAGTAGATGCCATGAAAATATTTATAGAAAAGACAGAGAGAAGCCACATTACATCAGTGAGAAGTGACTGGAGTCGAGACTCCAAGTCAGGACCAGTCATATTGCATATCCGTCTTTGGATTTTGTTGAGAACCTTTATATGAACAGCAGGTGTCCCAGACAATATATGACAACAGTATTCCATGTATGGATGAATGGTTGATTTGTAAATGTGAAGGATGGACTCAGACAAAAAAACCTTCTGGCATGACATAGTGAACCAACTTTCCTTTTGGTTGATGCAGCTATTGATTCAATGTAGTTGTTTCACCTCAGGTCAGTGGAAACCATAAGACCACAAAGGTGCAGTGAGATGGTCTTGGGGAGATGAGCATCAACCATGCTGATAGGAGGAGGCAGGGAAGTTTATCTCCGGTGAGTAAATGCAGTTTCATTTTGGATGCATTAAAATTCACAAGCCATTTCCTGTCTCAATCAGCCACAGATTAGAGGTGCTTTTCAAGACCAATGGCCAGGTTGTATATATATATATATATATATATATATATATATATATATATATATATATATATATATATAGGGTGCAATAGGTAAATTTTCACCATTTTATAATTTGAATTTTGTGCATGCCTATTGCTTGTTTTTGATTTTGTTGACTGCACAGTATAGTAGGGTCAGTTGGACATTGTCTGTCAGCAAAAAGTGCACCATGAAATAATTCCGTCTGCCAGAAATTTGAAAATGGCATGCTCTCCTGCTTGGCATTCATGCTGGAAGCTCCAATATGAACATTTCAGAATGTTTGGGTGTCATTCTGAGGACAGTGCAGAGGATTCAGAAGGAGTTGGATGAGTTTAATGGTGATTATGAAAGTACAGCAGCTCAGAAAACTCACTCTGATCATTCTGATAAGAAAAGAACTCCCGAATTAGTTGGTGAGGGCCTCAATACAGAGTCCTAAATCAAATACCTTGAGGAGGTAATGCTGTCCTGGGTCAAGAGATTGACTGTTGGAAGACCCTATATCTGGCAACAGAACTCATGCCACACATGCAGGAGAACCCAGTCATGTCTGTCAGACAATTTCTGTGACCACATCACCCCATTTGACCACCTAACTCCCCAGACTGCAACCCCATTGATTATTATGTGTGGGCTGCAGTTGAATGAGAGACCAACAAAATGCTTTGTAACACCAATGATGAACTGATGACATGGATTATGGTAGCATTCACCAGCTTAAACAAGGAGACTATCCAGAAGAGATGCAGGAGATTCTGAAGTAGTCTGGAGGCCTTGGTTGAAACCAATGTTAATTTTGTTGAATAAATTTACTCTTGAGTGTTTCGAGATATATTTGTGTAATTTTGTTAAATGTATCTGTTAAAATGAGATGTCAGTGTTATTTTCATTTTTGCTTAATTTAGATGACAATTTATCCATCGCAGCCTCTATATATTATAAAAAAAAATTTATAATTGTATATTGTGTAATACAATGTCTCCTAATGTTAATATTGTGTCATGTCTTGTTTTTCCCTGTGCTATTAAATTTTGACCAGAACCAGTTTAACACCAGTTTACAGTGAAATCACAATAATATTTATATTTAGATGAGTGAAAAAGGCATTCGCAAAGTTAAGCAAGATGTTGAGAAACAGAAAAATTTATTAGAAACAAAGAAAAGAGTTCTGGATTGCTATGTGATATCTATTGTATTAGGTTGGTGCAAAAATAATGACGTAATAATGTCGTTTTTTGACGTATTTTTTTACGTCAAAAAACTACACTATTACGTCATTATTTTTGCACCAACCTAATATTATATGGCAGTGAATGCAGGAGAATCTTCCCACGGATCAAGTGAAAACTGGAGGCAGCTAAAATGTGGTCCTACAGAAGGATACTGAGAATTCCATAGACAGATTGAGTAAGCAACAAGGAAATCTTAAAGAAAATGGCAGTAAGAAGAATGCTTATGCTCAGAATCAGAAAGAGATAGTTAAAATTTCTTGGGTATTTAACGAGGAAGGGTGGGCATATTGAGGTTAAGAAGAAGGTAGATAGCCATTCACCTGATGGGCTTGTATGAATGGATGGTGGAACTGGGTCAAGTTGTAGGGTTTGGCATTAGCCCTAGTGAAAGTGTTTATGGTTAAACAAGATGAAGGTGGCTGGGGAGAGTCATGTTCGCTCAACACCTGATTTTTCATACTTGCATACTGCTTTTTCTAGAGGAATGCGTAGCATGGTTATTGCAACAAAGTTGATTTTTAACATTGATAATATTTAAATGTCAAGAAAAAGTGTATTTAACACAAACTTACAACCCTTTAGCTAGAGTGAAATTGTTTTTGAGAATTGACACTGCAATGGAACATTATTCCTTGTAAAGTATGGTTAATACGTTACAAAAACAATGTCTGCAAAAAATATCTCTTCAGACACACAAAAATGGGGCAAAGTTTTCGCATTTCATCCATCTTTATTAAAAATATATAATTACAGACAAAAGTTTTGTAATGATTAGTTAGCCATCATATCAAACACAAAGTTAAGAGGCTCAGTTTAAATCACCAATCTTTTTCTACTTAGACTGTGTACTCGTCTGATTATCTTTATTTTCACTGAAATGTATAAATATATATTCATTTTTTTCCAGATATTCTATATGGGATTTTGAATAAAAATTATTTCGAAATTTGGGAGATTATAAAAATAATATATACTTAAGTAATTAGTATTTCACTTCATTTAATCTACCCATCTATCTATCTACATTATATAAAATTTTGTGACTTCTGTTTGTCTGTCTATCTGTCACTCTCTCTAAAATAGTCATATTAACTATTGAAACCAAATTTTGGGTAAGAAGTGCAAACAGATTTAATGATTAAAATAACAAATACTTCTTTAATAAAACTTAAATATTGTTTTTTTCATATCTTTTCTTTAAGTTTTTATATATATATATACAAGAATCCAATTTCCAATTCACCCTGCATTTGAAAAAAACTATAAACAAGTCACAAGGCCAAATGCTTCAGAAAATTGGAATTGGGCTTCAGAAAGAAATATTTACACATGGTCAGTTACGTGTTGCATGCTCAAGAGTAAGAAATCTTAAAAGTTTGTACTTCACTGTTAAAAAGGAGAAAGAAAAAGAAGAAATTTCTGTCTTATGAAATTAAATTAAAGAAATTATTAAACTGTGAAGTAGGATTTTTGTTAAAGTATTTTTCAAGTCTTTTCTTCATCTGTGAGGAGATTGTTCAGTATTCACTACTATATAGAAGGACTGATATTATGCAAATATTTAGTACTCTTTTCTTTGTTTCTAACAAAATTTATTACAGCCTAAAGAAATGAATTTTAATATTAATCTTTTTTAACCAATGATAAAATCATTGAAAAGTCAATTTAGACATTCTGATTCAGCTAGTCTTTATAAAAACCTAAAATTGCCGTTAAAATCAGTGATTAAACAACATTAGAAGTAATAATATTGATAAAAAAATCTGTCTTAATCCTCAAAAAGAAATGCAGAATATACATTGTATTCAACTGTCGCTGAAATACACAAAATACTTTTCTTTTCAAATACGAATCCTTACATGGATACAGTGACCATGGATACAGTAATTTCATTCATTCTTACTTTTTTCTGTTCATGAAATGAGACATACCTATCAAACTCAAATGGCCATACTTATCCACCATCATGAAACATCAGTCTATACTGTCCATTCTAACTGCTAACACAAATATTTAAACAGTAAACAGATTACAAATAATCTTTTTTTGTTGATGTTCTGACATGAAAAATCCATTTTGTTGATGTTCTGACATAAAGTTTTATTTATTTTGTTCACCAATTTATAATAGTTTTAAATATTCCACAATTTGTAAAAGAGGTTGCATGAACCATATTGACTTACTTTATCTTCTTTTACAGATTTATATGCACATTTGACATTTTCACTGCTGCATTATGTTATAGCATTGTTGCCTGGTTGTACTGGCTCACATTGAGAAAAGCAAGAAATCACTACTTACTGGAAAAAAAAAAACAATTATAAATTTCTCATTTTCATTTTGAAGTTAATTTTACCAGAATGTGAAATGAAAGTGAAAAAATTATAGTTGTTTATTTCCAGTAAATATTAGGTTGGTGCAAAAATAATGATGTAATAATGTCGTTTTTTGAAAAATACGTCAAAAAATGACATTATTACGTCATTATTTTTGCACCAACCTAATAGTAGACTTAGATGATATTTCCAACATATAATATTATAAAATATGTCAAAAGACATAATGTATTTTATGCTATTATATGTCTATACTGGTTTGGAATTAGCACTAAGCATCAGTTAGATTATGACGCAAATGTTAGCATATGACATTTCATGGTATGTCTTGAAAAGGTATATATATGTTGACAACAGACAATGTAAATTTCTTAAAGATATGTCTTGAAAATATATATCCATGCTGACAGCAGGAAATATCAGTTTTTTAAGTATATCCAAAACAACAAATATGTTAATTTCTTCTTAAATTTATTTTGATGACACTTATTTTTATTTATTTTTTTATTTTACAAGAAAAAAATGAACCAGTCTTCCCCATGTATTAGTACAGTCTGGTAATTGGTTTATCCTCTTGCATTAGTACAGCCTAGTAATTGGGTTATCCCCTTGCATTAGTACAGTCTAGTAATTAGTTTAACCCCTTGCATTAGTACAGTCTGGTAATTAGTTTATCCCCTTGCATTAGTACAGTCTAGTAACTGGTTTATCTCCTTGCATTAGTAGAGTCTAGTAATTGGTTTATCCCCTTGCATTAGTACAGTTTGGTAATTATTAGGTTGGTGCAAAAATAATAATAACACATGTGAGAAAACAACATTATTTTTGCACCAACCTAATAGTTTATCTCCTTGGATTAATATGGTCTGGTAATTAATTATTCCTTATTTATAAAAAAATTGTAGCTTTTTTATATAGATAATTTACAAAGTGTTATATACTTTGTTTGTTTTTTTACACAGAATGAAAAAAAAATCATTTCATGCAGCTATTCTGGTGGGAAAAAGATGTTGAGTTAGGGAGAGAAATACTTTTGTCATTTTCAAAATCCAAGAAAAATCTGAGAGGCTCCAAAATCTATTTTATCACCTTTACTGAAAAACGTTTCACTACATAAATATTCATTGCATGTATTCTGTCCTCCCAGTTCCAGTTTGCAGACAGCCGAGTGAGAAATGTCCAAGTTTGGGAAGCCAACTTTAAATCAGTATTAATTTGCAACTCTATGATAGTAAAATATCTCATAAGTCAAAACTATGCCCAATGTTTAAATTTTGACCAGTAAGGCATAAAATATCAAATCAGCTTCAATTTGAAAATTGGGCAGTTTAGAAGTGCAGAAATTGTTTTCTTTTTCCTTTTCCTATCAGAAAAACAAATTGTTAAATATTTGAATTAAATAAGTGTTTCAAAGGCATGCATTTTATGAAGTGACCTGCTTGTTTGCTTAACCTAAATTCAATTGAAGACTTTTTGAGCAATCTGAAATAAAACAGTTCACAAAATCAACTATAACCCTCTTGAAAACGTGTGGAGCATTCTGAAGAGGAAGGTTTACATTGGTGGATAGCAATTTACCAGCAAAGATGAATTTAGCAATTCTTTTTTGGACACTGTACAGTTTTTATTCTTATGAAGTAATAGAAGTAATAAAACAATGAATAATTTCTAAAACTAGTTTCCAAACCTGGGGTATAATGATGTCTTTATAACATTGTTGTACTTACAAAAACATTGTTTGAATTTTTATTTAAAATATTTATCTTTGGGAACTTTGCATGTGATATGTCCTGGAAAAGGATATATTTATTCAAAGTAGCAAAGTGGTTTTGGACTACTGTAACCGAGTGGGACAATCTAGGAGGTAACCGTAATGGACTGGTCCTCGTCGTAGTGGTAGGCAATAGGCATCTCCACATCAGTCTGTATTTATGGCTGACACCAGCCAATAATATTACTGTGAGGGTGAACCCAGGTGTATGCATATTCATTGCATTAGCATGCATCCTGTAATTATAATTGTTAATTGAAACTTCAAATTCATTCAGATTTCAATAACCCAGTTAATAATATGTAACTCGGAAAATCCAGTAAAATTCATAAAACTGTTACAACTTTTGTAAAAACAAAATATAGTCCACTATAATTTATACATATTTTATGAAATAAGCTGAAAATTAATCAGGCAAATATTTCTATGAATCTTTTCATTAGTTATCTAAAAATTAGCATAGCGAGATGAATTATCTAGAAACATTTACATATTTCTATATAACAACTTAGATCTTTTATTTTTGTTTAATTCCTGGGAAACATCATCAGGCTGGTATCCCCATATCCCTGAGCTATGTTCATATTCACCCACTATATCACTTCTCTCTCTAACACTCTTTCTCTCTATATATATAAGCTATTCTATGCTTATTCTGGCCTCTAGCAAGAACTCACAACTATTTAAAGTGTTAGCTCTCAGTGCTTTTTCTTTGTTTTCATACCGTTATTTTTCTCTATCTTTGAGGACAGATATGTGAATTTGTTGTACACATCATTTTTCTTATTGATTTTTTTTTTCAGAATGGATTACAGAGTTCATCTCTGATCCTCTTTTGAAATGGGCTTCACCTTGCAACGATGCTCTGTCCGTGACTTCACGAGGCTGCTCACTAAATGATTCCTTATATCTTTATCACCACTCAACACCTGTGCACTAAATGCAGTCATTTTCACACTGCATTCTTTTCAGCCATTTTTTTAACTGCATGTTTCTCTCATGAATACTTTTGCATTTCGTTTTCACTTGTATGGGGATTCTTTTGTCATAAGAGTTGCTTACCATTCCAGAAGCAGCTAAGATTCTCTAACCTTTGGAATTTTCTAGCAAAGAATTTTCATCCTGGAGTCTTGCCCTGTGTTTCTTCAAAAGTCTTTTGCAAAGAACAAACTGAAAGGAATTTTCAGTTCTGGTTATTTCTTTGTTCTTTCGAGCATGCCACAATTTCTTCAAAATTTTAGAAGTACAAGAAAGTAATGATAGCAATACAGCTGGATGATAAATGATTTTTCTAGATAACAGTTGGTTTTGAATTACATTTAAGATAATTAAAATAAGAACTTGGCCAGCTTTCTAGTTACCTCAGTTTTTCTAGACCTTGACAGTTAAGACCTGCACGACATATACAGAAGATTAACTAATCTTCATTCTCTTTATAATCCATTAGTAAAGAGGAAGTTACATTCAGACAGCTTCTTCTCCAGAACTACTACTTTGTGGAACAGATTCCCATAAGGATGCTTTCCTGATCAATACAATTTTAACCTTTTCAAGTCTAGAGGTAGCTGTTATCTAGCCTACATATCCTTATAATATGCATTTTTTACTTGCTCTTTTTATGCTCTTAAAACAACCTCATTCAGTAACCCTTGGCTGGCTCTTGGGCCTTGTATTGGGTAGACAATAATATATAAAAGTAAGGCATTAAATCCATTAAGACACAAGGGAATATGAAAAAGAAAAACATTATTAAGGAGAGGGAAAAATAAAAGAACAGAAATTAAGAGAACAGAAGATAACAATTGACAGTCCATTTAAATTTTTGAAGATCAAAGTTAGAAAGCAAAAGGTTCCACAAGCGAGAAATGTGAGAGAAGAAATTATTAGCATAGAACCAAGGGGTCACATCTAGCCATTTCAACTGTAAAATGACAAGACCTAGCTGCCAATCTAGTACAGCACTTAAATTTGTAAACTCTAGGTACCATAGAGGAAAGGTTATCAGAACAATAACCAGCAAAGTATTTATAGAAAGGTTACAGGGAAGCTACATTATGTTGTACATATATATATATATATATATATATATATATATATATATATATATATAGAAAGAACAGTAAGATATATAATCCAGTGTTCTTATAGATATTTTTATTTTTACAAAATAGTGCTCAATGTAAATTTACAGAGCATTAATTGTATAAATTAATTGATTTAAAATATTTTTTTTTCACTACACAGATCTAACCATGTTTCAAAAATAGAAGCTAAAAGCTTCGAATTTAATTTTGTAATTAAATTAAAGACTTTACTTCCATTTTTTTTTCTCTGGGCCACATTTTTGGAATTAAAATTTGCACATGCCTCACCAAATTTTATATGATAAAAAGTACATTTAAAAATAAAGAAAACAGAGAGAGGGTTAAAGGGAGATAACCGTGATTTCAAAGTCAGAACATTATTATTGATAACTCTCTCCTCTAATTTGCGAAGCCTAATTACTATATTCTTAATAAGTGATATAATGCAAAAATATCACAGTGATAGAATTAGTCAATATTTATTTATAACTATTTATACTGAGGCTCATGTATGCAATTCTTAGTAATCCATAATAATATTTTAAAATCATATTTATTTTTGGCATATGAATTTTTTTAAAACTATTTCTAAATATTTGATTTTGTTTCAATCACTCTGTATCATCAGCTATCCTTTTCCATATCTATTAGGTGTGCCACATCATTTGGGAACAACCGCTCTATCTGAAAATAATTTACACACATGCATATATAAATATATATATATATATATATATATATATATATATATATATATATATATATATATATCAGTCTTTTAATAGCATTTCAGTTTTTTATTTTAATTCTATTCCTCTCTCAGCTTCTCATCTCAGTCTCTTCCTGTTTATCTATCTTGTTTTATTCATGCATGCCTGTTCTTTCATTTTTCTATATATCAATCTTCCTTTTAAAATATCCTAATTGAATAAATTGAGAAAAGAAAAAAAATGATTGCACATTATCCGTTATCTACTTTCTGAAATCAATTGAACAAGAACAACAGTGCGAAAACAACAACAAAAAAACAAAAAAAACAAAACAAAGGAGACCAGAAAATCTTAAGAAATTCTTTTCTAACTCAGCACTATTATTACATTATCACAATCTGCTGCTGTTGCAAAAATGCTTTCTAATAGAACTTTAATATACTTTTGTATTGATGTTGAAAGCCATTTTTTATCCAATCTTTTCAAAAGTAGAGAATCATGGGAAGAGACACTCAGGAAAATTATAATATTTGTCTGGATGAATTATGTGTTTAAGAACAAGTGTTTAATTATATCCTTGAGTATATGTATATTTTTGGATTTCTGTAAATGTGGGTGTCAGCAGAATCTGGTGGTTTATAAACAGTTTAAACATCAAGTAAGGTTCATATAATGGTATACAGATGTTTTCAGATTTTTTGGTGGATGGAAAGAAAGAAAACCATGGGCTAAGAAAGGTGTTCTTAAGGACCACAAGAGATAGGAAGTTTTGGAGAGCCATTATTGCCCATGTCCTGAAGGGATATAATATACAGAAGAAGAGCATTCTTATCTCATTTTTAAATATAGTATGTGCCCATCAACACTGCATGGTCACTCTCATTTTTACGATTCAGGCAATCATCAGAAATTGGTTTGTGTGTTAATTCCTCTATCTGTACCATCTGTATCTATCTACTAATCTATCTATCTATCTATCTATCTATCTATCTATCTATATATATATATATATATATATATATATATTGTATGTATATTATTTATATATTATACATGGACAGTACTTATTGGAAAGTACTCAATATCAGTGATAGAGCTAACATGTTTAGTTGGATTAGTGTGTGTTTGTGGATTTATATATGGTTGCGTATATCTGTGCTTTTATTGTAGCGGGAGGAAAAACTGTCATTGGAATGCCACTCATATGTACACAAACATACATACACGCACGTTCACTCATTGGGGTAAACAGTGAGTGAGTGAGCGTGTGTGCATGTATATCTGCATATGTCAATGAGTGAACATGCGTATATGCATGTTTTGCATATGTATGAGTGGCGTTCCGACAACAATTTTTCCTTCCACTACCATAAAAACACTGATATACACAACCATATATAAATCCCAAATTTAAAAGTTAATCAGTTTGTCTGACAATGGCAAATAGCATGAAACCCAGGATCACAAACTCACACCAATCCAACTAAATATCTCTCTCTCTCTCTCTCTCTATATATATATATATATATATATATATATATATATATATACAGGTACGATGAGAATGAATAGAGTATAATTCCAATGTTCATAACATTTAATTTAAAAGAGGGTTCAATACAGAGTAGAAAACTACATTACTTGAAAACTACTGACAGAAGCAACAGATAAAATGGAGAGCACGTGTAACTTTCAAGAGAAAATAATTGCATAATCAAAATATTGATGTTCCACACTACATCAAACAAAAGATTAGGAAGGAAATCCCTTCAATACTGGAAATGGCAATTGTTGGCAAAAATAACAGTTTTGAAAAGGTAGATCTACACAGGTGGCTAAATTATTTGCATGGGAATAGTTAAAAGATTATTATTGGCCAATAATTGAGCTAGCCTCATATATATATATATATATATATATATATATATATATATATATATATATATATATATATATGCCACCCAGGGAGAAGAGTGAAGTTAACTGGACTGAAAAATGTGAATCCAGCAGGAGGATAACTTATTTTTCTGAAGAACTATTTTAAGAGAATGATTCTTTTAAATTACAGCCAAAAGCAGTATTGGCTGGTCAGTCAATGAATGCCAGATGTTTCCTTGTAGGGAAATGGTTAATATTACAATTAACAAGTGTGTAATATGTTTGTGCCAAAACTATTACACACTTAGCTTTAATATCACTTTTACACCTTTTGTAACATTTCAAATTTTCACTCGTCAATAATGCTTCTGTTTTCGAATTCTCTTACACTCAGTAATCCTTTTTATCTTAGTGGCTTTACTGCCTTACATGGGGTGAATTTGAATAACATTTTTTTAAAAAGGTTTATAGAATGCAGTAGTATTTTATGCAGTATACTATTGTATGAAATTTATTATTATGTTTATTATTATTATGTTATGTTTATTAACATTATAATGTTTACTGTTCAGTGTAATAAACATTAACATAAACAATTTTTAAAATTAGGTCTGTATTCTGTTAGCATGCAATAATTTTTTTTAAATCAGTTCACTCCAAGCAAGGCAATAATGCTACTAAAATGCAAAGGGATACTGGAAATGAAAGAGTAGAAAAAAAACAAACTGTAGAAGGAACAGGAAATAAGGGATAAACCTCTACTCCTGTTCAAAAAACTGGGAAGGGGTGTTTTTATTTATTTTTCAATTTATTCACTTATTTTGGTGATTGAGAAACAATTATGATTATAACTTTCATACATTGTAAAATAGCGACTGGTTGTATTTTTTCATTTTTTATTTTATGAGACACATACACACATGCACACACACACACACACACACACATATATATATATATATATATATATATATATATATATATATATATATATATATATATATTTCAATTAAAAGGTGCAATTATAATTTATAAATTCATGAATCATTCATACAAAAAACAAATATAGAGGTTAATGATTTAAATGGCGAGAACAGATCATCGCAAACAATATAAATAAGATACATCAACCCCGAAAGGTTTGGGATTGATGTATCTTATTTATATTGTTTGCGATGATGTATTCTCACCATTTAAATCATTAACCTCTATATTTGTTTTTTGTATGAATGATTCATGAATATATATATATATATATATATATATATATATATATATATATATATATATATATATATATATCAGATGCTACCCAAAACTTTGTGTGATTTGAACCTAAAGAAATGAATTACTTTGAACTCTATTTCTTTCAAAGTACTAATTCAGACAAGATAATGCAGTAAGATGGTAAGTTGCTATATTCAAATAGCAGCAGCAAAAGAATGTATAACAAATGCTGAAGTGTTCTGGGTCTAACCAAGAAAGAATACCAAAAAGATCTGACGTCAGATCTTTTTGGTATTCTTTCTCTGTACTGTTTAAATAGCTTCCCAGAGTTTTTGGTAGCATCCTGTATTTAAATTGTCTACTAATAAAAATCTTAATTAAAGATCACTTTTGTCATGACTAAAACAAAACATCTAATAATAAGTGTACAATTTATTTTGTATTGTCTACCACCTGAAAAGAGCAATAACTATAGAGAACACTTGTTTGATCATGTAAAGATTCACACAATGATGACATGTTTGCTGTGAATGAACACCTGCTATACTTTCAAAGAATCTACCTGCTTCAAAGACCACCTGTATCCTGAGTCTTGTTACTCAGACAAAAGACATGTTGGTAGTGTAATGTTTATCAGCACGGAAATGGAATTAGAGTACTGAGTTCAAATCCTGACCACCTCTGTTGCATTCACTTTTACACTATTGCCTTTAGAAAAGCATGAATTCATATGTTCCTCTTTCACTATTGTTTAAATAGCAAGGTAGATTAGGATCTCTAGCTTTGAATGGAAACTAGCCTGGGGCATTGAATAATAGCCAAGTGGATGAAAGCCTTGATTTGTGAACTTGGAGGCATAGTAATTATATATTCAGTTCCTGTTCTGGGTAATATAGGCTAAATGGAAACTGGACTGGTAATAGCTGAGCAGTACTAAAACAGAACAAGACATCTCTAGACATAGACAGCAGAATCAGAACAATCAAATTACATAGATTAAATAAAGGATTCTGTTGAAAGTTCCTGAAGAATGGCCAGATCAACAGAAAATTGAAGACAACTGGAAAGCACAACTGCCAAAAATGAGATTATTATTCTGTAAATAAACATAACTCCTCTTTCCATTAATTCAGACTGAAACATTGCTTTGATCAAATGATACATTTAAAATGTTGAAATTCAGCCTAATATTAAAACTGCTTTCATTGTTCGATCACTGTTTAACATTTAAACAAAAGAAATAAACATGAAAAGTATTAGTGCTTAAATGATATTTCATTGATTCTATTGAGAAATTTTAGATCTAGAACACTTTACCATGAGATTTAATCCTGCTATAGAAGAAATTTTTTTATAATGCAAAATTTTGATCTTGCCGATTGAGAACTGGAGATATGTACAAAAGGGATGGTGAAAAGCTCTTTGCCTATTCCAAGTCACAAGATCTAGCCAAATGGTCAAAATTTGAATTTTGATTTGAAAGGGTTTCTTGGTTGGGCAAAGAACTTTTCGGCACAGTTAAATCAGGCATTTTAAATCTAGTGCTGACACAGTAACAAATAAAAAGAACGCAGCAAAAGAGTTTGTAAAATACAATGTTCTCGACCATAAAGAACAAAAATTTTTAAAATTCTAATATAATTATATAACCTACAATTATTTGTAATTCCAATTTCGAAGTGAATTTTTTAAAACTAGGCAACCATCAAATCACATATGTCATTTTAAAACATTTTGAATATTAATTATAGAAATTTCTTTTACCTTATAATTAAAAGTTCACTTCAGTGCTCAAGTAGCTTCTGTTGATTATTAAATGCTTTTCAGATATAAAAACAAATTACAAAGTAGGCATAAGGAAAAGTTAAGACCTAACAATTACTGTCTCTTAAATTGTCATTTTCTATTTTTGTCTTTGTTTTTATATATATCATTGCTAAACTTAATTCTGCAGCTTAAGTTGACCTATTTTTAAAGATCACCATTTTATTTTGAACAAGTTTTAATCTATTTCTTCAGTTTTATTTCAAATCATTTGCTTTAGACTCTAGAAATTTGGCTAAACCAACATTTAAAGAAAATAATGAACTGCTAACAGCTTGCCTGAGAATTTACAACCGGCCATCTTCATCCACAGCACAATTTTGGGATAAAAGAATAATTTTAGAACCAGATATTTAGACTTGTTATTGTGTTGAAAAGAAATTAAAAACTTATTCATGGGTTCATATTGTTATGAGGAGGTGCAGAAAAGAAAAAAAAATCTGATGTCAAATTTTGGGAAGTGGATTGTACAAAGAAGTTTGTAGAACCTCCTCATAAAACCATTCAATGCTTACAATCATTAATTCAATTAAAACTTAATTAAACATCAGTATAGTCTGATGAACATTGAAAAGATGAAATGAGTCATATAAAAAATTTCTTGCACTTCATCATTGATTTTCCTTATATATATATATATATATATATATATATATATATATATATATATATATATGCACACACATATATTTATATATATATTAAGTGAGTTTATAAATTTGTGTGTAATTTTAAATACTGAAAATTAGATGAAAAATGTTTTAGAAAAATAAAAATAATCATATGATCCATTGTATACATAACGATGATGGGCAAGCTGAAAATTAACAATCCCAATAATAATGTTTCAAATTTCTTTTCCCTTATACTTTTTACAGATTGTCATGTAGAATTATTTAAAGTATTTTAAAATTGCACAAGTTCCTGTATATGTGTATATATAAATATATATATATATATATATATACACAAACACACACACACACAAGGTATGTCAAAATACTTTTACAAACTTTAGGAGCAGGTCCCTCAGATCAAAATAAGGACAAAAGTCTCTATAAACATATATCTGCAAATCCTTCATTTTGATTTATAAAGTTTAAAGTAAGTTTATGGTAGATGGCACTGTGCTAGTCTGTCTTCAACATATAAGCTGTGTAATAGTCAGTTAACTGGGAAGTGTTTGATTTAACAATGGTAGGATATTCATAATGTCAGCAGGCAGATATGATTTTTGCATACAGCCATGCGAATGGTAATGGACATGAGGCTGCATGGATGTATCAGATTATTTCCAAACAGAAGACCACTAAGTCATCCAACCTTTGTTACTGTTTATTGTTGTGTTGCTAAAACAGGATCCTTGGCACCACAAACTATGGATCAAGGCAGACTGAGATCCACTCATATACCTGACCACAAAGAACACGTTGTACAGGTTGTCGGAGACAATCCAGATATCAGCACACTTCAAGTGGCCCTTGCATGTCATATATCTCATAGAACCACATAGAGGGTACTTCAAGAACAGCTCCTGTATCCATATCATTTGCAATGTGTGCAAAGTCTTTTGCCCTCTGATCACCCACCATGACAGAACTTTTGCCGATGGTTTATTTCACAAACTGCCAATCCATTGTTTGTCTCTTCAGTCTTCTTTATGTATGAGGCAACATTTGGAAGAAATGAAATAAGATATTTACACGGACAATATTTGTGAGTGAATTGGAATCTCCATGGTACATTTCAGGCTAGACACCAGTTTCAAGTTTATGATTAATATGTGGGCTGGAATTGTAAGTGACTGTGTGATAGGTCTGTCCGTTCTCCCAGCTTATCTTACAGGCACTGTATACAGGCACTTAATTTCAAACACACTTCCAGACCTGCTAGAGGATGTACCCCTGCTAATATGAAGACACATGTGGTTCATGCATGATGGGGCTCCAGTACATTTTAGTCACATTGTTCATGATTATATCTGTTTGTTAATTGTATCTTGGATTGTATATTTAACAGTGTCTACCATAAACTTTAGACTTAATAACATCTGACATCTACCATGAAAGATGAATAGATAAGGGAGAACTGCATTTTCTTCCAATCTAAATCCTTTGGATTTTTATCTCTGAGGCCACCTAAAACAATTGGTTTATGCAACAGACATTAATAATGCAGAAACACTTTATCACCATGTCATGGGGGCCTCTGAAACCATTCAACACGATGTTGGAGTATTTGGAAGTGTCTACCAGTCAATGATCCAATGAGTACATGCACATGTAGAAGCAAGCAATTTTGAAGATTTGTTATGAGTTACTGTGTTGGGGTACAACAATGGCCTTTTGGACATGGACATTTTACCTTGGTTTGGTATCAGAAACCAGCCCTCAATGTTTGTAAAAGTATTTTTGCATTTTATCTTGGATTGTATATTTAACAGTATCTACCATAAACTTTAAACTGAATGATTCAAAATCAAGGATTTGTGGACACATGTTCATATGGACTTTTGGCATTGTTTTGGTATGAGGAACCTGCCTCCAAAGTTTGTAAAAGTATTTTTGACATACTCTGTATGTATGCAAAGAATTAATAGATTTTATTTTTAATCTGACATTTTTATTCAAACATTAAAATGTCAGAATATAAATAAAATAAATTAATTCTTTAAAAATTGCTTTGATTACTTTTTGGATGTGAAACTGAGCAGATATATATGGTTTTTAAGAAAAAAATATGTTAGTGAACAGGTATGCTTTCCTTAAAATGAAAGTGGAGACTTTGGTGTACTGTACTGTGATGCTGTTAGTAGATGAAGAGTAAAACACACCAGATCAAACAAGGGTTTATCTGGGAAAGTGAAATACAGAGAGCACATTTTCTTTATTGAGATTTCTTGAATATACCTGCTGATAAATGAAATACACAATGTTTAATGTAAAAATTAAAAATGTCAGATCTATTTCAAATATAATTATCTTTTTATCTATGATAACATTTGAAGTAAATAAGCAATAAAATACAGACACAAACACAAACACACACAGACATATATATATATATATATATATAGTTTATGAAAATCTAGGTAATCCGTATGGGTAAACCTAAAGAGGATATAATCCAGAGAGCTCAATGTAAATCCAGAGCAAATAATTTAAATAAAAACAGACCACTTTAAGGTTCCATGTAGTAAATTATTTCACCACAGCCCTTTTAAAAGGACTGTGGATCATCAGACTTTACTTCCAAACAAAAAAGGGCTGTGGTGAAATAATTTATCACATGGAACCTTAAAGTGGTCTGTTTTTATTTAAAATATATATATATATATATATATATATATATATAAATGTAATGAGAACGAAAATAATATATAAATTCTAACATTCATAGCATTAATTTGAAAGATGGCTCAATACTGATGGTAGAGCAATAATTATTTAGTATAATTTTTTCATATAGACAAAAACAATTTACTTTCAACAAATATGCAACTTTGCTTTAGTGTATTCAGTTGCACTTCGACTGGTGAGAGCAAAAATGGTTACGTATAAGGTGAATGCCAAAATGGTTATGTATATTTTATTACACATATACATATATATATAATTCATTAAAAACAATTGACAAAATACTGCAGTTAAATTTTTTATTTAACTTTTCTTGTATTTTTATAATGTTTTTCTTTTCTGGACATAGAGTATGTAGAAATTGTCCAAATGTTCTGCATGCATGATCTTTATGTGAGCATGTGTGAGTGCTTTTGGCTATTCTTTTAGCCATTATCAAGCATGATTTTTACTTTTAACTGAATGTATCATATTTTTTGTGTGTCTAGAATTATATGAATGTTTTTATTTTCCAAACACAATCAGGACATTGCAGACATGTTCATAGTTGATGTTATTGAGTGTTGGCTTTTTTCTTTTTTTATTGATAATGCTTCCATTTTTTTAACATTTTTTACATGAGGATGAAGTTATATTTGTATAGTCTGAGTATGTTGCAGATATGGTTTGGTAGGTCTCTATGTGTGTTTAAATGAGACCTAATTGAGCTATGGTCAGAGAGATATAACATGAGTCTTCTTGTTAGGTATGTGGCGGTATTTCCAATATAATATTCATGAATGTGGTTTGATCATGAATGCAGTTCTTTGAGGGAATTCATAAATAATATTGGTTCTCTGTAATACCCTCTTAAACTATACCTCTAATGTTGTAACCCTCTGGCTTATGGCCATATCATGTTGAAACATAGGTTTCCATATCATCACTGAAGTTAAGCAATGCCAAGCCTGGTCAGAACCTAAATAGATGATCCCATGTAAACTTAGATGTGCAGATGATATAATAATGGCCCAGAATTGTTAAGTACAAATAACCTTGGTAAAGGTATGAATCCACTTCTTCTCCTCCTAGCTATGGGTTAACTAGTAAGACTTGTATCACTAAATCATTATTATCTCAAAAAAATTCTTATAATCTTATTTTGTGACCTTAAATAACCTGCAAAAGTTTGATAAATTGTAGAAAATGAATGAATCAATTAATCTGTAACTCTCTATACTGTGTGGCTGTTGGACATTGCATGTCATTATAAAAAAAAAACTGCAGATATCTCTGGAAAGGTAGTTGGCCTTAAAAGATAATCATGTATATATGAAGCCATATTTATGAATTTAAGGATCATTGAACAGTATAGGTATTTGTATTGAGAAAGTATGCACTTAGCATATTAAAGTAATAATATATTTAAATACATTAAATGATTTCCAAACGTGAGTCAATAATTTTAGTATCCAAAAGTAATTACACTCAAAGTATTATGTGGCACATGAATACATGCACTTAAATATTTATACAGTTATGACTAATAAGACACATAATGAGGAAAGAAGGCTTGGAGAATCTAACATTCACAGGGCATATATTAGGCAAAAGATGAAAGGAGTAATTTATTTTATCTAGTTTGAGTGAATAGATGGCAAAACAGTGTTACAGATAATGATAATATTAGCCATTTCTTTACAAGGAACATTTATTATTCATTGACCAAGGAGCTGGTGTGACTTGAGTAATGCATTTGTTCACTTCTTGGTTATTGGTCAGAGTTTAAAGTGTAGTATCTGTTCTCTTCATATTGTTCACCAAGCATCCAATGCTGCTTTTAGTTGAAATTTATAAAATCTTTCTATGAAAATAATTTTTAAGGAAAATACATTTCTTAAGTCCACTCTGTTATCACTCTTTCCAGCACTGATGGGAGCTTCCTTCCTAACCTTTTGCTGAAAGCAGTGAGTAAATATCTTGATTATGTCCTTATTTTCTCTCCAAGTTAAATTTTCTATCCATTTTAGTTGTTGCTTGCTGTTGAAAGTCCTCAACTGATATGGTTTCTGTTATTTGTTTTTTGTGATAATGTCGCACCAGTCCATGTGATTCAAAGGAGGTTGTTCCTTGTAAAGATCTATATGCATAATTTGCTCAAATCCATTTTTAACCATTGATCTGAAAAAGTGGTTTTATATAGTTGACACTTTACATATTAATATTTACTGCCATTTATAATACTTGTAAGGGCCCCAAAATGAAGAGAAGCAAGAGATACTTAAAGTGACAAAAAATAGAAAGTTGTGGAGAGCCATGATCGTCCACATCCTTACAGGATGTGAAAAAAAATAGAAGATAAATATTGACTAATACTGAGTAGCTCATAGAACAAAATAAAAACAAACTCAGCTGAAGAATTCAATACTTAAAAACAATGTGAAATGATATAAATAAACTGAAAAAAGATGCCTTGAAACATACGCATGCAATTGCTTAGATGCATTTACACAATAACAAATTTCCAATTACAAGCACTCACATGTACACTTCATCTGCATTGGGTTTCACCAAAAAGCTCAATTTTTGTGTCACCACAATCTAAACCCTAACCCCAAAACCATGTGCCAATCATCTGTCACAGCTTTTGGTAATCAAAGAATTTGGAACGTTTTGGGTTTCTTTGTAAGCTTTTTCCAAGTTATAATTAGGAGCTCATTAACAATGCACAATATATCACTTTTGGCCGACTTTGCTAGTGCCGTTTGCCTTGTGACACGTGTGAATTCTTTGCAGAGTGCCATTGACCTGTCCCTCAACATAGTTGCCACGTCCAGACAAAAGATGTTGGCCAATAAGCATTGCAGGCAATATGAGATGTATGCTCTTTTTCAAATTTAGCAATACACAAATAGGAACTGAATAACGAGAAATATTTGTGAAAAACTAAAGAGAGATGATGACACATTGTGCCAACAAGATCTGTGATGGCCAACAGCAGTAGATATTTTTCCACAAAAGAAAGACTAAGACTTTACTAATTGTAATGTCTCTTTTAAAACATTTCTTTTATTTTATGTTTTATTCTTTTTCATATTTTATTATTCTGTTTGCTCTTTTTCCATACTTATGTAATAATTTTCTTTTCTTTCCTTTATTTCAGTCCCTCTCATTCTTTTGTTATTACTTTATACAGTCTTCAGTTCATTTATCCATTTTTCATCTCATTAATTTTCTTTTTATGTTTTTTCCTCCATTTTGTTTGTTTCTCCTTCATTTCTTTTCTTGCAATGTCTTTCTTTATTCATTCATTTTCTCCCCTTCTTTTTTGATGCTTATTTTTCATTCATATATCTTTTCAACTTGACCGATCAGTTTTTCATTTCTTTTTTGTTTTTTCCTCATATTTTTTCAGCGCTTATTTATTTTCATTCATTTATTCTTTCTAATTTTCTTTATTATCTTTTTCATTTTTCCCTTCTTTTTTTCTTTTTTTTTTTTCATTCTTTAAACTTTTTCCTTTAAAAAATTGTTTACTTTGTATCGTTATGCTTCTCATTCATTTCCCTCTATTTTTCCTGCTTTCTCTTAAGTTCTTTCGTATATCTTGTGATTTTCCATTTCTCCTTCCAGCTTACCTGTCTGATTTTATCTTAGATCTTTTTCTTATTTTATTATTTGCTACTTTTTATTTATTCATTCTTACTTTTAAAATTACTCTCATTGTCTATTTTCTTTCATTTATATTTTATTTACCTCCAGACTACTATTTTTCCCCTATTCTTTTTCATTTTAATTTGCTTAATAAAATTATCTCTTGCTTTCTTTATATCTAAACAATTTTTTTTTCCTTTCTTTAAAAAAATCTTTTCTTTCTTTCAAAGTATTTTTTGTCTTTTATTT
Organism: Acanthosepion lycidas; assembly: GCA_963932145.1. Taxonomy (NCBI): domain Eukaryota; kingdom Metazoa; phylum Mollusca; class Cephalopoda; order Sepiida; family Sepiidae; genus Acanthosepion; species Acanthosepion lycidas. The sequence continues at coordinate 51,107,821 of OZ010583.1, forward strand.
TTTAGAGTGTTTTCTTTCTTTCTTCCTTCTGTCACAATATTTCCAGTCCTTTATTTGACAATATTTTTTTTTTTTTTTTCATCTAAGGTATTTTCTTTCATTTAAGGTATTTCTTTATTTTAAGGGATTTTCTTTTTTCCTTCCTTCACAACATTTTCAGTCATTCATTTCACAATATTTTTTCTTTCTTTCTTTTAAAGTGTTTTCTTTTATTTAAGGTTATTTTCTTTTATTTAAGGTTATTTTCTTTTATTTAAGGTTATTTTCTTTTATTTAAGGTTATTTTCTTTTATTTAAGGTTATTTTCTTTTTTTTAAGGAAGCTTCTTTCTTCCATTCTTTCTTTTTTCCTTCCTTCACAATATTTTCAGTCTTTTGTTTCACAATACTTTTCTTTCTTTTTAAAGGTATTTTCTTTCTTTCTTCACAATATTTTCCCACTTTATTTATTTCATGGCATTTTCTTTCTTTTCTTTATTTGAATTTTTTTTTTTTCATTTAGCACATTTACTTTCTTTCTTTCATTCTTCCATTCTTTCTTTCACATTATTTTCTTTCTTTTCATTTTTTAAGTATGTCTTTTTTAAGGAATTTTCTTTATTATTTCTTTGCAATATTTTCTATCTTTCTTTATTTCACAGTATTTTCTTTCAGCTCTTTGAGTTCCTTTTCAGGTATTGACTTTCTTTCTTCCCTTCTCTTTCTCTGGTGCAGGGACCAGAAATGAAATTTATGTTATTTTCTTTTTAAGGAATTTTTTCCCCTCCAAGGATACAGCTTGAAGGTCGGCATTCTTTCTTTCTGTTTCTTTCAGAAATGGCTGTCTTATAATTTAATTGCAAAAGAGAGACGGTCGGGGGGGGGGGGTTATAATCCACTTCTTACTTTGCTTGTCCACAGGAACTGAGTGATGCAGAAGGAACAGGACGCCAAGAGGGGGAGTTACACCCCCCTTGCCATTCCTTGTAGAGATCTCTGCCATTTCCTAACATCGTCATCAAATAGAAAATATTGGAAAAGCACTTTCTCTTCTAATGCAAGCAATGAAAAATAGAATTAGAAGTAGAACAGGCCATTCCAGAATATATACATGCATATATGAGAGGGTGCTGAAAAGCTTTTTAACCGAACTATAAAGCCCTTTCTCCCCAAATTTTGATGTGTGGTCATTTGGTTAGCTTTTGGTAAGTGTGCCAGAGTGTGAACTTGTCATCATCCCTTGTATATATATATGTATACATGATAGTATGATCTGGTGTAAAATTATATATATTTCATGTGTACATGTGTGTATATATATATATATATATATATATATATATATATATATATATATATATATATATATACACACAGAATTAGTATGGAATGAACTTGATAGAAGATTGAAAAAATGCAAAAAAGATTTCTTAGAGTCATTGAAAAATATGGAATCATTTATCAAAATTATACTTTAAGAATACTTTTGCAATGAATGCCAAAATGTTGTGCTGCAGTAATCAAGGCTGAAGGAGGATATTTTGATGAGAGCAAAATTCAATCATAAAATGCTTTTTTGTCATAATAAAATTTCTAATAAAAAGTCATGTCTTGCTTTTTCTAACCATGTATAATAATTTTTTCTTGTACAAAACAACTACTTTTTGGGCCAATTTAAAAAATTACAAGGGGTAATACATACATACATACATACATACACACACACACATATATATATATATATATATATATGATAAAAATATATTTTTGAGGTATTTTATATTTATTTCATGGGTAAAAATGCTCAGTATCAGGGATAGGGCATATGTAATTTCTAAATAATTAATGGATTTATTTTTAATCCATAATTTTTCTTACTTCAAACATTATTATAATGGATACTCATATTTGAAATATAAGCACCTTCTGTTTTAAACAGTGTCTATTGCAACTATTGACCTGTCCATTCAAAATTCCTTCTGAAGAGTACAATAGACACAGTGTTTAAAATAAAAATGGGGTGTCTATTTCAAATTTGATTATCTACTTTAATAACATTTGAAGTAATAAAAATGTCAGGTTAAAAATAAATCTATTAATTCTTTAGAAATTACCTTTCAGATATGAGATTTTGTAGATATGGTCTTTTGAGGAAAGCAAGTCTGCTTTCTTTAAAAAGAGAAAAAAAAACTCTTTCTAAACACTGTACCAAAGTAGCAAATCATGCTGGATCAAATGGTGGTTTCTCCTATAAAGGGAGATGCTGGTTCAATCCATGTTAGAGAGCACATTTTCTTAATTAAGACCAAGAATGGAGTATTTCTACTATATCTATGCTGGGGCTTCCCAGTCCTCACTATACAGCCTCCAGTTTTCAAAAGTGATTATGCTGTCTTGAAGGGTGATGAATTATTCTCCACCCTGCAACTTTATTACACAGATGCTTCTCATGACTCCAAAGCTATTGCTATGACAGATGTTCAGACATTATGTTTCTTTAATTTTGCCTGTCAAACCATGAATTGAAGGTCGTTCTCAACGGATTCTCCTTCAGTTCCTATCCTACGAACGCAGGTGTTCCTCAAGGCTCCATCCTAGGCCCCAACTCTATTCCTTATCTACATAAATGACCTTCCTTACGCCATAAATTCCCAAGTTGGCATCTGTGTGGATGACACCACAATTTACTCCTGCCTCAAAAAACAAATCTAGTGTCACTGACAAAACTAACCTGGTCGTGCGTCTCGAAAAGGACCTCCAATCGGTTGTGAACTGGGGCAGGAATTGGATGGTCAACTTTAATGCCTCAAAAACAAAACTGCTCTCTACTAAGTTCCTTCCCTGCTGTCCATTAGAATGTCTGACGCTCAACTTCTCGAGAGCACCTCTCTGCGGCTGCTCGGTCCATGTTGACTGCTGACCTGAGATGGAACAAATACATTGAGTCAATTGCTTCATCCACCGCAAGGAAAGTTGGCTCTCTGTGCCGCGCCAGGAAATTTTTCTCCCCGGAATCGATCCTTCAGATCTACAAATCAACAATTCGCACTTACATGGAGTATTGCTGCCATATATAGTCTGGAGCCCCTTCTGTTTGCCTCGGGGTTCTTGATAAGCTCCAGAGGTGGATATGCAATATAATTGGCCCTGTTCTGGCATTTTATCTACAGTCACGCTCTCACAGATGCGTCATCGCCTCTCTCTGTCTTTTTACAAATACTTTCATGGTAATTGCTCCGAGGAGCTGCATTCGCTGGTTTCCAGACTTCATGAATTCAAGCGCCCTATGAGGTTGGCATCCCGCTCTCACACTTTCACTGTCGAAACTACTAAATGTAGCCATCTCTTCTACTCCAATAGCTTCATGTCTTGCACCTCTCGCCTGTGGAATTCCTTTCCCTATTCCAGTTTCTCTGAGATCTATAATCTCCAACTATTCAAATGTAATGTCAATCAACATCTCCAGTTGCCTTGATCTATCCACTATCCTTCTCCTCATCTTTTCCTCTATCACTCCTGTCTGATCTTGCTCCAAATCTTCTGTAACCTCTTGCATCCTAGTGGCTTCCCACCTTGCTTGGAGTGAAATGCTTAAAAAAAAAAAGTTCATACCTTAATAGCTAGTAAATGTCATACCATGTTCATGATGGCAAATCACACTATTTACACTTGTATTCCTTTGGTAAAGACTAAGTTCCATTCAGAAAACTTCTTCCCAAAGACTTTTTGTGATGTCAACGAACACTCATTGCCACTTTTGTAATGCCAAAAAATACTCATTGTCACTTTCGTAATACTCATTGTAGTAGAGACTTTGCAATTGCAGATACAACTATGGTAATGCTGTTGAACAATACTGGTGTCAGATGCCATAAAATAGCACTCACACTAATAGTACTTGCTTGACAAGTAACACATATAGTGATCTGAATAAAGAAATAGTATAGACAATAAGGTAGAGAATAGCAGTCTGTATAGCAATAGAGGATAATTTAGAAATGGTGATCATATATTAATAGAGGATAGAATAGAAATAGCAATCCAAATAGTAATAGAGGATAGACTAGTAATGGCGATCACATGACTTCCTACTTATGCATTTCCTCTATGGTCATGTGGTCTACTTAATTTAATAATGGGATCACCTGTGTTTGCTCACTGATGATCTATGTTCAAACTCAAGTCTCGGTGGCAATATTTTATTCCTCTATAACAGATTTACTTTGTGAAACAAATGTTTGAGAGAGATGCTTCCCTGTCTTAGTGTCCTTTTCTCGACTTCCTATTTTTGTGTATTTACCCAATTCATTTTAGACGAGATAGAATATATTTGATCTCTACTCTATCTCATATACTTGAATAAATTATTATTTTACATGTTAATAGGGTCTTATTCATCAAACATTCAGGTTTGTTAACCTTTAAGCTTTTACATTACATTACTTGCAACAGCTTTTATTTCATTCCAGAGTTCGTCTATGCTTGAATATTGTTTTCTTTTCTCATATACACATTTTCTATTGATTGATCACAAAATTTCTATTGGATTAATATCTAGTGATGCTCAGAGTAATATATTAGTGTCTTTGTAAATGGGATCTTTTGGGGAAAGTGGACAATATTCAGCATGAAAGGAGAATTGTCATGTCTGAATACACTGTTTAGCTTCTTGGTTTTGACCTGTACCAATGAAAAAAAATAGAATAATTCTCCGCATTTATCTTGATACTGTCATCAGCTTTGGAGGGACCTATAATCTTACTGCCTGCAATACACTGTTTAACTTCAAGCTTCTTGGTTATGACCTTTACCAATGAAATCTATCTCAGCAAAGAAATCAGAGTAATTCTCTGTGTTTATCCTGACATCATAATCAACTTTGAAGAGACCTATGTTTTTTCCTGCTTACAATATGAGCTCAGAACATATTGCCACCAACCTACATAAGGCTGGTTGAATATTTCCATGATGGACCAAACTTCAAGCCCAGTCACCAGGCACATTCAGTGTTTTTATACATTTATCCCTAAAGATTACTGTTGAGAAATCAGTTTTCATATACTTCTTCACCCAACTTAGATGTTTCTTTTTGTGATGTTTACTTAATGGGGCTAGTTTGGTTGTTTTCTTGTCTTCAGTGGCTTAAAGCTATATCATGTTGAAATGCTGGTTCTTGTACAATCACCAAAGTTAAGTAACATCAAGCCCAGTCAATATCTATATGGGTGACTGCTTGGGAATAACAGGTGCTATATGCTTAGATGTATGGGTGATACAATAGATAACAGCTTGGAGTTGGAAATCGGAAAGTCAAGTTCCAATTCTAGTCAGGTTTGTTATATTTCCTTATGCTCAAATACCTTTAGGAAAAGTATGACTACACCTCTTCTCTCCCCAGCTATGAGTTAATTAGTAGCACTTGTATCAATGAATCATTATTATCTCTAAAAAGATTTGTACAATCTAAAAATATTTTCTGGCTTTAAACAACATGCAAACCTGAAACACTGCATCTTGTACAATTAATGAAGTTAAGCAACAGTGAGCCTTGTCAGTATCTAGATGGGCGACTACTTGGGAATAACAGGTGCTTGGATGTACAGGTAATTCAATGGATAACAGCTTGTAGTTGGAAATCGGAGAGTCAAGTTTCAATTCCAGTCAGATTTGTTATATTCCCTTATGTGCAAAAACTCTTAGGAAAGGTATGAATCTACCTCTTTTCTCCCCAGCTATGGGTTAATTAGTAGGACTTGTATCAGTAAATCATTATTATCTCTCCCTCAAAATTTTACAATCTAAAAATATTTTCTAACTTTAAATAACCTGCAGAGCTGAAACACTGGTTCTCATACAATCACTGAAGTTAAGCAATGTTGAAACTAGTCCCTACCTAGATAGGTGACTGCTAGGGAATGCCATGTGCTGTAAGCTTGGATGCCTGGGTGATACAATGTATAATGGCTCGGAGTAGGAAATTGAAGATCCGAGTCCCAGTTCCAGTTTGTTATATTTCCCTATGTTCAAATACCCTTGGGAAAGGTATGAATCCACCACTTCTCCCCACCCAGCTGTTGGTTAATTCCTAGGTCTTGTATCAGTAAATCATTCTTTTCTTTTTATGTGCTATGTCCTTTCAGGATGTAGGCGATCATGGCTCTCCACCTCCCTCTATCCCTTGCAGTTCTGAACAAGTTCCTTCCTTCTGCTTCCTCCCCCATACCACATTCTGTCATCCACTTGCTTAATTCTGCCAGCTATGTCATGTATTGTTTTCTCTTGTCTCTCTTTCCCGCTATTCGACTCATGAGTATCAGATTCTCCAGGCCCTCCTCCCTCATTATGTGCCCCGGAAACTTCAGCTGCCTCTTCCTGATGTTAAGTATAAGCCTCCTCTTTGTTTGCAACCTCTCTAAGATCTCATTGTTTCTCACATGCTCAGTCCATGATATCCTTAGCATCCTTCTGTAGAAACACATCTCTGTTGCCTTGAGTCTCTTCTTCATCTTTGAGGAAATCGTCCAACATTCGCTGTCATAAAGAAGGACAGATGTCACGTATCAGTTCAGTATTCTTTTCTTTGTTACCAAAGAAATCCTCCTGTCTCAAAGTACTCTGCCCAGCTTACCTCTAAAAGATTTGTATAATCTAAAAATATTTTCTGGCATTAAATAACTTGCAGAAAGTTGATAAGCCATAAAAAAGTAAATAAATCAATCTAATCTTGCCTTTAGCCAATTTTCTAAATACTATTCATCTTTGTTTACATTCACAACACCAGCATTTTCAAATGTTTTCTTGCTTTTTTTTTTTTTTTTTTTAAGCATTTCACCCGAAGCAAGACAGCAAGCCACTAGGACGCAGGGGGTTACAGAAAATATAGAGCGAGATCAGATAGGAGTGATAGAAGAGAGTATGAGAAGAAGGGTAGTGGATAGATCAAGGCAACTGGAGATGTCAATTGACATTACATTTGAATAGTTGGAGATTATAGATCTCAGAGAAACTGGAAAAGGGAAAGGAGTTCCACAGGCGAGAGGTGCGAGACATGAAGCTATTAGAGTAGAAGAGACGGCTACATTTAGGAGTTTCGACAGTGAAGAGGTGAGAGCGGGATGCCAGCCTCATAGGGCGCTTGAATTTATGAAGTCTGGGAACCAGCGAATGTAGCTCCTCGAAGCAATTACCATAAAAGTATTTGTAGAACAGACAGAGAGAGGCGACGGCGCATCTTGCTGCTCAATTCAGTATTGTGGCTTTTAATTTTTCTTAAATTTATTTCCAATGCATTCTTAAAGTTAATAGTTATTCCTGTCTTGCTAGTGTTTTCATTTAGTTTGTTATTCATTGTTCAGCATACTCACAATTTTCCAAGTTGTGTTCACATCACTCAATAACTTTGCAAACTCTAGTTTCTTTTCTGATCTGGTCTTTCATATAACTTTATAAATCTGAAATTAAACAATAATTATATTATTATGCATATTTTTTTGCAATAACCAACTCTCAATCTTTATAATAAAATCTGACTACAGAAAATCAGTTATTGGAAATATTTCTAATAAAAACAGACATGATAAATATTTCTAGTAAAATGAGACACTGAAATTCATGTCATAAGATAATAATATAATATGATAATATAATATGATAATAATATAATATGATAATAACATAATATGATAATGATATAATATGATAATAATATAATATGATAATAACATAATATGATAATGATATAATATGATGATAATATAATATGATAATAACATAATATGATAATGATATAATATGATAATAATATAATATGATAATAACATAATATGATAATGATATAATATGATAATAATATAATATGATAATAACATAATATGATAATGATATAATATGATGATAATATAATATGATAATAACATAATATGATAATGATATAATATGATAATAATATAATATGATAATAACATAATATGATAATGATATAATATGATAATAATATAATATGATAATAACATAATATGATAATGATATAATATGATGATAATATAATATGATAATAACATAATATGATAATGATATAATATGATAATAATATAATATGATAATAACATAATATGATAATGATATAATATGATGATAATATAATATGATAATAACATAATATGATAATGATATAATATGATAATAATATAATATGATAATAACATAATATGATAATGATATAATATGATGATAATATAATATGATAATAACATAATATGATAATGATATAATATGATAATAATATAATATGATAATAACATAATATGATAATGATATAATATGATAATAATATAATATGATAATAATAGAAATACATATGTATCATAAAAAATTCATATGTATCTGAAAATTTTACCAACTTTGCTTGGTTAATATAAATTTTATTATGAAAAACATTGACTTTCATAATAAAATATGATCAAGGTTTACAAAATTACTACCACCATCTTTAGACTATTTTGTACATTTTGATGGAGTATATTAGTCAGGCACAGTGGAGGCCCAGTGGAGTAATGGATAGTGGCTTGGATTCAGAAATCGGAGAGCTGGGTTTGAATTCCATTCGAATCCATTACATTCACTTATGTGCTAATAACCTTGGGAAAGGTATGAATCCTCTTCCTCTCCTGCCAACTATATGTAAATAACAGGACAAACTAGGTTCTATAGCCTTGGATAGCAACTGGTCTACCACAGAAAGAAATGACAACCTACTGCGGGAAAAAAAAATCTGCCTCATTAGTCATGTATCGAAAGATATATGATTGCTTCAGCATGTATTACACATGGCACATAACTAACTAATATCAGTCAGTCAGTTAAGTGTCATGCACGACACATGCTTGGGCAATCATGTCTCTTTTGATTCATAACTGACTAAGCTAAAGATTTTCCTGCAGTATGTTGTTGTTTCTTTCTGCAGTAGACTGGTTGCCAAACAATATTATAGGACCCAGTCTGTCTTGCTATTCAACCCATGGCTTGTGGGGGGGGGAGAAATAGATCTGATATAGATACATACTCATACAAAGTGATGTACATCAAGGAAGTAAACAGAAAATTACTCATTCATAAATACATGTTCATATGTAAAGACCCATATATGTTTTATTATGAACTCATAATGGTAAATTAGCCGTTTCCTTATAAGGAAATATTTAACAATCATTGACCAAGTAGCCAGTGCTGCTTTTAATTGAAATTTACAAAATCATTCACTTAAAACAATTTTTCAATATGTTTCTCAGATCCAGTAGCTGTTATCATTTTTTTCTTGTACTGATGGAGGTTTCCTTTCTAACCTTTTGTTTGAAGTAGTGTGGAATTTGATTATGTTATTATTTTCTCTTTGAGTTACATCTGATATCTGTTTTGACTGTTGCTGCTGTTGAAAGTGATTTGATAAGAATGTTGCCAATGTATGAATTCATGAAATTTTATGCTCTTTATATGTTTATATAAAGAAATCCATTTGAATAGGAATGGAAAATAAGATATTGTGCCATAAATAATATTTTGGAAATTCATTGTTATTGATTTGTTTCAGGAGTTGTCTTTATATTTTGATATGTTCCAGAAAGGGATATATTTGAACGAAGTAGCTAAGTGGTTTTGGCTACTGCAACCAAGTAGTACATGGTAGCAGTAATCGATTGGTACGTATCGTAGTTGCAGGTAAAAAGTGTAGATCAATGGCGTGGTCCAGTGGGTGTCATTATAGACTTAGCTCTCAGACTAAGGCTCTTTGACTCTCCTACACATCCATCGGTATTTATGACAGACACCAGCCAATCATATTCCAGTGAGGGGGAACATAGGTGTACGCATATTCCATTATATCATATTTTAATAAGAAATAAATTCAGTGCATGCTTAGTTTTGTCTTGTTGTCTCCTGAATAATCTGTGTTCTTTCTGAGGAGCCCCAGTATGATGTAGATAAAAAGATTTAAGTGGCCCTATAGACATGTATGTAAAGAAGTTCCGGATAGAAAGAATGAAATTGAAATTATATATACAGATGAGAGCAGGCAGAATATTTCTCTGTTGACCAAAATGCCTTTAAAAAGTAAAAAAAAAAAAAATGTTTGATCACGTGGTCCAATTTTGGGAAGTAAGTTGGGCTAAGAACTTTTCAATATTTACTCATAGATATATGAGTAAATTTCCACTCTGTGAGCAATAATGTCTCTCCACAATTTCCTATTAAAAGCTGTAAACAAAGTTATTAGGATTTGCCTATATATAAGAAAATTGTGTCCTGAAGATGACAATTTGAAATCGTCAAAAGTGCTTGGCATGTCTTCCATCTGACAAAAACTCAAATATAGGGATCTTATTATTCAAGGAATTGATATTAAGTTAATGTCTCATTAAGTTCTTTTAGCAAAGTGATTTCACCATTAATCACATTAACATTGGTATTTAATTCTTTGTATAAATTGTTTCTTTATGAAATAAAATATAAGCTGCACAGTCTAATATATATATATATATATATATATGCACACACATATATAATTACATACATCTATGTCTTTTTAAGTATGTGCATGTCTATTTCTATTGATTAATGATTCTAACTTAAGTTTCATGATTAAAGCGCTAATGTTTAACCATTTAAAAAATGTACAAATTATCAAGGAGGTGACATGGTAATATCAGTCTGGAGGGACCCAAGACTTGTAAGAGAAATTGTGTAGGCAAGAAATATGTGACTAAGAGTTTGAGTGTACTGGCCTTATTCAAAACTGTTCATTATGCCATATTATGCATTCTCTCACAGAAACTGTAACTGTCAGTGTTGAAGAAAGGTGTGTCTTAGCAGGTGTCTATTTCAGTAATTAGTGAGCCAACCCTCCAAGTGGCAGGGCAAGCTCAGAAAAGAATAACAAGTTATTACTTTATATATTGTTAAATATTCTAAATTTAAAAACAAGACCAAAATAATTCTATGCAATTTTTTTGAGTTGCCATTATTTTGTTTTTGTGGAAATGTTGAACAGTGCCAGAAAGGTAATGTCCTGTTTCAGCAGTATAATGCCTGCCCATATGATACCCAGGCCACTACACATATAATTTGTCTCAAAAACATAGCAGATGGTCATACTTGGAAACACGCAAGCAGCCATTTACTTTTTTTTACATTGATTGTGATATGGCTGAAGAAAATAGATCATTTTCAAAATAGTTTTTGGACTAAAAATAAATAGTTCAGATATAGTTAAAAATGCTTTTAAATTTAAGCGCAAATATATTTTTCAAATATTTACAGATATGAGTAAATCCTATCTGTTTTATTTCTGTGTTTGCCTCTTTTTCCATCAATTTTATAAAAAGATATTTCAACTATATGCCAATCAATAAACAGACAGATATCAATAGATAGGTAAGTATGTAAATTATCTTCATATCGGTATTGATTGTATAAAATCAATAACCTAAATAAAACAGCACTTCATAATTTATTTTGTTCTTTCTCCTTTGTTATCTTTTCTTCTCAGACGATAATAAATAAAGAAGTTTGTTTTTTGTTTTTTTTTTTAAAAAAAAGAAGCAATTTCTTCAGATTACAATTCAGCCCTGAAGCCATAAAAGTCCTTTCGTCTTCAAATTGAGAGAATTAGTTTTCAAGGAAATTAAATCTAGAAGAAATAAGTAATGATAATGAAATTTGAAACAGTTTTTTCTTTTATTTTTATGTATGAATTTTAATACCATAATTTAATCAATAATTTCAATTTTTACTCGTTCTTGTTACTTCAAAATTTTACTACTTAAAAGATATTAAGTTTCAAGAAACTTTTATTACTTCTCTTGACGTAATAATGACTTTTATTCAATTTTGTATTGACTTGCATTCAAAAAATTAAATTTAAAGCAAAAAATAGTCTGCACACAGACACATGCATGCACATTAACTGACTGTGATGCCTTTTGTTTTTAATTCTAGAATGAAATATGGAAGCTTATATGGGAAATAAATTATTATGCAAAGATGTTTTAGAACATCAATCTTTCTTCTGAGGTACCATCAACTGACCAAAATGACAAGCAGTTTATCAGAAAGAGATAAAGGGTATTGCAGAAATAGCTCCCAGTAATACATTCCACATAATGGTAAGACATTAGTGACAATGGTGTTTTCATCTAGCTAATGTCTATGTGGGAGGTATATGTGGGAAGCATTTCTACCACACCCTATAGTTGAAATTTCTAGGACATATAATGAGTTAAGAAGGCTTAGAGAAGTTAATATTCACATTGGGAAACAGTGAAATACCCACTTAATAAATTTATAACAACAGATAGCAGATTAGAGATAGAGTGATGGCAAATGTACAGCAGCTGCTGAGAGCTACAAAAGGCAGGAAGCTGTGGACAGCCATGTTTGAATACATCCTGAATGACACAGCAGAAAAAAGAAAGAAGTAAATTTGTGTTTATGATTTTGAAAATCCCTGTTTCAAGGATTTATGTTTTCGAAATCTGTTATGTTACATTTTTGTATAATTATGTTGGAATCTTTGAGAAAAGGAATTATCATTTTTATTGGGCCCACATAGCTTCAAGAAACATTATGCTATGCTTATAAGTGCTGATCCAGACACATAGCAACAGTTTATTCACAATTTTGAATGGGATGTTCAACAAATTATTCAAAAACTGGAAAAATACAATGCAATATAATTAAATAAACACTGTTGGTTGAATTTTCTAAAACATGTTTTAATGAGTCCTTACTGTAACATATATATATATATATATATATATATATATATATATATATATATATATGTATGTAGTAGTAATACTTGGCCACTTGTATCTGATGATGCTTTCTACTTGCATGGCTAGCCGATCCCTGTTGCAGACGCCTGCTCAGGCTCTTTTGTGTTTGTTCAAATCCCACAGAGCCCAACTGTGATTTATACTGCAAATATACTGAATGAAACTTAGTCACAGTTTCTGGGAGAGTGAGCATTATCTAATATGATTAGCATTCTGAACAAGGCCAGGATGGTCAAACCCCTGGTCACAATGACTTGTGATTTATGCTAGCACAGCCATCAACTTCTCCCAAAGAGCTCCATGTTCACAATTTCACTGACAAGGCTTGGGTCAACCTGTGGTATGATTTTCAGGCAATTTCCAAAGGGAACACTTGCTCCAAGCTGGTAAAATCAAGTACTCACCATCCTGACAAATCGACAATGGTAAGATTTGAACCCAGCTCTCATCATCAGAAATTGAACATTCTAACCACTCACCCATGTGGCCATACATACATATATATATATATATATATATATATATATATATATATATATATATATATATATATATATATATATATATATATATATATATATATATATGTATGTATGTGTGTGTGTATTAAACTATCCATATTTATATATTTATTTATCTTGCATATATATAATATTTTATTACTTATATATTGTATGAGAATCCGACAACCTCATTCATTTTTTGTTTGTATCATATATGACACTTCAGTCCTGCTAGTGACCTGCATACAAGTCCACATATTATGCAACAGTGAGGATCTCTGGACATAGTCACAGGAATATTTGTTGACACATTGACAGCTGAGAGGTTACTCTATGGCTTCCCTTTATACCTGAGCCATGACCATCCAACAGTCTTTTGTCCACTGTCAAGCTGGCTATCCATGAGGACCTTATGTATTCAGTCATTACTCATCCTTACAACATGATCAGCCGAACAAAGTTGCAACTGCATAAGAAAACTCTCAATTCCACCAATATTGCATTTTGCAAGGAGATCAGCATTGGACACTCTATCATCAATATATATATATATATATATATATATATATATATATATATATATATATATAAAGGGAAGCAGTTATAGTAGTCCCAACGAGTGAAAAGTGTGTATATTGTATATGTTTTTCAATGATATATATTCTCAATATTAGACATTCTCTATTTTGTGTGTGAGTGACCCAAAGATAGGCAAAATTAATTCCTTTCAATAATATGTGGAAATATCCACACTTTGCCTGATGAAGGTTGCAAGACCAGAAACACATGTAGCAAAATTATGGAAAATAAAGCATAATATATTTTTTTAAAAAGATCCACATGACAATCAAAATCATTTGTAGTTTCTCTCTTCTTTTTAATATATATATATATATATATATAGTAAATAATCTTTTTTTAATCCAAAATTAGTTCTTATTACTATAGATATTATTTTTAGTGGGTGCGCATGTTTGTGTTGGCATCCTTGTTTTTTTTTTAAACAGGGAAATTATTGTCTACCAGCCTACAGACAGTCTCCATAAGAATTATTGTGATGTCTTCGAGTCTGTGACATAGAAGTTCTACCCCTGTACCAAATGACAACTGACTTATTAGCAGTCACTCTATTTGATGTAAAATAGGGCAAGTCCATTTTGTCTACGTCATTATACCTCCCAAAAACAAAGTGGTTTTATGCTCTTCATTGAGCTGTAACTTCTCTAAACAATAATACAAAGTCTTATCCCTCTCTTGAGGTGTGTATTTAGTTCTTTTTATTAGGGATCTAGGTTTGGACTCATCTTCATTCTGATCTTTCAATTCCATGTTGGATTCATGAGAATTATCCTCCATGGTTTCTTTAATACTATATTTGCTTTCTCCATCAGAAGCACTTATGTTTTCCTCTTTTTCAAGTTTCATTTTACTCTTCCATTTTGACTTCTTCATCATCAATTCTAAGTTTTATTTGATTGGAATAAGCCAATAAATTATTTTGAATTGTTGCTGTTATAGCTGTATTATGTACTTTTTGTGTAATAAAGTTAGGTTTTTCAGGAATTCATTCTCTGTCTTTCTCTACCACTTTTTTCTATATTGTATAGAACATTGTTATAGGTGATCTAATTTGTCTTCCCATCAATGCAAAAAGACTTTGCATTCTACCAGCATGTGGAATAGTTCTATAACTTACTAATAGTCTCAGTAGGTAACTATCTATGGTGTCTCTGGAATAGGTAAAATGCCTTCAAACCCATTTTCATTATCTGCATCATTCTTTCTGCAGTTCCATTAGATTGCAGTGGTATAGTGATATTTTATAAGGAAGGCATACCATTTGTTTTAACCATGAACACAAAGTCTCATCACAAAATTCTCTGTGCATTGTCAGAGACTAAAGTTTTTGACAACCTATTTCTGGAAAAATTTTACTCATAATATTTGCTTTACTATGGATGACTTCCTATCCTGATCTCTAACCACTTCAGGCCATCCAGAGAATGATTTGACCAAAATTAAAAATAGTCCTATGCCTTGAACATGTGCATGTTTTATATGAACGTGGGCCCATGTCTATTTGTTATTAGGCCATGAATGGTTTATTTTTCTACATTTTGGGCATTTTTTATGTATTTTCTGCAACACATGAATGCCCAGTATCTATTTGCATAGAAAAAGTTATACCATTCAGTTTAATTTTTTCTGTGGCGTGTTTCTTTTTATATCTTTGCATTGCAAATACTCTCGTGGGGATTTAAAATTTTCTACCATTTCTAGTTTCCCTTTATGCTTCCACACAGACTGGAAATTTTTTTTCTTTTTGCAATTCCAGCTTACTTGTCCTAAAGCTGGACATTTTTGCTTGTCCTCTTCATGCTTTTAACATAGTATTTGCATGACACAAGATAATTCAATATGCTGTCTGCTTTGGCATTACTCTTGAATGTATGGAATTTTTCAATAAACTCTAATTGTTGCAAAAACTCTATAGATGCAAGGATATTTTAGTCAGTAATAACTGTTCTAAAACTTTGTGTTTGTACAAAGCATCACACATACCTTCAATTAATCTCAGCTGTTTGTTTGATCGTCATTTCTCCAGTGCCAAGTTTTTCAAACTCACAGAATCCGAGTCCTCTCAGAAATAACCAGCTTCTTTGCTGGATGCAAATTTCTCTTTATAATGACTGAAATCTCTGGGATACACCATGACAGAGATCTTTCTGATGTCCTCGCATCCTGCTGAAGCTAAAAAGAGTTCTGTAATCTCATTCTCCCCTCCTGCAACCATGTAATTTTTTAGCTTTTTGGCCAATGCCTAAGCAGCAAAACAACGAATCCATGTTTCCATAAAGTCAGGCTCATCCAACAGTGTTAGAGATTCTATCAGTGATGCCATATTGTTGTAATGTCTTCTCGTCTGTGACATCGAAGTTTCTACCCACTGACTTATTAGTAGTCGTTTGACTCTATTCAAAATAGGCAAATCCATTTTGTCTATGTCACTACAAAAATGTTAGGAGGCATATTTTTTTCAATTTTATAAAATCTTTCTATTAAAACAGTTTTTCAGAAAAATAAGTTTTTCATGTCCAGTAACTATTATTGCTCTTTCCTTTCTAACCAATTGTTTGAAGTATTGTGGAACATCAGCATCTTGATTATGCTATTATTTTCTGTTCAAGTTATATGCACAATACATTTTAGTTGTCACTGCTGTTGAAATTCCTCAACGGATGGTGTTCTGTTATTTGGCTGAATTCTTTCTTTGAGATTCTGTCACTCCAGTCCATCAGGGTCCACTTCAAGACCTACAGGGTTCATTCACTGGAAGTCATTTTCTATCATTGATCTGAAAAAGCAGTCATATGCATCTGACAGTTTAGATATTTCTGAACCAGTTTAGTGTCTTGTATGACATCCATATGTAAGTTTTAATCTGACAAGCCTGTTTAAAAACATAATTTTATAGGTTTTGGCTTTTTACCAATTTCTGGTGTTGGGAAAAACTGCTCCTATCATTTGGTGTTCAATTTTCTTAGCTCCTATACTAAGTTTGTTATAATTGATCTATACGCTGAGATATTTGAAGTATTTAATATTAATTCCACATTCTGAATTTTATGATGGATGAGTTCTTGTTTTGTTTTTTATGGCTTGTCAACCCTTTGTGAGTTATTTAAAACTGAAATATTCTGGTTTGTAAGAATTATTTTCTAAGGTGTGCATATAGCATTAATAATTCATTGAGAACAAAAATGATTTTTCTAGATACAAGTATTACTATTTAATTCATAGCAGGAGGGAGGATATGGATTCATACCTTTTTATATATATATATATATATATATATATATATATAAAGATAAATGATAATTTCGAAATAGGTCGTATTGACCGGCTAAGAAGCAAAAAGACAACGGCAAAAAGTGTCAAATATTCCTGTTGCTATGTCCCAAGATCCTTGCTGTTGCACAATATGTGGACTTGTATGCAGGTCACTAGCAGAACTGAAGTGTCACATACGACACAAACATAAATACTGAATGAGGTTGTCAGATCTGCATAGATTGAAATTGATGGGAGAGGCCATCATCATATAAATGGTTATTAAACTTTTCAGCTGTTATAGAAATTTTATGAGTTATATGCGTAGAAAAAAAATTAAGTTCAAACATCAGCATATATAAGGAAGCATTTGTGAAATAATAAAATAGACAGTCTGTAATTAATATAATCATTGTTATCTCACTGTAAAACACAAAACTCTGAGTTGACCTTTGATAAGTATTGTGAACTTATGTTACTTCTGATTCACTATTTGTTATAACTCACTCTTAGCAGTTCTAATATTTTGTCTTGCTTAGGCTACTCACCATGACATTATTAGAATTCCATGCAATTGACTCTAACAAACTTCCCTAACTCACTTGGAGTTCTTTATTTAAGGCGTCTTACCTAACTCATGTGTATTACCGGGAGTGGGTGTCTTATTTACTCCACAAGACTCTGCGTGTGTGGATATATATATATATATATATATATATATATATATATATATATATATATATATATACATGCACACACACACACACATATATATATATATATATATATCCCCAGAATCACTCAAAAGTTTTCAAAATGAAAAATCAGATTCTGTGCGAATTAACAGTGTTTTGACAGAATGCAAGATAATAATCAAACAGGATTTGTTGGAAATCAAAATATACTACAAAATAAGTACCGAAAAAATAATGAAAAATAAATAAAAGAGGAATAGTTTGACAAAAACAATATATAAGCATTGCTTTTAAGTCTTATTATGTGATGAACATAACTCTAACCTTGTTTATATAGCAGAATGGTTACAGCAGAGGGCTAAAAGACAAAAGAGACTTGCTGTCCTTTGTTTTTCTACATTCATCATATTATATAACTGTTTACACAAAATACAAAGGGAAAAATTCTAATTTTTAATTAACCTTTCTCTATTTTTTTATAAAATTTATAATATTCATTATCAATTTTGAAATTACTAAATTGTAACATTCGGTTACACAATGATTTAACAGTTATGATAATAAGGAACTAAATATGATTGCAAGAATATGTAAATAGGGAACACAAAATGGTTCAAAACAAGAATAAGGAACTCAAAATTATTCAAATAATACAAGAATGAGGAACTCAAAGTCGTTCAAAGAATACAAGAATGAAGAACTCAACATGATTAAAAAAATACAAGAATTGGGAACACCAAATTATCCAAACACTATGAGAATAAGGAACTCAAAAATAAATTCAACATATATACCATGGATGACATTAAGGGAATGTAATGAGGTAGCTTAATAGCAATCTCAAAAGAAAAAACAGATTTTTGTTTAAAAAGGATCTTGCAATAAATGTATAAGGTTCCAAGGAGAGTACATTGAAGGTAACTCCTTCATAGTGTGTTGATGTGAACTTGTATTACAGTCTTGAATGACCACAGATACTACTCCTGAAAGTATGTTGTCAAGTACTAATAATTTGGAATTCAAATGAGAGCCATGATGACATATGCCCTGAATCCATTAAAGAAACTGAAAAATTTAATTAATAAATTCTCTTCAAATATATTAGTGTATGGATCATTTATAGCAAATTTAATGTAATGGCAGCCTTACCATTAACAAGAAAAAATGAAAGTGGCAAAACAATAAATAGAGATAAAATATGGCCAAGATAAATGAAAGAGATTTTAATTTTCTGTGATCTACAAGGTTTGATCATTTACTCATTACAGGGTATCGTATATAAGCCGTGGGAGATTGAGAGTTCATTCAGGGGTATAAGACAAGGTAATAGTTCAGATCAACAACTTCAGAAAAGCAAAATGCATATGTAGTTGTGTAAGAAATATTCAATGAATTATAGCATTGTATTAGCCAAGAGTTTGTCTCTGCTAACTGTTGGTTTCATGGCTAGCTGAAGGAATCATTGCTGATGGAAGCATCTTGATGTTACTGCTGATGGCCTGGGATGTTATGTAGTCCACTGTGCCTGGTTGTCTTCCATGAGGTCTATTGAATGGGGGAAATTAGTGTTAGCTTTATAGTGAGTCAGTGACTCAGAAACAGCTGCTTCAAAAACTATGTGGGCTTTTTTCTGATTGGTCAGAAAAGATGTTTTATGACCCTGGTATTTTGGGGCAGAATTCTGAAAATGGGTGTACAGAGCCAGATTAAATTAAGGCATGTTTTTGTCATGTAAGCTGTAGATGTCAAAGTAAGCACTTCTGTTTAAGTTAAAGGAGTGGGGTTCTGACTGGGTACAAAAGATAAGGAAATTGTGCATAGAATAAGCTGAGTGGTTTGTAACATTATTTATCATCTCTTAGTTGCATCTCTGTCCATGGGCAGAGTGCACTCAGGGGTGACTCTGTCAAAGGGCAGAATTGCAACTGAGGAAAATTATACTGAGAGTTGCCCAGCCCTGGGGAACAGCTGCCTGAGGCTGTGCCCTTCCATTGAACCATAGTGAGGGGTTGATGCTCACACTGAGGCCAGTGCAAGCGACAGTTGCGGGGGCTGCAGGCAATTTTTGTTCCTAGCCTGGATGTACACACTCGTGTCCCCACCTTAAAAACTGACCTTGTGTCACAACTAGTCTTAGTGGGGAGACAGAGTAAATACCTAAAATAGGCTGTGCCAGGGGTATTTCTGCACAAAACTGCCAGATGCTGCTATACCAAAACATTAATCTAAGAACTTAAATTATGTTCTTAGGGAGACTATGTTTTTTGTTTATATTAAAAAGCTGGATTCTTTCCAAACTAACCTCATAGTCTTGATGAAATGTCTTTCTTGGAATTGCAAGTCTTATGGTCATATGATAGCCGAAGTTAAGTAGCATTGAGCTTTGTCAGTACCTAGATGTATGACTGCTTGGGAATAACTAATGCTGTGAGCTTAGATGTGTAGGTGGTACAATGGATTGCGGCTTGGAATATGAAAATGGAGAGCTCAATTCCAATTTTTTTTTTTTAAGCATTACGCCCCGAGCAAGGTGTGAAGCCACTAGGATGCAGGGGGTTGCAGAAGATTCAGAGTGAGAGCAGTTAGGAGTGATAGAAGAAAGGATGAGGAGAGGGATAGTGGATAAATCAAGGTAACAAGATGTTGATTGACATTACATTTGAATAGTTGGAGATTATAGCTCTCAGGGAAACAGTAATTGGGAAGGGTGTTTCACAGGCGAGAAGTGCGAGGTATGAAGCTATTGGAGTAGAAGAGACAGCTACATTTAAAAGTTTCTACAGTGTAAAGGTGAGGGTGAGATGCCAGCCTTGTAGGGCGCTTGAATTCATGGAGTCTGGGAACCAGTGAAAGCAGCTCAGCAAAGCAATTACCATGAAAGTATTTGTAGAAAAGACAGAGAGAGGCGACGGCGCGTCTGTGAGAGAGCATCTGTAGATGAGATGCCAGATCAGGGCCAATTATATTACATATCCGTCTCTGGATCTTGTCAAGAACTCTAAGTTAAACAGAAGGTGCCCCAGACCATATATGGCAGCAATACTCCATGCAAGGGTGAATGGTTGATTTGTATATTTGAAGTATCGATTCAGGGAAGAAAACTTTCCTTGCGTGGCACAGAGAGCCAACTTTCCTCGCAGTGGACGATGCAATTGACTCAATGTATTTGTTCCATCTCGGGTCAGCAGTCAACGTGAGACCGAGCAGACGCAGAGAGTTGCTCTCAAGAAGTTGACTATCAGACATTCTAATGAGGGGCAGGGAAGGATCTCTATGGCCAGTCAAGTTTTGTTATATTTACACACAAATACCCTTGGGATAAGTATAAATCCACTTCTTCTCCTCCCAGCTATGGGTTAATTAGTAGGACTTGTATCCCTAAATCATCATTATCAAAAAAAATTCTTAAATGTGAAAATATATTTTGGCTTTAAATAACTTGCAAGAGGTAGATAAGACATAAAAATGAATCATTCAATCATTCTTGAAAATGCCATGAAGAGAACAGATTTGTCTTGAAAGTGCTATCATCTTTTATTTATTTAATTTAGACTTTTATGATGACTAGAAGGATGTTACTTACTTTTTTGTCTCACATGAGTTAATGAGAAAATACAATTTCAGTAAGAGTAATAAATAACGTTCGAATAACAAGATTTCAGTGAAAAATGTCACTAAAGTTCGATTTTATGTTAAATGAGCTGCAGGGTCTGTTCAGATTCTACTTTGTTTATGTTTCTTTTTTTAAAACTTTGACAGAAAATTAGAGAAATGGCAGAAAAAGAATAACGCAAAAAAGAAATAACTGTCAATTTTGTGTGACAATTTTACGATCAACTTAAACATTATTGGTTTGTTTCTTACAACTTTTGTGCAGCTTCTTAACTCGTTTTATGAAAAATTAGCCAGAAGATTTTCTCCAATTTACTTGAAATTGAAAAGATGAATACAAAAACATAGATATAATTTTTTAAAAAAATATTTAAAAAATTGACTAAGAACTAAAACAGAAACAAATAAAATATAAAAGAAGGATTTTTAGATAACAGCTTTTCTTTTTTTTCCTTAGTTTTTTGTTTTCCTTTTTTCTTTTTCTCAAAATATTTTTCCTAGCTTCATAGTTTTTTTCTTTCTTTCTTTATGTTTGGTTCAAATATAAAATTTCTTTCTTTCTTATTTCTTTCCTTTGATTCTTGCATAAAATTTCAGTCTTAATTTTTTTTTTTCTTTCTTTATCTTTGATTCTAACATTAAATTTCTTTCTTCTTTCTTTCTTTCTTTCCCTTTTATTCTTGCATAAAATTTCTTTCTTTTTTTTCTTTTCTTCTTTGTTTGTTTCTAACATAAAATTTCTTTCTTTCTTTCTTTCTTTACCTTTGGTTCTAACATAAAATTTCTTTCTTTCTTTCTTTCTTTCCCTTTTATTCTTGCAGAAAATTTCTTTCTTTTTTTTCTTTCCTTCTTTGTTTGTTTCTAACATAAAATTTCTTTCTTTCTTTCTTTCTTTCTTTCTTTCCCTTTTATTCTTGCAGAAAATTTCTTTCTTTTTTTCTTTCCTTCTTTGTTTGTTTCTAACATAAAATTTCTTTCTTTCTTTCTTTCTTTACCTTTGGTTCTAACATAAAATTTCTTTCTTTCTTTCCCTTTTATTCTTGCAGAAAATTTCTTTCTTTTTTCTTTCCTTCTTTGTTTGTTTCTAACATAAAATTTCTTTCTTTCTTTCTTTACCTTTAGTTCTAACATAAAATTTCTTTCTTTCTTTACCTTTGGTTCTAACATAAAATTTCTTTCTTTCTTTCCCTTTTATTCTTGCAGAAAATTTCTTTCTTTTTTTTCTTTCCTTCTTTGTTTGTTTCTAACATAAAATTTCTTTCTTTCTTTCTTTCTTTCTTTCTTTCCCTTTTATTCTTGCAGAAAATTTCTTTCTTTTTTTCTTTCCTTCTTTGTTTGTTTCTAACATAAAATTTCTTTCTTTCTTTCTTTCTTTACCTTTGGTTCTAACATAAAATTTCTTTCTTTCTTTCCCTTTTATTCTTGCAGAAAATTTCTTTCTTTTTTCTTTCCTTCTTTGTTTGTTTCTAACATAAAATTTCTTTCTTTCTTTCTTTACCTTTAGTTCTAACATAAAATTTCTTTCTTTCTTTACCTTTGGTTCTAACATAAAATTTCTTTCTTTCTTTCCCTTTTATTCTTGCAGAAAATTTCTTTCTTTTTTTTCTTTCCTTCTTTGTTTGTTTCTAACATAAAATTTCTTTCTTTCTTTCTTTCTTTCTTTCTTTCCCTTTTATTCTTGCAGAAAATTTCTTTCTTTTTTTCTTTCCTTCTTTGTTTGTTTCTAACATAAAATTTCTTTCTTTCTTTCTTTCTTTACCTTTGGTTCTAACATAAAATTTCTTTCTTTCTTTCCCTTTTATTCTTGCAGAAAATTTCTTTCTTTTTTCTTTCCTTCTTTGTTTGTTTCTAACATAAAATTTCTTTCTTTCTTTCTTTACCTTTAGTTCTAACATAAAATTTCTTTCTTTCTTTACCTTTGGTTCTAACATAAAATTTCTTTCTTTCTTTACCTTTGGTTCTAACATAAAATTTCTTTCTTTCTTTACCTTTGTTTCTAACATAAAATTTCTTTCTTTCTTTACCTTTGCTTCTAACATAGAATTTCTTTCTTTCTTTCCCTTTGATTGTTGCATAAAATTTCTTTCTTTCTTTTTTCTTCTAAGATAAAATTTCTTTCTTTCTTATTTCTTTCCCTTTGTTTCTCACATAAAATTTCTTTCTCTTTTCTTTCACATAAAATTTCTTTCTTTTTGATTCTGACATAATATTCCTTTCCTTCCTTCTCTCTTTCTGACATGAAATTTCTTTCTTTTTATCACAGTATATTCTTCATTAGCTTTGAATTTTCTTTCTTTCTCAGCAAGATTTTTTCCCATTTTGTTTTTGTCTTCTAAGTAAAGAAGAATTGGAGATACATGAAAGAAAAAAAAGAGGCTTTAAAATAAAATATAAGTAAAGAAATAAAAAAAAAAGATTGCGGAAAAATATTAAAGCTAAAATGAGAAAGACAGACAAAAAAGTAAGAAAGAAGACTAAAAATAAACATTTCAAGAGAAATTAGCAATAGTTGTAATGTAAAAGATTCTTAAAAAATTACAAATGTCGGAAACAATAAAAAGTAATGACAAAGTAAAATGACAACAAAAATTGAGGGAACATTGAAAGAAAAGGAGAGTAAGAAAAAAAGAAAGAGTGAAAAACAAAGAAGAGAAGCTTTAAAAAAAAAAAAGACAGAAAGCTTGAAGGAAGAAAACAAAGAGAGTGAGATAATTATAAGGTTTGGGAATAGAGGTGGGTGTGCTGACTAATTCAACTAGTGTCAACTAATTAGTCCTTAGCTCACCCCTGGCCTGTAAATTTACCTTGAGACAAAAGATGAACTTTCTGTCGGCAAAGAAGTCTCCTTTCTTAAATTCATTATCATTTTAGTGTAATAAAATAGAAAAACCAAAAAGCAAGTAACAAGCCATTCAATAAATAAATAAATAAACCAGAGGAAAAAAAAAAGAAATGTTTTTTGCCGGAAGCCTTTCTTTGTAAAGACGTTGCATACACAGCACTAGAACTATTTTATAAATGTTTATTTCCTTGTCAACAAATCTCATTTGAACACAATAAATACATTATTTATGGCTCCCAGTCAAATTCATAATTTATTGATTTGTTCCTGTGTATTTTTCTTTGTATTTTATAGAATTCTTTTTTGATTTTTGGTTTTATTATTATTTGTAATATTACTATTTTATTCTTAGAAATAATATTTGTAGTTGTTCTTGTAACAGATTTTATTTTTAACAGTTATAAAAATTGTTTTACTTTGAATCTGATTTCATTATTATTATTATGATTGTTTTAATCTATTTTCATGGCTAATCTTTATCTTTGTAAAAAAACTGAAGGATTCTTTATTTCTGTCATATTGACATTTTGAAACAGTTGAATTGATAGTAATGAATTTAGATAATTTAGATAGAAGACAGTAAACATAGATTGAATTTTTTTAAATTAGAACTTTTAAAGACTTAAAAATGGAATGTCACGGAGCTTATATTTACAATCTCTGGATACTAAGCTCTCTTTTTTATTACTCAAGAAACTAATTTCAACAAAATGTACTTTGAAGAAAGCTCTTATGATGTTGATAAAGGAAAATGATAGAAATTATTATTTTTCAAGACTGATATCAATGGCTTTCCTAAATAAACAAATTAAAACAAACTGACAGATCTTTTTCAGATATTCCATTTATGTCCTCCTTCTTCTGCTATCTACCATGCTCCTTTAGGACTTTTTTTGATAATGGCTTTCCACAGTTTCCTGTTCTTTGTATCTCTTAGTAGATATTTTCTTTTTATGATCTTTTTTTTTATTGCCCAGCATATAGGTATTACATAAGAGTTTAGTGCTCTTTTCTTTGTTCCTATTGATATTTTCCTTTTTCTTAATATTTCACTTAGCTTTTGAAAAGCAAATTTTGCTATCCCAATGTACCTTCAGATATCAGTGTCACAGTTCTCATCCTCTGATGAAACATTACTCAGGTATTGAAACTGTTGTATTTGTTTGATGTCAGTATTTCCAATTTGTAATTTGTATTTTGGGCTGTTCCTTTTACTGATTATAATACATTCTATCTTCTTGCAATTAATGTTTAGTCCTTTCTTTTTGCTTTCCTTCATTACCTTCTTACAGTTTCCTTTCTATGTCTACTAAGATTAAGATTTGCTAATATTTTAAGTATTATTGTCCTATTTATTTCCATTTTCTCTAAAATTTTGTCATTGCTCACATGTTCAGTCCATGGTATTCTCAGCATCCTTCTGTAGAACCACATTTCCCTTGCTTCAAGTCTTTTCTTCATCTGAGAAGAGATTGGCCAGCATTCACTGCTGTATTACATTATATTTAAGTACTCTTTTCTTTGTTTCTAACATAATTTTCCTGTTTCTTAATAATTTGCTTAGCTTTTGGAAGGTATTGTTCACTATCTCAATGCACCTTAGCATTTTGGTGTTGCCCTTTCTGTCCTCTGATAAAAGACTTCCCAGATATTTAAATTGTCAAACTTGTTTGATTTCAGTATTTCCAATTTGTAATTTACATGTTGGATTGTTCCTTTGATAGCACCATGCATTCTCTCTTCTTGCAAGTGATGTTTAGTCCTTTCATCTCACTTTCCTTCATTATGTTCTGTAGGAGTTCTTATAGTTTCCTTCCTATGTCTGCTATCGACATTGTCTCACCTGCATGTCGTTAAGAATGTGGCTACCAATAATAAATCCTGGTAGGAATTCTAATTCTCTCAGAATCACCTCGCTGTATAGTCTGAATAGATCTGGTGAGAAGACACATCCTTGTCTAACACAACTTTCTATTTTTGCATATTTACTGAATTTTGTATTTGTAAGCAGATAGTTTGCTGCCAGTATAGGTTCTTGTTTATTCTAATATCCTTCCCAAATATGTCAAGCTTACTTAACTGTTCCAACAGTTCTTTGATGGATAACTATGTACATAAATCTCTTTTATTAATGAGTAAATTAAATGCATGGCTCTAATACAAGTAACAGCAATAGAAATCATCTCTATGTCTACCTATATATATACATATATATAAAGGAATATACAAAATACTTTACATTGATTGCGCAACTCAGAGTTTCATGCTGAAGCAATTATCAAGTGCCGATATATTTATTTTTATTTTAATAATTATAAGATAATGGAAATAATGTATTAGCAAAAATGTTAAATGTGTTACATTCTAATATTAACAATCATTGTATAGTACAGGAAACAAAAAGTAAAAATATTAATAAAGATAATATCAATAC
The DNA here is from genome assembly GCA_963932145.1 of Acanthosepion lycidas. Taxonomy (NCBI): domain Eukaryota; kingdom Metazoa; phylum Mollusca; class Cephalopoda; order Sepiida; family Sepiidae; genus Acanthosepion; species Acanthosepion lycidas. Next base: position 51,134,546 of record OZ010583.1, read on the forward strand.
TAGTATATGCGGACACTGAGTTCGGCTAGACTATATTAATCTGAGTCAATATGTTTGAGCAAAAATTTAGTTCTATGTAAGCAGGTGCTCATCAACTCACTTCTTTTGTTTAAGAGATTAGGATATTTTTATATTTTTCAGAATTATTAATCATTCAGATAGACATAAGTTACTTTTGTTGCCTTTCATGCTGAAGAGCTTAGCTTTTGCTACTAATTTCCAGGTGATAATTTGTTTTTTAATCTTGCTTTTTAGGTTTCAGAAAAATTTAGAGAATCAGTCCTGTTACTATATTTGATATTGCCTAATGTCATTTGGTGGTGGCAGAAGTGTGATTTCAAATGGTTTTCCACAGAGCTTGCATAAAACTTGACTTTGCCGCCATATTTGATTTCAGCTTTATAAACTAACGATTTGGACATACATTTAACATTTAATGGGCAGAGTTTGTTTTTCTGCAATTGCAATTCTTAGTTACGGGGGATGTATATAATAATCCTAATCTCTTAAACAAAAGAAGTTGCTTAACACCTGCCTAAATAGAATCAAATTTCTGCTCAACCATGTTAACCCAGATTAATATAGTCTAGCCAAACCTGGTGTCCACATATACTAGTATCGATATTATCTTTATTAATATTTTTACTTTTTGCTACCTTTACAATACAAGTGTTAGACTGTAATGTATTTAACATTTTTGCTAATCCATTATTTCTATTATCATTACCTTTTTTAATATATATCTTATATTATTGTTTTATTTATTGTCTTTTTCTTTTGTTTAGTAATACTTTCAGAAACGTGTTTATTTATTTACTTATCTATTTGCATTTCTTATTTTTATTTAATTATTCATTTATTTGCCCTTTTTATTTATTTACATATTTTATTATCATTCATATTATTTACTTTATTATTTTATTTACTTCAGTAATATTAATATTTATATTAACAATATTGTTAACAACTTTATTGATTTTCATGGTAAAAAAGTTACCCCGCTTCATTTTCTAACATTGATTCTTATTTGTTACTTTTATTTCATTAGTATCTCTCTAAATTAGAATTTATAATTATTATTTCCAACTTTATTTTCAATCTTAAATGTTAATCTGCACCTAAATTCAAATACAAAATGAAACCACCATTCATTTAAGTATTTTAACAAAAATAATATTCCACTCCAACAATAAAGTATATTGTGATAACCAGAAATTTTGAAATCCAGTTTCAACCCAAAATTAAAATAAAAATGAATATACCAGCACTCGATAATTGCTTCAGCATGAAACTCAGAGTTGTGCAATAACTTTAAGGTATTTTGTATATTCCTTAATATATATTAAATAGCTCTGTTATTTAACATTCAGCACTGTTTTTCCTTACACTATAGAGTATTTATATGTATTTATATATGATCACTTACTCATACATCTACTGATATTTACCCATTCAATCATTATATATATATATATATATATATATATATATATATATATATATACATATGTGTGTGTGTATGTGTATGTGTCTGTGTCTGTATACATATATATATATATATATATATATATATGTTTTTGTTTATTCATTGTATATATATATATATATATATATATATATATATATATATATACATCTTTCGTTAAATAGGACAGACAAGGAAAATTTAATTGATTTTTTTATTTAATATTTCTAGTGTTCTTACATTTATATATTTGGTTGTAGTAAAGGAGTGAAAAAATTGTCTCAATTGCTTTTGGCCACATCTTTAGCTATTTTCAAATGGTTTTGTTTTAGGTGTTGTTAATTTCTATTCCTGTTTTGACTGTTTTAGACATATTCTATTTCTGTTGTTTTGAATACTAAAAAATGAAATAAAGGTCTGTAAAAAGGGACAATCTTTTAATAGAACCTAATATATAATATATTATTATTATTATTATTATTATTATTATTATTATATAGTAAGTAGTTTTTATATGTGTATATGAAATAAGCTTTGGAATAAAGATCTGAAAAAGAGACATGCTTTTGATAGGACCTAATATATAATATAATATTATTATTGTTATGTAATAAGTAGTTTCTAGATGTTTATATGAAATAAGCTTTGAAGTAACTCTCTGTAAAAAGGAAAATATTTTGATAGAACCTAATATATATTAATAATGGTAGTAATAATAATACCAATAATGTAATAAAGTTATAGGTAGTCATTAGATGTGTATATGAAATAAATTTTGAAGTAAAGGTTTAAAAAAAGTTTACTTTTGCTATACCTTCCTACTAAATGCCATGTAGGGGCACCCAAGGGGAATCTATCTCCTTGTTCAGGGAGGTCCCAGTTGATGTTGTCACTTCTACTGCATTATAGAAGGAAAAGAGTGTGAAAAAAAACAGTGACAGAAAATGTTCTGTTTTTTTTTTTTTTTGGTGGGGGGGGTTATATTTACTTGACACCAACCTCTAATGGCTTCTTATCAAAACTGATAAAACTATGTGGGAATATTTCTTACAAGTGTCACTGTTCATGCTCAGGTAAAATCCTGTTGATAAATACTAATTTTCAAGGAAAGTAGCCCACCCTCATTTGAATTAATGGCATAGAATATTCTTCCAATACTCATTTCTTTTCAGTATGTCTTTTGTGATAAGCTAAGCTTATTAAATATCATCAGGATTATGACTACAGAGCAATGATTGATAAGTTAAATTAACATTAATACAATAGAGAGTTCAATCCTCACATCGATGCCCTATGCAAGACTAAACAATGATAAATAAATATATATGTTGTATAATCCAGTCATCATCATCTGTTGATTACATTAACTTTTAGAAATAAGTCTGTGACTGGGTCTACAGGGTGAATAATGGTTATCAGTGTGGAAAGTGAATTTGTAGTGTGGAACATCAATATCTTGTTAAAGATATTGTTCTCTCTTCAGGTTACATGTGATATTCATTTTAGTTGTTGCAGCTATTGAAAGTCCTCAAGTGATGTCATTCTGAGTTACTATTCTTCTTCTTTTTTTTTTTAAATCAAGGCACTAAAGCCACAATGGGTTACCGGGAGTGGAAGATTTATAAACAAGAATACTGCTAAGGAGCGAGAACAAAAGAAGAGTAATCAGAAGGATGGTAGATAACAATTGACTTTGCACTTAAATGTTTGCAGATTAAAGTTGGTTGAAAAGCATGGAGCTAGAAGTGAGAAGTACGAGAAAAGAAGCTGTTAGCATAGAATTTACAGTTACATCTTGCCAACTCAACTGTAAATTGATGAAACCCCCTTACCAGTCTAGTACTCCACTTAAATTCAAAAGTCTAGGCATCATAGTGAAGAACTTATCCGAACAATTTACATAACAGTATTTACAGAAAAGGCAAAGGGAAGAAACCTTATTGGCAGTGGGAAAGTAACTAAAGTCAAGATGCCAGATCATGGCCATAATATTGCTGATTCTTCTTTGAATTATATCAAGGAGCTCTAGATAAATAGCAGGAACACAGGACCATATGTGGCAGCAATATTCTAAGCATGGATGAATAGGAGACTTATAAATATGTAAAACAGACTGTGGAGAGAAAAATTGTCTTGCACAACACAATAATCCAACCTTACTTTTTGGTAAGAATGTTGAACGGTGCTAGGATGGTGATATCCAGTTCCAGCAGGATAATGCCTGCCCACATGATGCCCGTACTATTCAACATCTAAGATGTTAAAAAACTTTATTGATTAGCATGATTCCCAGATTTTCCCACCAACAACATATAGTGCAACTGCAGCAAATGACCTTGATATCACAGTATGGTATATGTCATTTGTACAAGTGCATGCTTTATTAAAAATTTATGGTCTTCATACTTATATTTTGGAACCTATACACATTGATCAGTATATTGACCTGTATATATGATCATTTACAGTAATACAATATTAATTATACTTTTAATTATATTAAAATATTACTTGTACATTATTGAAACGTATGTCAGGTATTTAAATTTTCTCTCAATATATTTATAAAATTTTTCTTTATTTAAATTAGAACCAAATTAGATGAAGAAAAAGAGTTAAAAAGAATTTAGTCTCAAGTGGATGCCTTTCAACATTTTCTGGTTTCAAAAGCTAAATCCTCATAAATGGCAATTATACTGGTCAGAAATCTCAAGTATTGTTGAGTGGAGACACATTGATAGCCTTTGGGTCAAGTTTCAGCTTTATAGAAAGTGCAATTTTAACATCTTCAAAAAAAGAATCTAATATGAAAATTGAATCATGAGACTTTACCTTGAACAAGCATACATTCATTACAAGAATTTTAGATTCTAAAAATGAAAAGTCCAAAGTGCACTCTGTGTCATTTAACTTGGATGGAATCACCTCTGTACAGGGTCAGAAATATGACTTCAGATATTATCACTGTATTAAATTTCAAAATCCAAAGTTTTTTCTTGATTTTTGTTTATATTTATCAGTTCAGGTAGAGTCAGGTCTCTTGGGGTTTGGTTACTGTTCGGGTTGAGAACATTTTTGAGCCAGAGTTAAGCAAAGAAGATTTATAGATATTGGTGCTGCAACTAAACATATTATTTAAGTTTTCTTATTTGTTTAAAGAACGTGATTGGCTTCTAAGTTGCTAACTTGAAAGTCGCTAAGATATGTATGATTCCCAGTATATATTCATATAGCAGACTCAACAATGACATCATCCTATATGAAGAGATGATATTTTTTCTTTGTCTTTTTAACATGGATCAGGAATAATTGTTTAATTTGTGATAAAATTGGAACAATGTGTTGAATGTGGTGTATTTTGAAGTGTTTTTCAGGTTCATACAGTTAAACAAATTAGAAAAAAAAAAAAGTTGTTTTCTAGAAAAATCACATCATTAATACCAACATTATCAATGACAATATAAAGAAACAAAAAGCAAATACAGATTCCTATTTTTTTAAAATGTAACCAAAATGCTTACAGTTGATTATGTCCATTATATGCTATATATGGAACCTAATATACCTAATATGTAACCCAGTCTTATAAAAATATAAAAGACATATGAATCGCAGCCAAATGTGTGTGATATAGTTACAAGTTTTGAAAAAAGCAGCACCTAAAATTATTGGTAGGGCCCTGTTGAAACCTCTTCAGGTTGAGCAACCCATTCCAATTATAATATATATACATTGGTGGATGTACCATAAAATTAATGAAGCTTAAGTTTCAGGGATCCTCATCCCAACCAGATTTATATGCAATCATCAGGACATGGCCTGGCTATTACATATAAGAATGAAATAGACTGTCACCACTGGGTGTTGACTTCAGTTTCCACTCATATATATATATATATATATATATATATATATATATATATATATATATATATATATCACCTGTTTATTTTAAATATAAAACATAAATCTAACCTTAAATACGAATTTTTTTTCGCATTTATAACAATTTTTTATGGTTTTTCAGTCAATCTAATTTTATTTAAAAAAAATTTTTCACAAAAATTAAAAAAAAAATTATTGTTGGGTTTTTCGAAAAGAAAAACCCTCTAATCTCTAATTATATTTAGTATAAAATATAACTTCCAACTTTAAATAAAAATCTTTTTTATGTAGTTTTAGGTCCGTGTATTTTAGACTCTGTCTATATTTCTGAGATGAGGTATTATGTACAGTATTTACATTAGGAGATAACTGATAACTGACATCCATCAAACATGGCATGTGGAACTAGAACAGTCTACCCCAGTGATCGAAATAAAGGGTTCAGTTCGAAATTCCAACCACCTGAAGAAGGCCAGAGTGTACAACAGCCAAAACATTGTGACAAATATGGCGACAAAGATGAGGACAATAGTCCGACTAATGTAAATACTGCCCGTGTATTTCAATATATATATATATATATATATTTTTAATAAATACCATTAATCCCTGTTTATTTTAAATATAAAATAAAATATTAATCCCCATTTATTTTAAATATAACATACAAATCCTGTCTATTTTTAATGCAATAGATATTTTTAAAATAAAAAAAAACATACTCCCTGTATAATATATGAACTGCACCAGGAATACCTTAACCAGATATTTTTTTATTAAAATTTGAATTATGTGACGGTCAGTCTCTACCCAGGAATTGAAGATTGCATTGCAGGTGGTTGGAATATTGAACTGAACCCTTTATTTTGCTTGCTGAGGTAGACTGTTCTAGTTACATGTGCCATGTCTAATGGATGTCAGTTATCAGTTATCTGATAACTGACCTGAAGAAGGCCAGAGTGTACAACAGCCGAAACGTTGTGATAAATATGGCAACAAAGATGAGGACAACAGTCCGAACAATGTAAATAGTGTACATAATACCTCATCTCAGAAATATAGACAGATTCTTATATTTTATTCTCTTGAAACACAAAAAGATAGTTTATTTATTCAAAAAAGAGCTGCTAAGTTTTCCATTTTCCATTTAATTAGACTTGATGATTGGGAGATATTTTCAAAGGATAAACAATGCTAATTACTAAATTTCAATGTCAATTACAAAGTGACCTTTTGTGAGAGCAGAATTTCAATAACTTTCATTGCAATGTTTTTGTGAAGTTATTTACTTAGATGTTTTTTAAATGTTAAAGTTCATGTGTAGCCACATCAGAATTCATCACAGGCATTTTATATATACATATATGTCTATCTTTTCTTGATGCCTTTTGAATGAAATATTGAATATTTTTTTACATTGAAAATGTTAATGGTAAAATTAGCTGCTTCAATACTGGAACCATTCAGTATTTAATGACACAACAGTGTTGCTGTCAGATGAAATTTATAAAATCTTTTTATTAAAAAAAGTTTTTTGGGAAGTTAGACTTTCGTCCAGTAAATGTTATAGCTCTTTTCTAATGTCGATGAGAGTTTTCTTCCAAACTTTTTGTTTTTTGTTGAGTTGAAAGTTAACAGCTTGATTAAATTATTTTCTTTTCTAGTTACATGTGCTATTCATTTTAGTTTTTGCTTCTGTTGGAAGTCTTCAAGTGATTTTTTTTTTTTTTTGGTATTTTGTAACATTCTCTGTGATTCTGTAGTAGTAGTAGTCTATAAGACCTGATGAAGGATTTTCTTTTTTGAGGCTTACATGATTTATTCATTTCAACTCATTATTAATCATTGATCTGAGAAAAAGTTGTCTCCAGGTAACTTAGACATTTCTGAATGAATTTGATGCTATACCTGATATCACCTCTAAAAGTCTATTAAAAAGGCTATCAATGACTAGTTTTCTCACCATGGCTGGTTTTTTGATGGAGATGAGTTCTTATTAACTGGAAGGTGATCTCAACCTGCAGTAACTTTAGAAATTCCCTGTAAACCATTTCACAGGTTGACCCAAGCTTTGTGAGTGAAATGGAGTGAATAGTACAGTAAAGAGAACATTGGTAGTTGTGCTAGCACAAAGTCATAAGTTATCATGACTTAAAGTATACTGACTTTGTTCAAGAAATTGATCAACCCAGATTATGCATTCACTCCCAAAAACTGTAACTAAGATTCACTCAGCAAGGGTTGCAGTATTATCCACAGTTTTTCTGTGTGGTGTGGATTTAGCAAGCTTCTATAATAGGGTGTGGTTACAAAAAAATAGTAGATAGCCACACACACACATATATATATATATATATATATATATATATATAAGGAAGAGGTTCTAGTAGTTCCAAGAGAAAAGTGTTTATATTAAAAAGAAGAGAGAAACCACAAACGTTTTTGGTTGTAATGTGAATTTTTTTTTTGAATATTATGCTTTATTTTCCATATGGAAAATAAAGCATAATATTTAAAAAAAAAAATAAATAAAACAAAAAAAAAAATAAACCTTACAACCAAAAATGTTTACGGTTTCTCTCTTCTTTTTATCCATCCTTATAATCTGTCCTTAAAATAATTTGTTATTATTATTATTATTTATAGAACTAAATGGATATATATAAGTAGATATATGAGTGAGCAATCATATACAAATACATATAAATACTCTATAGTGAAAGAAAAAAAACTGTTCAATACTATGTAACTGAGCTATTTAAGATATATATTAAGAAATATATATAATCTTACATTAACTACATAACTCTGAGTTTCATGCCAAAGCAATTTTCATATATATTAGGTTGGTGCAAAAATAATATCGTTTTTGACGTTAAAAAATGAGTCAAAAAACGATATTATTTTTGCACCAACCTAATATATGGATGTTCTTATTTATTTGGTAAATGCTGCCATAATTCTAGCCTTCAGTCCATCTTTGGTGTTACAAGGAATTTTGTTGGTCTCTTGCTCAACTGTGCCCCACACATGATAAGCAAGTGATTGCAGTCTGGGGAGTTAGATAGCCAAATGTAAAGTGTGATGTGGTCATTGAAATTGTCTGAGGGCCATAACTGGGTTTTCCTGCTTGTGTGGCATGATGCAGTGTCCTTTTGTCAGACATAGGGTCTTCCAGCAGTTACCATTTGACCCAGGGCAGCACTACCTCATCCAGGCACTTGAAGTAGGCCAATGTGTTGAGTATGAGGACCTCACCATCAAATTCGGGAGTTCTTTTCTTAGAACAATCAGAGTGAGTTTTTGGAGCTGCTGTACCTTTATAAGCAATATCAGACTCATCCAACTTTTTCCAAATCCACTGCACTGTCCTCAGATTGATACAAAAACACTTTGAAATGTTTGTATTGGAGCTTTCAGCACAAATGCCAAGCACTACAGCAGGCTGCTTTTCCAAATTTCTGGCAGATTGAATTGCATCATGGTGCTCTTTCTCTCACAGATGGTGCCCAACTGACCCTACTATAC
>OZ010583.1:51143623-51173623 GCA_963932145.1 Acanthosepion lycidas
ATATATATATATATATATATATATATATATATATAATAATATATATATATATATATTATATATATATATATATATATATATATATATATATATATATATATATATATATATATATATATATATATATATATATATATATATATATATATATATATATATATATATATATATATATATATATATATATATATATATATATATAATATATATTATATAAATATATATATATATATATATATCATATATATATCTATATCTACTATATATATATACTATATATATATATATATATATATCTATATATATATATATATATATATATATATATATATATATATATATATATATATATATATATATCTATACTATATATATATATATCTATTATATATATATATATCTATATCATTTATATATATATTTCATATATCATATATTTATATTCATATATATATATATATATATATATATATATATATATATATATATATATATATATATATATATATATATGCACACTCACTTATATATATATATATATACATATATATATATATATATATATATATATATATATATATATATATATATATATATATATATGCACACTCACTTATATGCCTCTGTGTGTGTTTGTGTATATCCGTATATATCAGAACTTTGATAACTTGCATTGTGGTCTTTCCATGTGTAAATTGTATAACATGTCTAGAATGTGTTCAGTAATTGCTAATGATATAAAATGAACAAGTAACAAAATTAATAAATTCCATGTTGCCTAATTCTGAGGAGCAAATAAACATGAGAAAAGCTGTGAAAGATGTTAAAAATATCAAGCGAAATTGAGGGATCAAAAGCATGTTATTGAATTAAGATCTGCTTGACTAGGTTGATTTAACAAAATTGTTATTTCACCAAAGCATTGCAATAATGGATCTTGAATTCTTGTGCATAATTTTCAGCCCTTTGTCTTTGCATGTTATCTCAGCATAAACATGAACAGCTTGAATATAGACATTGGCTCTAATTATCAGGAATTAATAATAAATAATTTCCTCTTTGCACCAAAGATCCATTCACCACAAAATACTTTTTCAATAAAAGAAGATGAACAGAACATTTTTTGATATCACGTATCAAACTATCATGAAGAATTTTACTAAGGATTCCATTTTATGTTGAATACTAAACAAGAAGCATTTTTGTTTGAATTTTTAGAATGAGATGTCATCACTATTTACATTATTTATAGTTAAACTAATATCATTAAACTAATATACATTATTTATAGTTAAACTAATATTGTTGTTTTTAATATCACCACATTTCAGGTTTTATACTCTCTGGTCTTCTTCAGGTATCTGGTGATCCAGGTAACCTTCAGAGAATTTAAAACTGAAAATGTTATTTAATTTATGGTGTAGATTGTTTTCACTACACTGTCCATTGTGGATGTGCATGTCGTGTAGTGGACAGTGGCTTAGAATGAGAAATTGGAAAGTAGTGTTTAAATTCCAGCTGGTGTCATTACATTCACTTAAACACTAGGGAAAGATATAAATTTATCTCATCCCCTCAGCTATGAGTTAAATAGTAGGACTTGTATCTGAAGAAATCATTGTCATTAACAAAATATTGTTAAAGGAATATTCACTTGCGAAAAGAGAATTATTCTTACAATTCTAAATGTATTTCAGCTTTAAATAACTCACAAAGGGTTGATAAGCCATAAAAAACAAATAAATCAATCCACTGACCATTAAAAACTTGATTAATTGTTCTTTTAGTACTGTTCAGTTATTGCTAGGCTTGTTGGCATGAAATCTGAGTTCGTAGCACTACCTGGTTCAGAGATTGAACTCACAATTACTATGTGGCTATATTATGAACTAAGGCTTTAATCCTATAGACTCATATGCTGAAGAGTTTCCATTTAAATGCCATCAACACATGTGCATGAAAATGCATGCAGCCAATATAAGCCTAATTTACAGGTGCAGTAATTCCTTTTAGATGATATTCAAAAACATATAAGTCTATACTCTCACAAGCAAAGATACTAGTCCTAGGTATGATGATAAACTCCATCTAGCAGCAAGGCCTCTAATTGAGAAAGTGGAGATTTTGAGGAGTTGGAAACCACTTTGTAATTGCTGTTGTTCTAACGTCCACTCTAACCTGCTTAATATATATCTTAAATAGCTCTGTTACTTAACAATGAACAGTTTTTTCTTACACTATAGAGTATACCTGAAGGTATATAACTGCATTCAAAATATTTAGATTTTGACATTAATTAACTCATAAAGGTTGATATGCTGTTAAACAAAATCAACCAACCAACATGCAAAAGCACATAGTATAATTCATAAATAGCCAATTATGTATTTTAGTCCATACAACTAAATATACATAAATGCTTACACATTTTGAATAAAACCTCATAGAAGAAAGGTTATTCATAAAAATAATGCCTCAGTAGGTGTAGACATAAAAACAGAACCTCATACAGGAAAGGTAGGTATAGTCATAATGTTGCATGCTGGAAGTTAGTGTTACTAATTTTTTGTTTTATTCTTTAATTTTAAATTAATTTGTTATTATTATTATTATTTGCATAAATGAGACCAATAACCTGACTAATGTATGATTGGGGGTACTTTATTTTTTCAAATATATATTAGAGAAAACAGTGAATTAAGGTATGAAACATATGACATTTCTAAAGAATGAATGTATTTTATTTTTAATCCTATATATTATGTCAAACATTATATTTTAGTAGAGAACCATATTTGAGTTGATGTACCTTCATTTTTGTTTTTATAAACAGTGCACTACTACTGTGTGCACTCAAGAAAACTTAATAAAGAAAATGTGCACTCCAGCAGGATTTGATTCTGCAACTCCTTTGCAGGATAACACTGTCTGATCTGGTACATTTTGATCACTTGACAACAGAGAGGTTCAAAGTCAAGCATGGTTCTATTTGCCTCTAAAGCACATTCCTTTGTTCAGATTTTCTTGAAAAGCATATCTGTTCAGTTTCTTATCCAAAATACAAACAAAGCAATTTCTGAATAATTAATGAGTTATATTTTTTTAATCTGAGATATTTTTATTACTTCAAACATTATTTTTAGAGGATACCTATATTTGATTCTCCTCTCTCTTTTCCCATGCTTGCTCAGCCAATCAAAATCAACTTCCCATATTATGGCTTGTATCTGACACCAAAGGTCAACCTCCAGAAGTCACAGGACAGATGCAATTCCTGCTAAAAATAATATTCTGCTAAACTATTATTTAACACTTGTATTGTTTCAGAAAGTACCTGATTCCTCCTGCCATACTACATCTTTACAAGAGTCAGATGAGACCAAAAATGGAGAATTGCTGCCATATATTGAAGTTGTCCAATTCTCTCTTTCCAACTTTGACAGAGTTCCAAAGCACTTATGTGGCTTGTGGGCGATGAATTATTTTTAAACCTACAGCCCTTCTCTCACATACAAAATATCACTATCCTCTCACTACTCAGTCACTAATTCTATCGTAAATGTTCAGATGAGCTACATTCCTTAAGTCCACCAGTTCAGACCTTTATAGCTAAGAGCTGTCATACAAAATACACAGCTTTGAATCCTCCTCATTTCATTCTTTTTGTACACCATTGGTAAGAAGGAAGTTCACACAGTTTCTTCCTGAGAACTATTACTTTGTGGGACAGATTCCTAAGGGTATGCTTCTTCAATCTTACACTCTTCAAGTCTAGGGTCAGTCATTATCTATCCTACATATCCATCCTTATAATCTGTCCTTACTTCTTCTTACTTCTAAATAACAATCTCATTCCTTAATCCTCTAACTTGACTGGCTCTGAATCTAATTCTAGTACCTGCCATGCTCAGTACACCAGGTCAAAACATCTTTGTCCCATTCGTCTTCTATTCATAAAAAGGAAGTTGCACTATCTTAACTTCTTTATGTCTAGAGTCAACAATTACATAAACCCTCTACCTTGAATAGCTCTTGAGCATTGTATTGGGTAAACATTTAGTAAAAAAAAGTATTTTTTTGTACACATGAGACTACTAACATTACTAGTATAATGTCTTTTGTGCTGTGTCTCTTTGGGATGATGGCAGTCATGGCTCTACACAATTTCCTGTCCTTTGTAGCTCTTAATAAAATTTGTATTTTATTTTTTAGAATATTCTGTTGATCTACATTTTTTCTTTTTTCTGAAGTACATGAATCTCCTAAAATTTATTAATTAGCAAATGATTAATCATCAGTGAAGAAAAAGAAAATTTCAAAATTTTCATTAAGCAAAACAAATAAAAAAAAATGAATATTTTTCTTTCAACATTGTTATTTATTTGTAATTCATTTGATAAAAGATTTGTTGAAAAGGTTGATAAAATTATTTTTCTTTTCTTTTTTCCCTTTGATAGAATTTTGATCAATGCTTTCCCTGGCAATTTGCTTTTAATTTGCTAGTGAAAATATGCCTAAAATTCTTGGTAGAAATCTAATGATGTTTTCAGTGCAGTGAAAAGATAGCCTCTTTATCAGTTTAAGCCAATCATTAGCAAAACAAGCAATCAAACATTTGACTTATTTCCATTGTAAGGGTGTCATGGACACTAGAATTTCAAAACTGATTGCTCAGGACAAATACCATTTAATGAAGATGTCTTTTTTGGTGTTTTCTTAAATTTATTTCTGTTTAAAACCAATAATGATTTTTGTATTAATATGCTTTCTTTGTACTTATCTGTTATATAATAATATACTTATTAGTATATATATATATATATATATATACTTATTAATATATATATATATATATATATATATATATACTTATTAGTATATATATATATATATATATACTTATTAGTATATATATATATATATATATATACTTATTAATATATATATATATATATATATATATATACTTATTAGTATATATATATATATATATATACTTATTAGTATATATATATATATATATATATATATATACTTATTAATATATATATATATATATACTTATTAGTATATATATATATATATATATATACTTATTAGTATATATATATATATATATATATATACTTATTAATATATATATATATATATATATATACTTATTAGTATATATATATATATATATATATATATATACTTATTAATATCTATATATATATATATATATATATATATATATACTTATTAGTGTATATATATATATATATATATATATATATATACTTATTAGTATATGTATATATATATATATATATATATATATATATATATATATATACTTATTAGTATATATATATATATATATATATATATATATTTCATTGAATATGGACAACAAGGAGTTAAGGAATATAAACATTTTTATATTCCTTGACACTTACAAAACGGAAAAATGTTAGGATGCTGGAAAAACTTAATGAAAAATTAATTCTGTCTTCCTTGTAAGCTGTATTCAGTGAAAGATGTTTGAAAGAAAGCCTGCTGCCAAAATATACATAATATATATATATATATATATATATATATATATATATATATATATATATATATATTAGGTTGGTGCAAAAATAATCACGTAATAATGTTGTTTTTTGACGTATTTTTTTAAGTCAAAAAATGACATTATTACGTCATTATTTTTGCACCAACCTAATATATATATAGTGGTGACATCCAAAATTTCCAAGAGCTAGTTCTCTAAAGGCAGGTAATCTTTAGGAACCTTATTCTGCTTATTTTCTTTTCAATCTGAGAATGGAACCAAATCACTTTATAGTATCAAAACGAATTAAAACATTTTGATAATTAAATAGCAAACATTTATTTAAGATATTTCCAGATTGAAATTCTGTTGTCAACATATTTCTGTTCAAATGTATAATTTTTTTTTTTAATTTATGTGTCATCAGCTGTGTTATGTTTTCTTAGTCGCATTTGAACAGAATTGCTGCAGTCCCAAAGATATCAATTTTATGACTAGAAGATTTGTCACATTTTTAACTGCAAAACAGTAGGGTGCATATGTATATTAGAGTTTCATCAGGCACGCATGCAAGCATTAATATATCAGATTATTTTCAGATAATTCAGTGGAACTTGTAAGATGCCACCACTGTAATATATATATATATATATATATATATATGTGTGTGTGTGTGTGTGTGTGTGTGTGTATGTATCTATGTGTGTATGGTGAAGTAATGGGTAGCAGCTCAAATTGATGAAGTGGAGAGCCAATTCATCAACCCAAATTTGAATTTCAGTCAAGTTTATTACATTCAATTACTTGCAAATAGGAAAGGTATTAATCCATCTATTTTCCCCCAACTGGGTTCTGGATCCTTAGGTGGCAACCAGTCTAGGAGAAGAAAAAAAACTGTATGTAGTCCTGATGATGAGGGCCACTCAATTTAGAGGGTTATTAAATGTGGTTACTTCTGAGGGATCAAAGCAACAGAGCATCTCTTTGGCTTGGAATCATTATGCTTGAGCAATTGGCCAAGATGGAAAGACGAGCTTGCTCCATTGAGAGGACTAAAGAACTCAGTGAGAAGGTAGCAAAGTCTGCTCAGATATGAGCTAACATCCCCTACTCACCATTTTCTATAGGATTACTGTAGCACTAAGTGGGATATGGTGTGACCATATAACTACTATCAGAGGAGCAAGCATCAACCTAAGTAGGTATTATATTTTTTTCATTGTTAAAGTCAGAATGGTTTGTACTTAAGGGAAAAGATACATTTAAATTAGTAGAAGACAACAGAAATATAAAATTTAAAATACTTTCATTTTCTTTTTTTTCACCCATCTCCTCAACTAAGCTAACCTTCTTCTAACCAATATATAAGAGTCCATTAACCCTTCTGAGCAACCTGAAAAAAAATGTCTTCTCTTGCTTCTGACAAAGGCAATTGAACTTCAGTGGAAAATTTCACTGAAAATTTTTTCCCCTTTTATGTAAATTAAATTTACATTTAAATGAAGGAATGGCTCCTATCCAGAATATAGAAGGAGAAAGCCAGAAGATGGAGGTCACATCAGCAAGATCATTGACTCTTACTGAAATGCATCATTTTTCTCCACAAATTATAACAATGATTTAAAATCAATCATCATTTTCTTACAAAACAAATGTGTGACATGCAGCAAGGTGCAAGTAATTCAGCTGATATATATATATATATATATATATATATATATATATATGAAAAATTTATCGGAGTTAACCTCTAGAAAAAGACAATATTTATAAATGTAAAAGACAACAGTAAAACTGTAATATTAGCCGACACGTTTCGCCCAATGTGGATTTTTTCAGGCCAAAAACGAAATGAATTTATTTAAACAAAGTAACTGTTAATAACAAGACAAAATCTTCTTAGCAATTGGAAGAATTTAGAAAATGCTATTATATTCTAAATTCTTCCAGATGGTAAGAACATTTTGTTTTGTTATTAATAGCTACTTTGTTTAAATAAATTCATTTCGTTTTTACCTTGAAAAAGACCACATTGGACAAAATGTGTCAGCTAATATTACAGTTTCCTGTTGTCTTTTACATTTATATATATATATATATATATATATATATATAGATATATATATATATTTAGATATATATATATATATATATATATATATATATATATAGATATATATATATATTTAGATATATATATATATATATATATATATATATGTATATTTAGATATATATATATATATTTATATATATATATGTATATATATATTAATATGTAAGCAAATATATGGATATAGATCCGACAGTATGAAGAAAAATATACGGAAAAAACAAACAAAAATCCTTATATGCAATTATGCTGTTTGAATGTTAATATAATGTCAACGTCGGACGTTTTGGTCTAAATTTTTTTTTTTTTCTGTATATTTTTCTTCATATATATTAATATATATATATATATTTATATATATATATTTATATATATATTAATATATATATATATTTATATATATATTTATATATATATAAATATATATTTATATATATATATAAATATATATATATATATATATATATATATATATATAAAGAGAGAGAATAATATGAATGATAACCATAAACTAGTTATCACATATCATTGATTGTAAAACACATCACTAAATGTAAAGCAGACAGGTCTACTATAACAGTAAAAAATAATTCACTATTTCATCTATATATATACATATATATATATATATATATATATATATATATATATATGTAATGCATGTGTATTTATGTGTTCTAATATATATATAAAATAGTTACTATGTACATCTTATATATAAATATATATGCAATGCAGAAATAATATCTCTGTGACTATGCCCTTTTTTTCACTTCTGCCACATGCTTAAATTTGGCCTTGTGTGCGTGTTTAATATCATGAAGACTCAGCCTTGTCATCTTATAAAAACTTGAGCCAAATTCCCGCAGTACCTCCCATGCAGTGACCTTTTCACCATTTTTTTTTCATTTTTAGTTCCATTTAGATCAATTATTATTTTTTTATTTTCAAGAATCCATCTTGTTCTTCTCCATTCTCCTTGTGCCCTCCCTCTCTGTCTTTAGTTTTCTTTGCAATTCCTTTAATGCCTGTCAGCACTTGGTACTGATGCAAGGAAATTTTAATCAAGTCCGGTTTTTCTCTTTTGATTCTGACCACTACTGGCAGACACAGTGTCTTTCATGCGCTTGTAGATTGCCCTGGAGACTTTTTTTTTGTTTTGTCCCTTTTATGATTCAAGATTCAAGAATGATTATTCTTTATATTTTTACTGTTATTACTAGCACCAAGATTTTACCATTTTTTTTTTTTTTTCATTTTGAATAAGAATTCTTTGGTGGAGAGGTTAAATGGAAAAAGAAGTCACTGTTGGGGCCAGTCCACATATGGCTAGCTCAACTTCTAAGGAAAATAAAATCATGATAAATAAAAGTAAAATACATATACACACACATGCACACACATATATATATATATATATATATATATATATGTATATGTATTTGAAAAATCCTAGAAAAAAACAGCTGTAAAAGATGATAAATAAAATGAATATATAAAATAAAATAAAAAGTTGACTGAGGCCTGGTGGTTGGTTTCTTTTTGACCAGAGCTGGGCTGGACAAAAGTTGGTAAAATAAATTATTAGATCAAGGAGTTAGTGGAATGCGGGGTCCATTGAATAATAACAAAAATAAAACAATAAATAAATAGAAGTTTGAAAGAAAAAAAGAGAAAATATGTCCACTTTTCTATCCACTTTCACTTTCACGTACATCAGGTCTTAGAGAAATGTTTGTTCTTGCTACTCATAAAAAGAGGCAAAGCGAAAATTATTAGCCATATCAAAGAAAGACCCTTGATTCTTGTCAATGTGAATTCTTTAATTGCTTTACTAGTCTGAAGCTGTGCTAATCTTTATACACTTAGAAATCCATAGAGAATTAAGAATAAAAGAAATGCCAAATAAAAATGTATATGCTTGTCTGCCAGTCTTCCATCTGTGTAATATTCTAACCTTATTATATTTATATAATATATTATTTTATGTTTGTATTATTATATAATGTTTTAGAATTACTGCATATGTGCAATATATACAAGAAAATGTTAAGTAACATTGGTAGGTTTTTATTGAGACACAGATAAGTTAAAATAGAGAATTGTTTTCTAATGTAAGTTATGTTTATTTGGGATTACTATTAGAAATAATGGACAATTATGTTTTTATAGCTTATCCTATAATAATGGTTAAGATGTCTGTTATGTACCTAGTTGTCAGTGAACTTGGTTCTCAATGAGAGTTGAGAGCTGAAACTTACTAAATCACATTTGAGGTTAAAAATTTACAAAATTCAATGCTTAACCATAAAATTTGCTTTTCTATCATCATGGACTTACGGCCACATCATGTTGAAACATTGATTCCTGTACAATTACTGAAGTTAACCAATGTTGAGCCTGGTCATTACCTAGATGGGTGACTACTTGGCAATACCAGGTGTTGTCAACTTGGATGTACTGGCGGTGTAATGGATATTGACTCAAAATTGTTAATTGGAGAGCCAAGTTCTAACTCCTGTTGAGTTTGTTTACATTTTTTTAGAATGAATTTTTATTAATCTGACGTATTTGTCTAACTTTAAACGCTATTTTTAGTGATTCCCTCTTCCTTGATGGATGCAGGTTCAATTCCTGCTGAAGGGTGCTAATTTGTCTTTAATTATATTTCTTGAATATTCAGGGCAGTTGGTGAAAATAAATATACTGTTTAATAAATAAATAGAGTGCCTGCTCAAATATGAGCATGCACTGAAAATAATGTTTAAAGTGATAAAAATTCACTTCCATGCAAATACCCATGGGGAAGGTATGAATCCACCTCTTCTCACCCCAGCTATCAGTTAATTATTAAGACTTGTATGACTAAGTAGTTATTATCTCAAAAAAAATTCTTACAGTCTAAAAATATTTTCTAGCTTTAAATAACTTGCAAAGGGTTGAAAAACCATAGAAAATAAATCAATCAATCAATAATTTCTATCACCAGAAATTTCTAGTTAGTGCAAAACTTGACTCAGGTGCATCCAATCAGAAAAGGAGTAATGGTAAAGTCAGTGGCTAATGTTGAGAAAAGTCAAACCATTACCTAGATATAGCAGGCTCAGATAAAAATTCTGATTAGTATTTATTTTTTCTCTTCTTCTTTTATCTGCTACGGCCCTTTAGAAGGTGGATGATTATAGCTCTCCACAAATTCCTATCCTTTTTAGCTCTTACCAGTGTTTGTTCCCACTCGCTGTTCTGACATCTATTTATACTTTCTCATTAAGGAGGTTACTCACAGTTTCCCCCTGTCCTTTCTTACCTTCAGTATGTCCTTTGAGTGTTAAATTCTCCAAGCCCTCCTTTCTCATTATGTGTCCCAGAAACTTCAGCTGTCTCTTTCTGACTCTCACTACATATGTCCTTTTTTCCCCTATATTCCTTCATCATTGCTCAAATGTTCCAAACTTATTATTCTCTGCATCCTTTTGTAGAACCATGAATATGTTGCCTTGTCTCATCTTCATCTGTAAGGAAATTGTCCAGCATTCACTTTGTTATTATCAATATTTTTTTGTTTCTTAATACTTTGCTTAGCTTTTGGAAAGCTTTTCTTTTTTATTTAGATGTGCATTCCAATTTCAGTGTCAAATCTAACAGAACTACCAGTAGTTGGGTTTTCATTATAGTTATTTACTAAGTGTAACTCAGTTTTGATATAATAACTGCTTCTTCAAAGAGGCCAGAGTTCTCTTTTCAGTTGTAATTGTTTGCAAGACAAGTTGCTTGACCATTACAATATGATAAAGCTTCCTTTAAGTTATACAGTTTTTTTTTTATTGCTATGTACCACCTAATGAGGTAACATAGATATGGTTCAGCTGATGAAGAAAACCAGGGACTTATGTGCAATAAGCAAATCTTAAAAAAAATATGAACAGCAAAGAAACTAATACTTCTAACCAGAAACAGATGGAATTTATGGAATACATAATGAGGAAAGAGGGAGTAGTAAATTTAGCACTCACAATGAATACTGAAGGAAAAATAAATTACAGGAAACAGTAAGTAAACTACTTAACAAGAAGGTGAAACAGGAACCATGAGGGATGGTAAAGGGTAAAGGATTATTTAGAACAACAAAAGAGAGGAAGTTATGGAGAGCCATGATCGCTCATGTCATGAAAGGATTTGGCATATAAAAGAAGTTACTAAAATTATGTTAGTTTTTGCACAAGTAATGTGTCACCCATTACTGATGGCAAGAGAGATAGATGGAAACAAGCTTGTATAAATTAATGGCAGAACAGGAAGCTACAAAGGCTAGGAAGTTGTGGAGTATCATGATCAGACACCATACATCGAAGAAGAAACATGTGTCACCCACTGATTCTAGAATTCAGTAGTAATTATTTGCATGATAAGCTTGTTTTCTTGTTATAAGCTTGTTATCATTTTTATTGCTATATTCCCAATTTTTCAGCTATTGTACGTTCTGGTCTTCTCCAGGTGATATACATTGGAATTTCATGGCCCAGTGGATAAAAGTGTTGGTTGAAGTAATCCAGTGACTTGACTTAAAGAGTTGTGAGTTCAATACCTGGCCACAGCAGAGGTAAACAAAACTTGCTGAGTTGAGTTACTAACAGAATTAACTGATACAGAGATATCCAGAAAAGACATGGCATGTAGAACTAGCACAATTTACCCCCATGGACTAAATAAAGGGTTTAGTTAAAAATTCCAGCATATATCACCTGAAGAAGGCTGGAGCATACAACAGCTGAAACATTGTGAATATGGCAATAAAGGTGAGGACAACTGTCCAATGTAAATAGTGTAAATTGTTTTTTTCAATAAAGTTTTTTTTATTAAATATATCTCAGGTTTGACAAAAGACGCTGGTTCTCTATAACCCTTAGAGTAAATGAAAGTTTTACTGTTTTTGGTTGATAAGCTTACATAAAATATCATAGATTATATAAACAACCAGTTATTATGAAATATTGTTCTACTGTGAAAGTATTTTCGTTTTATTTTATTTAATTTTTTTTTAAGCAAACTACCCCAAGCAAGGCAGGAGTGCCACTACCACACAAGGGTTACAGAGAGCGAGATTAAGAGTAAAGAGGTGTGTTTGGGAAAAGGATAAAGAGAAGGAAAGGGATCAAGATCATGGCATCAGAAGATGTCAATTGACATTACATTTGAATATTACAGCTATCAGGGAAGCAAGTGATAGGAAAAGCAAAAGAGTTCCACTGATGGAACGTACAAGATAAGAAGCTATTGGAGGAGAAGAGATGGCCACATTTAGCCATTTCAAAAAGGAAAGGGTGAGACCGAGATGCCAACCTAATAGCATGCTTAAATTCATGCAGTTTGGGAACTAGCAAAAGTAGCTTGTCAGAGCAGTTTATCATGAAAATTCTTGTAGAAAAGACAGAGGGAAGCCACAGCATGTCTGTGAGACAGTGACTGTAGATGAGATGCCAAATCAGGACCAATCCTGTTGCATATCTGGATTTTGTTGAGGATCTCGAGATGAACAGCAGGAGCACCAGACAGATTATATATGGCAGCAGTATTCCATGCAAAGATGAATGGTTGATTTGTAGATTTGAAGGATGAATCTCTTGATGGAAACTTTGCAAGGATTTAGAAATAATGAAAAGATGAATCGTGAATGGTGTCATTAATGACATAGGAAATGCATATTTTAAATGTCTCATAAAATCTCTTCACGTCAGTTATGGTTTAAAAATTTATGCCACATAATTAACAGTTTATTCTACTAACAAGTCATTGAAGACAATGTGTTTAAGATATTCAGTGATTCAGTATTTGATCTGAAGCAAAATTTTCTGGTAATTTTCTGGTAATCAGTAAGTGCATGAAATAAAAATGAAACTGAATGTTTGGGAAGTTGAAATGAAAACTATTTGCATCGGTTGCTGGAAGCAGTGTTAAAAAGCTCCAAAATATCTATATTGATTTGTTTTTATTTAGTTGTGTGTTTGTGAGTGTGTACAAATATGAGTACGGTCATATATGCACCAGCATTCATATGTGAGTTTTTTTAATATTTTAAATGGGTAGAGATCAGGACATGGTTCTCCTTCCACCTATTAACCACTCACTATGTCAGTTTCTATCTATCAGTCTCATTTTGCGTCTATCTCTCTATCTCAATCTGTTTCTATCTATGTATCCATCACTCTCACTCTGTTTCTATCTGTCTGGTTGTTTCTAGCTATCACACCCAGTCCATTTCTCTCTATCTCAGTCTATTTCTACCTATTTATTCTCAATATTTTTCTATCTATCTTAGTGTGTTTCTATCTATCACTCTCATTCTATTCCTATTTATCTAGTAATCTCAGCCTGTTTCTATCTATCACTCACTCCATTTCTATCACAGTCTGTTTCTATCTATCTCTTCTCAGTCTATTTCTATCTATCTATCTATCTATCTATCTATCTATCTATCTATCTATATATATATATATATATATATATATACATATATATATATTTGAATCTCAATATGATCAGTTTGTCAGGAAGGTGACTTCTTGATGTTATCATCCCAGCATGCAGCATCTATGGAAAGTGCTTGAAAGCCATACCACTGGCTGGCCCAAGTCATATGAGTGAAAATGGGCAGACAAATCTATTTAAACTTGCATTGTTCAAACTATTCATTATATTTCATAATGTGCTATATCCCAAAAAATTAACTAAAGTATCTTCAACATGGTTTCTATGAAAATAACAGGTAGGCTTTGTAGGAGTTGAAAAAATACAAATGTGCTTGAGCAGGCATCTGCAGCAGGAATTGGTTATCTGCCCTAGCAGATGAATGAGCTTAGAAAGATTAAACCAGCAATTATATATATATGATTGAATAAATTACAAATATTATGTCTGCTTATTTTTATCATAATCCTTTCATATTCACAAATATTTTTCTGTATATTACAATTAAATAAGGCAAGAAATGCACTGTAACAGGGAGAATCACTTTTATTTCCTAAGTACTTTCCATCTTTTTCTGAGATCATCCTCAGTGGTGCAACTGGTAAGGCAAAAACTATGAGTAGTTCCATTACTGAATTTTTTCTTTTGTATTTAAATGCTATGGTTGACAGTTCTGCTTTAGTAATAGAATGTGAAAAGTTATCCATTATGGAATTTTTTTATGTTGGAATGTTATGGTCGAGTGCTCATTAAAGTGTGAAAACTGTTCTTTTTATAGTCATTTTAGAACATTGTTACAGTATTTGTAGCTGATTCTGTTCAGTGTTGGCTTCAATTTTTTAATGAAGATTGCTCTGAGGATCTGTAGTTTTAATTTGTTATTTTCTTGGTGAATGATAGTTGTGTTATCAATCTGTATTTTTTATATTGTGAATATGGACGGGAATGTGGTGTAAATGTCTCACAATGGATGAATGGTCAAATATGTGTAGAATAAGACATCTTGATAATGTAGTTGTCGTATATCCAACATATATATTTGTTTTTCTGTCAGAGATACATTCTCCCAAGGGATATTTGAATTGATATATACTGTTGGTTTTACATAATACATCAGTTGGTGAGGAGGAGTTATTGCAAATAATTAAATTGGTTATGTATTTTGTATAATATATGATTAATTTTATTTTTTTATTGATTTTCATGCTTTAATGCACACTCAAACATGACATTCCAACAGAAAAGAAAAATTTCATAATGATACCTTTTCATGTTCCTATGAATACTAAAGCATAACTATTAGCTGTAGCATTTAAACACAAGAGAAAAAAATTCAGTAATTGAACTACACATAGATTTTGCCTTACCAGTTGCATCCTTGATGATGATCTCAGAAAGAGATTTTAAAAAAAATAAAAAAGAATGTATAAACTTAAAAATGTCTTAAAATAATTGTCGAACTTTGTCCATTTCATAATGTGTGACGTCATTTGTTTACATTTGGATATGCATTGATAAATGTACGTGAGAAAATCATGGGAGATTGTAGTTTAAAAACGGTAAAATCGACCTTGCTAATCAAACGATCCTCTGTGGCACAATTGGTAAAAGCACGTCAGGCTATATGACGATTCCATATAGGATACAGGTTCGATTCCGGTTGGAGAACGCATATTTTCTATGAAATTTCTTGAATGTTCAGCCCGTTAAATGTTGTTAATCCTATTTATTATAAACAGAGCATTTACTTAAGTATTTGTATCTATAAAAAAGAATGTATAAACATAAAAATGTCCTAAAATATACCTATCTATCTATCTCTCTATCTATCTATATATATATATATATTTTATTGAGCACTTTTTAAAAAGTTGATGTTAAGAACTGTGGATTCTCAATCTGTCTGTTCTTTCACTTTATTTGTATGTATATATATATATATATATATATATATATATATATATATATATATATATATATATAGCAGTACATATGCTAATTTTTTATCTTATGTATGATGCAACCCCATTAAAATTAACTTCAAAATTATGTCTATAAATGTTGCATGATAGACGAGTATTTACAGTATATTTCTCATTCTCTGTGCCATGACCTTTCAGGACATGGGCACTCATGGTTCTCCACATCTTCCTATCCCTCATGCGGCTTAACAGCTTTTTTACCTTTGTTCTACTATCAATTCACACAAGCTAGTCAAGTAGTTGAACTGTCTAACAAGGAATGACATCTGGGATTTCTTTCTAACCAATAAAATGGATCACTTTTTGGCTTCAACAGCCATATTTTTTGTACTTTCTTGTCTTGGTCTGAAAGCTACAAACACTTATCTATAGACCATTTTGTGTATTAACATCATTCTTACTCTGTGCTGTTTTTGCCCTATTAGTGTTGCTATGCCTACTTTTGTCTTGCATTTATATATATATATATATATATATATATATATATATATATATATATATATGTAAGCAAATATATGGATATAGATCCAACAGTATGAAGAAAAATATACGGAAAAAACAAACAAAAATCCTAATATGCAATTATGCTGTTTTAATGCTAATATAATGTCAACGTCGGATGTTTCGGTCTAGTAGACCATCTTCAGCGTGCGTAAGAGAGATATTATGCCTGCCTCATAAATCTGCCTAAGTTGATATTAATATTAATATTAATATTTCCCCTTTTCTAGCAAGATTAATGCTCGACAAACGTACATATAAGTTTTAGATTAAAATAAAATTCTTTTCATTTTTCATTCAAAATACTCGATTTTAGGAATACGTTTTCACAATATCGCCCACGTGACGCTGACGTGATCATGTTTAAACAGGACGCTGATCTTGAAAAATTTCAGTTGTCTGTTTTGATTAGTCTTACTCTTATGTCCATCGTCTTTTCATGTTGTATATAGTCTAATGTTAATTATGTTTTATGAATATGTCCTGAAGATGGTCTACTAGAGCGAAACGTCCGGCGTTGACATTATATTAACATTAAAACAGTATAATTGCATATTGGGATTTTTGTTTGTTTTTTCCGTATATTTTTCTTTATATATATATATATATATATATATATATATATATATAGCTTCGTATTATTACTCCCTGTTCTTTTTCTTCCTTTCCTTATTGTTTTTTGGAAACTTTGTCAATTCTGTTTATTGAGCATTTTTGACAATTATGTTTACATATTTGCTTACTCTTGAATATACCCTCTTAAAGCTAAGTTTTCCAGGCCTTTCTTCCTCTTTATATGTCCAAGAATGTTTAGATGTCTCTTTCTGATTCTGAATATAAATGTTCTTGTTTTCTACCATGTTCTATAAGACTTCCTCATTGTTTCCACATTCCATCCATTCTCAGTTTCCTTCTGTAGAACCACATTTCTGTCGTCTCTGTTTTCCTCTTTATCTGTAGCGAGATTGTCCAGCATTCACTGCTATTACAAAATGATAGATATCACACAGCAATTCAGCACTGTTTTAGAAATTTTATTTTTCCTTACTACTTATTTTAGCTTTTAAATGCAGCTTTCTAATCCAATTACATTTGTACTGTAGTGTTATAAAAGTAGACAGAAAATATAACATGTTTATATAGAATCAATACAAATATAAAGTTTGTCACTTAGCTGATTGGTGTTACCATCAATATCCTGACTCCAGAGTTTTGTAGATAGACCCCAGCCCAGTAATCACTCTGTCCACTCCTCACAAGTTATATATATATATATATTGCTTATGGCCATATCACATTCAAAAACTTGTTCTTGCATGATGACAAAAGTTAAGCAACATCAAGGAGCCTGGTCAGTACCTAAATGGCTGACCACTTGAAAATACCAGGTGCTGTCAGCTTAGATGCGCAGGTGGGGTAATGGATAATGACTCAGAATTTTTAATCAGAGAGGTTAGTTCCAGTTCCAGTTTTGCTTGTTATATTTACTTACGTGCAAATACCATTGGAAAAGGTATGAATCCAACTATTCACCCCACCTATAATCATTTTTGTCTCCCCAAAAAATTCTTGCAGTCTAAAAATAGTTTTTAGCTTTAAATAACCAGCAAAATGTTGATAAGTCCGAGAAAATGAATATATATATATATATATATATATATATATATTTATATGTATATATATATACACACACACACACAAACACATATATATATATGTATGTGTGTGTGTAAATTTCAGTTTGTTTATATCTGTAAAAGGACAATATGAATAAAGACAAAATTTATCTTAGCTAATGCATGAAGTCCTTAAGAGGATGAAATGCAGCGGCTATGATAAGTTTTCCTTTTGTCTTTATTCATATATATATATATATATATATATATATATATATATATATATTGCATTTTATATCTGTAGTTTTGCTGGCACAATGTTAAACTAAGTTGAATTTAGTAAATATTTATCTGCCTCTCTCTCTCTCTCTCTCTCTCTCTCTCTCCCTCTCTCTCTCTCTATATATATATATATATATATATATATATATTCTGATCAATGAATTACTCTTGATTATTTCAATAACACCATGAAGATTTTTTATTATTTATTTTTAATTTGTGCCTTGTCAGATAAGTCCTCAAAACTTTAGGCTCTTTTAATAAAAACGAAAAGTAAACATTTTCATTTGATTATCAATTTTGACCGATAGTGTCCCCCTACACGAGAAACCAACACTGAAAAGAAAAAAAGAAACAAAAATAATGTACTGTCAAGTTTGTTTACTGTTGCAATTCTTTTTTTTTTCCTTCCCAATTCAACTAAATTAGATGGCCCTTTTGTCTTTCATCTTCCAAACTACCAATTTTCGTAGGACCAAGTATTTTTTGACCCCTGTTCACTAGACTGACTTGAAAACAACAAGTATTAAAAAAAAATATTTTCAATCTCTCTTACATACACACAATACAAAATACTTTCTCTGATATATATACATAAATACGATTACAAAAGACACATAATCATAATACACATTACAATCACAGAAAAAGACACACAGATACACACAGTAATTTCACAATAGATGAGAAATATCTCTGGTAAGAAACAAATAAAAGAAGAAAAAATAAAGAAATTACAATTGGAATATTTTTTGCTGTTTTTGAAATAATCATAAATTGTCTGCTATGATAAAAGATATGCATTTTATTCCAAAGTACAAACTATATAAAAAAATGACGTTTTAGTGCATCCAATTTTACTTTTCTGATACTTAAAGTTTATTATTTTTTTTGGCTTATCTTATATTCTTTCATCATATCTTTCTTTGCTGATAAGTTTTATTGATAAATGTGTGATAGATTTTACAAGCATTTTTTGCTATAATCTTGTTCATATTTTTTTCAGCCTTAGCAGCCACAAGTTTTCTTTTTAATCTTTTATTAATTTGCATAAGGCTAAATTTTATCTGTGTTTTCCCACCTTAAATCGATAAAGTAAAACAGCCCTTAGTCCTAACATATGAAGGATTTACTATCAGTCTTTTATATATAAAAAAACTATATTAGTAACATAATCAGTAGCGTTTAATATATATAACAATTTTTAAAAGCATATTTTAATAAACATTTCTGTTTTATTTATTTATTAAATGAGGAGACCTAGCTGCCAATGTAGTAATGTCCTTAACTTGGTAAAGTCAAGGTATGAGAGAGAAAGGCTGATCAGAACAATTACCATGAAAATATTTATAGAAAAGGTACAGGAAACATATATTATGGCAGTGAGAAACTTGAGATAGCATGTCTTCTTATTTATGTATAATATGCACTTTACCACAGCTTTTTTAACCAGAAATGTAGTGGTCATATTATACATAAGGATTAAATATTAACGTTTTTCAAACCACATGTACAGTGTAACTTGGATATAAGAGAGTTGTCAGGATCGGAGAAGAAGTCTCTTATATCGGGGTTTGGTCTATTATATATACATTAACACAGGCTCTAATTTGGGACCAGAGAAAATCTTTCTTATATCCGGGTCTCTTATATCCGGGTTACACTGTGTCACTATATTTGGTATGCTATAAGCAAAAGTAAGTTATAGCTGTAGTCCTAAATAACTAATGTGCAACAAATCACTACCAAAACACTGTATTTGTGTCAAAGAAGAAAATTATTCACAGGGATATTAAGCATATTTCAATCTGTTTGTATCAAAGATGGATGCCATGATAGGTTTTTCTTTGTTGTCAGTTTAATAGATGTCTTTGCCATCTTTGATATAGTTGCCCATAGAGTCATTTTGTCCTTCTTCTGCAAAGACTTCTGTTTTAAACAGCTACAAAGAAATAGCCACTGGAATGTGTAGTTGTTTATAATTTTCTTTCTCTAAGTATGATCTTATTTATTCCACAGGCTTTTATTTTTGTGCAAAAATGTCTTGTTCTTTTTTAATCAAGTTCACCCCAAGCCAGGCAGTAAAGACACTAAGACACAAGAGGTGTTGCAGAATTAGAATCAGAAACATTACTAATAAGTGAGAACAAAAGAAGAGTAATCAGGAGGACAGTAGATAGCATGGAGCCGGAAAAGAGTTCCACAAGTGAGAAATGGAAGAAGGGAAACTGTTAGCATAGAATTTATGGTTACATCAAGCCAACTGATAAATTGATGAGACCTCAATTCCAGTCCAGTATTGCACTTAAATTCAAAATGTCTCTGTACCATATTGAAGAGCAATATTTATTCTGTTATCTACAGAAATGTGGCACAAGGCCAAAAAGGGGATTGGAGAAAGGACGATCTTCTTCTGTCTTAACTATAACTTAACCGCAAGCACTGACCCAATCGTACAAAACAATATTCCTCACACCAAAACAACACATTCATACGTACCTTTCTTACTACAACCACCATAATACCTCTTTGTCTCTATGAAAATACTAACTAGTCCCCATATTTACAATTCGTTGTTCTTGGGGGGGGGAATAAAATAACAATTCTAAAACTTAACCCCATATTGAAGAGCTCATCTGAACAATTACTATGAAAGTATTTATAGAAAAGGCTCAGGGAGGCAAAATTATGGCAATGGGAATGTGACTGAAGCTGAGATGCCAGATCAGGACCAATTGTAGTATTGATACATTTGTTTTAAATCTACTAAAATTACACTTCAAAACATAATGTAAACTTTATAGGTAAAAGCTGAAGAGATATTAAATTTAGGCTAAATTTAGCTGCTATAAATTCTTTTTAGTCAGTACATATTATAAATGAGACATTTTTGTCCAGAATTTCACAGCCCAGAATTAGGGGTGTACACAATTAGCATTCTCTGACAGTTGCTATAAGAAATCCCTAAGATATTAAAAATTCCAATTGAAGTTGAAATTTTGAAAGGTTTTGCTGATTCCTGTGATAAGAGTCAGTTAATTCTGAATAAATTTTCAAAAATTTGTCACCATAGAAAAATTTTTTAATTATAATGTTTGAAAAAAACTTGAATTTTATAAAGGTAAAATTTTTAACTTTATTTTAATGCCCAAGAAAGCATTTTTTTTACTTTTTTTTAGGTGTTTTTGCTGAGCTCATAATGAAAACTGAATTTAATAATAACCAGCATGTGTTAGTATTTTTCAAACCAGTCATATTCAAATGAATTGTGTATTACATATTATTTCTTTCTTTTCTTTGTTTGCTTTCACAGGGGATAGACAATAGTTTGTAGATTAAAAGATAAAAGGAGAAATAAAATAACAATAAAAAAGCCACCATATTAAATAGAAACAATTTTTCTATGTATTTTCAATTTCAATTTACAAATATTAAAATATGCATACATGCTTATTAGATTTAATGTAAATTTGTCTCTCAGTATATAATTTACTTATTTATTAACATGTCTCTCTCTCTCTCTCTTTATATATATGTATATATATATATATATATATATATATATATATATATATATATATATATATATATGTATATATATATATATGTGTGTGTGTGTGTGTGTATATGTGTGTGTGTGTGCATATATATATACATATATATTATTTAAGCAAGGATTGTGTATATATATATATATATATATATATATATATATATATATATATATATATACTTCTATATGCATCAATACAAACATATCCCTATATGTATGAATATCAATGCTTTTATATATTTATATATATATATATATATATATATATATATATATATATATATATATAAACATTTCATTGACAACTTGTCTAGCTGAAGAATCTATCTCAATCAAATTGAAACATTTTATTTATCAGATGAATGTGTTCTCTTTTCAATATTTCCAAATTGAATAACATCAGCAAAATTAAAAAAAACTAAGATAAAAGAATGTAAGAACAAAAACTTCTTTTCATTTATTCAAAATGGTGACGCCACATTTTGCAAGAGAAGAGTTCTTCAGAATTTCAGGATTTGGCAGCTGAATGTTGGAGAAAAATTTATTAATTTAATTTTAAGACTGCTCGTTTTCATATTAACAACTCATCTTTCACACCGGCTTTACACAATTAATTTCCAAATAAAATTTTGTGCTAATTTTTTTTTTTTTATCATGCTTCATATTGCAAATGTATCTTATTTAAAATTCCTGACATTGAAAACAATTTTTCTTAAAATTTTCAAAATACGAAAAAACACCTGATAAATACCTGATAAAAATAGAAGGTTATTTTAAAAAGAATAGAAAAGTTTTCCTTCCGCCTTAGGTTTTTTTATCTAGGAAGTGTTTTAACAGAGGATGGAAAGTGTGACACTGAAAGCCAAAAGTGAAGTGGGATAGTGAAAGATGTCTTCCAAAACCTAAGTAAAGTATTAAGAAACAGGACAATTTCATTAAAAACAAAGAAAAGAGAATTGCACTCTCACATAATATCAATCTTCCTATATGACAGTGAAAGCTGGATGATCTCCTCCCAGATGAAGAAGAAATGTAGCAATAGAAATGTGGTTCTACAGGAGAATGCTGAGAATACTACCGACTGAGCATGTGAGCAATGTTTAAGTTGTAGATAAAATGGAAACAAAAGAGACACTTATACTTGGAATCAGAAAGAGATACTTGAAATTTCTAAGGCTCATAATGAGGAAAGAAGGCTTGGGAAGTTTAATACCCAGACAGACTGATGGCAAAAGTGTAATGAACTGGGATTTAATATCAGTCCTCTATATGGCAATGGATGCTGGATAATCTCCTCACAGATGAAAAAGAGATTTGAAGCAATAGAAATGTCATTCTGCAGAACAATGTTGAAAATATCATGTGAGCAACGACAAAGTTATGGAGAAAATGGAAACAAAAAGGACACTTAGAATCAGAAAGAAACAGTTGAAATTTCTAAGGCACCTAATGAGGAAAGAGGGCTTGAGAAATTTGATACTCACAGGACATATTGAAGGCAAGAGGGATAGAGGAAAACAAAGCATAACCTACCTAGTGGGCTTGTGTAAATTGATGGCAGAACATGGTTTACGAGAGATAAAAAAAAAAAGATAAATTTATTAAGAACTACAAAAGACAGGAAATTGAGGAGAGCCATGATTACCAATGTCCTAAAGGGACATGGCACATGGAAGAAGAAGAAGAAGAAGAAGAAGAAGAAGAAGAAGAAG
The DNA here is from genome assembly GCA_963932145.1 of Acanthosepion lycidas. Lineage (NCBI taxonomy): Eukaryota > Metazoa > Mollusca > Cephalopoda > Sepiida > Sepiidae > Acanthosepion > Acanthosepion lycidas. The sequence goes on from OZ010583.1 coordinate 51,167,390, forward strand.
AAGAAGAAGAATCTTCTTTCAAGGTGATATTCTTTGAGTTAGCTTCTAACTAAGGGAATGCCATTGTATAAGAAATACAAATATTATAAATCTCTCTCGACACATATTTAAATATGTTTTAAGTTTTACAGGAGCATGTAAGCAACAATGAAGTTTCAAAGAAGTTGGAAACAAAAAGAATGCTTATGTTTAGAAGCAGAGAGTTAAAATTTCTAAAAGACATAATGAGGAAAGAAGGCTTAAAAATTTGACACCCACAGGACATATTAAAAACAATTGGTCACTGGGAAACTGTGAGTAACCTACCTAACAATCTTGCATAAATTCATGATAGATGAGGGAGTGCAATGAATAGTAAAAAGGCAAACATTGGTAAGTGCTACAAAGGATAGAAAGTTGTGGAGAGCCATGATCACCAGTATTCGGATAGGACACAGTACATAAAAGAAATTGTTTTACTGTTTAATTTTATTTCTAAAACAATGAAAACAAATCAATCAGTAGCTTGTAAAATCCTAAATTTCCTGTATTTGCTAAAAAAAAATTATATAATAAAAATAACTCACCATCCTGGATATTAAACTTTATTTTTACTTTCAGGAAATAAAAATAAGTGCTCAAAGCAGATGTCATCATGAAATTGTGATATATATATATATATATATATATATATATATATATATATATATATATATATATTCAAATTTAATTTAAATGGAAAAAAGAGCCCTTAGATCTGACTCATCTTTGCATTGCTAATAATTAAAATGTAGGATATTGGAGTGGACCTGCGGAATGTAAAATTTCTTTTTTAAAGGATTTACCACATGAAATATTTTCCTGCTTTCAGGCTAAAATGTTAAATTTATCTTTGAATTAAATTAAAACTTAACAATATTAGGAGCCCATATGAAAGCAATGAAGAAGCCAGTGATAATTATTTTCAGTGATTTAAATAATGCTTATCATCTTTTTAAAACCCATCATGACTGTAAATTCAAAATGTCTACCCAGTTAGAGACAAGCAATACATTCTTTGTGGAAATGTATTTCTTTTATATGCCACTAGCAGCATGGCCCAGTGTTGCCTGTGCTTGATGCAAAAATCGAAAGACTCATATAGCAATCACTATCACTTGATTTAAAATATTTTGCCCTTCTTATTTCTGTGTCACATTTTCTCTTGTCAGTTATTTCCTAGATAGTTTAATTTCTGTACTTGCTTTATTCTGTTGTCCCAGATTTGTAGTTTGCATCTTGTGAATGACCATATATTCTACTTTATTACAATTGATAGTTAGTCCTTTCTTCTTGCTTTTCTTTGTGACTTTTGTCTGGAAGTATCTGTTGTTCCATATGCATATCTTAGTTTGTTAAAAATGTATCTAGCAATAATATTAGTTTCTCTACTGGCATTTATTTGAATATACATATATATACATATACATACATATTCACGAACATATACACACTCACATAGATATATATAATTACTTTTAACTATTCTAAGCGGAACTTAGTTACAATTTCTGGCATGGTCATTAATTGAACAATTTGAGTGATTGCATGCTAGCACAAAACTTAATCAGTTTCAAATCATTTCATGTACCCACTTTCACTCACAAGCCTTGGATCTACTTGTGGTATAGTTTTCAAGTGTTTCCAAATAGTGCTATATGCTTGTCTCATCTTCTCAGACTGACAATATCAAGAAGTCATCTACTTGAACAATGGACGATATATATACAGTGGGGAGAAACAAACATTTGTACACATACAAATTTTTAATTTATTGTATTTCCAAATTATGAATAAACATATTTTTCATATAATTATGAATTATTATGGATAATAAATAAATAAACAGAAAACAGAAAAAAATATGGATTCAATAATAATAAATCTATTCATCAATTTTAATAGGTAAAAAGAGTATTCAAACAAGGCAAATTTCAGATTTTAAAACTTTTAAATTACTTTAATACTCAGGATTATTCAAATGGAATATTCTAGAATGTTTAATTCATGTTATCAGTAGTTATTTTTAGCCTAAAAAAATACAAACAGAACATTCTGTAATTGATATTCATGCAAGAAGGTTTTCATTATGGCGAGAGTTAAAAAAATTGTCAAATTCGCAAAAAGAACTGATTGTTAAGCTCTGGATTGTTAAGCTCTGGAGAGAAGGTAAAAGTTACAGGACAACCTGAATACTCCAATGCAAGGTATGAAAAACTCAAAACTGTTGAGGACCAAAGAAGGACAGGTGCTTTAAAGAAGATTTCTTCAAGATCTTTGAGGAAATTAATGCGTCAAATTAACCCAAATCCAATGGTTACTCATCAAGTGTTGCAAGATGATTTGCTTTCATCACGAATCTGTTTCACTAAACAGACAATAAACAATGAAATTCATTGTAACAATCTAAAATCACGCTCTCCTCAGAAAACTCTACTGCTATTGAAAAGACACAGGGATACCAGGTTGAAATTCATTTGTGAACATAAGGATAAGGAAAAATGATATTGCGAAAGAGTTATTGAGCTGTTTAGACGTAATTCTAGAAATCATGTTTGGAAGAAAGATGGTGATGCCTTCAAACAAAAGAAGACAGTTCCAACTGTGAAATTTGCTGGTGGAAGCATCATGGTTTGAGGAGTGTTTTCTGCAAAAGGTACTGGCAACATATGTAATTGTTGGTAGAAAGAATGCTGCAACATATCAAAATATTTTAGAAGTAAATTTAATGAATTCAGTTAAAAATCTTGAGTTTTCTTTTCATTGGATCTTCAAACAAGAAAATGATCCTATGCACACTGAAAAATTCATGAAGAAATGGATTGCTGAAAATAATGTAAATATCCTGAAATAGCCAAGTCAGTCCCCAGATTTAAACCCAATTGAGAATCTCCGGCATTATTTGAAAATTCCAATCCAATCAAGAGCTCCAACAAACATTCTGGATCTGAAGATTATATGTAAAAAAGAATGGAACAAAATACTAACTAAATTTTGCAAATCAATTGAGAACTACAAGAAGAGGTTGGTTGCTGTAGAAGTAAATAATGGCTATTATACAAAGTACTAAATGAAGATTATGTATTCTTTTTTGTATTGTATAAATACTTTTTTCACCCATTAAAATGGATGAATGGCATTTATTTCTATTAAATCAAAATTTTTCTGTTTTCTATTCATATTTAGTTATTATGCATCTGTGTACAGTGAATTATATGAAAAGTATGTTTATTCATTAGTTGGAAATACAATAAATTAAAATTTGTATGTGTTGATATTCAAATTTTCACTGGAAACAAGAAAAATGTTCCAAATAATAAGCAAAAAATACTTAGATTTTTTGTTGGTCTTTAACCATATTGTATAAGTTAAATTTACTGCCTAAATGCACCTAATATATATATATATATATATATATATATATATATATGTATGTATGTATGTATGTATTTATGTATGTATATATATATATGTATATATATATATATGTATATATATATATATATATATATATATATATGTGTATGTATATATATATATATATATATATATACATATATATATATGTATATGTATATATATGCATATATATATATATATGTATATATATGCATATATATATATATATATATATATATATATATATATATATATATATATATATATGCATATATATACATATATATATATAATACATAAGATGTTAAAGATCAGAGTTGAATCAAACCAGGAAACAGTAGTATTAAATATTTTATGCATATATATATAAACATATATATATATATATATATATATATATACATATATATATATATATATATATAGTTAGGTAATAAAATGTTTGGTAAACCATAACTATTGACTCTTTTCCAATACTGATTACCAAACATTTTATTACCTACCTATTAGCTCTTTATACATCTTAAAACTACCCCTCAAAAGCATATAAAAATAATATGTAAATTTTTAACTATTTTTTTATGCTTGGAAATGTGATCTGATGAACCAGGAAAAAAATCGCTTTCCTGAAGAAATAAAATATAATCAATGGACCCTTAAGGTTGTCTGTTTTTTAATTTAAATTATATATATATATAATTATATATATATATATATATATATATATATATATATATATATATATATTTATTAAAGACATTTTTTATGTTTAACGTTCTTTTTATAGATACAAGTATTTAAGTAAATGCTCTGTTTATAATAAACAGTATTAAATAACGTTTACCGACCTGAATGTCCAAGAAATTTTCATAGAAAATATTCATCCTTTGACAGGATTCGAACCTGCATTCTATACGGAACCGCCATTTAGCCGGGTGTGCCTAACCGATTCGGCCACAAAGGATCATTCGGTTGGCAAGGTCGAATTTACTGCTTATAAACTTCAATCTTCCATGAATCTCGTACATTCATAACTGCTCATGGCATATCAAATGTAAACAAATGACGTCATATATTAAGAAATGGATAAAGTCCAACAATTTATTTATTAAAGACATTTTTTATGTTTAACATTCTTTTTATAGATACAAGTATTTAAGTAAATGCTCTGTTTATAAACAGTATTAAAAAATGTAAATGTTATTTAATACTGTTTATTATAAACAGAGCATTTACTTAAATACTTGTATCTATAAAAAGAACGTTAAACATAAAAAATGTCTTTAATAAATAAATTGTCGGACTTTGTCCATTTCTTAATGTATATACATATATATATATATATATATATATATATATATATATATATATATATATATATATATATATATAATATATTGTTTATTCTTAGTAAAACAAAAAAACTGATTTCATATATAAATGAGGCATAAAATTAATTTTTTTGAATGTTCTGGACCAGCATTTGAAGAAACACAAAATTAAATTATTTTGGGGACCATTTTCATCTTTGAAGTTTAATAATTTAAATTAAGGAAAATCTCTCATTTTAAGATAAACACATATTTAAATAGAAAAGAGCTGTAAAATTTGGAGATACATTAAATTCTTTATTCACATATATCCAATATACAAATCATCCTTTCAATTTAAAAAATTCCAAAATAATTAAATTTATTCATCAAAAATCATCCAGAAGAACTATTGGATCACCTGTGATATAAGGATTCAATGTTATTAATCAGAACATTTGTTTTTATTACATATCACCTTTTCTGGCTAAGATAATACTTAAAGAAAATAATATTAAAATAGATACTGGTTTAACATCATAAAAATATTTTTTTATTGTAAATTTTAACTAAGTTCTGTTTTCCTTAACATCTAAATAATATTATCATAAATTATAATTTGAATTATCTGTATTCACTATTTTCTCTAGATTTACTTTTTATAATTTATAATTTCTTTAGATTTATTTTTTATAATTTATAATTTCTTTAGATTTATTTTTTATAATTTATAATTTATAATTTCTTTAGATTTATTTTTTATAATTTATAATTTCTTTAGATTTAGTTTTTATAATTTATAATTTCTTTAGATTTACTTTTTATAATTTATAATTTCTTTAGATTTATTTTTTATAATTTATAATTTCTTTAGATTTATTTTTTATAATTTATAATTTATAATTTCTTTAGATTTATTTTTTATAATTTTCTTTCATTTTATTTTCCTACATCAAACCACAATATTTAAAATTTTATTTTAATATATTTCATATGTAAAAATGTCATTGATTTTTTTTACAGATAGTTTTTTTAATCTTATTAATTGATAAAGATTTTAAAATTTACAACAGCATTTTTAAATAGCAAGTTTGCCATGATTTTTTTCAGTTGTTCTCATAATGCTCCTACAAAGCAAAATTTTAATGACAAAATAAAAAAAAAACAATTAAACTTTCAATGGGTTTTCATAATTCCATCATAGATATTTTGTTTTGACATTTCAAATCAATCATTTTATAATGCTTTACTTTATAATCAATAAAAACATTTAAAACGGCAAAAAGCATATATATACAGATTCTTTTCCAGAAAGAAAATGAGGAGAAAAAACCTGGTGATTAGGAGAAATGAAGTTGTCTGTTTATAAGCACTTTTATTGGGTTTTGGCAAATACTATCAGAAATATTTCCAATGATGTCTTTCTGATGAGTATCAGACAATGTCTTTTGTTTATTATCTGTTAATTACTGGTTATCCGTTATAATGCTTTGTATTAATGAAATGG
>OZ010583.1:51176123-51238623 GCA_963932145.1 Acanthosepion lycidas
AGGTGTGTGTGTATATATATATATATATATGATGAGTTGTTTATAGCTGCATGTAATTATATATATATATATGTGATGAGTTGTTTATAGGTGTGTGTGTATATATATATATATATATATATATATATATATATATATGATGAGTTGTTTATAGCTGTGTGTATATGTATATATATATGATGAGTTGTTTATAGGTGTGTGTATATGTATATATGATTAGTTGTTTATAACTGTGTGTGTGTGTATATATATATATATATACATATATGATGATTTGTTTATAGGTGTGTATGTGTATACATATATGATGAGTTGTTTATAGATGTGTATATATATATATATATATATATGCATTTCATATTGACTTTAAGTGTGCATATAATATGTCAATGCATTATATGTATGGACTTATATGTATATGCATTTGTTTTGGTACGTATGCATGGATTTATATGTCTATACATTTGTGTATGCATGCGCGTACATAGATTGGCATGAATGTGTATTAACTTGTGCATGTATGGATATGCCTTTATGCCAATTACTATGTTTTGCCTGTATTTACTTTCAGAGCTAAAAACAATGCCACTCAGTGCTACCAGGAGGCAGGCTTTATCACCAATAGGGTCTCATATCTTCTATTTATATGATAATATAATGACATGGCCTGCAAAGAATAAGGAAACAATTTATGCGATATGTCATTGCAAACAATGATATGCATATAAATGTGCGTATGGAGGAAGAACTGCACATGTGATGTTTTTACATGCATGAGAATGAGCTAAGTGTGTTTTAAGTGTTCTGGGACATTGCGATTGAACAGTAGCCTGTCTTAATTTATATTTTCAAATATTATTGGGATAAACATAGGTGGCTGGGTAGAAAGAGATCTATTAATGCAAATATATAATTTAACACTCAGCGTGTGTCTCGATTCTCTTTATATATCTTATTTGTTAATCTTTCCATATATTCCAGCAGTTACTCTCTATGTTTGTCTCTCTACTTCCTCGACCATTTGGTCAAGTATAGACACATTAACTTGTTCGACTTGCTAGTTCATATAAAATGTGTTTATTTATGTTGTTATGTCTCATTCCAACTCTCTCCCTATCAGTTTTCTCTCTATCTCATTCTGCTTATATCTATCTATCTAATTTTGCTTCTATCTACCTATCTATCTTATTCTGCTTCTATCTATCTTATTCTGCTTCTATGAATCTCATTCTGCTTTTATATATCTGTTTACTTGTCTATCTCATCCTGCTTCTATTTATCTATCTTGTTCTGCTTTTATCTATCTACTATCTACTATCTCATTTTGCTTCTATCTACTTATCTATCTCACTCTGCTTCTATCTATCTACCTATCTCATCCTGCTTCTATCTATCTAATTCTACTTCTACCTATCTATCTATCTATCTATCTATCTATCTATCTATCTCATTTTACTTCTATTTACCTATCTTATTCTGCTTCTATATCTGTTTACCTATGTATCTCATTCTGCTTCTATCCATCTCATTTTGCTTCTATCTATCTATCTATCTATCTATCTATCTATCTATCCCATTTCATTTTTGCTTTTATGACAACACTAGGATAATACACTTTTCAACTACAACTTGTCTTCTCATGATTGAAGCATAACATATATACTTATATATAAGCCAACTTCATGTAAATTGTGACCCCTGATTTTTTGGCATGAATTTTAACTACAGAAAAAAATTACCAGTGTATAATGCAACCTGTCACCAAAAATTCATGATTTTTAACCTCTTCAAAAAAATTACCTGTGCGACTCCCTATTTTTGAGTAAAAAACTAATCATAAAAAGTTGTATTATTGTTGAGTTTCTACAGTATATCAACTTGGTGGGTTGTTTAAAACAACAAAAAAATTAGTTACAAATTACAAATATTCAGCTTAGTTGAACATAACAAAAATGTTTCGTTTATATTATTATAATGAAAATCTGTTGGTTCAGTAGTGTGTAATTTTGAAGAAGAGACTTATAGTGAAAAAATTGACTCTTTTTACTTTGAATTAATCTAAAGGCAAAGAACAATTAACTTAGTTTTAGGTAATTCTTTTGAAGAAGATAATTGTATAAAAATTGTTAGCAAAATCAAATTTGACGCAAAACACTGAAGAACTGGTTTATTGATCGCGAGTTTTGTTTTAAGATTTTGGTATTTTTTCCTTATTTCCTTCTTTCTGCTTAGAGCTTGTGGAGCAGAATAAATGTTTTCAAAATGGGTGGCTATGTAATCTAAATACATACCAGCACAGTCGCTATTACAAGAATGATGGGATTGTTTACATATTGATTGGCATTTCTTTCTTGGATAAGACGATCCTGCCTTGGCTCAAAGTGTGGCTCTTTGCCTAGGACAGTAGTTTCCAAATGGTGTGGTGCACCTCATATGTGCAGCAGAACAGGATAGCAGGTGAGGCAATAATGATTGAAAGACCATCAAAGATTTACAAACAGTTTCAAAAAATTCATATGCCAAAAGTAAATATGATTTCAAAATTTAAAATATTATTATAGATTACTTGTGATTGCATGCATGAGTCCCAACATAAATAGTTATTAATGCTTATTGACTGATTTTATCATTGTGATATTTTTGCATTATATCAAGTATTAAGAATATGGTAACTAAGGTTCACAAATTGGAGGAGAGAGTTATCAATGATAATGTTCTTACTCTGAATACGTGGTTATCTTCCTTTAACCCTTTCTCTGTTTTTTTAATTTTTAATGTATTTTAATCACATAAAATTTTGTGAGGTATGAGCAAATTTTCATTCTAAAAATGTGGCCCGTTTTGTGAGCGAAATGCCTAGGAGCAGTGTAGTGTCTGTATACTTGTGAAAAATCTTACATTTTTTACAGTGTTGTTCACCCTGTACAAGGCCCGAGAGCAACTTGAGGTAGAGAGTCACAGAGTAAGAGGCACACCTAGTCTTGAACAGATTAAAGTTGTAGTGATCAAGGAAGTAACTTGCATGTCTCCTATGAAATACAAAAGGAATGAGCATGGTGTGCTACAATGTGCATAGCATAGCATAGCAGGTCTTAGACATGAAGGTAAGGTCTGTTAGACCTAAGGAGTGTAGGTCATTTGAACATTCCCCCATGGGAATAGCAATTTGTGACTTTTTGTCTGTGAGAAAGGGGTTGAGGACTTGAAAATAATTTGTCACCTACAAGGATGCAAAGACACTAGTGAATTCTATTGAGAATGGAAAGTGAAGACTGGGCAATAAGCATGTATGTATATTATATATATATATATATATATATATTATATATATATATATATATATATATATATATATATATATATATATATTTACAGGAAAACCAACATTCCCGCAACAATGGTTTTTCCACCTCTGGTATCATCAGTGAGTTATACTTTCTGTCTCAGGTTCATTTTGAGATACTCTTATATATATATATATATATATATATATATATATATATATATATATACATCTGCTTCAGGTAAGAAAGAGAGAGAGATAGGAAAAATGCTTAATAAATATAAGCATTTCTACCCTGGCTCATAGTTTGCCTGGACAACTTATGTTTCATATATATATATATATATATATATATATATATATATATATATATATATATATATATATATATATAGTAAAGGTAACAAATCCATTGGCATATAATCCAAATAGATTCTAGTAATATAAAATATTAAATCTGATTCACAAAAAGAGCTCATTGTATTTATTATTACAGAACAATATATTAGGTTGGAGCAAAAATAATGACGTAATAATGTCGTTTTTTGATGTAAAAATACGTCAAAAAACAACATTATTACATCATTATTTTTGCACCAACCTAATAATTAATAAACAATAAAATCCCAACCACCTCATATGGGGAATAGCCTATTTCAGCAGATGAAGATATTTGTCATCTGTTTTATCAACCCTGGAAATAGGCTATTCCCTATATATATTTTATTGTTTATTACATATATATATATATATATATATATATATATATATATATATATATATATATATAAAAGAGAAAATGATATATAAATTTGTATAATTTAAACTTAACAAATGCTTTAATTAAAAGGGAAAGCAATTTACCAGGACAAAAATTTATAGAAAGGGCTTTAATCACTAGATCATCCACAGTAAATCTGTGTCCAGGTCCTTACAATATTTCACCTTTCTCAACAGATATTCTATAATCACAATGTAGGATACATAATAATAAAAATGATAAAAATATAAACAAGAAGAAAAAGAAACTAAACGTAATTGGATTAACTACATACCAATTGGCTTGACTATGTACCCAAATATATATTAAAAAAAAAAATTAATTTAAAAATTTAAAATTTCAGTGTCCCCTCTCTTTATGTGTATATGTAGTTATGGCAACATAAACATTACTTTAGTCCGATGAAGTCCAAAAGGACAAAAACACATCAGACAAAAAAATTTCCTCTTTGTCATTAATCTGGTATTTTGCTTTATTTTATCTGGTATAATTGTAATTATTTATGTACATCTATCTATCTCTCTCTCTCTCTCTCTCTCTCTCTATATATATATATATATATATATATATATATATATATATATTTAATCAGAATCACCCCAAGCAAGGAGTGGTGCAATTAAAAGACAAGGGTTTACAGGGTGTGGAAGAATTAAGAACAGAAACATTAATGATGAGCAAAAATAGAAGAGAGTAATCATTTGGACAGTAGATAGTGATTGGCATTGTATTTAAATTTTTGCAGATTAAAGTTGTATAGAAAGCAAGAAGAATGAAGGGAATTCCACAAGCAATTTTTAAATAATCTTTTATTCTTATTGTCTTTTAATTCATTTACTTGCCCTCACACACATATCTACAGGTGCATTTTCTTGACAGAGATTTTTATAATGTGCAGGAAGATGTAATTCATACTGTTTAATAATCTATATAATAAATGCCAGTGTCAGTGTGTCACACTTTTTAATCAAGGAGACACAACTCTCAATAGCTCATTTAATTCTATACAATAAATGAAAATATCAGTGTGTCACCATGTCCCATTTTTTTCAACTCTACTCCTAGAGGCTGTAACTTAACATATACTATTTTGCAATCAGGCTGGCTCCGTGAATAAATTAAAAGATATCTAGGCTGGATCAGGATCCACAATCCTGAAATTTTGGATTCCCAAGTTTTTTCAAACATTTTTACATGATTTTTTGTGACAATTTTTTTTTTGTATGATAAAAATTTTTATAACTTAGAAATAAATTTGGGAATAGTCAAAATTAATTGCAAAATCCAGCAAAAGTCACTTATTGTAACTGAGTTTTCAAAACAACAGTAGAAAACCGTAATTGCTTTAACAACAAGTTTATTACCTTTTGGTAAAGGGAAACATAATGTAGAATAGAGACTAGGGAAGAGAATGTTTAACCGTTTGTTTCAGCAAAGGCTACTGCTGCTACTGCTACTCCTCTTGATGTAGGAGTATTTTTATGTCTTTCATCTGACGATCGAATTCAAACTTATGGGAAATATTCTTCCTAAAAACACCACCCATGAAATAAAAATAATTGTTTGTACATAAAGTAAGGTCCTACATACATCAAATTCTCTTTAAATTAAGTGGCGGCAATAGAATTATTGTTGAACTTTTAAAAGGTCAGCTTAAATATTAATGCAATACTTAAATGCAGTGAACAATTTTGAGCTCTTTTGCATCTACTCCTCCTTACCTATTGTTATGAAGGCCCAATCAAGAGCCCGCTGCAGGAGCTACGTTAAAAGTCACATTATTGGGTGGCACTTAAGCTAGCTCCTGCAGTAAATAAATATGGGTTATCTATTTCAAATAAGAAATGTCCATTGCAAAAACATTTGATGTAATAAAATTTTAAGTTAAAAATAAATCCATTAATTCTGTAGAAGTTGCTTTATGTTTTTGACACAAAACTGAGAAAAAAAATCTGTGAAATTCTTCAAAGTCAAGTGATTAAACATGCTGGATGAAAAAGAAAACTACCATTTCATTCTGCATGTTTAATTGTGTTTACTTAGATTTCTCAAATGCACAGCCCAATAGATGTAATTCACAATGGTTACTTTAATAATAAATAAAAATGCAATATCTATTCCAAATAAGAAGTTTCCACTATAATAATGTTTGAAGTAGTAATAACATCTGAATGTAATGACTTATAACTTATCAGGTTTGTATTGTGATGAATCTTTTATAAAGAGGAATATTTCATGCATATTTTGTTAAATATAATTTGTTTAATATCTAAACAAACTTAACATTTAGTTAAGTTTGAAACTTTGTATCTCATTGGCCTCTATCTGAACAGCAAATATATACTTTCTTTCATTTTCTGTTTGACCCTTCCAACATCACAACCAACTTTCCCTGAGGCAGAGAAGTCTTGACTGTAAAATCTGAAAAATAATTGCTCTTTTAAGTGACACCAAAGGATATTGTGGAGGGCCTGTATCACCTACATCCTGAGGGAACAAAGAATAACAACTTACCAAAAACTGAGATTTAACCATCTAGAATGTTTTTCTATGCATGGGTATGTGTATGCTGCTTTTATTTATGTAATTTAACATTGTCTCACTACCCCAGTTTTTAAGAAATAAAATAAATTGCTGGTAAGGATAGTTTAGTTTTCCCCTCGTTTTTTTTTTCCTTTATTTTGATATGAGACAACATAAATAATATCAAATTAAAACTTAGTTAATTATATATTGATCATTCTCTAACTAACACTACTGAAATTTGTGCCCTAGAATCCACAGGCTTTTAGTTTAACTTTATTCTTTGAACGCTTCCACCTTCACTTTGAGATTTTTTTTTTAAAAATAAGAATTGTTGCATTTGCACATTGCCCTGTTCTAACACATCTTCTCTCAATTTTTAAACAGTTGAGATTTATCTCTTATTTCCTGTTTAGGATAGGGTTTCTTGACGCTTTAATAATATTTTGGTGATATGCCTACCTATACCTGTCACAGCATTCACTCGGGGTGGGTTGAGCCAGTTCCAATATTGGAGTTTCATGGGAATTTGGAATTCACAAGTGGTCCCCAACCGCATGTATAGCACATGAGATTTGATTATAGTGGTGAAGGTTTCGTACAGGACCATTCACACTTTTTGAAGGGCCGAATACAGAGACCTGGTGCACTACGTGCCACAAGGTCCCCAAACGACCCTCCCCAGGTTTTTGAATTCAGAGTTTTCCTTCTCCTAGACCAGTTGCCATCCAAGGCTATAGAACCCAGTTTGTCCTGCTATTTACCCATAGCTGGAGGGAGAAGGAGAGGATTCACACCTTTCCCAAGGGTATTAGCACGTAAGTGAATGTAATGGATTCGAATGAACTCGGCTCTCCGATTCCTCAATCCAAGCCGCTATCCATTACTCCACCATACCTCCTCTCTGGTGATATGCCTGGCTGGTAGATATGACTGGTTGGGAGTTTTCTGGTTGCTGCATCCTGACTGGCAACAAGAAACCAAATTCTTTGGTCCTGCTTAGAGAAACTACTCTAGGCAACAGTTGCATAATATTGGAATTCTTACAGTGCCATGCCCTGCATGGAATGATCTCACTGCAAGCACCTCCAGTGGGAAACCCTGTGGTCACACTATGCAATAGTTTTCACTACCTTCTGACCAGCTTGTATTGCTTTAGACAATTGACAATGACTGTTATTCTTGGCCTTTTCCACCCTAAAATCTTATTCTACTATAATAATTAATAAAAAATAAAAAGCTATTTGTAACAATTTCTGTAGTGTAGAATCTTTTCTCTTTGAACATTCTCCAGACATCCTAGTACTGAAACTAAATTAAACTCATAAATCTCTAACTCTGCTTCTGGATAAATGCCTCTCTATCAACAGGATTCTAGGATGCACATGCATAGCCTCAGTATCTGTATTTGGGAAAATCTCCCAATACAAGGGAATTTTCTCTTGATTTTCCAGATTGTTTTTATATGTGCTTCTGACTTTTACTATTAAACTCTATTATCTCTTCTTCTTTTATTGTTCCTCTTTTTTTTAGGATTGTTGCTTATTATATAGAATAGTACAGAAATGGCTCTTTCCCCACATTCATCTGAAAATATGACTCTGACAACTTCAGTGCTTTGACGACTTCACTGCTTTGATGACTTTAATGACTTCAGTGCTTATCATGTCAAATGGTTTCTTCATTCTTATACCACTGATCTTGCTACCATCCAGATTTTGAATTTCTCAGTTTCTCAGTCTCTCAGTCAAATAATAGATTTTCATACTTATTTCCCTAGTAATTCTGACTGATGCACTTCTTTACTTGATCTGTTCCTTACTTACTCGCTGGACTCTTGTTGTGTTATTCAACCCTATTATTTTGGCAACTCAGATCACATGGTAATATCTTTAGATATTTCTTTCCACTTGTCTATTAGGCAAGAAACCCCTTATTCACAGGACATCATTTTGTTACCAATGCACCAATTAGGATTCATTTTTGTGATTTTTTTTTATATGTCTGAGGGATGCCTTTGGCCTGAATAACTCCATAAAATCTGATGAAACATCATAGGACTATGGGAACATTAATGATCGGGCCAGAAATAAATTTCACAGTTCCCTGTGTATGTACAGATATATATATGTATATATATATATATATATATATATATATATATATATATATATATATATATATATATATATATATATATATATATAAAGGCTTAAACAGTAATATACCATGGTCATAATTTATTCCATTGGAAATGTATGATTCCAATGGAATAAATTATGACCATGGAATATTAGTGTTTAAGCCTTTTTATTATATCCTTACTCTGTCCTGGACATTGAGTTCTACCTGGATTCTATCCTCTTGGAATTTTTTATTAAAAAAATATACATGTATGTGTATGAACCTATGTATATATATTTATATATTTTGCATCTGTATGTGTATATTTACCACTAATATTATATATATATATATATATATATATATATATATATATATATATATATATATATATATCATTGTGTATTTTGGCAGAAGTCCCTCTTTCATACAAAGATTATTATTTATAAATTCATATGTCCTTAAGAAACAATGTTCCTGATCAATCCAAATTCATAAATAATTATATTGGATATACTACAACATGCCTAACAAGAAGACACACATTGACTATAGCTCAATTAGGTCTCATTTAAATACAGATAGAGAACTACCAAAATATATCTGCAACATACTCATTGATAATACAAGTATAATAGCCTCATCTATATGTAATAAATGGCTCAAAATAATGGAAGCATTGTTAATAAAAAAAGAAAAGCTGATGCTCAATAATATCAACTATGAACACGGCCACAATGTGCTGACCGTGTTTGGAAAATAAAACATCCCTATAACTTTAGATACATGCATAAATCATTTGAAACATTCAGTTAAAATTAAAAATAAAATCATCCTTGATAATGGCTAAAAGTGTAGCTGAACGTGCTTGGACATAATTCTGACATAATTTATTTCCAGAAAAGAAAAATATTATTAGAAGACAAGAAAAATTAAATAGAAACTTAACTGCAGTAGCTTGTCAGTCATTTTTAATGAAACTTGTATGCATATGTATGTGTGCATACTAGTTATTACCTATGTAAGAATAATTCAAAGATATATTTGAATATTTCTAAGATAAAAGAAACTCAATAAGCACAGTGGAGTAGTGGATAGTGGCCTGGATTGGGAAAGGTATTAATCCTCTTCTTCTCCCTCCAGATATGGGTAAATAGCAGGACAGACTGGATTCTATAGCTTTAGATGGCAACTCTGAATTCCAAACCTGCAAAGAGTCATTTGGGGACCTTGCAACAGGTCTCTGTATTTGACCCTTCAAAAAGTGTGGTTGGTTCTGCACAAAGCCTTCACCACTATATTCAAATCGTATGTGCTGCTGGTGACCCTCATACATCGAATACAATGGGAGAGTCCATACATATATATATATATATATATATATATATATATATATATATATATATAGAGAGAGAGAGAGGGAGAGAGATAGGTAGATAGATAATGCAAGCAAACACACACATATATATATATATATATATATATATATATATATATACATATATATATATATATATATATATATATATATATATATATATATATATATAGAGAGAGAGAGAGAGAGAGAGAGAGAGCAAGAAAGAGAGAGAGATAAATAAACAAATATATGGATGGAAATTCAATGCAGTTATATCAATGTAAACATCACTTTTTCAGATACAGTCCTAAATGATGAAATCGTCACACAAATTTTCACACTTTGTCATTAATTTTCCTAATATATATATATATATATATATATATATATATATAGGAACTGGAAGGGATGAACCTCAAGTCTTTGATAAGGTATCCCTTTAGGAGAAGGAAACTTTGATGTAACACCCACCTCAGTGTGAATCCTAACATTGTTCTGTTACTTTTATGCCTCAAATTATCTTTAATACCATGTGCCACTTCTCTTTGTGTGGGCTCTGTAATTAGGCCATTGTGGGATTATGTAAAGTGAGCGAAGGAGGAAATCAGTCAATCTTAGTTCTCTTGTTTGGGGGCTAATGTTTTAGCTTAATTATAGTCCTGACCTTTAGTTTGCTTGTTTAAAATATTCAACTTAATAACAATAAAATGATGCCACTAAAAAAGAAACAAAAAAATAAAATTAAGGCAAAATAGTTTTTATTTGTGCAAAAGTGGTAAAAGTGTATTTGAAAAAACAAACAAAATTGGTGGCCTTGAACAAAAATAGTAAAAATCAAAATAGACAAAAACTCAATAGTGAATGTTCGCTGTATGGAGACAGATGAAACTGTTAATGTTAAATTACAGAGTAGATACGACTGGGTAGGAAAAGTGAATCAATATGAACTGTGCAAATATGTTTGATTTGAAAATATAGACAAATTGAATAAGCAGAAACCAGTAGATATTCAAAGGAAAACAAAAAATGCATAATTTTATAGAATTTTGAAATTCAGATGGATCACCTACTCCAGGTTAGATGACTACATCCGGTTATCATTAATAATAAAAAAGAAAGATCTCTCAGATAATGGAGTTTGATTTTTTATTTTGAGAAATATTACATTTCTTTTGAGATTGTTTTCTTTTATCCTATTTATTTGCTTCTAGTTTTTTTGTTTTTCATTTTCTTTGAATCAAGTTCACCCAAGAAAGGCAGTAAAGTCACAGAGGGGCAAGGAGTAACTGGGTATGGAAGAGTTAGAAACAGGAACATCGCTAAGCAGCAAGAACAGAGTAAGAGTAATCAGGACAGCAAATAGTGATTGACATTGCATTGGCTGGAAAGCATGGAGCTGGAAGTGAGTTCCACAAGCAAGAAGTGATAGAAAAGAAACTGTTAGCATAGAATTTATGGTTATATCAAGCCAGTTCAACTGTAAATTGGTGGGACCTCATCACCAGTCTAGTACTAAACTTAAATTCAAACAGTCTAAGCACCATAGCGAGGAGCTTTTTCGAACAGTTACCATGAAAGTATTTATAGAAAAGGCGAAGGAAGGCAACCTTACATTGGTGGGAAACTAACTGAAGCTGAGATGCCAGATTGGGGCAAGTAATATTGCTAATTTTTTTTATTTTACCAAGGTTAAGAACAAAATCTTCCTTATAAAAAGACTGATATTGCAAACATTCAATTCTTTCAGGTATATTCTCAGTTCCTAATGAATGAAACTTCTGCAAACAATCACATGCATGAAATTTATTTTTGTAAGAATAATGAATCCTTTTTTCCTGCTTGAGGTCAGAATTTTGTACCTTTTGAAGGAATTTGTGGTAATAGGACTTAATATATAATCGTTTAATATCATGTATCAATAATTTACTGATTGCATCACAAAGGCCAACTTAAAAATTTACTATTCCTAGAAAAAAATAACTTTTATAGAAATTTATGATAAAAATTATCTTATATTCTCAGGAGGCCCTTAAAATACATTATGGTTTATCTTTTCTTTTTATAGTTAAAAAAAATGTTGTAGCTCTAGAAAACTTGTTTTATGTTTTGTTGAATAAAATGATGAACAGTACAAAAAGGCCAAATAAAATTATTTGTAAACGTCAACTATGAATTATTCATTCTTGTAAATGTCCTAAATTTTGCCCTTAGAAATTCAAGCATAAAAGTCAGATGAGTAGAATTATTTCTTTCATTCCTTTGGGTAAAGAAGAGTAACAGAAAGGCAAGGTTGATAAGTTTGGAAAAAAAAAATGTAAAGTTAAGTAGAGTCAAAACAGACCCCAAGGTTACCTGTTTGTTTATTTTAAGTGAGCATTGTGGATTTTACTCATAGTTTGAAAGTTTATTTCATATATTTTTGTTAAGAGACATTGAAGAATGAAACAAGATCATTAAAGACAGAAAGAAGCTCTTGGAAGCACAGTTTCAATTGCAGTTAAGATCATTATTAATTAAGCTGATTTGATTAACATAAAGATGATCAACAGGTGAAGAAAAAGTATGTTCACATAGACATTCAGTTAGACTATGATAAAATCGTGAAATTCTATGCAAATAAGAATCCACAAAAATTGACTTTAGTATAATCCTCTTTCATAAATGCTATACGCATTGAATCTAAAAGACTGAATTTACAATTTTATATATCAAATAAATAAAAGAAAACACAAATTTAAATTTATATATATATATAGAGTAGTCGTGGGTCCAGGAGGCTCAGTCCTATGGTCAGAGAGAATCTCAGTTGAGTTCCACCACGGAATGTGGGAGTGAGCGGCGCTTCTTAGAGTCTGAATTGCAATCTCTTCGTCACCGAGGCCCGGCGGAGCAGTTGGTCTAGTGTTCGCTTGCCAACCTAACTGTCGGGGTTTCAATTCCCTCGGTAGTGGATGCGCACTGCTGATGAGTCCCAAATATAGGACGAAACGGCCGTCCAGTGCTTCCTGAGGTTTCTATCAGACTCGATGAATCAATTAATATATATATATATATATATATATATATATATATATATATATATATATGAACGCTCTCTACTCATTTCTATAACCTAATATATATGATCACAGAATTTCAAATTTTAAATTGAGAGTTTTACTGAGGGACACACCCACTTTAACTGTAAATACTAGCTCTGCCTCTGGTTTCAGAGACCACAAAACAAATTAAAACTCAATCATATTGTGAAAGATGAAAATCATTCTTCATTTATAAACTTCTAGAAGTAAATAAATAAAAAAGGAAGGAAGGAAGGAAGGAAGGAAGGAAGGAAGGAAGGAAGGAAGGAAGGAAGGAAGGAAAGACAGACAGACAGACAGACAGACATGAAAAAAGTAAAATAGTGTGTATTTTCTTACATGTTATTGTTCACCCTATACATGGCACAAGAGTTACTCAAGGTATAGGGTGACTGAATATTGTTGCTTTATGAAGATATGTAGGTTTCTCTTTTTGTTTTATTGTTAAAAAAAATTATTGATCCTGGACTTAAAAAGGTTTGTAGAGGTATTATTATTATTAATAAATAAAAATATTAAAAAAAATAATAGTAATAATAAAAACAATAAAAAAAAATAAATAAAAATTATAAATAAAATAAAATAAATAACATTAAAACTTTGGTTAAGATAAAATAAATAAAACCAAAATAATAAAAGTTCTCCCAGTACTGCTCCAATAAGTACTTGACCCCTCCTACTATCCAATAATAATGTGCATGCTATCCTCTGCCTTTACAAGAGCCAGATCAGGCCAAAAATGGAGTACTGCTGTCATATTTGGGTAGGAGCTACCCCAACCTTGAGTTCAAAAGCATCTTCAAGTCCTTTTGAGTAAAAAACTATTCTCTACCCTTCAATTTCCCTCCCACAGGTGGGATGTGGCAAGCCTCTCAATTGCTCTGCTGTAACTTACAAGCATATCCCTCTACCTTGAGTGGCTCCAGGGCCTTGTAAAAGGTGAACCTCGCCGAAAATAAAAGAAAATCATGCAGTGATAAAATTTCCTGCCTGAGAAAGCAATTCGACACACCTAAAAAACACTCAACTCACTCTCTTCACTACAAACCCTCAAAGAGTGAAGACATTGCCATAAGATGAAGTAATTTTCTACCTCTATTATATGCAACATTACAACACATATAACTAAAATACATACACACCAATACATAAAAATAAATAAAATTATATTTTTAATTTACAATTTAACATGCTTTTAGTGTTATTACTTGTATTTTTAGTTATTCCTGTGAACTATTACTGCTGGTATGATGTGAGTGATCTCATAGGTTAAGAATGTAGTGGTTGGAGAAGCATTCTCTCAGGAGTCTATTCCACATTTCCAAATGGAAATTCCTTTTTACCAATAGAATACATAGGATTTTTTTTATTTTTCTGTTTTAACAGTATATCAATTCTGTTATTTAATCCTGAAAAGACTTTTTTTAATAAAGTCTTTTCAGCATTAAATAACAGAGTTGATATGCTATATCGCTATTTCCATGGAAAGTGTGCAAACTACATTCTTTGGTTCTGCCAAGTTTAACATTCATGGCTACATTCCACCATGCTACTTATATTGTAGCAGACCACCCACATTCCCTCTGTATTCTATCGTTGTAAAGTCAGTTCCACTCAAACAGCTTCTTCTCATGAACAACTGCTCTGTGGAAACAGCTACCAAGAGAATGTTTACTGGATCACTACAATCTTAATCTGTTCATGTCTAGGCTTAACCATTATCTCTCCCTCTTGTCTAGCTTCTTAAAATTACTCTCTACCACATGTTGCCCCCAGGCTTTGTACAGGGTAAACCCTATTGCAAACAAAAAAAAAGTTGCTTGGAATAATCTGAAAGAAATTTGAAAAAATAAAATTGCAAGAATTGAAATCTAAGTAGAGATTAAAAAATACAGATGTTTGTTTTGGAGTTTTGCTGTCATTTGATCCTCATGAAGAGTCAGCAGATAGAACTAGTTTGAAAACTCAATAAAAGAACAATAATATCAATAATAACGTGTATATTTTCAAAGCAAGTATTTGTATGTTTAATGAAAGACATAATATTTTCTTGAAAATTGTAAATTGAAATCCAGAACTTCATATCCATGCATAGAGCTAAAAAGCAGTATTGAAAACATAGCATTCCCATGCATAAGAATAGGACATTTTCAGAAGGTACACAGTTAATATTTCACAAAATATGGGCAGAAATACCCATTGAATGCATTTGTATTTCAACGAAATATACACCTAAAAAACCTCTCTCAAATACGCTATTTCAAATATGGACTCACATGCAGAGAAAAAACTCTATTTAAATATGATGCTTACATATACATATATCTAAATATTTAAAATTTTCATTTATCTATTTCAACATATATATGTCAGCATGGTTTTCAAACATGCTTTACCCATGTACACTTTACAGAATGTCATTCCCCTCTTTCAAAATAGTTTTATTCAAAAGGTGCATTATAGTTTGTGGAAAGATCAATATTGTAACAGTTTGAATCTGCCAATCTATGGATCCAGTTCCCACTTAAAACCCTAAAATTCACCGCAGGCAGGGAATTCCTGTTTCAGAACCATTGGTATATCCATACAAAAGTGAATCAATAAATGCAGCCTTTTATATCGTTTTTAGCAGAATTTTTTATGGGATTAATATACATCATTGGCTTCAGTGCATAAACAAGGAAGGAGATTATGTTGAAAAAAATACATGCTTCTTTCATCATTAGAATTGATACACCTACATATTTGTGTCATCCTGATCAGGCATCTCAATTTCAGTCACTTTCTTACCGATATGACATGGCTTCCCTCTGTCTTTTCTACAAATATTTTCATGGTGACTGCTTTAACAAGCTTTTATTTCCTGGTGTCCCACTAAATGAATTTAAGCATGCTACTAGATTGGCAACTAGGTCCCACTGTTTTACTGCTGAATGCAACTGCCACATCTACTCCAACAGTTTCTTACCAATTGCAGAACTAGCTTCTATGTCCTTGCTTCCTTGATAACTACAATCTTCAAAAATTTAAATGCAATGTCAATCACGATCTTCTGTTTTCTGATTCATTTTTTATCCTTTCCTCAATCATTTGTTCTCTTTCACATTCACCCCCTGTAATCCCCTGTGTGCTAGTGGAATTACCTCCTTACTTGGGGTGAAATGGTTTAAATTTTTTTTTTTAAATGTGTGTGAGTGAATGTATAATGATTACAAGTATTGACATTGGAATCAGCAAGGATTAAATGCACTTGAAAGTGCTTGCAAAATTCATTTTTTGATTATTACTCTATGATTCTCTCCATATATATATATATATATATATATATATATAGTCATCCACAGACAGAATGTTTCGCTGTTTCACAACTCATCAGTGTGGCTAGACATCCAATTGCCTCAAGCCAGCATTGAAACCCAAATGATTTGGTATCAGTCAGAGACTCTACCTCCAAGCCATTGGTACACCTCAGGGATGAAGGTGAATTTAGATGTATTTATTTTTAGATAAACATACCAGTGACTGGAGAACTCAGTTCATCTTAACAAAGAGTCTTGCATATATAATTCAATAGTTTTATTAGTTCAAATGTTATTTCTAGTGGATACCTGTTTTTGAAATAGACACTCCATTTTTTTTTTTTATTTGAAACAGTATGCGTGTTCCTAAGATGCATAATAGTATCCCAAAAATAGTATCGGGCTTCTTCAGTTCAGAAAGAAAGAAAGATGTAAAGAAAAATGCATTGGGATATCTGACGATAAATGGGGACCATAAATCAAATCAAGAGTGTCTGTTTACCAGTTTGTTTATTTTATATATATATATATATATATGTGTGTGTGTGTGTGTGTGTGTGTTATATGAAAGCTATTTGGTGCCCGTTGGACTTTAAATCAGTCCACTGAAAGTAGAGAGTGTTCTTTATGTATATAATTGTACATTTGTATATATACATGCACACCCACCCAGGTATATACATATATTAGTGTATTTTTTGTATACTTGTACACACATGTATATATATACATGCCCATTCATATATACCTGTGCATACATATGCACATGCACATATGTGCATATCCACATTTTAGACCCTTTCCTTTTTTTCATGTATATTTATACACATGCATTCACATATTTCTTGACCTGAAGAAATGGAAGCCATACTATTTATCAAAAATCATATAATGTTGCTTGTTCCTGAGTTAGCCTCTTCACCATGACAATACTTCATAAAAAATGGACTATTCCATTTTGGTCATGAGGAAAGATAGACTAGAAAAAAACGTATCTAAGACAATGTTTCTTTCAGTGAGAAAAAAAGAAAGAGAAAATAGAGGAGACAATAACACTCTCATGTGTTTAATGTCTGCTTCAATGAAATGGAAAACATTGTCAATTTTGTTTTTTTTTATTTGTACCCTCTTACTTCCTTAAATAATTACCTGTATTCATACTTATGATTGTTAATGCAATTTTTGGTTAATGATTCAATGGGGAATTTTCATTTTGTAGTCATGCTGGGAAATCTCACAGATGAAGAAGAAACTTTAAGCAACAGAAATGTTGTTCTACAGAAGGATTCTGAGAATAACATGGACTGAACATGTGAGCAATGACAAATATTTAGCAAAAATGGAAATAAAACATCAGAAAGGGATAGCTGAAATTTCTAGGACATATAACAAAGAAAGTGGGCTTGGCAAATTTAATGCTCACAGCACATATTGAAAGCAAGATGGATAGAGGAAGACGATGCGAGCTTGAGTAAATGGATGGCAGAACAGAGTTTAGGAGAGATAGCAAAAGGACAAAATTTATTAAGAGCTATATAGGAAAGGAAATTGATTAAATATTATATTGCATCAGGAAAGAAATTCAAACAGGAAAACAGTAAAATTTTTACATGTTCTACATGATTTAATAAATCTTTTAAATAAAATAGCTACCTGTTAAATATGCTTACCTGGATATGTTATCTTCATTCATAAATCTTTAAAGTGTAAAAAACAAATTAATACTACTTCATATCTGTTATGGGACCTACCTTTATGGAGTAAATGGACTGGTCCTATTACTATATATATGGGGAGATTATGCCTCTCAAGAGAGCTGTCTACAGTTGACCCGCAGTCTCTGACTGTGTACGTCTTCTGTGTACGACTTCTGTCGAACTGTCTGCTTTGGCAGAAAGGAACCCGGACGAAGCTTTGCCGAAGGGCAAGGTTTCGTCCGGGGAGGTAGACAGGCCCTGAACCCGTCTAGGCAGGTTTAAAGGGTACATTTTTGGCCAAGCCTACGGGCTCGGAGAAACCCACATTAAACTCGGCCTTGTGCCACATACATTCCTCTTGGGGGGACTGTTAAATATTGCTGTCTACAGTTGACCTGTTACAGCTAAACAGTCGAACTCTCTGCCTTCGGGCGGAGAGGAACCCAGATGAGGTTCCGCTGAAGGGCAGAGTCTCGTTCGGGGAGATTGACTGCCCCTGAATCCGTTTATGTGGGTTCAAAGAGGGATTATTGAGCTCGGAGATCCCACATTAAACCGGCCTTGTGCCACATGTAACCCTCGTGGGGGGTGGGTTACTAAATATCGCTGTCTACAGTTGACTACTGTACTTTGCCGTCAGTTGGACGTGCAACACTTTTGCATTCGTTCTTTTTGTTTAATAATATGTTTTCACTAAATTGCTGAGTTCGAGTTTTCTTTCAGGCCTATTCTGGGTCCACAACAATATGTGAGTTTCACATTCCCATTCAAAAAAATATTCCAATATTAATTCTGAAACTAGCAGACTTTCCCCATGTGACTGTTTGACATAATTAAATCTATCTAATGTTGATTCTTGCTTTGATTTAACCATATTACTCTTGTAATTGTAATGGTAAATTATCCGTTTTCATATGGAAACATTCAGCATTCATTAACTAAGCATATATCTTCTTCCACATGTGGTTTCCTTCAGAACATGGTTGATCATGGCTATCCACAATTTCCTATCTTTGGTTACTGTTAGTAAGGTTTGTCTTTGTCCTATCTCTTCTGATCAGTGTTCTGCTCTCCATTGATACAAAATTCGTTAGGTAAGTTACTTGCTCTTTTTCTCTGTCCCTCTTGTCATTAATATGTCATGTTAGTGTCAAATTCTCTTTTTTTCTCATTACATGTCCTGGAAATTTCAGATGTCTCTTTCTGATTCTCATTACAACTGTGTTTTTATTTCTATTTTCCTTAAGAGTTGCTCATTACTCATATGTACAATCCATGGTATTCTCAGCATCCCTAAACAATTATATTTATAATAATATAAATGAAATATAAAAATTATATTAATATTATCAAAAGAAGAAAAAACAGTTATATTTGTCTTATTTCTTGAGTTGTTTTTACCTTTAAACTTTTTTCTTTTTTAACTGTGTTCAAATATTTCAACATTTATTTTCAGAATATATTTATAAAATAGAAAAAAATAAATTTTAAACTTTTTATTATTGTTAGGCTCTTACGCTTCCAAAGTATTTACTCATTAATAATAGAAGATTAAATATTAATCAATTTGAAATAGTTTCTTTAATTTTAATCTAATTTTAAACAACTCTTAAAATTGCAGTGAGATTTTAATTAAAGCAAAATATGGATCTTTCATATTTCTAATATTTTATGTGAATTATAATGAATGGAAAGTAACCTCAATGATCAATTTCTGTGGCATAGTGAAAATTAATTTATAAATAAATAGAAGAAAAACCTCAAATATGATATTCAATAATCAATTAGTAAAATTTGCTAATAAATTATTTTGGCTTATATATATATTTAGGAAATTTACCATTTATTTTATAAAAGAATTTGTTCAAAATATAGTTCAGAGTTACATCAATTGTATTAATCAAATATTTATGGTATTGTCAGCTGTTTCTATACTGGAAACATTCAACATTCATTGACCAGACAGTTTGTGTTATTGTCAGTTGAAATTTATAAAATCTTTATCTTGAAACAGTTTCTCAGGAAAATAGTCTTCACAAGTTCACTGTTATCACCCTTTCTAGTATTGACAGAAGTTTTCCTTGCATATAAACTAACATTCTTTGGTTTTAAGGAAAGTGAAAACAGAAGGACACTTCTTAGAATCAGAAAACAACAACTGACATTTTTTTCTTGGACATGTGGAAAGAAAGCTTGGAGAATTTGACATTCACAGGGCATATTGAGGGACAGAAGAAAGTAGTAAATAATCTACCTAATAATCTTTTCTAAAAAAGATGGCAGGACAGGGATTGGGAGTGATAGTAAAGAGACAAACATTGCTAAGAGCTTCAAAGAATAGGAAGTTATGGAGACTCATGATCTCCTATGTCCTGAAGAGATATACCACATAAAAAAAGAAGATACTTAGAAATGCAAACAAGAATGAACAAGAAAGAAAACAGTACTTTTTTCGGAGCACATTTTCCTGAATCTTAAATAATGCATTAAATGATTTGAATAAATGAAACTCAATGTAAGTAAATAAATAAAATAAAATGAATCAACAGAAACGAATAAAAAATTTAAGAAGGGAAAGAAAGAAAGAAAGAAAACAACAATGATTTTCAAGTAAATACCAAACTGGGCTTTGCTTCAACAACCACAGAAAAATAGAAAAGACACAAAAAAGAAACATTTTTAAAAGAACCCCACCAAAAAAATGAAACTGTTTTTCTTCCAATTGGTCAGAGATATCTGTCTGCTTATTTATTCTATTTGTTTGTTTAAGTTTTAGTTTTATTCCCCCTCCTTTAAGCATGCACAATATAAGCTGATTTAAAACTCCTTTATTGATGTTTCTACAAAAGAGTGTGCCTCACCAAAAATAAATGTGACCATCCCTTGTTAGGCCTTAAGTCCTGCTTTTTCAACAAAACAAGAAAGAAATAAATCTAATGAAAAACATTATGTAAATACATGTATATACCTTGAGATACGCACATAGACTGGCACAGATTCATTTGGATACATATCTAAACTAGCACATACATATTCATAGCCCCATACATATAAACTAACATTCTTTGGTACCCTGCCTACTGAGTCAGTCTACCAGTAGTCTTTAAGCAATCTAGTCATGTTTAATTATTATACATTGTGCTGGAATAGCTCTGCAATCTTTACAATGGCCAATGCATTCAAGCAAAATTCCGGCATCAGATTTTATAGTAAAATTGGCAAATCTGCTGTTGAGATACTCTAAATGCTTTGTTAGGGTTTTTTGGTAAACATTCTTGGTTTGAAGACAGGCACATGGATTTTAAGTGTTGGTTCAAGAGGGTGAAAGTTTTGGATTACCAATTACCAGCAAAATGCCAGATTAATTTCATTAACCTGTTCAAGTCTCAACTCAAACTTTTATCTTCCCACATATTCCCATAAACTGTTACTCTGTAACGCTCTACATCGAGTGGCTCTTGGGCCTTGTACAGAGTGAACCTCATTGAAAAACATATGACAACCATTGACCAAACTCTTTCAGATAACTGGAATCAATTATGGGATCTATCAGGAAACATTCTAAATATTAACTGCCTACTCAATCATGAAAATAAATATATCTGCACTATAACTGCATATCTACTTTTGCTAATCATGAATGGACACTGCAATGACTTTTGCACCAGAAAGGCTTTTAAAAGATCATGTCCTCTACCAAGTGTTCTGAGAAATAGGACTCAAGATAAACATTTCCAAAACAGAAAATCAGTGATGGCACATAAAATGAATCTGTCATAAAAATTCATGATGTGGAATTAGTAAATCCCAAACACTTCAAATACCTAGGTGTATGAAGCAGTTACAATAAATTTAGTTTAGGAAGTAAAGAAATTGAACATAGAAAAGGCTGTTCTAAGGGTAGTTTTGGCCAACAGCACAAATTAATATAGAACCAAAGCATGAACATAAAAATTTGAGTTCTTTCTTAAATAACCTCAAGACTTTCATATGGATATTATGCATGGTATCATACTCATTCAGAAATATTTAAAATGTCTGCTTTCTCAGATAAATGGTTAAAAATGGCTTTGAGTGTATGAAGGTCATAGGCTTTGAGAGAGGAACATCCTTCTTCAGACCTTGTGTACTGGTACCAAATAATCATGTGTGTGTATATATATATATATATATATATATATATATATATATATATGAAGAAAAATATACCGAAAAAACAAACAAAAATCCTAATATACAATTATGCTGTTTTAATGTTAATATAATGTCAACGTCGGACATTTCGGTCTAGTAGACCATCTTCAGGACATAAAAATTTCAGTTGTCTGTTTTGATTAGTCTTACTCTTATGTCCATTGTCTTTTCATGTTGAATTAAATATAATCTAATGTTGATTATGTTTTATGTGTATGTCCTGAAGATAGTCTACTAGACCGAAACGTCCGACGTTGACATTATATTAACATTAAAACAGCATAATTGCATATTAGGATTTTTGTTTGTTTTTCCGTATATTTTTCTTCATACTGTCGGATCTATATCCATATATTTGTTTACATATATATACATATATATATATATATATATATATATATATATATATATATATATATATGTGTGTGTGTGTGTGTGTGTTTAAATTTCAGACACATTTCCTCCTGAGAGACTTTATAAAGGCAAATGCAAGGTTTTTATTTTGTCACAAGTATTTATATACAAGAGCAAAAATGTTATTGGTTTTTCAACATTTTTAAGTTTAGGAACACTCTCAATATTCATCCAGTTAGATGAAATACTAGTTTACATTAAAAAAAAAAATTCAAGCACATCACTTACTGACTTTTGTTTATTAGTCAATGAATTGTGTCACTTTGTGTCTTTCATAGTTTGTCTGACCTTTCAGCTAACCTGATGAATATTTATGAGCATTCCTAAATATAAAAATATTGAAAAACCAATAACATTTTTGCTTTTGTATATAAAATAAAATCATTTTACCTTGACAAACTCTCTCAGAGGACAAAATGTGTCAGTTAAGATAAATTTTACTTTAGTCTTTATCAATATTGTCTTCTATACAGATATAATCGGAAATTATATATATATATATATATATATATATATATAAATGTAAATTTCAGATTATAAATATATATATATATATATAAAATGCAGTTCAATGTCTAATAATCAAAAGTCAGTAAATGAAATGCTTGAATTTTTTTTAATGTAAATTTATAGGAGCTTGAATAAGTTCCCACTAATTTTTCATGAAAATTAATGTTTTATTTACAAAAATTACTAAGAAACATGTCACTGAAAGTATTGTCCATCATTAGCCACTGCTTTTTCCCATCTTTCTGGCAGCATTTTTTGGCATCTTCATAAGCCAGGCAATGTGTCATTGATCATAACAAGTGATACTTAGGCAATGTCTGGTGAATATGGCATGTCAGGTACGACTTCCCATTTAAGCATTTCCAAGTAGGTTTTCACCCATTTTGCAACACATGGCCTAGCATTGTCATGTCTCTGCTCATATAATGGCCATTTTTTTCTTCATTGCTCAGTTCAAATGCATCACTTGTAGTCAATAGCAATCTTCGGTGATGGTTTTGGTCAGTTTGAGTAGCTCATAATAAACTACACCAAGTTGATCCTACCAAATACAGTGCAGAAACTTTGAACTATGGATATTCAGCTTTGCCACCCGATGTTGATGCATGGCCAGGCTTACCCCATGATCTTTTAGGCTTAGGGTTATTGTAGAGTATCCACTTTTCATCGCCAGTCACAACATGATGCAAAAAATCTTTCCTTTTCTGCCATTAAAACAGCTGTTCACACGTAACAAGATGCCATTCAACGTCTCTTGGCTTCAACTTTTATGCCACCGAATGTCCTTGCTTGCTTTTGAATCATTCCTAATGCTTTCAAACATTTTGAAACTGTTGTGTGATCAACTCCTAATGATTCTGCAAGTTCAGCTTGTGTCTAACATGAGTCTTCATGAAGTAATGCCTCTAAATCTTCATGTTCAAACTTTTTCAGCATGCCAGAGCATTCTTTATCTTCAACATCAAAATCATTATTTTTGAATTGTCTAAACCAATCTCTACATGTTTTTCCAACAGAGCATGGTTGCCATAAGTTTCAACAAGAATTATGTGCACTTCAGCTGCAGATTTCTTTTGAATAAAGTAGTGAAGTAAAATTCCCCACAAATACACTTTCTTTGGCACAAAATCTGACATGTTTAATGCTATGAAAAATAAAGTCATTTAAACTTCGGTGAAATGGCATACACTGAATTTCAAGCTTGCTCATAGTATTTCCTTATAGATGTGTTACCATCTGAAACAACATGCACGCAGTTCTGGGAACACCATCTGTTGGAAAACTGCAAGAAACAGCAAATTCCTAAGAGTATTTCAGCTAACCGGATGAATTTTGTGTGTGTTCCTAAACTTAAAAATTTTGCAAAACCAATAACATTTTTCGCTTGTATAGAAATACTTCATACAAAATAAAATCCTTGCATATACCTTGATAAAGTCACTCACAGAATGAAACACATTGGCTAATATGAGTTTTCCTTTTGTCTTTATTCATATATATATATATATATATATATATATATATATATATATATATATATATTGGGTTAGTGCAAAAATAATGACGTAATAATGTTGTTTTTTTGACGTATTTTTTAACGTCAAAAAACAACATTATTACGTCATTATTTTTGCACCAACCTAATATATATATATATATATATATATATATATATAACTGACAAGAGGTAAACCATTTATGCTAGTACATTTCATTCTTTAAGGAACTATATCAAAGACAAATCTAGAAATTTATTAAGAAATCTGTATTTTACATATGCAGAAAGAAATGTCTTGGCATAAGTTTTCTTCTTTCTCTTTTATTAAAATCGTCTTTCTAAATATATTTATTTATGTCTGATTTTATATATATATATATATATATATATATATATATATATATATATATATACATAAAAATTAATTCAAAATCAGAGATTGAAATTAGCTGTTATTTAAATATTCATTGTAAAATTTGTATACATGAACATTTGTACATTTACTTGAATGTGCCTTTCAACAAGAAGTTAACTCACAATAATATCAATTATGAACACAGCCACAACTTGCTGACCATGTTCAGAAATTAAAAACATTTTCATATATATATATATATATATATATATATATATATATATATATATATATATATATAATGTACATATTCAGTTAAACAAAAAACATATTTTGTAATGGCTATCAGATTAGTCTAAAGCACTCGGATCCACAAATCATTTGGATTTTTACACACTCTATGTCCTGAAAAAAATACATATATATATATAAAAAATACATACACATATATATATATATATATATATATATATATATATATATATATATATATATATATGTGAGTAAGTATATGCATTTTTCCAAACCCATTGCTGAATCACTGTTTACAATTTTGAATGCAAGTGCATTTAAATCTCATCCTTTAGTTCAAGAGACGATAAAGAACTGACTCAGAATTTGACAATCTTGTTTGCATTGTGGAAACAAACATGAGATTAGTATGGGTTGGTTATATAAAGCAATTATCTCTCTTTGTATTTGAAGACTTTGGTCAGTATTTTTTTTCATTTTGAATGCACATTCAAGTCAAAATAAAGAAAAGATATATATATGCATGTAGGTATGTATTTATATGTATGCATGTATGTATAAAAAGAATAAAAATTATGTTTCAACATTTGGCAGCAATATAGACAATAGCATGAAGTCATTGGTAGCTGAACATTTTTTGGGACTCTTCTTTTTATCATTCCAGACAGTTTATACTAAATGCTCAGATCTTCAACTCCATAAGCACATGGAAAAAGAAATTACTTTAAAGACTATAAGAAAATAAACTATTTTTTATCCTGTGTAATTATATAGACTGAACGTGTGAACAATGACAAAGTTTTAGAGAAAATGTAATAAAAAGGAAACATACTTAACATCAAAAAGTGATAGCTGAAATTACTGAGGCACATAATGAGGTAAGAGGGCTTGGAAAATTTGATACTCACAGGATAGACTGAATATAAGAGGGAGAGAGGAAAACAATGCATACTCTACATAGCAAGCATGAGTAAATGGAACAAGTTTTAGGAGAGATAACAAAAAATAAAATTTATTAAGAGCATCAAAGGACAGTAAATTGTGGAGAGCCATTATCACCAACGTCATGAAGAAGAAATATATCAGGAAATTGAAATTACTTCCTTAGATGAGTTATATGATTGACTTCATAGTCTTTTTTTATGTGCCAGTTTTCTTCAGCAGGTGGGTAGTCATGGCTCTCCACAACTTCCTATCATTTTTAAGTAATGTTTGTCAACTTACTATCCCTCTGAGTCTCTATTCTGCCATCAATGTATACAAACTTATTAAGTAGGTTATTTAATGTTTCCCTCTACATCCTTTGCCTTCATTGTCTTGTGAGTGTCAAATTCTCCAAGCCTTCTTTTCTTATTTTGTGTCTCATGTGAATAATGAGGAGACAGTTGAAATTTCTTAAACTGTCTCTTTCTGATTCTGAATACAAGTGTCCTTTTAGTTTCCATTTTCCTCAAAATCTCCTCATTATTCACATGTTCCATCCATGGCATTCTCAGTATACATTTGTTGAACCACATCTCTTGCCTCTGTGAGGTAATTATCCAGCACTTTGGGAGGATTGATATTACATAGCAGTTCAGTACTCCTTTGTTTCTTATGGAATTCTTTTGTTTGTTAATACTTTGTTTAGCTTTTGGAAGGCATTTTTCAATCTTCCAATACACCTTTGTTAAAATACTTTGCTGATAGTTAAATTACTTGTTCCTTTTTTTTTTTTGGCATCTCTAATTTGTAATTTGCATATTGGGCTATCCTTTTTGATGACATGTCCATTCTCTAACTTCAAATAACCTTTTATCAGATTATACGCACTTCATATTCTTTATATCAGCAGATAAAACTTCCTACAAGTACTTGCTAAGTTTAACCCTGGTACAAGGTTAGAGTATTGAGCAGTTCTCATGATAAAACTAAGTACTTTATCTCATGACCCATCAGATGATTATCAACACTTCTTGAGCAAATATAGCTATCAACCTGAAAGTTTATATAAAAAGGTGAAAAAAATATGATTGGCTAATTATATAACAGTTTCATTTAAGCAAATTTCAATTTATTAGCTCCATCTAATTGATACTATTTCAAATATACAATTTTGGAGAAGACATTAACTCAGCCCACAGGTTGACACACTTACTAACTAAATTTTGATCTGAAGTTTTCACTGTATAATAGTCAATCTATGTGATAATGAGGAAGAAATGGTTTACTGACAAGGATGAGATTATGTTTAAAAATCTTTGTTGTGGAAAATAGATGCATTTTTTTCATCATTTAGGCATGGATATATTTGGGGCCAGGGCTAGGGTCTCAGGGCCCTCCACCTCTAAAACTTTGATCCGGGTCCTCCCACTCTACTACATGTTGATTTCAAAGTTTTCCAACATGGAGGCCACAAACCCTTGAAGGAAAATTGGGTGGTGAAGGGCAGTGCTTTTTTAAATTATCAAAAATCAGGGAATTATCCAATTTAAATGAAAATTTCAGTACATATTCATTAATTACTTACTTTTATAATGAATAGGTTTTTATTTTTTTTTTAAATCTGACAAAATGTTATTCTTTTTGCAATAACCACTAATATTTTAATGAAATTTTACTCAAAAAATGTTTTAAGTCGCAATTTTTACATTTCCATAAAGATTAATTGCTGATGCATTTCTGCTGAGAAAAAAAAAATTTACAAAGATTCCAATGCAACACAAATGGAATTATCTTAAAAATTTGTTTTAAAACAGTATTTCAGTTTTTCGGGAAATTTTTCATGTGTTAAAATCTTTAAACATTTTTATTTTTTCCCTGAGAGCTATAATCTCCAGCTATTCAAATGTAATGTCAATCGACATCTCCAGTTGCCTTGATCTATCCACTACCCTTCTCCTCATCCTTTCTTCTATCACTCCTATCTGATTTGCTCCAAATTTTCTGTAACCCCTTGCGTCCTAGTGGCTTCTCACTTTGCTTGGGGTGAAATGCTTAAAAAAAAAAAAAAGTGATCATTTTCTTGGTTTTATCTTTCTAGAAATGTAAAAGATAGGGACTAGAAATTTTATTTTAATTATTAACCATGGACTTCTGGTTAGTATTACTATTAGTAAAAAAAAATCAGAGATCCTCCTTAGTGGATACTCTCTGAATAAAAAATGATTTTACTGAGATAAATTACTCTCTTAATTGATTTAAAAGAACTGCTCAGAAAGAAAATTACAATTTAAAAAAATAAGTACTACTAAAATTAGCACTTCTTCCCCCATCTCCCCAGTAGACATAGGGTCTCCATACGGTTAAGAGGTTTGAGGTAGTAAGCACTGGACCTGTTGATTATTATAGTTGATCTTTGATAATATAACTTAGGTAGAAAAAAGTAAAAAGTACGAAAAGTAAAAAAAAATGGTGCTGAAACTATCCTATTTGGGGCTCCAACCTTGTTGGGGGTCCCTGCATAGTATGTACTACACGTACTATGTAGATACATGATTTATATTATTAGTTGTTGATTGACAATGTAACATCAGTTTAAAAATAATTTTAAAAAAATGGCAGATGGCCATAAAACAGTGCTGAAAAAAAATGACAGAGGACAAAAAAAAAGTACCCCGACTCTCCCTGGTAAGATGCGCCAACCCTAGATATATTGACAGACCTATGTAATGATTTTTCATCCAACTTTATTTCTTACTGTTACCTCTGTTTTTTTTTTGGTTTTTTTTTATTAAACTGAAATTAATAAAAAAAAACAGAAAACAGCCTAAATCAAGAAGTCCTACAAAACAAAAATTGTGCCTATGACAGTAATTGAAACTGTATCCTTTTTTGACCTCAGGAAACCACTTCTTAAGCTGAAGCATGCTTCTGCCAGTTCAGCCATGGAGCCAGAATGACAGGGCAAAGTTAGAATTACATGTTACAGAAAGCGTGTTTTTCTCATTGGGATTTCTATAAATTTATAACTTCTTGCTTCGGATTCATACCTGAAATGTTAGCAGCAGTAATTTTTTTAAAGTATTTTTTTATCCGACTGTATTTCTTATTACTATAAACGTTATTCTTATTGGGTACACATGTTTTATGGTTGGGTGAGTGATTTTAAGTTCTATTCATCCCAAGTGCTAAAATGAAAAAAAAAGCTGAATACCGACCTTGCCACTTGTTCAAGTCCAGGAAAATATTGATTTTTAAATCCCAGGAGTCAACATCAAGTTATTGAATATTATGATAATAGTAATTCTTTTTAAAAAGATTCCAATAATATATTCAGAATGATAAATGACTGAATAATTTATTTTACTAACATGAAGTCACTTCTTAAACAATTCAATTTGAAGAAAAGAAAAGAAAAATGTGAATTAACATAACTCACACTGTCAAATATCTATCTAAATCTGTCTTCAGTATATCAAATTTTATCATGCAAGTCAATATTTTCACAATAAAATTTGTATTAACTAACTGATGTTGGTAAAATTTTCAGGATATATGAGCAATATATGATGTGAGTTTTTTTTTACAGTAAGATTCATCCTGTACATGGTCCAGACCCACTTGAGATAGACGGTTACATTAAGGCATAGTTTATATGGATAGGAGGGGTGGACTTTAGACTTGAACATGTTAAGATTGTAGTGATCAGAGAAGCATCCTCTTGGTAGTCTCTTCCATAGTGCAGTGTTCACAGGAAGTTGTTTGAGTGGAACTTACATCTCGCCAATGGAATATAGATAGTGGCTTGATACTATGTAAATGGCATGGCAGTTCCTAGCCATGAAGTTTTAGACCTGAATGAACCAGGAGAAGCAGTTTGTCTGATCACTTTCCATGGTAGGATTGATAGAGCAGTGAGAGACTTGCTATACTCCACCTGTGAGAGTGAAGTTGAAGTGTAGAAAATAATTCTTCTTCAACAAGGAGAGAGAAGCTTTTGAATGCTTTCAAGACTGGAAAGTGAGATCTGGTCAGCTCGTGTCCAAATATGGCAACCTCATCTGGCTCTTAAAGCCAGAGAATAGCAGGAGAAGTCAGCTACTTACTGGAGCAGTACAATTGATCATTTTACCTGAATCTTTAGCAATGGATTGTATATAGCAATTCTGCTTGAGATCAGGTATGAGTTTGAGACCCAGTATCCTCTCAAGGCCCAGTGCCTCATCTAGGGGACATACATTCATTGTGATATTTGTCACATCCCATATATCTAAATAAATTATTAATTTGCATGTTAATATTGGCTCCTTGACATTTCATCCATTGATTCTGTTAACTTTTCTATCTTTTTAACTTTAACATTTACTTACAGCAGTTTTTATTGCTTCTCAGAAATCTTCTTTATTTGAATATTATTTTTCTTAACTCTCAGTTATCCCTGATCTTAAGAAAAATATTTAAACTCTGCTTAAAGGAGAACTACTTTTCAAGTCTGTGGAAGGTGTCAAGTATACAGTATTTCATCCCCTGCTGATTTTCTAAGTTTGCCACCTTACAAAAATAGGAACGGTCTGTAAATTTCAGGGTAGGACATCTTGAAAATGAGAGATAGAATATAAAAAATATTCTAGAAAATCACATTATATTAATTTTTGAACACTTTATTTCTTTTTTATAGCAAAACATAACTCAGTATTTGGTGAAGAAATCCTTGTTGGCAAGCACAGCAGCCAGACATTTCCCGTAGTTGGTTACCAAATTTTTACAGATTCCAGGGGGTGGAATTTTGGCCCACTCCTCTTTGCAGATCCTCTCCAAATCCTTAAGGTTTGTAGGTTGTTGTTTTTGTCATTTGTCCTGTTTTCAAGAATGTGGTGAGAACTCATCCTTATCTTAGTATTGGCCCATCCACCACCTTAGTATCATTAACAAACTAGCAAGTCTAGGGTCAAACATTATCTCCCCACATATTCCAATAAACTCTACTTCTTATCTCTTTTCTGTTACCTTCTACATCGAGTGGCTCTTGAGCCTTTTATAGGGATGAACATTATTGTAAAAATAATATACATCTCTTTTAACAATGAGCTATAAGTTCATGATTGGATCAATATCTGGAGAGGTTGGGATCCATTTAATTAATTTGATGTCTTTGACAACTTTTTTGCTTCCTGATGTTAAGTATTCTTCTTTATCTGCCTTGTCCATTCACGACGTAGTCATCATGGCCCTCTATATCTTCCTGTCCTTTGTAGCACTTAATAAATTTTGTCTTTTTACCATTTCACCCAATCTCTGTTCCACCATCCATTTATTCAAACCCATCAACTATGTTATGTGCTATTTTCCTTTCCCTCAGTCTGTCCTGTGAGTATCAGATTTTCCAAGCGTTCATTCCTTATTATGTGACCCAGAAATTTCAACTTCCTTTTCCTGATCTTAAGAATAAGTTTCCATTTTGTTTCTATTTTCTCTAAAACTTTGTCATTGCTCACATGTTCTGTCTATGATATTCTCAGCATCTTCCTGTAGAACTACATTTCTATTGCCTCAGGTATCTTCTTCATCTTTGGAGAGATTGTTCAGCATTTACTACCACATAGGAGTAAAGATACCACATAACAGTTCAGTACTCTTTTCTTTGTTTTTAACAAAGTTTTTCTATTTTTTATTAGGTTGGTGCAAAAATAATGACGTAATAATGTCGTTTTTTACATTAAAAAATAGGTCAAAAAACGACATTATTACGTCATTATTTTTGCACCAGCCTAATAATACTCTGCTTTGCTTTTTGAATGCATCTTTGGCATCTCTGGATCTCAGTATTGCACTTTCCATTCTCTGTTAGAAGACTTCCCAGATATTTAAAATTTTGTACTTGTTTGATTTTAGTATTCATTATTGGTAACTTGCATATTAGGTGCATCCTTTTGCTGATAACAGTGCATTCTGTCTTTTTGTAGTTTATATTTATTAGAATTTTAATAAGCTGATTTGTTTGTAAAAAATACTTTGACAAAAACCTATTTCATGGTTTTTACACACCATAATAAAATCAACTTTTGCCCTTGTCCCCAAAATTTAGTTTTGATCAGTCAATGTATGACTATTTTAGAGGGTGTCACAGATGGACGAACAGAAGTCACAGAATTTTATTTATAGATTCCTTTCTTCTTGCTTTCCTTCACTATAATTTGTAGTTTCCTTTTGATGTCTGCTATCTACACTCTGCTTATCTTATGTTGTTAAGATTGTGGCAACCAACCACAAATCCTAGGAGTACATCTAATTCTCTCACAATTGCCTCACTGTATAGGTTGAACAAGTCCGGTGAGAAGACACATTCTTGCCTTACACTCTTTTCTATTTTTGTACATCTGCTGAACTCATTTTCTATTCGAGCAGTTTCCTGCAAGTATAGGTTCTTGGTTATTCCAATATCCTTGACAAATATGTCAAGGTTGCTGTGTAGTTTTTACAGATCGTTGCGGCATACTTTATTGAATGCCTTTGTTCTATGTGTAAAACATAGGTAAATGCCCTTCTGCATTTATATTGCTCTTTCTGATAATATTCTGAACATAAATATTGCATTCCTTGTTCCTGTGTCTGATAAACATACACTGTTCTTGACCTATCTTCTGTCTGATTCTACTGTGCACTCTGTTCATCAGAATTCAGATGATGAGTTATGCTATATGGCTCAATAGTGTGATTGTCCAATAGATTTCACATTCATTTACACCTGGTTTCTTAGGAAGTGCTATGAAAATAGATCTGCTTATGTCTTCCAGTATATCACCAATGTTGTAGATTTCATTTATTAT
The DNA here is from genome assembly GCA_963932145.1 of Acanthosepion lycidas. Lineage (NCBI taxonomy): Eukaryota > Metazoa > Mollusca > Cephalopoda > Sepiida > Sepiidae > Acanthosepion > Acanthosepion lycidas. Next base: position 51,209,242 of record OZ010583.1, read on the forward strand.
TTCTGTAATCTTGTCTATGCCAAAATCATCTCTATTACAATTCTGTCTGGCTCTGCCACTTTGTTTCTGTTCAATTTGGCCAGTGCAGCTAAAACTTTGGTTTTTAATATTTCCAGTCCATCGGTATTTTTGTGCATTGGCAGTAGTTCTCTTTTGTCATGGAAGAGTTCTCTAATATATTCATTCCATCACTGAAGTATTTTTTCTTCTATAATATTTTTTCCATCCATAAATTGTATACATTTCTGTTGATAAGCATGTCTTTTGTCCTGTTCATTGTCTCATTTTTCTATGCATATCTGTTTTATTTGGAATACTCATTCTTTCTATTTCTGTACAATTTTCATTGAGCCATTCCTCTTTAGCCTGCCTGCATTTGTTCTTTATTTCTTTGTGTAGTTTTCTGTTCTTTGCCCTGTCTTTTTTGCCTCCTTTGTCATGAATTTCATCTGTTATCCATTTGTTTTTTTTTCTTTGTTTATCTTCCTTTGGGATGATCTCATCTGCTAATATCACTAAAGCTTATTTTAGTGTGTCCTACTTTGAGTTTACATTTCCATTTTGTTCTTTGTATCTTCTTTTCACAGTGTTCATGTAGTGTAGTGTTACTGACTCATGGGAAGTAGTATGCACTCAACTACCTCATGGGTAATAGCTATAGATACTTATAGTCATGGTGATTTCATATATAAATTAGTCACCTCATCCCCCTGTACCAAAGTGGTTTTATCCTCTTATTTTCACTGGTACTTTTGGAAGCTATTGTCTTCTCACTATCTTCCACCCTCTCCCCAAGAGATTGTCTAAATATTGGTGATCTTGATATTCTTTTTTCATAAGAGTGTTCCTCCAATGATTGTTCTGAATCATCTTCAGGGTCTCTATTACTCTCTGTTTCACTGTCTAGTTTGTGTCACCTTGACATGACATTTTCCCCTACATTACTTTCAGGTTCACTGTACATTACTTCATCACACTCATGTTGCAATCTGACTTGGTCTGCACTTGCTAATCTCCCATTTCCAATTTTTACTATTATCACAGTGTTTTGTCCACTTTGCATTATGAATCTTGCCTCTTATACATTAGGTTCTCTATTCATTATATTCCTCGGATTTTCATTGGTAGCATAGGACATGGTCAATGGGGCTCTAATTTGTCTACCCATGGGGGTGGATGACCTCTTCAGTCTTCCATCATGTGGTATTGTCCTATAACTTAGAGTCTAGGAAGAAATGTTTTTATCTCTTCTTTCCATTCTGTACATATTTTCAATCTGTTTTTTATAGTTTGCACCACCCTTTCAGTTAATCTGTTTATGGATGGTATGACGTGAGGAGTTTATGTGGTTTGCATCCAATTTTGTTCAACCATGGGCATAGTTCTGCATCACAGACCCCTGGGGCATTTTTAGATCCTTACATTTTAAAAATTCCATTTCTTGAAAATATGATTCTTAATGCTTGTTTCACAGTCAAACTTCTTTTCTTAGAAACATGTATTACTTCTGGGCAGCTTGAATATGAATCTAACAGTATTACTAATAATCCCACTCCATTAATATTGACATGATCCATGTGTACACTAGTTGGGACTCTTTAGGCCATGTAAGTGTTTTTGTCTTTCTAAATTTTCTTCTTTCATTGTACATTTTACACTGTTTTATGTATTCTTCTACATCTGTAGAATAGCCTGGCCACCATGCCTCTAGCCTTAATCTCCTTTGCATAGAGGTTATTCTGCAATGAACATTGCCATGTACACTTTTATAATTTTGCTTCTTTGCATTGCTGTTGGAACCACTACATCTCCATTACAATTACACCCTTTTCTACAGTTAACTTGTGTTTAACCTCTTTAAAAGACCTTTCTGCCTGTCAGCCATTATTCCACTTATTGTTTTTATCCTAAACAATATACTGTTCAATATGGGATCTCACTTCGAATCTATCAGCAAAATATCAGTTTTGACCCAGTGTAAGAAAGTGTCTTTGAATTTTTCCTCCTTTTTCTCACCTTTAGAAGCTATAAACATCAATCTTGACAAAATATCTGCATACAGAATGGTATTGCCTTTCCTGTACTCAATATCGAAGTCAAATGCCATTAACATTAAGGCCCATCTTAGAATTCTAGAAGACATTATCTTAGGAAGTTCCTTCCTAGGATTAAATATGAATTATAACGGTCTATGGTCAGAACTTAGTAGGAATGAGCCTCAGTTTGTCCTTATATTATGGCCAATGCTTCTTTCTCAATATTTGAGTAATTCTATTTGCCTTTTAATAATTTTTTTGAAAGATATATATGATGACCATCCTCAGCTAATAATCCCAAAATTGAGTGTTCACTTGCATCAGTCATTACTACTAATTCCTTTCTCGGGTCAAATATTTTCACTACTGACTTCTTTGCCAGAACAGCTTTTAAAGTTTCAAACATCACTTGTTGTTCTTTTGTGCAAATAAATTCCATATTTTTTTTCTTAAAGCAGCAAAAGGTTCTGTCAATTCAGAATATCCCTCTATATAACATCTATAGAAATTTACTAAGAAGGATTCTAATTCTTTTTTGTTCTTAGGTACTTCGACTTTTAATATTTTGTCAATTAACGATTGGTCTGGTGATATGCTTTCATTAGATATGGAATATGACAAAAATGATATTTTTTTTAGTGTTGTGCACACATTTTATCTTTTTTCTTTATCTTGTATGTGTCCATTTCCTCTACAAGATCTGTAATTTTTGTTCTATTAAATTTACTAATTAATTCCTGCTGCTTAACAAATTCAACACACTCTGCTCTAGTGACAACTTTCATTAATGCATTAGTGTCATTTGTCATTTGCTGATATTCCTACATTTTGAAGGCTGTTTATCAATTTCATTTGGATTAAATAAACTTCGATTGGCTGGTTTTTCAATCCTAGTTTCTCAAATTCACAATATTTAGCAGCCTGTTTTAAATATACTGATAACAGGCTCATTCATTTGTTGAGTAATATCCATAAAATTATCTCTCTATCTAGTTTTTTCTTGGGTGCTATGTTTTTCACAATTAGTTGACTTATATCGTCAGACACCATATCCTCCTGTCTTGGGTATGCATTTGCTGATAATTTTGTAATGACATCACAATCAGCAGTGGCCAAGAAGAGTTCAGTTATTTGGTTTTCTTCTCTGACTGATTTTAAATCATGTAGTTTTTTCATTCTAGCTTTAGCTGCTAGTAACCTAAGCCACATTTGTGCATATGCATAATTATCAAGTGATAATTGTTCTTTAGATTCAGTGACAACATTGTAGTGTAGTGTTACTGACTCACAGGAAGTAGTATGCTCTCAACTGCCTCATGGGTAATAGCTGTAGCTACTTATAGTCTTTGTGACTTCAGATGTAAATGAGATACCTCAGTCCACATATTTCTCCTTCAGTTTTGAGTCTGTTGCATTGCAATTTCAGTGTTGTGTTAGGCCTCTTCAATTTCTGTATCTTCATTCTAAGTTTACATGTAAAAAGCAGGTGTTCACTTATGCAGTCAGCACTTGGATAGGTTTTGCAGGGAACTTTGTCATTGCTTACTTATTCGGTCCATGGTATCTTCAGCAACCTTCTGTAGAACTCAGCTTTAAAAAATGTGAAGAATTTTCATGTAAATATATTCTTTAGCTTAAAGCTTCTTGGTTATGACCTCTAGTACTAAAAAATGTTATGTTCAAGAATTTATAATTATTCTCTTTTATCTAAATATCATCATCAACTTTGAAAGTGAACTATAAATTTTCTCTGTATATTACTAGCCCAAAACATTACTCCATCAGCTGTCTTCTAAATGATTGACCCAATGTTAGGTCCATCCAATGTAGCTCTACATTCATCATTAAGAATTGTTGTTGGGAAATCATTTTTCATGTATTTCTTCACCCAACTTATACACTTACCTTTGTGAAATTTATTTAAAGATGCTCATTTGATTGATTTCATGTCTTTAGCCAGTTTTATAAATATCCTACATTTTTTTTAATTCTGTTCAACTTATTTACAATTTCCAGCATTGTCTTTTGATCAGTCAGCAACTTTATAATATTTATCTTTTGTGGTGCCACATTTAAATGACCCATGTCAGTCTTGATGTACCTGAAGTAAAGCATATATATTAATAACTATTACATATATTTAGATGTCAGATGACAAATGCTCAAGTAGAATATGAAGATTTCACTCTTTCAAATGATAGTAATTATTTTTAATACAGATTTTATAAACTGAAATTCACCTGTAACATTTATTATATGAGTATATCCTGAAACTTTTACAAACATTTAATAGCAATTTTTGTGAAAACATTGATTTGGCTAATAAAATCTGACATAATTTCTCTCTCTCTCTCCACACACACATATATATATATATGCACATAAAATAGAATGTAAAAAGTTGTTCTTTTAATGTACTCTCCTTAAAAATTTGCCTTTTTGTAATGAAAGAATGGAAAGCATCAAGAAATGCGCGACTTATTACTTTATAAGCAGTGGAGATAAACTTTATTTTTGGACTTATGAAAAAAAGAAAAAATTGTAATGCTCTCTAGTAAACTTTAACCCAATCAGCACTTCAGAGATTTTAAATCTCTGAAGTCCTGACCAAATTCTTGAAAAAATCTGAATATGTGATGTTAGTACAATTTATCAAAAAAAAACAAAAAAAAAAAAAAACAATTGAAAAACAATATAACATTTTATATGATACCAAATTTAGCCTTCTTGGTATTATAGATTATGAGGTATCTATCCTTTTTATTACTGGTTATCAACTTTTAAAAATTGTAGATTTTCAGTTGATAATGTGACAGGTGTTAATTGAAATACAGTACAACTTAATTACATGCGCATTCATACACTCCTGGATTGTAAATGTTAAACTTTTGAGTGCATTTGAGTATTTCCACCTCTTAAAAGATGAATATTTCAATAACAGATTTGCTTTATACATTTAATTTTCCAGTTATTCTTTCTTCATCAATTCAAGTATGAGGTGCTTGTCTATAAAGCTTGTATAAATCATAGGGTGCAATGGGTCAACTGTTGCCATTTTGTATTTTCAATTTCAAGCATGCGCATTGTTTGTTTTTGATTTTGTTAACTGTACAGTATAGTAGGGTCAGTTGGGCACCATCTGTGAGAGAAAGAGCACCATGACACAATTCATTCCTCCAGAAATTTGAAAACAGCATGCTTTACTGCTTGGCATTGATGCCAGAATCTTCAATATGAACGTTTCAGAGTGTTTGGGTGCCAATCTGAGGGCAGTTCAAAGGATTTAGCTACCTAGCTCTCAAGACTGCAACCCTCTTCATTATGTGTGTGGAACTGTTCAATGAAAGACCAACAAAACTCTTTGTAACACAAAAGATGAACTGAAGGCAAGGATTATGGCAGCATTCACCAACTTAAAAAAGGAGACTGTCCAGAAGAGTTGCAGGAGATTCTGAAGTCGTCTAGAGGCTGTGGTTGAAACCAATTGCAATTTTACATTTTAGTATTTCAAGATAGTTTTGTGTAATTTTAGTAAATGTGTCTTTAATAAAATAAGCTCATCGAATGATACTTTTTAAACAACAATCTATGTATAACCATTTAACTTAAAGAATAGAGACTATTACAATTAAATAAAATGTTTCTTTTAATAAATAGAAAATAAACAAATATAATAATATAATGAAAAAGAATAATTGAATAAATAGATATCACTTCCTTTATTTTTTTTAAAAAATACATCACTTTCTTGGAGTGTTATAAAAGATGCCCATTCACTTCAAATTCCATTGTTCATATTCTTACAATAACAACTTATTACTTAGTTGTAGGATTTAGACATAATTCACTTGGACTCATTTAATTAAATTTATCTAATTGGTTCAATTATGCATTAGCAATTTTAAAAAAATTCACACATGAACATGAATATTTGCTGCAAAACTCCCTAATATTATTACACTTACATAATTGTTTTTTATAAATAATACAAAATTTAACAAATACCTGAGGAAAATAATATGACAACATCCATATAAGATAAATCAACTTACCTATCAAGTAGGAATAAACTGGCAGGAAAAATTCAACTATATTAAATAGGCAAATGCCGACTGCAGAAACAATAAAACCATTTTACATTGACTGAATTCCAAAATAATCAAGCATAACCAAATTTTGTGGATTCAACCAAAAAAGTCTGGAAAGCTGAGCAGGAAGTGATCTTTCCTAGTTTGGTCACCTGGTCTGATATTTTGTAAGCCACAAAGCTCCAATGATACTATGGATAAATATCACTGATGAAGCTTTCTGACACACGCACACACACCATATATATCTCAAACAAAGAAACATAGAGTAGCATAGCAAAAGAAAGTGTCTTGACTCATACAATGCCAGCTATCATTGCTAATACATTGCTGAATATATATTATCTTTGAAAACTTTGAAAAATCCAAGTATGCCACAAGGCTACATCTTTTAGAACTTACAAAGAAAAACAAAACTGTCATATGATTCACCCACAATCTACTACACTGAAGATAGCTATTCAGTTTCTCTTCTGCTAATCAGTACACAACTCTGAGTACATAATAATAATGAAAACATAATTCTTGGTTATTTATAAATGGAGAATAAGGAAAGTATTTTACAGCTTTGTATTTTGAATTGGTATTGGCTTTGGGCACAGACAAAGAATCCTGAAAATGGTCATTGGACCTGACAACAGAAGTCACCATATTGTTCGCAAGGAGTGGCATGCCTGTCATTGTTGACCATCTGAATGCATCAATCTTTACAGTAATTGTTTTTTACATCCTTCATATATAATATTTAATCTGCAGAATATGCCTAATGACCCTATTCTCTTTTTTTCTCTCTCTACAAAACACGCACATACACACACACACAGACATATATATATATAATGTAATATTCCTTGTGGTCTCAAAAATCAATCACAGAATGAAGCATATGACAAAAAGAGAAAGAATGAACGTCTGTAGGTTGGATAAAGGGGGAAAATGATGCCTTGGTGACTGTAATAAGGAGAGAATGATAGTGGACACCTCAAAGCCATCCATACGCACTTTGTTTTGATTGACACCTGCATGAGGCATCATCAGGCAACGGCTGGACAATTTGTTTGGTCTACAGCTAAAATTTGGATTGCACCCTGCCAGGATCCAAACGGCTGCTCTGTGTGTTCCTAGACCCATAAGGAACATAGATAGTGGGGGGTTAATGCAGATTCCAGAACCCTGTGGGATGTAAAACCGAAGTGACAAATGATGTTAAGAGAGAATGAAATTGGCAAAAGAGTCTGGGGAAGTGAATGAAATTAAAAATAGTTAAAAGATAAAGTAGAAAAGGAATAAATAAAAGCAAAATAAAAACTGAAGGAAAGGGAAATATTCAAATAAAATACTCAGTAAACAGTTTAACCGAAAGACAGAATGAAAGAAATCAATAGAAAAGAAAGAAGGAGAATAAAGAAGCATACACGAATGAAAGAATTAAAAAAAAAAGAAAAGATGAAATAAACACAAACAAAGAGACTGGAATGAAATGAATGAAATAAAATGAAAATGTCTGAGGAAAGAAAATGATAATGAAAGAAGAAAAAAATGATGAATGAAAAAAAACTAGTGAATAAAAATGAAATAAGAAGCATATATGAAGGAAAAGAAACAAAAAAGTAAAACAAAAAAAACAAAGAAAGAACCGCAAAGAAAAACGAGAAAGACAAAGAAAGAAATAAAGTAAAACAAATAGATAAAGGTAAAGAAAAATCCAAAAAGTAAAGTAAAAAAAAGAAACACCGACAGGAAAAAAAAGAAGAAAAAGGAAAAAAGACAACGAAAGGAAAAAGAATAAAAGTAAAGAAAAAAAGAAAGAAAGAAAAACAAAGAAAGGAAAAAAAGAAATAATCAAGTAAGACAAAGACAATGAAAATAAAAGAAAGGAAATATGTTGATATTAAAAAGAAGCAAGAAAGGAAAAAATAAGACAGAAATAAATAAAGAAATTAATAATGGAGGAGGTAGAAAGGAAGAGTGAAAAATACAAAAACTGAAAGAAATGAGAGTTGGGAGGGTGTAAAATATTAAAAAGAAGAAATACTATTAAAAAACAAAAAAAATTAAGTAAAAAAAGAAAATCAATGTTGAGTCAAAAAAGAGAAAAAGGAATTGAAAAATTAATGCTAAAGAAAGAAATAATTGAAACTTGGGAAGCAATATGTGATACAAAAAAAAATAAAGATATAAAACGAGTGAGTAATTCTTATTCCTTTCACAGGTCCTCAATCTTCAATCATTTTCTTATTTAGGATTAATGTTTTTTCAAAGAAAACTGATTGGTTGGCAATGTGGCCAATTTTTCAAAATTCCTCCTGACATCTTCAAACCCACCATCTCACAAAAACATAAGAAAAGGAATTGGTCATTTAACAACGCAGTCAGATGCCTGTTATAATTTTGAAGAGCTGTCCCATAAGTCTGCTTTAGCAAGACCTGTACCCTCAAGTCTGTGGCCCTATTTTGTAAGGAAGGAGACAGGAAAGGGAATAAAGTGCTGGACTTGGCCTGGTGTCACCCTCATTTCTATGATACTTTTATTTTTTGGCTATCATGATTTTCATTTTCTTTTACTTACATTTTCTCAATTCCTTTTTTTCATTTCCTGCTTTTCCTTTTTTCTTTGCAATTTTGTTTCAAATTTCTTCCCATTGTTGTTTCTTTTTATTTCTCTTTTGAATTTCTTCCTTTTCTTTTTTTTACTTTTCTTTAGAATTTCTTCCTCTTCTTTCTTTTTACTTTTCTTTTGAATTTCTTTCTTTTCTTTCTTTTTACTTTTCTTTTGAATTTCTTTTCTTTTCTTTCTTTTTACTTTTCTTTTGAATTTCTTTCTTTTTACTTTTCTTTTGAATTTCTTTCTTTTTACTTTTCTTTTGAATTTCTTTCTTTTTACTTTTCTTTTGAATTTCTTTCTTTTCTTTCTTTTTACTTTTCTTTTGAATTTCTTTTCTTTTCTTTCTTTTTACTTTTCTTTTGAATTTCTTTCTTTTTACTTTTCTTTTGAATTTCTTTCTTTTCTTTCTTTTTACTTTTCTTTTGAATTTCTTTTCTTTTCTTTCTTTTTACTTTTCTTTTGAATTTCTTTCTTTTTACTTTTCTTTTGAATTTCTTTCTTTTCTTTCTTTTTACTTTTCTTTTGAATTTCTTTTCTTTTCTTTCTTTTTACTTTTCTTTTGAATTTCTTTTCTTTCTTTTTACTTTTCTTTTGAATTTCTTTCTTTTCTTTCTTTTTACTTTTCTTTTGAATTTCTTTTCTTTTCTTTCTTTTTACTTTTCTTTTGAATTTCTTTCTTTTTACTTTTCTTTTGAATTTCTTTCTTTTCTTTCTTTTTACTTTTCTTTTGAATTTCTTTTCTTTTCTTTCTTTTTACTTTTCTTTTGAATTTCTTTTCTTTCTTTTTACTTTTCTTTTGAATTTCTTTCTTTTCTTTCTTTTTACTTTTCTTTTGAATTTCTTTTCTTTTCTTTCTTTTTACTTTTCTTTTGAATTTCTTTCTTTTTACTTTTCTTTTGAATTTCTTTCTTTTCTTTCTTTTTACTTTTCTTTTGAATTTCTTTTCTTTTCTTTCTTTTTACTTTTCTTTTGAATTTTTTTTTCTTTCTTTTTACTTTTCTTTTGAATTTTTTTTCTTTCTTTTTACTTTTCTTTTGAATTTCTTTTCTTTCTTTTTACTTTTCTTTTGAATTTCTTTTCTTTTCTTTCTTTTTACTTTTCTTTTGAATTTCTTTCTTTTTACTTTTCTTTTGAATTTCTTTCTTTTCTTTCTTTTTACTTTTCTTTTGAATTTCTTTTCTTTTCTTTCTTTTTACTTTTCTTTTGAATTTCTTTTCTTTCTTTTTACTTTTCTTTTGAATTTCTTTCTTTTCTTTCTTTTTACTTTTCTTTTGAATTTCTTTTCTTTTCTTTCTTTTTACTTTTCTTTTGAATTTCTTTCTTTTTACTTTTCTTTTGAATTTCTTTCTTTTCTTTCTTTTTACTTTTCTTTTGAATTTCTTTTCTTTTCTTTCTTTTTACTTTTCTTTTGAATTTCTTTTCTTTCTTTTTACTTTTCTTTTGAATTTCTTTCTTTTCTTTCTTTTTACTTTTCTTTTGAATTTCTTTTCTTTTCTTTCTTTTTACTTTTCTTTTGAATTTCTTTCTTTTTACTTTTCTTTTGAATTTCTTTCTTTTCTTTCTTTTTACTTTTCTTTTGAATTTCTTTTCTTTTCTTTCTTTTTACTTTTCTTTTGAATTTCTTTTCTTTCTTTTTACTTTTCTTTTGAATTTCTTTCTTTTCTTTCTTTTTACTTTTCTTTTGAATTTCTTTTCTTTTCTTTCTTTTTACTTTTCTTTTGAATTTCTTTCTTTTTACTTTTCTTTTGAATTTCTTTCTTTTCTTTCTTTTTACTTTTCTTTTGAATTTCTTTTCTTTTCTTTCTTTTTACTTTTCTTTTGAATTTCTTTTCTTTCTTTTTACTTTTCTTTTGAATTTTTTTTTCTTTCTTTTTACTTTTCTTTTGAATTTTTTTTCTTTCTTTTTACTTTTCTTTTGAATTTCTTTTCTTTCTTTTTACTTTTCTTTTGAATTTCTTTTCTTTTCTTTCTTTTTACTTTTCTTTTGAATTTCTTTTCTTTCTTTTTACTTTTCTTTTGAATTTTTTTTCTTTTCTTTCTTTTTACTTTTCTTTTGAATTTCTTTTCTTTCTTTTTACTTTTCTTTTGAATTTCTTTCTTTTCTTTCTTTTTACTTTTCTTTTGAATTTCTTTCTTTTCTTTCTTTTTACTTTTCTTTTGAATTTCTTTTCTTTCTTTTTACTTTTCTTTTGAATTTTTTTTCTTTCTTTTTACTTTTCTTTTGAATTTCTTTTTCTTTCTTTTTACTTTTCTTTTGAATTTTTTTCTTTTCTTTCTTTTTACTTTTCTTTTGAATTTCTTTCTTTTCTTAATTTTGTTTTCTTTCTTTGTACTTTTCTTTTGAATTTCATTCACTGTCCTTTCTCATTACATTTAGGATATATTTGTTTTTCATTTTCTCCTTCTTTATTGCTTTCTTTTTTCCTTCTTTTCTATTCTTTTGCCATTTCTTTCTTTTCATATTTGTTGTTTCTGTTTTTTTCTTCACAAATAAAAATACTTTTAAGCAAAAAGAATTTAAAAGACATTATATTAGAAATCCAAATCTTTATTTTTGATCTGAACCCAATTCCTATCTTCAACATGATTAAAAACTCACAGGTCAATGCTAATTTTGATCTTTGTTGTTTTTACATCACAAATTCAAAAATTACAAAAAAAAAAAAATAAATAAATAAATTCCTAAGTAGGGCATAGATGAACTCATAAAATTTACTGAGTGCATTATAATATGTATGCATGTATAAGTGCATAACAAAGTGATTTGAACATTTGCTTTCTAACTTTGAGATCTGCACTCACTATGGCAGTACATATACTAAAAATGAAATGATACAGAAATTAGCATAGCTCCTGTGCAAGGATGACACAAATGTGCAAAGTGTTCCATATTTTTTAGTAGAATTTCTTTAATGTACCATATCTCTTCAGGGCATAGATGATCATGGCCCTCCACATATTCCTGTCCATTGTAACTCTGAATATGTTTGTCTTTTTGTTATTTTTCCAATACCTTGTTCTGCCATCCATTTGCTCAAGTCCATCAAGTATGTTACATGCTTCTTTCCTCTGTCCCTCTTTCCTTCTGTCTTGTGAGTATCAGATTTTCTAAGTCCTCCTTCCTCATTACATGCCCCAGAAATTTCAACTGCCTCTTCCTGATGTTAAGTATGTGTTTCCTTTTTGTTTCCATTCTCTCCAAAACCTCACTGTTGCTCACATGCTCAGTTCATGGGATTTTCAGCATCTTCTGTAGAACCACATTTCTGTTACTCCAAGTCTCTTCCTCATATTTGAAGTGATTGTCCAGCATTTGCTGGCATACAGGTATCACATAACAGTTCAGTACTCTTTTCTTTGTTCCCAACAAATTTTTTCTATCTCTTAATACACTGCTTAGCTTTGGCCATCCAATACGTCTTTGGATCACAGAGTCACACATTCCATCCTCTGTTAGAAGACTACCCAGATATTTAAATTTCTGTACCTGTTTGATTTTAGTATTGCATACCTGTAATTTGCATTTTGGGTTCACTCTTACAATACATTTCTTAATAAAATGATGAACGATACATTTTTATAGTAAAATTGAAATCATGGTAAACATTGTCATAAAATTTAAAAAAAAATACTTTACAATGATTAATCTCATTTCTTGTAAGAAGAAACAAATTTTTGCTCCTGGTTTGATTTGGTGTGGTTATTTTCTAAAAAAATGCAGCTAAGTAATTATTATTTAATCATGAAATAATGTTGTTAATTTTATTTGAATTAATTATGAAGTTTAATTTTTCATATTTAGATTTCTGCATTAAATAACCAATACAGGTGTTGATATGCTTTAAAAAAAACAAAAAAAAAAAATTGAATATGAAATTGGGTAAACCAAGCTTTTCAGAAGCACTCCATAGTTGCGCTAGTGAAAAGTCATTGTGATTGAGTGTTTGAGTTTACTGACATTGTTCAAACTGCCGGATTATGTTCTCTATCTCAGAGACTGTAACTAAGGTCTGCTCAGCATAGTTGCAATATAAACCACAGTTGGGTTCTGTGGGTTTTTAACAAATAAAAAAGTGCCTGAGCAGGCGTCTACAATAGGGATTGGCTAGCCACCCTAGCAGATGTGTGTACATGGAAAACAAGAGTAACAGGGTATTATGTATGTATCTATTGTGTGTGGGTATATAGAAATATCTGGGTTGATGTCTAAGTGTGCTGCTAGCCAAGCCTTCGATAAGGTATCTGTCTAGGAGAATGAAAATTCTTTTGATGTAATACCCACCTCAGTACTCAGGTCTCTCTTCTTCTTGTCACTGGGATTCTTAGCATTGTTGATACGAATCACTCTGGTGTTGTCAAGCTGTAATCAATTATAATTGCAGAAAGTGATCTTCATTTATGACATTTTTGGAATTTATGTCTGATATAGTGAGTGTACACAGTGGCTAATATTACAGTTTATCACATTAAGCAACTTGAAAATATTTCTGCTAGTTTATTGTATGGTAAACATTGGCAGGCCCTTAAATTGGTAGGAGATGTGGACTGATCTAAGTTTTGCTGGGGCAGTATTTTGGTGAATTAGAATAATGAAATAGCATGCAAATTGAGTTGTGCTATTTTTCTTCCCATTCCATAAAATACATTTTGATGTGATTTAAGAAAAGTTAACTTTTAAAATTATCTCATTTCTTGTTCTTTTTTTTTTTTTTGTCTGCAACCAAAACAAAATGAATGACTGTAATTGCAATCTTCCTTTATATTTTCTTGATGCTACCCAGTTTTGGAATATTGTTTAAAGGGGAAACAAATTCTATGACCAAACCAGATGCTGCAAATGCTACATTCTACAGTGATGGTACTTGTATGTTTTATATGATACTTGTATAATTTTGTATGGCATTGTACTTTTTTTTAAAAATATATATTAACTTAATCATTTATTTCGTGCGATTAAAAAGTCAGGTTTCACGTTTGAATTTAAGCAGATATACCATCCATAATCTTTGGTTTGTCATCATTTATTTTGAGTAAATTCTTCCAGTAATGGACCTAGGGTTGCTGGCACCCTGGACAAGCTGAACTCTGATCCCCTTACAAGTATAATTTTTCTTATTTTCACAAGAATAAAGACTGAAAATGTAGAATAATGAGTTTATTACAATATACAACTTAATACAAGCTAAAAAAAAACATTCATTATCCTACCTGAAACATTTTTTCTAGCCTTTAGATCTGAAAATCTTTTGATGGCACTTTGTACACCTATCTTCTTTACATGATCATTTTCTATTGACAAAATAGCCAAAGATTTTAATCAGTCTTGAGTCATGGACGACCACAAGTATGTTTTTATAAATATTAGTTTTGGAAGATCTCAAACACATGACATGGTTTTATGATAGCACCCTTAGCCTTGATGGGTGACTTGCCAAGTTTCCAGTACCTTGAGCCAATCCTTCTCTGTATAACATTTCAAATGCAGGGGTAAGAATCATTCAGAATGTGTGAATATTCAAATACAAGATAATAATAATGACCCAAAACAAAGAAAAGAATACTGAACTGTTATGTAATATTGGTCCTCCTATATGACAGTGAATACTGAAAAATCTCATCACAGATGAAGAAGAGGCAAAAGAAATGTGGTTCTAGAAGGATGCTGAGAATGCAATGGATTCAACATGTGAGCAACAATGAAGTTTTAGAGAAAATGGAAACAAAAAGGACTCTTAGAACCATAAAGAGATTTGAAATTTCTAGGGCATGTAATGAGGAAACAGGGTTTAGAAAATTTGACACTCACAGGACATTATTGAAGATAAGAGTAACAGAAGAAAGCAGTGCATATCTTACCTAATAGGATTGTGTAAATGTTTGGCTGAACAGGAATTAGGAGTAATAGCAAAAATTTACTTTACTAAGAGCTGCAAGGGACAGCAGGGAAAATTGTGAAGAACAATAATTGCCTATATCTTAAAAGGATACTGCACATAGAAAAATAAGAAGGATTTATAACCCAATCATTTGACTTTTTAAAGCCAACCACAGTTAGCATAGAGAGAGAATGTTATAAAACCTTACCAATCAGAATATTTCAAATAGTAAAATAGTTTTTTCATCTTCTCCTAGTTATTCTTTGAAATAAAATTCATGCTTGCATGAAAAAAGATATTATATTCTATCAGTATAAGCAATGTTCCTTTCAATTATAACTCTAGAGAATATTAGATATTAGTATAGTATTATAGTATACTAGCTAAATTGTGGCATGTCACACATTATTTTTGTAAGAAAATGATGATTGATTTTAAATCCCTGTTATAAGTTGAGGAGAAAAATGACGCATTTCAATATTACTCAATGATCTTGCTGATGTGACCTCCATCTTCTGGCTTTCTCCTTCTATATTTTGAATAGAAGTCATTCCCTTGTCCAAATTTAAATTTAATTTAAATCAAAGGGCACAAAATATTCAGTGGGGTGTTTATGCAAAATCAGATGACCCTTTTAATATGTATTTGATGCAATACTTGATTGAATAAATTAATGAGCAGATTTCAACATTGATATGGCAGTTGAATTGTCGCAATAAAAGACCCACTAATTGATGATTTCTTGCTCAATATGACGTCCATATTGTCTCATTTTCATCTTGCTAATGTAACCTCTATCTTCTGGCTTTCTCCTTTTATATTTTGTATAGGAGTCATTCCCTTGTTCAAATTTAAATTTAATTTAAATCAAAGGGAAAAAATGTTCAGTGATAGGTTTGTACCCCCTGGGGATCCCCTTTGATCAAAATGATCTTGCCAATGTAACCTCCATTTTCTGGCTTTCTCCTTCTATATTTTGGATAGGAGTCATTCCCTTGTTCAAATTTAAAATTAATTTTAATCAAAGGAAAAAAATCAATGGGGGAGAGGGTTGTGGCTCCTGGGCACCCCATTTGATCAAAATGAAATATACTTATCCACATACCATAGGTAATGTAGTTTCAGAATATATATGGTTATGGGGGGTCTATCTCCAAATACCTAGGAGTTTTATAACAAACAAACAGACAGACAGAGGCTACAACTCTATATATATATAGATAATAGTATGTTGTATTTTCATGGGGAACCCATTTTTTATAATAGCTATCTGGATTCTTCTTCTTTTCAGTCTGTGAATATTCATTATTGGATGTACACGTTACCTAGATTTATGCCCTTGGGTGGAGGGAAAGATAAAGAATTTATCCCCGCCACCCCCAAATTAGTATCTATGCACATATATATATTTTAATTACTGCACCACCAAGGAAGTCAGTATAGCCACTAAGACACATTGGATTACAGAGTGTGAAAGAATAAGAGAAGGAAAAATGCTATAAATGATAAAAGAAGAGCAGTCAAGAAGACAGTAAATGGCAATTGACATTGCGTTTCAAATTTTTGAAAATGAAACTTGACTGGAAAGCATGAAGCCAGAAAGGAGTTCCACAAGGAAGAAGTGCAAAAGAAGAAACTGTTAGCATAGAACTTACACTTACACTTATATTTAACCATCCCAACTGTAAATTGATGAGACTTTGTTGCCAATCTAGTAATGAACTTAAATTCATAGAGTCTATTAACTATGGAGGAAAGCTCGTCAGAACAATTACCATGAAATTATTTATAGAAAAGGTACAGGGAAGTTACATTCTGGTGATAGGCAAGGGACTAAATCGAAGATGACAGGTCAGTACTAATAACATTGTAAATTCTTCTTTGGACTTTATCAAGAATCTCTAAATATATAGAAGGAGCACTGAACCATATGTGGCAGAAATATTAAAAGCAAGGATGAATGGTAGACTTATAGATATTTCAGATAGATTAGGGAGAGAAAAATTATAAAAAAATATTTTTCTTGGAAAATCTCAAACAGAGAAAAACAGATTAAAAAATATAGACAAATTCTAAATTTGTTCTCATTTCAATGAAATACAGCCTTTAAAATATTCAGACTTACAATACAGTCTATAATTGCAGATGTGTGGGTGGTTTAATTTATAGTGGCTTAGAATGAGAAATTGGAGATCTGAGTTTGAATTCCAGTTGAATTCAATACATTCACTAACATACAAATACTCATGGGAAAGGTATGAGTCTATCTCCTCTTCCCCGAGATTTGGGTTAAATAGCAAGATTTGTATGTGAAAAAATCAGTTATATCACAAAATTTGTTAATGCAATATTCCATAGCAAAATAGAGAAGAAATATTCTTAAATGTTTTGGCTTTAAACAACTCACAAAATGTTGATAAGTAAATCAACCAATCAATCAATAACAACCCATAATTAATGATAAACATGCAAAAGGGAAAATGGAAAAGAATAACCATTTACTTTTTTTTATAAGGAAAGAATTCACTATAATATTAAGTACGCTTGAATCTGTCAAACCTTTGGCCATCACTTTATAAAATAACTGACATGTCATACAATCTCATTAAAAAAATATAGTCACCCTCAAAGATATAAGAACAAACTTTATCTTACCGATGAGATTCTGTTATAAATAATTTGGAATTCAGAACACTTGTACTAAGTCAGAGGTGACTTGTTTTCTCCTGATTCTTTTGCTGACAAAATATAAATATTTTCAAGACTGTTTTCCAAAAACTTTTACTTCATTTGAATGAACTTTCTGAAATTGGCTTATTTTTTACTTTAAACTTTTGTAAAGCAAGATAAAGTGGAATAACATTGTTCACTTCACTTTGATGAATTCTAAATTTGTTCTTGTTTGACTCAAATACGGCCTTTAAAATACCATGACTAAAGAGACATTTACAATACAATCTATAATTAATGATAGACAAGAAAAAAAAAAAAGTAGAAAAGAATGACCATCACAATTCCTTTGCTTTTTTTCATAAAGAAAGAATTCACATCTTAATATAAAGTACGGTTCAATCAGTTACAGATTAGGTTTTTAAATGAGACAATATTTTTTTTTTTTTTATTCCTACTATAGGGATTTCTTTTGGGGAAGTTTTTCCATCTTTCTAACTCTTCTGAAATCAGAATTGTCAAGTTGTCAGAATGGACAAGTGATTGAGAACCATTTTAGTTGCTGCTCAGAGAGAATTGTCGTTGTTGATTACCTCTTTGTGTCAGTTGTTAGTGATTACAGTTCAGCTTGATGAATGACTTTGCCTCTCCAACTAAATGGAACCTTTTCCAAGTTTTGCTTTGAACTGAACTGCATTAAAGAAAAAAAAGTGAAATGAAACAAAGAATTTAAAGCAATGGAAAAAAAATGGAAAACTATTTACAAAAAAGAAAATTTAAATTTAACTTCAGTAACTAACACTACAGAAATTTTTCTTTTATTTCATTGTTATTTTCAAACATTTTCAACAAGATCTATAATGATAATATTTTCGATACATTAATAAAATTCTATATTTAAATTGAATTTTTGGCCCTACTTATATTGACTGGTCTGCTCACAAAAAATTATAAAAATTAGGAGGGAAATAATTTTTGTAGATAAGCATTCATTAGACTGACTTCAAGCCACACGATTTGTCAGAATAAAAACATTTTGATTTTTATCAATTTAAAAATTAAGTCCTGTTCTAAATACAGTGTCAAGTCGATCTCTGATGTTTTAAAAATTTAGCTGTAACTTATTCTTATTTCAGTCAGTCAGTTAAGTGTCATACATGATACACGCTTGGATGATCTGTCTCTTCCAATTCATGACTGAGTAGGCAGAAGATTTTCCCACAGTAGGTTGCTATTTCTTTCTGCAGTAGACTTTTGGCCAAAACTGGCTATAGGACCCAGTCTGTCCTGATATTCAACCTATGGATGGATGGAGAAGAGATGGATTCATTTCTTTCCCAAATGTATTTGCATGTAAATGAATGTAACAAATTCAGTTGGAATTTGAACTTGTCTCCCTCATATCTCATTCTGAGCTGATACCCATTACATCATGATATACATAGGTTTTTATTTACAAATGTCAAATCTTCATCTCCAGACTTCACCTCCCTCATCATTCTGTCTCAGTTTGATAAAGTACATTTTGGAATACCATTCGTAATATTTTCAAATTTAAATAAACTAATTAATGTCTATATCTGTTTGTTCTTCATTTAAGATAAATAATTATTATCCTCTAAGATTTGTCGTAAAAGTGCTTCTGAAAAAAACTTCCCCACTTAAAACATTTCAAAATTAATAGAAAACTTAGATTTGAATAACAGCATCTGTCTATATTTCTGAAATGAGGTATTGTAATTATTTATATCATTCAAACTGTTGTCCTCATCTTTCATGATGTTTCAGCCATTTTATATTCAAGGACACATGACAGTGGATAAAAGCATTGGTTGGACCCACTGACTTGACACAGAAAGTTGTGAGTTCAATACCTGTCTACTGCAGGGGTGAACAAAAACTTTCAGAGTTGAGTTAGAGAGGGATAACTGAGACATCTGGAAGAGATGTGGCATGTGGAACTAGAACAATTTACCCCTGTTGATGAAATAGAGAGTTCAGTTTGAAATTCTAATCACCTGAAGAAGTCTGGAGAATACAACAGCCCAAACAGCATGAATATGACAATAAAGATGAAGACAACACTCCAAACAATGTAAATAATGTATCTCTCATACATCAATGATAGAATCTCAGGTTCTAACTTGACATTTGTAAATCAAAAGAACCCCACATCAGTTGAATACCTCCAACAATAACTAAAACTGGTAACAGGTAATAACTAGAAAAGAAATTAATGCTTTAATCAGACTGTTAACTTACTACACATCATCTTCTTCAGGATATTAGCGATCATGGCTCTCCACAATTTTCTGCCCTTTGTTGCTCTTAATAACTTCTATCTTTTTGCCATCTCTCTCACCCCCATTCACTCAAGCTCCACCCCCACATTCACTCAATCTCACCAGGTAGGTTTTGTGTTGCTTTCCTCTTGCCCTCTTGTTTTCAATTGTTCCTGTGAATATCAAATTTTCCAAGCCCTCTTTCCTCATTATCTGCCTCCGAAATTTCAACTATCTATTCCTGATATTAAGCACAAATGTACTTTTTTGCCATTGTCTTGAGAACTTTGTTGTTGCACACATGTTTGGTCCATGGTATTTTCAACAAAAAATTTTGTCTTTTTGCTATCTCTCCTAAACCTAGTTAAACCATCACTTACTTGACCTCATTAGGTAGGGCATGAACTGTTTTCCTCTCTTCAATAAGTCTTGGAAGTGCCAAATTTTCCAAGCACTCTTTCCTCATTATATGACCTAGGAATTTCAACTATCTCTTTCTGATAAGTGTCCTTTTTGTTTCTATTTTCTATAATACTTCATTGTTGATCACATGTTCAATCCATGGTATTCTCAGCATCCTTCTATAGAACCATATTTCTGCTGCCTCAAGTTCTCTCATCTTCACCTGTAAGGAGCCATCCTGAGTAAGATGATAAACTACATCTGCATCCTGGGTAAGACAATAAACTACATCCAACAGCAAAACCTCTGATCAGTGGGGTTTGAGGAGCATAGAACCTCTTAATTTCTGGTGTTCCCGGGTCCACCCTGACTCAAGGTGGTAGCACCTGTTAGGGTCCCAGCTATGGGCAAATAGTTGACCCCCTGAACTGGGATCAAAACACTATGAAAGTGTAAAAAATAGGTTTTAATACCAGCAATACATTTTTGTAAAATGTTATTACCAGCAATGAATTTTTGAAGAAAAAAAATTATTACTACCAATACATTTTTGAAAAAAAAAATATTACAAGCAATAAAAATCTTGTCGGCATTAAATAACCCATAGAGGTTGATATGCTGTAAACCAAACCAAACCTAACCTGTCAAGAGATTATTCAGCATTCACTGTCATATAGGAGGACCAATATCATATAACAGTTCAATGCCCTTTTCTTTCAAACTGTTGTATAACTTCCACACTTGTAATTAGATACAAATTTTTTGGTTGTAATTGTTCTAATATCTTATATTTATGAGATATATCAGCCATACCTTCAATCAGCTGTAATTGAATCAATTCATCCTTTATAGTCAAATCTTGAGTTCCTAGTTTCTCAAATTCACAGAATCTGCTAGCTTCTCTTCATCTGTGAGAATATTGCATAATTGATTCATCTTGTTTCTGTTTAATGGACAGAAATTTGGTTCTTTCTGCTATGACAATTTTCTTTTTAGGTTGTGAATTTCTTTTTGCCATTTCTGAAATTTTGATGAAAATCAAATTCTCCAAGTGTTTGGGGTATGCCATAACAGAAATTTTCATTATAGCTTTACAACCTGCCAAAACTAGGAAGAGGTCTATTATTTAATTTTCTCTTCTCTTGCCTTACTGTCTTTCAGTTTTTCAGCCCAAGCCTGGGCTGCAAAACACCGGATCCAAGTCTCAACAAATTCTGGTTCATCCAAGTGACTTAACCATCCTATTAGTGACACCATATTGTTGTTTAGTGCTGTTCTGCGACACGTGATCAGTAGTCAATTTACTTTCTTCTGACTATTTACTCTATATTTTATTTCTTTTATAACCAATATATGCAAATAGGTAGAATCATATTTGTCCATGCCATTATACTAAAATAATTTTCCTATTTCTTAATATAGATATAATTAAAACAGGTTTTGATTGGATTATAATTAGTTTGAACTATTGGAGATTGGATTTTAACAGATCATAAACTTTACAGCAAATAAGACATCCAAGTTTTGGGAATTACACTTTCGTCTTTTGTAGTTTGAATTTGTCATTCTTAGGTGCTTTCATTTACTCTTTATTTTCTTTTTCTGTTGCTCCAAGTCTCTTCTTCATCTCTGAGAATACTGTTCAGCATTCACTGCCAGAAAGGGAGACTGATATTGCATGGCAGTTCAGTAATCTTTTCTTTGTTTCAAATTAAATTTCCCTATTTTTTAATAATTTGTTTAGCTTTTGAAAGTCATCTTTAGTTATTCCAATGTGCCTCTGAAACTTAAATATAGTATGAAGAAGAAGAAGAAGAAACATTTTGTAATTAACTGTCAAAAACAAAATGGTTGTGTAATTGTTCTTAAGCGGACAGCTTTTCAAATAACCCTTATCAAAGAGGATCATAAGTTAAAAATACTAACCCATAAAACAGAATCACCAATAAAAACAAAATACAACAGTTTAAAAGTAGACATTATCTGTCATCTTGAAAAAAAAGAGAGGAAGCAACAGATGGTATCTGTCTCTTGTGTTTTTGTTTTAGCAAGATTACAGATAAAGTCAACTTTTAAACCATTTTACCTTGTTTTATTGGTAATTCTGTCTTAAAGTTTAATATCAAAGGCAAGAGGGTCAGAGAGAAACCTACCTTATAAGCTTGTGTTAATGGATAGCAGAACAGGGAGTGTGAGGGTTAGTACAAAAAATAATGATTCTTAAGAACTCCAGAGGATAGGAAATTGTGGAGAGCCATGTTTGCCCATGCCCTGAAGGGCCATGGCACATAAAACGAGAACAATTTTCAACTTATCAATTATCTTTTCTGATAAGGGTTGATTGAAAAGTGAGCCACTTAAGAGGAATAGAGGCTTCATACTTTGAAAATCTATTGGGACTCAAGTTTACTCCAGACCTCAAACGGAACAATCACCTGTTAAAGATGCTGGAATAATGGTCAGTTCATTCTATCAGTCTAGGAAATATCTGACTCCTTCTGCTATACTTTATCTTTATAAGAGGCAGATTTAACCAAAAAAAGATTATTGCCACCATATCTGCAGCAGGAGTGGCCCAATCCCCACTCTTCCAACTTTGATGGATTTCAAATTCATTTACAGTCTTGTAGGAGATTACTTTATTTTCCAATGTGCAACTTCTTTCCCTGACAAATGCATAGTCACAAGCAACAGTTTGAACGAGCTAAACTTTCTAGTTCTACCAATTCAGATCTTTATATCTATAACTTACAATGCTCTGTTCATAGAGTCAACACCCGCATTACCTACATATTCTATTTGTAAGAAGGAAGTTCCACTCAGCTTTTGCCTAAGAATTGCTACTTTGTAAAACAGACTCTGATGTGGACGTTTCCCTTAACACTACAACTGTAAAATTTTCATATCAAGGACCAGTTTTTATCTATCTTCCTGATCTTCATAATCTTCAGTTCTAACTTTCCTTACATTGACATCACACACCTCATTTAGTAGCTCTCTATCTTGAATAGCTCTTGAGCCTTGTACTGAGTGAATTTGGTTAAAATTATGGTGGAGTTCAGTTAATTTAATACATCTTTTATTCATGTTATGATATATATATATATATATATATATATATATATATATATATATATATATATATGTATGCTTGTCTGAATCATCTTCAAGAAGCGAGAGCAAGATCTAAAAGGTCAACCAATCTAACAGTGATCTCATCTCACAATCCTCACACTTGCTCCATATGTGGCCTCCTTTGTAAATCACTAGTGGGTCTTAAATGCCACTTAAGATTAGCGCATAAACTTTCATAACTGAATCAATAAGCTGGTAGATCCTCATACATCGAAACCGACGGGAGAGTCCATTACTATTATTATTATTATTATTATTATTATTATTATTATTATAATTATATATATATATAGAAATTTAAAAAATCCACATCCCTATATATAGATACACACACACACACACATACAGACACATATATATATATATATATATAAAGAAAAATCTACATATTCACTTAAACAAAAAAGCATCCTTGATAATTGCTGATTAGTCGAAAGTGCTTGGATGTGCAGATCATTTTCACATTTTTTTTACACACTTTATGTTCAAAAAAGAAAATACTTGTAAAAATGCAAGAAAAATTTAATAAATTGCTTAACTGTTATGCTTTGTTAGTCATCTTCAATGAAACTTGTATAAAAGAGGGTTTGCTGCCCAAATACAAAATTATATATATATATATATATATATATATATATATATATATATATATATATATAGGAGGTTTTCATTATAGATAATCAACTAAAACATCAATTGGTTTTACTTCTGAAACTTTTAGTACCACTATTTTGAATGACTTTTTTTTGTGGTACTTTTGGGTGACAGTGTAGGTGCTTATGCTTTCCTTTCTAGGAAAACTAATCACTAGTATTCAAAACACTTACACACCCACACACACAAAGTAAATGAATCAAAAATAAAATAAAAAAGCAAATGCAATTGTTGGCACTTATCAAGTCCAGTGGGGAAAGCTACATTGCCCACAGAATTGTCACTAAGCTTATGTCTTTCAAAGTTCAGTGATGGATTTTTCAGGTTTCGTAGAGAAAATTATTGCAGGATTCTTTTTTAGTTTTAACACCTTTATGCAAAACCAATCTTTTGACATTGGAGAGGGCGGTTTTCCTACATCCTCTTCTTTTTTTCTTTTTTGTTTTAATAGATAATTATGTCTGGTTTAGATGCTTACTGAGTAGAATAGGGAGACGGTAGGTTGGTCGGCCAGTTTCCATGTGTGTCTAGCAAAGAGAATGAGATGAATGCACATGTATGTGTGTACACTTGAATGACTGCCTCTACTTTTGTGTGCATGACATGCAAGCAATTATAGACATTTTCAATAATTACTACATGCATCCAAGCCTTTAGGGGGGAGGTGTTTTCTATTTTTTTAAATATTTTTTCTTTTAGGCTACAAGCTAATTCTTCATATCCATTGTATCCAATTTGTCTCCCTTTATCTTCCTCTGCATCCTGCTCATGTCCACCTCTCCACCAATTTGCTTAATTCTTTTGTTTTTATTTCTTTATTGATTTTTATTTTTCTGTCTTTCAACATTTGTGTGCACACACACACACACACACTCAGCTATGTGTGTATACATATGTATTTTTGCAAAAACATATATAATTTTTGTCTTTTCTGAGTTCTTGTGTGGCTTGCTAATCATATATTTCTGCCAAATTTGTCACTTGCCAGAATTTCCGTCTTACCTGATGATTTACACTTTCAGGTGATCTTAAAGATGGCCAACTATTTTGTTTCTTGACTGTCCACTGACTTCCAATTTCAAATGGCTAAGAACAAAAAAGACTGAAGAAGAGTTGTTTTTTTTTGTTTTGAATTTCTTTCTTTTTAATTTTTTAAAATTTTTTTTATTTGTCCTTTCTTATTTTTTTCATTCTGTCTTTTCATTTTTGTTTCATTCTCTCTATTTATTTCTTCCTTCTTTTCTCTTCTTTTGCCATTTCTTTCTTTTGATCTTTGCAGCTCTTATTTTTTGTTCACAAATAAAAATACTTTTGAGTAAAGCATTTCAACAAAAAGAACTTAAAAGACATTATATTAGAAATCCAAACCTTTATTTTTGATCTGAACCCAATTGCTATCTTCAAGATGCTCAAAAATCACAGGTCAGTGCTAATTTTAATCTTTGTTGTTTTTACATCACAAAGTAAAAAATTATGAAAAAATAAATTCCTAAGTAGGGTATAGATGACCTCATAAATTTAATGAGTGCATTATAATATGTATGTATGTATGGGCATATGACTGAGAGGCTAGAATGTTAACGACCTATGTTCGAATCCCACTATGGTTGATTTGTCAGGAAGGTGACTTCTTGATGTTATCAGAAAGCTGAGGTGATCCTAGCATGTAAAACTGTTAGAAAGTACCTGATAACCATATCACAGCTTTGTGAGCAAAATTAGGTAGATGAAAATGTTTGGTAGTCATGCTAGTCACACATCATTGAGACTGAGGGTTTGAGTGTAATGGCATTGATCAAACAACTGATCATGCCAGATTATGAGCCCTCTCCCAGAAACTGTCACTTAGGTTTGCTCAATATAGTAACTATAAAACACACTGTGGGTGTTGAATACAGTAGTTGTCTAGTCACTCAAGTAGATGGGTGTGCTCAGAAAACAAGAATAGCTGCCCATCATATACATACATATATATATATATATATATATGAGTGTGTGTAAAAATTCAAATAGATATGTAGGAACAATATAAATAAAAGAGTAAAACATTTAATACCAAATGTGTTTCATTCTGTGGGGAATTTTATCAATATTAAATAGGCCGAAAAATTATTTCACTTAATGTCCTTCACAGTTTAGGTTTCCTTATACAGTAAAATTTTAGAATGATTTGGACAACATTTTCTGGTTAAAAATGTTTAAAAGCTTGGACATCACTTTGAGGTTAAATATGTTTGAAACCTTGGGAAACATACTTGAAATACTGGACAACATTTTGAGCTGCAAAGTGTTTGAACATCATTTTGAGGTTAAAAATATTTGAGAAATTGGACAGTGTTTAAAGGTTAAAAACATTTGAAACCTTGGACAACATTTTGAGGTTAAAAATATTTGAATCCTTGAACAGCATTTCATGCTTAAAATATTTTGAAACCTTGGGTAACATTTTGAGCTTAATTTTTTAAAAACACTTGGCAACAGTTTAAGGTTAAAAGTGTTTGAAACATTGGACAAAATTTTGAGGTCAAAATATATGAAATCTTGGGCCATGCTTTGTGGTTAAAAATGTTTGAAACCATGAACTGCATTTTGAGGTTAAAAATATTTGAGACATTGGGCAGCATTTAAGGTTAAAATGTTTAAAATAAAAATATATAAACACACTATCTAAATTTGCCCTCCCCCTAGTTATACTGTGTGATAATTGCACTGTCTGCATATGTAGCTATAGAGTCCACTCTATTGCATTGTGTTTGATGGCCATTCATCCAAGCTTTAAAAAGTTTTGTTTTTAATCCTTCTGGGTGTCTAGTCACCTTCCTTCCCAGAAAAATCAAGGAACTGATTTAGTCACTGACAACTTGACCATACGACAGATCATACTGGATTACATAGTACCAGTAGCACTTGTAAAGTAACCTGATCTATTTATGAATCAGTAAGAAAAAATAATTTAAATTCTGGAACCTTTTCTCACACAACCAACTTGAACAGTCTTTGATATATTTTATTTCTTGTCCTTACTTGACCTTGGCAAACAGTGAGTGAAGGACACCTTTCATGAGCACAACAGTCAGTGACCATCTTTGATAAAATGGATTATTATCAAGAGAACAAATGATAGATAATATGTCAAATGGTAAATTAATGTTGAGACTATAGATTTATCTGAAGTATACGGTCAATGGAACTCACATTGATATTTAAATCTTTTCTTCTTGTTAGAGCATCTTTTTGAGATTCCTGACACTCCATAATTATGGAAAATTATAGATATCCTACAATATAATCTGTGCGTGTGCTGTGACAGTGTTTCTGAATTAAGATGGTTTTAATATTCTAATATTTTGCCAAATATTTCTCTGAATAAAGAGTTTCAAGATTTCCATTCCATTTCCAGATCACAACTCATTCAATATTCTTTTATTTCACATTCATTTTTAACCTCTCTATTTTTTCTTCTTTTCTATTTACTTATCAATGATCTTTCATTGTTCTCTTTTCTTTATATATTTATCTATTCAATAAACTATACGTCTATTTCTTAGTATCTCTGTCTGGATTTCTGGAATGAGAAGTTATCTTTATTTTCAGAATTTACATTTGGACTATTGTCCTCATCTTTGTTGCTGTTATAACATTTTGGCAATTGCGCCCTCCAGTCTTCATCAGATGTATATTGATCTGGGTAACTGTTATGGTAATTTACCCACACACATGGACTCTCCCAGCTATAAATAGGAGCAGGTACTGCCTTTTGGAGAGGGAAGTTTTCAGCAGTCATCTCTGACAGTCGGACTGAACATTCTTGTTGTAAAACTCTCATTTGTATTACTGTTTTGGTTAATATATTTATTTAACTCAATTCCTCTTTTTGGGTCTTTATTTCTGGCCCTAACAAGACCACAACAGTAATCTACAAGGAATTCTGGACTGGACCCTTTATTTAATCTACAGGAGTAGACTGTTCTAATGCCTATATCTAGGGATATCTCATCTAGGTCTTATTACAGGACAATAACCTAACAGATGAAATGTTGATTCATTAATTCGGTGACATTAAAATTATTAAAATTGCTCTGTAATGAGTAATGAACAAGGAATTCAAAACAGAACCTTTTAATCTAATATTTAATCTTCAATATTTTGGTTGTTGTGTAAACTGGCCATCATCAGGTATATATATCAAGCTGAGTAATCTACAGGTAATTCACAACTGAACCCTTTAATCTAATATTTAATCTTATCTCAGTATTTAATCTATGGGTTTAGATGCTTCACATTCCTCAGTCCATGTCTAGGTTTATCGTATCCAGTTCTTATTTTTAGTCTATAGACTTATATGTCATGAATATCATCTAAAAGGAATTACTGCACCTGTAATTATGCATATATTGGCTGCATGCATTTCCATGTAAAATTGTTGATGGTATTTAAATGGAAAATCTTCAGCATATGAGTCTATAGGATTAAAGTCTTAGTTCGTGATATGATTACATAGCAATTGTGAGTTCAGTCTCTGAACCAGGTAGTGCTGATGAATTCAGATTTAGTGGCAACAAGCTAAGCAATAACTGAACAGTACTAAAAGAAGAATTAACCAAGTTTTTAATGAGCAGTGGATTGATTGACTTTTTTTTTTATTGTGTGTAAACCCTTTGTGAGATTTTTAAATCCAAAGTACATTTTGAATTATAATTCTTTTTTTACATGTGAATATTGCATTAACAATTTTTTTTTGTGAATGACAATGATTTTTCCAGATACAAGTCTTACTATTTAATCCATAGCTGAGGGGTGGAAATGAATTCATTCCTTCCCAAGAGTATTTGCATGTAAGTGAATATAATGACCCCAACTGGAATTTGAACTCTGCTCTTTGATTTTGTTATTCCAAGCCATTATCCATTACCTCACATGCACATTCACAATAAACAGTGTAGTGAGAACAATCTACTCAGTTATTGCTTGCCATGTTTCCACTTAGTTCAATCATACACTGTCCGGACCAAGGATTGAACTCACAATTTGTCACCAAATTCACTAACACTTTAATCATAGTGAATTGTCCCAAAGGAAATAATAACTATTATTATTATTATTATTATTATTATTATTATTATTATTATTATTATTATTATTATAATAAATGCTTTGATCCTGCTCAAAAGTATGGATCTCATGGCTTTGGATTGAAGCTCTTAACAGTGTACATGTTTCCTCTTGGTGAATTTATTTAATCTATAGGGGTATGTTTTCATTGCCTTGCACATGTCTTGGGATATCTCATTTATCTCTTATTTTTTAGTACTGCTCAGTTATTGCTTGTCCTATCTTCACTGAGTCCAAGTACACAGTAGGCCAAGGACTGAAATCACAATTACTATTTTACCAAATTCATAAACTTAAGCTTTAATCTATGAGTCTATACAGGGCAATAGACTGTCTATGGGCTAATTGTCATAACACCAACAAAGATGTGAACAATAGTCTGAATCTAAGTAGTGTAAATATTACTTATTATATATTCAGTTTTATCACAACAATCTATTTAACTATTTATTTCAATGTTTCTTTCTTTTTCCTCAGTTTTTTCTCACTTTTTCTCTAATTTTATTTCTACCCATTTTTATA
>OZ010583.1:51241123-51288623 GCA_963932145.1 Acanthosepion lycidas
AGTTAAGAAGAGAACCGGTGTTTCAACATGATATGGCCGTAAGCCTAATATATACATATATATGTGTGTGTCTATTTATCTAACTGCCTACCTACCCATATACACATATCAATCAATATGCATTTATGTATATTTAAATGTATTTTTCTTCTCTATTTCTATTTATTTAACTATTTATCTCATCTAACATTGTATTATGTGTCTTTATAGATCTTCCTGTTTTTTCTTTGCTTTCTACTGTCTCTGTCTGAGTTCAAATCATTCTCATTCTTCTTTCTTCAAAGATTTTGCTTTTACATTATCTCTCCCATGTAGTCTTTTGCTCTTTTTCTCAAAAAATTTTCTTTGTTTTTCTATTGAAAATTCTTGGCAAGAATCAGTCAATGAGATGAGAATATCAATAAGATGTAAATATTATTTGCACTTTTGAAAGTCAATGGCATCCAGCCCAGTCTTTTCACAATGTACTTCTGTCTGCAGCTGGACACAAGGAAAGGCCAACAAAAGTCAATTCAAAGTCAATAACACAATTGATCAGAAAAAAGAAAGAAAAAAAGAAAAGAGAATAGGATCCCAATATAAAAAGGTTCATACTTAAATTGAGATTAAATTTATTTTTGATGATTAGAAATTTTGTTATAATGATGGTGCTTAGATTTGAAACAACTGATCAGGCCTAAAATGGAGCTGTCCAAAAGCTGCTTAAAATTATGAGACCTCACTACCAATCTAGTAATATGGTTAATTTCATGCTCTGTTACCTGGTCTTCTCTTCATCTGTGAGGAAGCTGTCCAGCAATAACTGCCATATAGGAGCATAGATATTATACAGTCATTCAGCACTAATAAAATTTTCTTGTTTCTTAATACTTTGTTTATGTTATATTCCGTGCTAATAGGAATATATACTTGAAAAACTAGGTGTATAAAATAAGTAAAGGTTTATTGTACAAAACCAGTACAATAAGAATAAAGGTAACAGTTATGCACAAGGTCGTTGCAAGTCAATCCAGTAGTGAGTGCTACTATTGGAAGTTTGGTAGTTCTCACATAAGTCATGCTCAACAGATCCCAGCTAGTCTCTGTAGTCTGTTGAATTACAGATACTTATAGGTAGTTATTACCTATAGTGTAGTCACTCATGGGGTGACAGGTTATTCTATTACATCAGTTTAGCTTTTAGAAGGCATGTTTTAATATTCCCATATACCTTCAGATTTCTGTCACATTTTCCATCATCTGTTAAAACACTTCCCAGATATTTGAATTTTCTGTACTTGCTTGATTTTGACATCTCCAATTTGTAGCTTGCATATTTGGATGCTTCTTTTGTTGACAGCCATTCATTTTATCTTCTTACAACTGATGTTTAGTACTTTCTTCTCATTTTCCATTACTATTTTCTCCAGGAGTTCCTGCAGTTTGTTTTCTCCCAAAATGGTGTCATCTGCATATCTTATGCTTTTAAGATTGTGCCCACTGATAATAAATCCTAGTAGAACTTCTCATTCTTTTAGGATTGCTTCACTGTATCATAATCATTTATTCAGTTAGTGCATTTTACACTATTGTGATCACCAGTCCCCTCCATCTCACAGTTGTAGCTCATGTTGACATTTGAGGCAGAATATTGCAATGGCTTGCCAGTTCCTTTTGCACTAGGGATGTTGAGGTTACCTGTACCTCCTCACAGAAGTTATAGAGGCAAGACCTACAAGGCAGTAGGTGGTTTGAATTCAGAGTTTTCCTTCTCATAGACTGGTTACCAACCAAGACGATAGGGCCCAGTCTGTCCTGCTGTTTACCCATAATTTAGGTAATTCATACCTTTCCCAAGAGTATTAGCACATAAGTGAATGTAATGAACCTAACTGGAATTCAAACCCAGTTCTTCGATTCCTCAATCTGAACCACTATCCATTACTCCACCATGTCTTCATTGTATGGGTTGAGTAAATCCAACGAGAAGAAGAATCCTTGTCTTACAGCCACTTCTCTTTTTGTGTACTTATTCAATTCATTCTATGTCCATATTCAAATTGTTTGCTCCCAGTAATAAATTTTGGATTAGACAGTATTAAAATAAATATACACATAGTAATTGAAAATTTTTCTAGCGATTATTCTGTTAACTAGAATCCTATTGTTTTATCACAACTTTTCATTTAATAAATTCCTTGATCTTTAACAGCCATATCATCTGTCAGATTTTATAAATAGAAGTCATTTTCTACAATATCTATTCTTATTAAAAATATTGATAATAACTTGTTTGCTAGCTTTTAGATTTTATAATACAAAAAAATACAATATCTATCTTCTATCTTCTAAATAAATAAGCGGCAAATTTTCTCAGTCCATCCATGTGTCTAACTCAGGTCACACTTGCTCTATATAGACATATTATGCCTTTTTGGAATCAGGATGATCCTGAGATTGAAAATCTTCCCTTCATCTGGTGCTTGAATATCCAGCATTGGGATTTGTGTTCAGATGAGGAGAGAACTGTTAAAAATTCAAATTTTAAAATAACTGAAAAAAATTAGTGATTTTAAAAGTTTTTTTATTTATATTGAAAAACTTTGTGAATTTTAAATCTTTTGTTTTAAATTCACTTTAAAATATCTCCAAATCTTTGTAAACTTGGGAAATCAATTTTATTTCTTCAAAATTCCAAAGAATCAAAGAGTTAAAGTGAGAGGTTTTGTGATGTGCGGTTTTGAAGTTCTCCAGAATTTATGATTTGAAGAACTTAAATCAATTGAAGTTCCATGGAGTTTGTGATTTGAAGAACTCGGTTTTCGACCTGAATTAGAATTTTGGCCAAAATCAAACTTTTGGCTAGAAATGGATTTCAAAATTATTTCTTCAAAATTGTCATTGCTGTTTCTAAGCAGGACCAAAAATCCCTTTATTTTTCCACCAGAGTCTCAATTAGCCCTCTGCCAAAGCTTGCTTAAAAGTACACATGTACTTTTAAGCTAGCTTACAAATAAATCTAGAAAATGAAGGTTGTAAAAACACATTTTATTAAAGCAATATTCCATATAGCAGTATAAATTATTATTTCGAGAAGTGTGGAACCACCTCTTGATTACTGTTTTTCCCAGTTCCACTCTGACTTGGGGTGGTAGCATCTGTTAGGGTCCCAGCTATGAGCAAACTGGGGTCAAAACACTTTGAAAGTGCAGAAGGTTTTTAATAGTGAAGGTGCCAGCAATACATTTTCATAGTCAGGAAAATACCAGCAATAACATTTGTGTAAAAAATAAAATAGAATAAAAAAAAATGTTACCAGCAATACATTTTTGTAAAATAAATTACTAATGCTCCCAAGAAAATTAAATTTTGGCCTTAAATGACCCATAAGGAGTCGATATGTCATTAAACAAGCAAAAAAAAAAAAAAAAAAAAAACTGACCCTTTAGACTTGGTTGGTCACTAGTCTAGGGGAATGAATAATCAGACTTCAAAGCCTTTGAGTTTAGTGATAAAATAATTGTGCGTTCAACCCCTGGGCTAGTAGTACAGACTTCTTGTGCGTAAAGTATAAAATTCAACAGATTCATCTTTAAAATCTGTATTTTATTTCTCTTAAGTCAAATGATCTCAACAATCTTTATATACTAGATAAGCCACAAGAAATCTGATCTGTAGCTGATGATTTAATGCTCTGCCACTAAGATATCTTTACGAAATTGTCCATTTCTGGACAAAATTCTTATATGCACTTTGTCTGCCTTGATTACTATTTATAAAACAGTTTTCAATTTTGGAGTTGCTTCGTACAACTCAAAGAATTCCTTGAACTGGAATAACCACCTTTATTCTGGGATTAATTACTGTTGGATTTGTCTTAGAAAAGTAATTACGCTTATATCTCTGGGATACCTTATGTGCTGAGATATCATGTCTTTTGCATTAGTCCTTATCAGCTATTTATTGAAGCACTTTTCTGGCTGATAGATCTCATTGTCTACAATAGTTCTTATCATTTGGAATAAACATTAGTTGAAATATCACTTGCTTGCAACAAAGCAGACACAGCATTAAGAAGAGTGTGTTTTATGTAAAAAATGCATTCAGCCATAAGAATTCTTGAAAAGATGCTTCAGGAGCTTGACAATAGCTAACATTAATAATTAGTAATATTAGCACTGAGTAATTATAAAAGCAATAGAAATATGCTTTGTCAGAATAAAAGTTAAGTTAGAAGTGCTACTGTTAATGCCTGGCTGGGTTCAACATGCTTTGTCTATTTTTTATGATAGGAATTATCATCACATTTACAGCTGCATACTCAATAATGTTTTACATGCATTCATAGTGAACTAGCAATGATACCTGGCATTGCACAAGCCAAATTATTTTCTTCCATTCTGTTGCATAATAGAGTATTTTGATGGATGGAATAGCATTAGCAAAACAGTTGCAACTAAAACAAGATTTTGTTTATTTCATATATAGTAAGTGTTGATATCACCATTTATAATAGTTATAAAATAGCTAAAATAATAATTAAAAATCTCAACATTGCTTCGCTCCCCTTGTATGCTTACTTCCCTTGTTTCCCAAGCGAAATGGTAAGGTGGTAACTATTTAAGTGTTAAAATGGATTGATTTGAATAAGTAAGCAATTTTATTATAAACACCAACAGAACAATGAATGAAAAATGCAAGAGAAGAAGCTGTTAGCATGGAACTTATGGTTACATCTATCTATTTCAACTGTAAAATGATGAGACCTAGCTGCCAATCTAGTATTGCACTTAAATTCATAAAATCTAGGTACCAAAGGGGATAGCTCATTAGAACAATTACCAAGAAAATATTTAATGAAAAGTTTTATCTCCATTATGCAAAAACTCTTAAGTGGGGTAAGCTATGCAATACTTGCTGGCAAATATAAATGGCCAATAAAACAGACATTTTTTATGGAAATTAGAGGAAAATGAAAATGGAACTCGCTTCCCATTTCTGGTTTCTCTGCCACTTACAACCTTCATAAATTTACTAAGAACTATAAAGGACAGGAAATTGTGGAGAGCTATAACCGCCAACATCAAAGGGATATGGCACATACAAAAAGACCATTAAAAGGAAAGAAGACTTAGTGAATTTAACACTCTCAGGTTAGACTGAAGGCAAATGTGACAAAGGAAAGCAGAAAGTGACCTACCTAATGAGCTTGTATAAATGGATGGCAGAAGAGGGATTAAGAGGGGTAGTAAAAAGACAAAACTTACTAGGGAGTTACAAAGAATAGGAAGTTGTGGAGTGTCATGATCACCCACTTCCTGAAGAGATACAGCACAATACTAGAAAACTTGTACCAGACTAAAGTCAGTCAGTAATTATTCAGAACAAGACTGATGTCACAAATTGCAAAGGAAGAAATATAACAAATTTACAAGTTTAATTCATCAAGAGAGAAAGACATAACCTGAATGTTTTCCATTTTACCAACTTGGTACAAGAAGTTTTATTTTCTTGCACAATGTCTGTAATGTTTTCTTTATGACTTTGTACCACAGATTTCACTTGTGCATGACAAATATCCTGAATCATCTTGATTACCAAAGTTGTCATTAGGGTTTTTCATCTCCTAAGCAAATGTTTAATTATTAACATCACTGATTTGTCAGTAAGAAAATAACTGGAAAAAACAGATCTTCAGTACAATTTTCTGCAAGTGAATATTTGCAAGTATTGGTGGTGTATAGACTGAAACTATTTTATGTAGATTAGGAATGACTTTTAAAAGGAACAATTTTTTTTTCTATTTTCCAATTTATAAAAAAATTCATTAGTTTACAAACACACACACACACACACATACATATATATATATATATATATATATATATATATATATATATATATATATATAAAGTCTTCTGATTCTCTATCATTTGCAGTGACTTTGCTTTTTAGTGGCATTATTGCCTTGCTTAGTGTAAATTGAATAAAAATATATATATAAATCATTTCTCCTATAAATATGCCCAATTTTAAACTCTCTCTCTCTATTTTTTAAAGAAAAGATGTGTGACAAATTGGAAATGTTTTTATGATGTGTTTGATGTGTTAGGTCTTCACTGGACAGGGTTTGTTTACTTTTCCCAATTTGTCAAACATATTTTCTTTCAAAATTGTTCTTGATATATAAAATTTATATATCATTATATATATATATATATATATATATATATATATATATATATATATATATATATATATATATATAGTAAGATTAATAGCTAAGCTTTAAAATAAGTTAAAAACTTAAAATATAAAATAAACTGAGGGCTTAATGTCAAAGTCAACAGAGCTTAAGTATAATATATCATAATATAAATGACTGAGTAGCAGTTTTTGGTATTGACAATAATACTATATATATACGTATATATAGATAGATAGATAGAGAGAGAGAGAGAGAGAGAGAGAGAGACAGTCAGAGACAGACAGAGAAACAGAGAGTGAGTGAGAGAGTTTAAATTTGACTATATTTATCGGAGAAATTGATTGGTTAGTTGATTGATTTGCTTTTTATGGCTTTTAAATCCTTAGTGGGTTATTTAATGCCATCACATATTTTGGATTGTAAGAATAATTCTTGTGTGTGAAGTTTTTTGATAATAACAATTTATAGGAGAAGTGAAACAGACAGTGTGGCCATTTGTACTGCATGGGGATTCTCACTTTTATGCATCATTGCAGTCTTCAGACTAATATCATACAGAAGCATAAAAGTTACCATGCATACAGAGAACCTTGCTTGCTTATGAAGCCATTCATAGCCAAGTAGTCAAAGCATGTTGAATCAAATGACAGTTTCTCCTGAAAACATTTGAATCTTATTGGAAGGCACAGTGTTCTTTAACAAGATTACTTGAATGTTCAAGCAGGTAGATGAAATAAAATAATGTTTAAATTAAATGGAGTATCTAATCAAATATGGGTATCCACTAAAACTGGCATTTATGGCGATATATATATATATATATATATATATATATATATATATATATATATATATATATATAGGGAAAAGGTTATGGTTGTTCCAACAAGAGAAAAATGTATATTTTAAAATAAGAGAGAAACTCCAAACATTTTTGTTTATAATATGGATTTGTTTTGGTGTATATATTAGATTTTATTCTTCATATTTTTCCTACACGTGTTTCTGGTCTTGTGACCTTCTCCAGGCAAATAAAAGTAATCAATTTTTAAAAGAATAAATTTTCCTTATGTTATTTTTATGTTTCAGTGTTCATTTTGTAGTGAGCCTTGATCTCATTTCTGGACTGTTGGCAAAAGTGATTTTCTGCCTAAGTAGTAATAAAATCATTAGGTTTGGTCTGTGCGGGTGTGATGGCAGATGTACTGATGAAAGATGTTTTCCTGTCCCTACATTAACCTTGAGACTGTCAAATCTATTTTTGTGTATCATATGTGCGAGCATGTCCCTGTTAGCCTGCACATGAATCAGCATACATATATATATATATATATATATATATATATATATATATATACATGCATGCATATATATATTTTTTATAAATATATATATATATTTTTAAAATATATATATATGAAAGAAAAGATGAAATGTCTTATAAAAATTTAAATACAATGTTTAAATACAATGTCAATCACTATCTTCTGTCTTTTTGAATCTGTTTCATCTTTTATTCCTTCCTCAATTCTTTCTATACCCAGTCTTCTCTCACACTTTCGTTCCCTGTAACCCCCTGCATACTAGTAGTATTTCCACCTTGCTTGGGGTGAAATCATTTTTAAAATAAATATATAAGGAAGTGTGGATATATTAATCAACATTGCTTTGTGACTGTTAGTTTTACACCTTAAGCAATCATTAGATTATGTGTCTAACGATCATTTGTAAAACTCTCACCATGCAATATTGATTCCAATGTTCACACTGTTTATATCTACAAACACTCAATTCCCTATATTGAGCACTCTTCTCTAATAAATATAGCAGGTTCTAAACAATATATATGAATTGTGAGTAGAATTAGTGTCCTGAGTTCAAATTCTAGTTGACTATGTTTCATTCACTTTATGCTAGTAAATTAAATAGCAGGGCAGACTGGTGTCATATGCTTTACATGGCAACAGAAGGAGGGAATGCTTATAAGTTAATTTGCCAACCATTCAAAGAAAAAGACAGTGTTGAATTACAAACTACAGAGAAGACAACAGGAAACCACTTCAGTATGCTTCCCAAGATGTCATGGCAATTCCCAGATAATAAAAATCTGTGGAAAGCATTGATCACCTACATCTAAAAGAGATCTAACATTTTAAAAAAACTGATAAATATTAACTTTGAGAAAATGATTTTCCAATCAGTGCTTTACATGACAACTCTAATTAAAATAATGGCTTGCTGCTCATTCCCGAGTATAAATGTCTGCTTTAGTAGCTACCTATTCCATGTTACAGATGCCTGCTCAGGCTTATTCCCATTTCTTCAACATTTGTAGAACCAACCTTTTGTCTATGTTGCAACTATGCTCAAAGGACTTGAGCTACAGTTTCTGGTCAGGGCCAGTACACTTGAAGTTCACATCGTCGTGTCTGATGGTTCATGCTCACACAAACATTGATGACTTTTGAATAGCTTTAGTTATTGAGGTTTAATCGCAAGGCTTGGATCAACCTGTGGTATGGTTTCCAAGCACTGTCCAATGCTAGCTGTAATCATCTCCCCAGGTCAATATAACTATGAAAACACCTTCCTAACAAATCAACCATGCAGAAATTTGAACCTAGCTCAGAATTGTAGCATTCTAATTTTTTGGTAGTGTGCCAACGTAAGTTAACTGTACTCTAAAGTGAAAATAAACAAATATTACAGTACTTTAACATTAAGTTCTAATCTTTAGGTTCATGAATATGCAGTATTATACTTAACTATATTTTTGCTTCCACACAACTCACTCACTGTTGCTTCCTCATCCAATAATTACCATGGAAGAATTACAAAAGGATTAAAAAGGCACAATAGATGCATGATAAATGGACATGCAAACAGCACACGATTATTTCAAATAAAACTTCAGTCATCTTTTCATTTTAAATTCAAAAGATACTAAATCCTTAAAGTTTGTCACTTGTCTCCACTTGATCAAAAAAGGTGGAGGATCGTGTACCATTCAGTTGTGCCAGTTAACTGATCATAGAAAATAAAATGTTTACGAGAAAGAGAAGCCTGGGTCAACATCATAGGATGAATGATGGTAATGATTCAGGAATTTATCTTTTAATTTCCTTTCAAAGTGGATTTTATTGGCTTTTACTCCCTTCAAGGGCTTATAGCTGCTAATTAGCTTAAATACTCATTGTTGATCTGACATGATATGAATAAAATTAGCTTAGATTAAAATAAAGACTCATTATGATTGCAATCAAGCCAGAAACCCTCTTTATTTGGTGCAGTGCCCAATAAATGCATGCACACATGTATACACACACACACAAACATGCACATACATGTAAAAGGGAATGCTGAAAAGTATATATATGCAAACGGGATTGCTGAAAAGTTCTTGGCCTTACAAAAATAAACAAAAATTTAGGGGAAATAGGTCAGGTAAAGAACTCTTCAGCATGTACATATATACAGTGATTCTAGTGTTTGCCTTCTGACCATATGGCCCGGGATTGAATCTCATCATTGTCAAGTCTGTTAGGGAGCTGACTTCTTGATGTTATCAGCCTAGGGAGGCAATCCCAGCATGCATCACCATTGGAAAATGATTGAGAACCACACCACATGTGGACCAAAGCCATGTAAGTGAAATTAGATAGGCAGAATTGTTTGTCAATTGTTGTGCTAGCACCAAGTCACAGGTCATCATGACCGAGGATTTGAGTGTACCAGCCTTGTTGTTGATGCCAGATGATGTCCTTTCTACCAGAAACTGTAGCTAAATCCCACTCAGCAGATGTAGGCTCTCTGCATATTGAACAAATACAAAAATGCCTGAATTGCTTAATGACCCTAGCAGGCAGTCATACTTGGAAATGAATGGCCAGCTATTATACATGTAATAAAACAGTAAATATAAAGTGAATCAGACAAAAATTGTTTTTATATTCTCTTATATATATATATATATATATATATATATATGTGAAAATATTGTAGAAAATAGGAAAGAAACTGGTTTGGTAAATAATCCAAAGTTCCTTAGTATTTTTGTAATTATTTTTAAAAAATAGTGCTTGATACGGAAGTAGAGCATAAATATAATTATTTATTTAAAAATATGATTCCAACACGCTACATAAGAGGTCTCATGTTTCAAAACAAGAGCCGAAAACTTCAAAATAATATTTGAATTAACTTGAGTTAAAGTAGGCTCTGTTCCATCTTCAAGCGATATTTGTAAATTCATGTAAATTCATGTAAATTCAGCCACCCCCACCTTACCGTGACCCGACATCTATGAAAGTAACTCTATACTGATACAAATTATTAACACCCCACCCCTGCCGATTCCAAACAATCCGCCCTTGATGTTACCATGGAAATTTTTGATTTCAATTCTGACCATACTATTAAAACTCGTAAACTTCAGAAATAAGTCATTCCCAAAAAATTTCGCTTGAAGATGGAACAGAGCCTACTTTAACTCAAGTTAATTCAAATATTATTTTGAAGTTTTCGACTCTTGTTTTGAAACATGAGACCTCTTATGTAGCGTGTTGGAATCATATTTTTAAATAAATAATTATATATATATATATATATATATATATATATATATATATATATATATATATATATATATATATCTGTGTGTGTGTGTTTGAATGTGTGTATGATTAAATGGTGGATTAGCATGAAATAAAAGTGGATTGTATGTGTGAATACAGGTTGTGATGGGTAAATTGTCGCCATTTTATATTTTTAATTTTTGTTTGTTTTTGATTTTGTCAAGTGCACACTATAGTAGGGTCAGTTGGGAACCATCTTGGTGAAAAGGAGCACTATGACACAATTTACTCTGACAAAAATTTGGAAATGGCATGCTGTATTGCTTGACATTTATGCTAAAAAATCCACTAGGAACATTTCAGCATGTCTGGAGGTCAGAAATCAAATCCCACTTGAAAGGAACAAAATTTCAAGATGTTGAGGAAATCCAAGAGAATGTAATGAAGCAGCAGATCATTAACCAAAAGAAGGAAGTTCCTGGGATGCTTCCATGAATGGAAATGATGTGTAATAAAGTGTGTGGCTTCAGAAGGTGATTACTTCAAAGGAGTTTTTAATGCCAAATTGATATGTGTTGTAGTTTTTTTTTATAGTAGCAGTTCTTATACTTTTTAATCAGACCTCATATGTACATATCTGTTTGTGTGTTCATGTCTATGAAATCATTTTATTCCTGTGCAAGCAACCATGAAATAAATAAATAGATGCATAAAATTGTCTACTAACACATATAAACACTTATAGCCATGCACAAACATAAACAAGTTTTATAGAAGATAATAGAAAAGTTATGTCTATTATAGATTTTAATTAATTTTTCTCATTGATAGATTAATTTCTACCTCTTGGTTCTAATGGAATATAGGAACTGTCCACAGTTCATGTGAGTTCTTGTTAAGGTTTCAAGCTTTTGAATAGCTTCAAGAATGAAAAAATTTCATCAGGCTTTAGATTTTTAGGTTAATTTTGAATTTTGATTTTTGAATGTTTATATGTCACATGAATTCAAAATTTATTTTTTTTTATTTTTAAAACTTCGTGGAATTGCATAAATATGATTTTGTGTGGATTCTGAGAATTTGGATTCATTTATTCCAGTTTCATAATGAATATTATACATCATTCCTTTGAGATTTTGTTCTTCTAAATGTCATTCTGTTATTCCCAAGGAGCTATCTTATTGTAAATTAGGATTTCACTAACATGTGTATTTCTTTTTTTTTTACAGTAAGATTCACCCTGAACAAGGCCTAAGCCCATTCACAGCAAAGGGTTATATTAGGGAGTAGTTTATATGGATAGGAGGGGAAGATAACAGTTAACTCTAGACTTGAATAAGCTAAGATTCTTGGGAGTCTGTTCAATAGAGCAATGGTTTAAAGGAAGAAACTGTTTGAATGGAACTTATTTCTTGGTGATGGAATATGGAAGGAATGAAGGTGGTTTGTTACTATGCAAATGGCATGGCAGGTCCTGGCCGTGAACCAGATGAAGTTAATCTGAGCACTTTCCATAGTAGTAGTGAGAGAGCAGTGAGAGACTCACCACATCTCACCTGTGAGAGAGAGGTTGGCAGGTAGAAAATAATTCTTCTCAAACAAACACTTGGAGACACTTTTCAGTATCAAAACTGGAAAGTGCAGTCTAATCAGCTTGTGCCCACACATGGTAACAGTACTCCATTTTAATGCTGATCTGGTTCTTATAAAGGCAGAGGATAGCATGAGAAGTCAGGTACTTAATGAAGCCAATCATTTTACTTGAATCTTTAGAGATGGATTGTATATAGTAATTCTACTTGAGGTCAGGTGTGAATTTAAGGTCCAATATCCTCTCAATGGACAGTGCCTCCCCAAGGGAACATACATTTATTGTGACTGACAGTAGTTTGGGGTCTGATTGGTGGTGATGGAATGTAACCAGCCAGTCTTTCCCCCCTGGGAAATTTGTGTTAGATCAGAAAAGACGTTAGCTGGCAGTCTCTGATTGTCAAGACTTTCAGAGGCGTGCCCATATATTATTGTATCATTGGCATAGACATTTACAAATGATCAGAATATATTCTTAGATAGATCATTTATGTAAATCAGAAAGAGGGTTGGTCCAAGAAGTGAACTCTGAGGGACACTTATGTTGACTGCCAGGGCCTTGCAGGACTTTCCGTTAATGACTACTTTCAGGAATCTATCTGTTAGAAAGGATTTTATAATAGAGAAAACTCTTCCAGTGATTCCATAGTCGGAGAGCTTGTGTAGCAAACCTTGTTGAAGGCCTTTGAGATATCTAATTCTTGCAGTGTGTTGCCAAGTACCTCACTAATTCTGTGTGTAATAGTAGTTAGGATGTCAGCAGTGGATCAAGCTGATTGAAACCCATACTGCTCATTGCACAAGAGATTGTTCTTATCCAAGTGACCTTCTGAGGAGACTATAGGTCTATACTGAGGAAGAGGATTGGCTGCCACCTTCTACATGCTTGGGAAAGATTTCTCCTTCAAGCAGTGGTTAAATAGCTTTGCTAGAATCAGGGATAATTCTGGGCTGATATTCTTAAGGACAACCACCAGAATTTTGTTTGGGCCTGTGACTTTTTTGAGGTCAAGGCTTTTGATAAGTCTTGAGACTTTTTTTGCTGAGATGAGCATATTACAGAGATTGTGCTCAGTGAGATGTGGGAAGTTGAGGAGAGGATGGCCTTTGTCATCTAATGTTGAGTTTGAGATGAAGATTGAAGTAAAAAGCTTTGCCTTGTCTGTTGAGGAAGATAAAACCTCAGGGCCATTTATAATAATGAGTACAGCCGCTTTGCCTCTGTTCATAATTCAGAGATCCAATTTGTTT
The DNA here is from genome assembly GCA_963932145.1 of Acanthosepion lycidas. Taxonomy (NCBI): domain Eukaryota; kingdom Metazoa; phylum Mollusca; class Cephalopoda; order Sepiida; family Sepiidae; genus Acanthosepion; species Acanthosepion lycidas. Next base: position 51,254,726 of record OZ010583.1, read on the forward strand.
ATTTCAACATTGCCTGGACAGATAGTGCATAGCTGCCCTTTACATTTTCCAAGACTCTGTTAGAGTGATTATGGATGGTTTTGAAAGAAATAAGGGCTAGCCTCTACCGCTCATTGCAATAGATTTTGAAATAGTGGTTCCGGTGAGCTGTGTCTGCAGCACATTTAGGGATGAACCAGGGCTGACTGTTTGGTTTTTGTTGGGATTTATTTTTAGGATATAAAACATTCCATTCCAGAAAGGATTCATTTGGAGATTAGGGCAGCAGTTGTTGAAGCAGTATGTTTGAAGAAGGTTGGCAGAGGAGTTTTCATCATATAGGACCATAGGCAGTCCCAGTCTGTCTCCACATAGCAAAAATCCATTCTATGGAATGGTAAACATAGATAACATAGGTTTGGAGTCAATATGAACACAGACTAGGGAATGATCTGATGTGCCAATGGGGGCTAAAACTTCTGTTGAACATTTGACAGGCAAGATGTTAGAAAAAAGGTTGAGGAGGTTCACCTGCTGTCCCATCAAATCAAGGACTCGGGTATTCATATCGGACTTTAATTGGGATTATGACAAGTAAGTCTTTGAGAAAGAGTTGTGGTTGTATATCCTGTATAAGATGTTTTTCTTTATTATTATTTTTAGAATTTAAAAAATTCCAATAAGAAAAGTGAATTTGTAAACAATATTTGTCTGAGAATTTAAATAAATTTTAGAATGCCTATGCCAAATTTATAAGGAATATTATAGATCATTGCTTGTAATCTTTCTTTGAAATTTTGTTCTGTCAAGTGTCATTCTGTTATTCACAATGAGCTATCTTATTGTAATTTAAGATTTCAGTATCATGTGCAATCATATAGGACTTTAATTGAGATTATGACAAGTGAGTCCCAGAGAAAGAGTTGTGGTTGTATATCTTGTATAAGACGTTTTCTTTATTATTTTCAGAATTAAAAAATCCAATAAGGTAAGTGAATTTGTAAACAATATTGGTCTTGTATTGAGGATTTAGACTGCTTGGCCACATCTCAGTAAAGTTCAATTAACCTTTTGAAGAATGCACATCCTCTTCTTCAGATCTTCTCAAAAGTTCATAGCTACTTATGTTGTATGTGAAACATAAGCATGCCTGATAAAACTGTTGTTTTTCCTATAATGAGGTTCAACCCAGCTGGAGTTTCCTTTATTAGATCTCTTGAATGTTCAGGCCAGTAGACATAATTTAGACTATTTAAGAAAAAAAAACAGGTCATGTTCTCAAATATGGGTATTCATGAAATAACATCTGGAGTAGTATGAAAAAATTATGTACTGTATTTCCCATATGCTAAGACACATTTTTTCCCTGAAAAATGCCCTAAAAATCACTCTTCATCTTAACACTGAAAGTTCAAGTTGAAGAGAAGAGTTTGCCCAATCTCACAGAACCCAATCACAAGATACAAGTAATCACAAACTCCAGAGATATAATATAAAGCTACAATTATCATTCATTTGTAATAAATACCATATATTAAATTAGTATCATACCATATATATTATTTTTTCAAGTATAGATGATAAACAGTACTGTAATTCATTCATCTAGGCATGCTGTAGAGAATCTTCACAAACCCTAACCCCAGCCACATAATACAGGCTGACAGTTTGTTTCATATATACATCAAATATACCGGAATTATTTCCGCACTTTGTGTACTACTGAAACAAACCAGTTAGCTCAATAGGCCTAATTATAATTATAAATATACCATCAACTACCAATACTATATGTAGATACTCGTATGGTAAGCTGTTAAATTGTCAAATATTTTTTTCCAAAAAATACCTATAGAGTGTGTCTTATCACTTGCAGCTTCTTAGCATATAAGAAATACTGCATTATATATATATATATATATATATATATATATATATATATATATATATATATATATGTATGTATATATAATACCAAATCAGCTACTCATAGTCTCATGCCTATGGCAATCATCAGAAATAATATAAAGAAATATACAACTCCAGTTAACAAAAACAAGAAAAATAAATGAATTATCTACTATAAAAAATTTAAAACTACAAACCTCATTGTCAACAACAATAACTCACCTGCTAGATCCAAATTATACATAACCAATATTATTAAAAAAAATTCACATGTCCCTTAGGGAACTGTATTCCTGATCAAACCAAATTCATAAATAATTATATAGGATATACTACAACATGCCTAACAAGAAGACTCACATTACATCTCCCTGATCATAGCCCAATTAGGTTTCATTTAAATATACATGGAGACCTACCAAACTCCATCTACAACATAGTCATTGATAATACAAATATAATAGCCTCAACCACATGCAAAAGAGGTTGGAAGTAATGGAATATCTTACTTATTATAAAACGCAGATTGCGTGTGTGTGTGTGTCTGTACGTTTATATATTGGATCAGATTTCCTACATTTTTCAACCGATTTCAACAAAACTTCACAGGACTATGTAAAATTACCTTGTGGTGGTTCTAACAGCACCAAAAATTGTAAAAACACAATTGTTTTTGCACAAAATCAATCTGAAAACACGATTAAGAGGCATCACGAGAATGAAAGGGGGACAACTCATATCGAGTTATACTTATTATAAAACCCAGGTTGTTTGTGTGTGTGTGTTCATTTATATATGGGATCGAATTTCCTACATTTTTCAACCAATTTCAACAAAACTTCACTTTTGGTGTTTCTTATTGTCTTGCACACTTTTTTCTTTATTTTTACATTCAGAATCCTTTAAAAATTCCATTTACAAGACAATTGTTTATAATAAAATTCTATTCAATCGGTAGACTCATAACGATTGAAAACAATGTTTTTGTTTAAGTTTGGGTTTGACCAATTCGTAAAAAAAAAAAAAACTAATTAAGACATGCGTGTTCGTCAACATTAAACAATAATCTTTGCCAATTTTATTTTTCAGTCTTTATGATGGTCGATACTTGATCTATCTCTTACTGTTATATCCCTGGGCAACACTGGGCTCTGCTGCTAGTTTTTAATAAAAAAGAAAAAGCAAACACTCAGTGACATAAACTATGAACATGGCCAGAATGTGCTGACCATGTTTGAAAAATAAAACGTTAATAACTTTAGATATATACATAAAAATTCATACATTCAGTTAAAAGTAAAAATAAAATCATCCTTGATAATGGCTAAAAATATAGCCAAAGTGCTTGGACCTACTGAATAATCAGACAATTTCTACATAATTTAAAAAAGAAGCAAATTATTAGAATATGAGAAAATTGAAATAAAAAAACCTAACTGCTTATGTTACCCTGTCAGTCATGTTACTGGAACTTCCATAAAAGAGGGATTGCTACCCAAATGCTCAATTTACATATATATATATATATATATATAATGAATGTGACAGATAAGGAAAATCTTATAAATGTTTATTAAGTTTTTCTAATTTCTTTTTGAGTGTGCTAAAGGAGTGTAGAAACTCTCCATAATGATTTGTGTCCCAAGCACTGTCAGCCATTTCATTAGCCATTTTCAAGTGGGTTGTTAATATATTTCCAATGTTTCTGCTCTAAGTAGTACTGTGCAGAAGTAAAAAGAAATTTTAAACTATATGAGAAAAAATGTGACTGTGATTTCATGTTGGTGTGTCTTTCAAAAGACTACAAACATGTTACTACTATTGTCAAATAGGGTAAGGTTGAGGCTTGGCTTGAATTGTTTGTATATAAAGAGCTTCCATTATCTTTAGAATTTTTCAGCAATTAGATTTCTTTAGAAAAATAGTGTTATCAACAAGTATTTTTCTAATGGGAAATAGTTGTTTAAAATCGTAAGTGTTAAAAAGTTCTCAATACCAAGTTAGAAAAGAGCAATTTAATAACCTAAAATAATAAAACGCTGAATGGAACACACATAGCTGGCCGTATCAGATGGTATGGCCAACTATGTGTATTATTTCAGGATATACACACATACACACACACACACACACATATATATATATATATATATATATATATATATATATATATGTATGTATATATATATATATATATATATATATTCTATTTTTATCATTTCACCTCTACTAACGAAGGCAATAATGCTACTAAGACATAAGGGGTTACTGGGAATTATAAAGAATGTGAAGGAGAAAGGACAATAAATTGACAAGATTCAGCAAGACAGAAGATGACAATTGGGGTTGCATTCAAATCTTTGAAGATTGTAGGTGACAAGGAAGCTAGAAACTGGATGAGAGTTCCAGATGAGAAATGTGAGAAAAGAATATATTAGAACAGAACATCCATTTACATCTAACTACTTCAACAATAAAACAATGTGACCAAATTACCAATCTAATAGTATACTTACAAGAACCAAGAAGCAAAGCACCTCAGAACAATTGTCATAAAAATATCTAGAGAAAAGAGAGAGGGAATCCATGTAATGGTGATGGGGAAGTGACAGAGGCTGAAATGCCAGATCAGGATCAATAACATTACAGGCTCTTCTTTGGATTTTGTCAAGAAACTTGATACATATCATAGAAGCACCAGATATTTTAAGAAAGTGCCCAATAAACATTTCTAAAAATTGTAGAGCAGATAATAATATACTGAAAAGATAGAAAAATTCACCGTTAACATGACCTGGGTTTCAATCTTACACTGTTATCAGGTGGTTTTTGGTAAATAATTATATATTTTAGGAAATGGATTAAATCTGACATATTGTTATTTTTAATTTATTTTGTTTAAATGTTATTTTTTATGGATACTCATATTCAAGTAGAAGCTCTGTTTTTTAATTAAACAGTATTTTTCATGCAGCTGCATCTGCCATCCTGAATATTTGAAAAATCCTGTCAGAAAAATATGCGTCTACTGGAGGATGCATATTTTTTTGACAGGATTTCTCAAATATTCAGGCTGGTAGATGCAGCTGGATGAAAAATACTGTTTAATTAAAAAATATATATCTTCATATATATATATATATATATATATGTATATATATATATATATATATATATATATATATATATATATATGATTCCACCACTATATATGTGTATATATATATATATATATATTATATATATATATATATATAAATATATACATATATATATATATATATATATAGAGAGAGAGAGAGAGAGAAAGATAGATAGATATATCATAATAAGTAAAATGAAATGTTCACCTATTTTGTTGCTACTCTAAGTTTGGCTGTGTTTATATCCAGTCTTCAAGAGACTTGATTTTAAAATTAAATTTATTTTCAAAAATCATTTTCCTTCTATAAAGAGTTTTAGTCTAAAGTTTAGAACCACCTTGGAAAAAAAATAACATATCTCTATTATTGGAGAATATTGCATCATCCACTTTTATTTAATGTAAGCAAATTTCAGTATTACATAAATCCCCAAGTTTCAGCTGGTTTGAAAGTTAAGAAGTCATTTTAAACAATAGTTTCCAGTCTGGTTATTTCAATAAGGTCAAAATGGCAGCTAAAAAAAACCCCCAAAAAACTGCTCTATTTTAATCATCTGAGAGAACCTTTTTTGTATTCCATTATCATGTCTGATGCTAACCTCCAAGAGAGTGACTCCTTGTGACTTCTCAGACTAATGTTTTCCACTTATTAAGTTTTTCTTACCAAACCATGAAATGGAAGTTGTCTTGAATGGCTGCTAGATCTTTCTGCATTAATTCCGGTGTCCCCAGAGCTCTATTCTAGGACCTACTTTGTTCTTAATTTTAATCAATGACCTTCCTGATGGCATCACTTTTGAACTCATTATCGATGATGATGACACAATTATTTACACTTGTCTTAATAGTAAGTCTAATCAGTTCAATAAAGTCAAATTGATAGCAGATCTCAAAAATTACCTAAATTCTACTGTTAATTGGGCTCTTTAAAATTAAACTGCTCTCCATTAATTGTCTGAAAGAACCCTTTCTGTTTTCCGTCAGTATGGCTAATCATAACCTTCAGGAGAATGACTCATTGTACCTTCTCAGGCTAATGTTTGCCACTGACAATTGATTCAATAGAATCACTTCACTTTAGTGAAGTGATTCTATTGAATCAATTGCTAGGTCTGCTGCTAGGAAAATTGGTTCACTGTGTCATGCAAGACAAATTTCCTCGCTAGAATTTATCTTACACATTTATAAACAATGAATATTGTTGCTGCATCTGGTCAAATGTATTTAGAGATTCTTGATAAAATACAAATAAGAATCTGCAATTTTATTAGTCCTGTTCTGGCATCTCAGCTTCAGTCACTTTCTCATTGGTATAATGTAGCTTCCATGTGCTTTTTCTATAAATAATCCTCATGGTAATTGTTCTGCTGTGTTTTCCTTTTTGGCACCTAGACTTCATAAATTTAAGAGTACTACTAGATTGGAAGCAAGGTCTCTTCATTTTCCAGTTGAAATGGCGAGGTGTAATTATAAGTTCTATGCTGGCAGTTTCTTCTCTGGGACTTATTGCTTATGAAACTCTCTTCTGGCTTATTTTCCAATTTTGATCTGCAAAAATTTAAATGTAATGTCAATTATCTTTTATCTTCTTTATACCTTGTACTAGTTTATATTGAAATTTATTGCTTTCAATAAAGAAGATGCAGTGTCTACTACCTTTTATTTTTATGCTAAGGAGATTTTTTTGTTTTTGTCAAAAAATGTTGAGTGGTCTTGAAATTTTGACAGAACTATGTCTCTCTCTCTTTTTCTGTCTATCTATCTATCTATCTATCTATCTATCTATCTATCTATATATATATATATATATATATATATATATATATAACAAAGATTGTGTATTACTAAAAAAAACAGTTGATCAGGGTATTTCTTGATAACACTTTTAAGCAAAGTGGTTTTTAAATTGAGAATATTTAAGAAAAAGCAATGATGAAAATTGTATTTGCATAAAACAGACTGTTGCTTCTGGGTGTTGATTTCAATGTCCACTTTTATATCTTTATATATACATATTTTTTTTTGTTTATACATTATTTTTATAGATAAAAATATTTAAATAAATGCTCTATTTATTATAAACATTATTAACAACATTTACCAGCCTGAATGTTTGAGAAATTTCATAGAAAATATGTGTCCTCCAACAGGAATTAAACCTGTATCCTACACAGAACCATCATATAGCCTGATGTGCTATACCATTTAGCTACAGAGGAAGCATCTGATTAGAAAGGTCAAATTACTGTTTTTAAACTACATGATTTTTAAACACCCATGATTTTTCTCTCATATCTGCTCAAAGCCTATCTTAACATAAACAAATGACATCCTATATTATGAAATGGACTATGTCTGACAATTATTTTAATATATTTTCTGTTTATACATTACTTTTATAGATACAAATATATAGGATACAGGTTCGATTCCCGTCATAGGACATTTATTTTCTATTAAATTTATTGAACAGTCAGACTGGTAAATGTTGTTAATACTGTTTATTATAAACAGAGCACTTACTTAAATATTTGTATCTACAGAAATAACATATAAACAGAAAATATATTAAAATAATTGTTGGACTTAGTCCATTTCATAATATATATATATATATATATATATATATATATATATATACCCACAAAGAGAAAAATCTTGTATTACATATCATGGAACATATATATAACAACTAAGAGGCACCTAGCATTATGTTTACATGAACAATATAAGACCTGAGGAGGACTAAAAACACACATCAGAACTGCCCATATTTGAGGATGAATCAAGTAATGACATTGCTCAAAATTGAGTTGCAGATGTTTGTTTGTGTACATGCCTACTATGAATATGATTGTGTATTTTATATATATATATATGTATATACCCAAATATATATATCTTAAAGAATAAATATATATGTTTGGATAAAGATACAAAATGCTTGAAGTTCAGAAGTGAGAGGAAATTGGTGAATTATTGAACAAAGGGTTTTTGTTCAACTTAATCTACTAGAGATTTGAATATCTATGACTTCATTACACGATGAAATTAATCCTTGGCATTTGAATAATGTTTACAATTACTTCAGTTTCTGAATCTAAAATTAATCACTAAAGACACAAACCTTGTTCATGCAGAATTTACTTTTCATTTATTTATCCATCATCCAGCTCATATGCAAAATTAATTTGACAAAGGAGTAATGAATAAAAGCAGAATTCTTTTTCATTTTTCTATTCTCTGACTCATAATTCTCTGAAATTCCTTTGTTAACAGTTATTTAGTAAGCTCCAGAAATTTGAATGCATAGGAACTGGGAAATATGCCACCCAGAAACTAAGCAAAGTATTAAGAAACAGGCAAATTTTGTTGTTTGTGTGCTTAGCTGTTATGTTATATGAGCCCTCTTATAGAAGAGGACTTATATTGCATAACAGTTGTTTCTAGTAAATGCTGGAGAGATGAAGATTCAATTTGAGATGATAGAGATGTGGTCCTACATAAGGATGATGAGGATACTATGGATGGAGCATGTGAGCAACAAAGAAATTTTAAGAAAAGCGAAAACAGAAGTGCCTTGGAAAGAAACAATTGAAATTTCTAGGACACATAATGAGAAAAGAAGGCTTGGAGAATCTTTTACCCACAGGACATACTGATGGCAAAAAAGGCAGTGGAAAGCTATGAGTAACATATGTTATGAACTTGTGTAGTGGATTGGATTGTACCTATTTGCATATGTTAATTGGAAGGGGTATAAAGTGTATAGTAAACAGGTGAGAAGTTGACTACCGATTACATGTTGCAATACAACAGAATGGGAGTGGGATGAATAGCAAGGGACCAAATATTGCATAGTGCTATAATGCATAGGAATTTATGGAGAGCCATGATCCCTCATGTCCTGAAAGGACACATCATGTCAAAGAAATTTAATTTCAACATAAATCTACAGTCATAGTGGCATCCCATCAGAAATCATTATATTGACTTGCAAGAGTCTGGGATCAGTATCATACAATGGCAAGACAAGTACCATTTTGGTTTTAATACATTTATACTAGTTATTAGCTTTGGTATTTATTTATATTGTAATTTTTCTGAAGATTTCTTTTATTTCTCTAATGTACAGCTTCCTGTACATTTGTGACATTCTATTAAAAATAAAATCTTTTGTGACATAAGACTTATATTTTGTTCTTCTTCTATGTACCATGTTCTTTCAGGATGTAAGCGATCATGGCTCTCCACTATTTCCTGTCCTTTGCAACATTTAGTAAATTTTGACTTTCTGCATACTCTCCTAGTCATTGTTCTGCCAGCTGTTTCGACAACCTTGTTAGGTAGGTTATGAACAGCTTTCCTCTATCCCTCTTGGCTTTAAGATATCCTGTGAGTATCAAATTTTCCAAGTCATCTTTCCTCATCATGTTCTATAGAAATTTCAACTCTCTTTTTCTGATGTTTATTTTAAGTGTCCTTTTTATTTCTATTTTCTCTAAGGCTTTGTCATTGCTCACATGTCCAGTCCATGTTATTCTCAGCATCCTTCTGTAAAACCACATTTCTGTTGCTTCAAGTTTCTTCTTCATCTATGTGGAGATGCCCAGCATTCACTGCTATATAGGAGGACTGATATTACACAATAGTTAAGTATTCTTTTCTTTGTTTCAAAATGAGATTTTCCTGTTTCTTAATACTTTGCTTAGCATTTAGAAAGCAATTTGTCAGTGTCACATTATTTTGGTATCGCCAATTTCTAGTTTGTATATTGGGCTCTTCTTTTTGCTGACAGCCATACCATTCTGTGTTCTTAGAATGTTTAGTCCTTTCTTCTCATTTTTCCTTTATTACCATCTTTAGGTGTTCTTGTAATTTCCATTCTGTGTCTGCTATCAACACTGTCATCAAAATTCTGTCAATAATCAGAGAAACAATGGAAAACTCTTTTCTAAAGTTCCTCCTCTTTTGTCTTGCATTTACTCATGTAGAATATGTTACCAAATATAAGGGTGTATCAAGTATTTATATTTTTGTTAGACATTTTTCTCTTATTTTAATTATTGTAGTGATTCTGTAGGAAATCTATATAAATTAAGATTAAGAAAAAGTAACAAATTATTCGGATTCAAATTATGGTAAACAATATTAGAACATCTGTCTATATTTCTTAGATGAGGTATTATGTACATTATTTACATTATTCGGACTATTGTTCTCCTCTTTGTCACCATATTACATTTCAGCTGTTGTACACTCCGGCCTTCTTCAGGTGGTTGGAATGTCAAACTGAACCCTTTATTTCACTCCCTGGGGTAGACTGTTCTAGTTCCACTTGCCATGTTTAATGGATGTCAGTTATCAGTTATCTCCTGTTAATTTCCCTTTGAATACCTTCCAGGTATTGAACTCACACTCACACTCACACTAACCAATGCCTTTATCCACTGTGCCATATCCAGTGACAGGACCCAAAGTGTGTGAGTTCAATACCCGGTTAAGGCAGTGGAGAAATTGGAAAGGGGAATTAACAGGAGATAACTGATAACTGACATCCATTAAACATGGCATGTGGAACTAGAACAGTCTACCCAAGTGAGCAAAATAAAGGGTTCATTTGGACATTCCAACCACCTGAAGAAGGCCAGAGCGTACAACGGCCGAAATGTTGTAATAAATATGGCAACAAAGATGAGAACAATAGTCTGAATAATGTAAATAATGAATATTAGAACCATATTCTCAACTAGGCATTGATTTCTACTTAGTAGCAAATCTGACAAACCTTACAAAATAAACCTGGTAACTGTTCTTGAAAAGGGCCTGCAATCAGTAGTTAACTGGGGCAAAAAGATAGCTTGTAAATTTTAATGTCTCCCAAAAAATAGTGCTTTCATTTAATTACCACAGAGAAACTTGGTTCTACAGAAAGCTGCTGAAAATGCCATGGACATGTAAGCAACAACAAAGTCTTAAGGAAAATAGAAACAAAAAGGACAATTTTCTGCCTGCTATCAGCATGACTGATGCTAAATTCCTGAAGAACGACACCCTACATCTCTTTGACCTTATGATTTCCACTGACATGGAGTGGAGCAACTATACCAAATCAATTGCTATGTCTACTGCAAGGAAAGTTGCTTCACTCTTGTGCCAGAAAATTTTTTTTGTCCAAATTCATTTTGAATATTTATAAATTTACAAATCCTCCATGCATTGAATACTGTTGCCATATTTGATCTGGTGCTCCAGCTGTACACCAGTTACCTCATTTTTGGCAAAATATTATTTGCTTTTTTTCCACTTTCTAAATCTTTTAGTGGTTTTATAACCCAGTTTTAAAACAATTTCTCAAAATAACCAGATTCTTGTGTCTATCATCTGAAACACAAAGTAAAAGAATATAATATTGATAATGATGTCTTTCCATAAAATACTTCATTTATTTACACTGGTATGTGATAAGCCATAGGTCATTACAGGTATGGGGCCTTGCAACATCATACCCTTTTTCTGTAGTGACTCAATCAATAGTGATCAAATATTGATTTGTGTACCAGTGATTAGTCACAAAAATATCTCATCATGGGATACAAATAATTGTGTTTCATTGCAACACACCACAGCGAAATCTGGCAGCATTATTTTAATGCAAATTTTAAGTATCTTGGTTCTCTTTATTCTCCAGTCACATTAGACAACCCGTTTCACAGCTTGTCTTATGTATAATAATAGTAATATAGTGTAATCATTCATAATCTTTAAATATGCACATGAAATAAACTTTAGAGTAAAGGTCTGTAAAAATGAAAATATTTTTAACAAACTATAATATGTAATAATAATATTAGAAATATAGTAGTCTTTAGCTGTGTATAAGAAATAAGCTTTGGAGCAAAGTTCTGTAATACTTTTGACAGACCCTAATATGTAATAATAGTATAGTGGAGTGGTAGATTGTCTTTACATGTGTATATGAAATAAGTAAAAATCTGTAAAGAGGATATTATTTTCCATATACCCTAATTGAAAATAATAATACAAATAATATAGTTTTAGATCATCTTCAGATGTGTACATGAAAAAAAAGCTTTAGAATAAAGGTCTGTAAAATACAAATACTATTGGCAGACTCTAATATATAATAATAATACTAATTAATATAGTGGGATCATAGTCTTAGGTGTGTATATAAAATAAGCTTTGGAATAAAAGTTTTTACAAATAAAATAATTTTGATAGACAAATGCTATAAAAAACTAGTTTTTAATTCAAGATAATAATGCAGGATTTTCCTTCTTCAGTGTGAGTTTTGGTTAATGTCATTTGAAGATTTAGATGAATAATTTATCATTTCCTACACACACCGCTTCAAAACTCTGTATCATATGATGGCCATGAGGTCAGGCATAATTTTAAGGCCAATGCATCATTAACTTTAACAGTACCTTAAGATACCTTCTTCTTCTATGTGGTGTGTCACTTAGAGATAGTGGCGATCATGACTCTCCACAATTTCCTGTCATTTATAGCTCATAATAAATTTTGCCTTATTGATATCTCCCCTAAACCCTATTCTGCTATCAATTTACTCAAGCTTAGTGGGTGGGTTACCCATTGTTTTCCTCTGTTCTGCTTGCTTTCAGTCGGTATTGAGATTATAAAATTTTCAAAGCCCTCTTTCCAAATTAGATATTTCAGCTATCTCTTTCTTATGACAGTCTTTTTGTTTCCTTTTTCTCTAAAACTTTGTTATTGCTCACATGTTCAGTCCATAGTATTCTCAGTATCCTTCTGTAGAACCACATTTTTGTTGCTTCAAGTCTCTTCTTCATCCATGAGGAGATTATCCAGTATTCACTGCCATATAGAAGGAGCAATATTACATAAGAATTTAGTATTCTTTTCTTTATTTCTAATGAAGTTTTTCTGTTTCTTAATACTTTATTTAGCTTTTGAGGGTAACATTTGTTATTCAAATGCATCGTCAGATTTCGGTGTCACACTTTCCATCCTCTGCTAAAACAATTCCCATATATTTAAAATTTGTACTTGTTTGATTTTGGTATTATTCGATTTATAATTTTCATGTTGGGTTTATCCTTGTGCTATCTATCTTCTTGCAATTGATATTTAGTCCGTTCTTCTCACTTTCCTTCATTGCCTTTCTGTTTCCGCTATCAATACCCTGTCATATGCCACCAGATTTTTATTGATTTTTGTTACTGTACAAATGCCAGAAGAAAATGCAGACTTATATATATATATATATATATATATATATATATATATATATATATATATATATATATCTTCTTATACCCTCAAATTTTGAGTCAATGTTTTTGAGGCCCACTTTCATGTTCCCTTAACTTAAATATTAATTCAAAAGACACATTCAAATAGTAAAAGATAATGGTCCAATGCTGAACAAAGTATCAAGGAACTGGATAATTTTGTTAGAAACAAAGTAAAGAATGTTGAACAACTTGTAATCTCAATCCTCCTATATGGAAGTAAATGTTAGATATTTTCTTCACAGATGAAAAGGAGACTTGAAGTAATAGAGATGTGGTTCTATAGAAGGGCTCTATTTTACTCAAATTTTTCTGAAGTAATGAAAACTAAGTCCTATATAGAGCTTATACACAGCATAGTTGCAAGATATCTATCTGGCTATGTGTTATTTTTTAATCTTTTTATATATTCCAATAGTTACTCTCTCTATTTCCTTGACCATTGGTCAAGTATAGACACATTAACTTGTTTGACTTGCTAGTTGATATAAAATCACTTTATGTTGTTATGTCTCACTCCAGCTCACTATCAGTTTTTTCTCTCTCTCTCTCCCACTCTCTCTCTCTCTATCTATCTATCTGTCTGTCTGCTTCTATCTATGTATCTATCATATATCTAGCACAAAGCCACAAGTCATCATGGCCAAGAACAGGAGAGTGCTGGCCTTCTTCAAATTGTTGATCATGCTAGATAACACACTCTTTCCCAGAAACTGTAACTAAGGTCTGTTCAACATAGTTACAGTATAAATCAGAGGTTGGCTCTGTGGGTGTTGAGAAAACATAAATGTGCTTGAGCAAGTGTCTGCAACAGGGATTGGCTAGCCACCCTAGTAGATGGGTATTCTCAAATATGAGTGGCCAGCTATTATCTATCACATATGGGAACATGGCTGAGTGATTAGAATGTTCACTTTCTGACCATGATTCCCTGATTTAAATCTCACCATGGTCGATTTGTCAGGAAGGTGACTTCTTGATGTTATCAGTCTGGAGGGGGATGATCTCAGCATGCGACACTATTAGAAAGTGCCTGAAAACCATACCACGGTTTGACCCAAGCCTTGTGAGTGAAATTTGGTAAACAGAACCCTTGTGATCCATTGATAGTTGTACTAGCATGAAATCACAAATCATCATGACTGAGGCTTTGAGCATGTTGACCTTGTTCAGACTGTTGATCACATCAGATAACATGCACTCTCCCAGAAACTGTAAGTAAGGTCTGCTCAGCATAGTTTCAGTATAAACCACAGGTGGGTTCTGTGGGTGTTGAACAAACACAAATGTGCCTGAGTAGGTATCTACAACAGGGATTAGCTAGCTATCCTAGTAGACTGGCATCATCGGATACAAGTGGCTGCACTATTTACATTATATGTTATCTATCACAAATCTGTTTAAGTCATATGTCTCTTTGTCTGTCTATATATCTATATCAGTCTATTCATATCTATCTGTCTCTGTCTATCTCTCTAAAAACTGTTTTTAACTATCTGTCTATCTATCTCTAACTGTTTATCTATCTATCTCAGTCCATTTGTATCTATATATAGGGTGTGATGGATAAATTGTCGCTATTTCATATTTTTAATTTCACGCATGAGTGTTGTTTGTTTTTGATTTTGTTAACTGCACAGTATATAGTCAACTGAGAAAAACAGCACAATTAAATGTGAAAACGGCATGCTGTATTGTTCAGCATTCATGATGGAAGCTCAAATACAAACATTTCAGTGTTTTAGTGTCTCAATTTAAGGATAGTGCAGAGGATTCAGAAAAAGTTGCATGAGTCTAATGGCGATTATGATGGTACAGTAGTTCGGAAAACTCACTCTGATTGTCATGATAAGAAAAGAACTCCTGAATTTGTTGGTAAGATCCAAGCCATGATTGACCCTCCAAGTCAATCATATCTATAGCTAGTAACAGTGTCTTAGTTTCTTATCAAGCAGGTAGTGCATGAAAATATTTGGTATTTCTCATGCAAGATGAGAAAGGACCAATTTTTATTCCAAGCCATGAAGGAAAAACCATGCTTCAAAGCTTTTGAAACAACTTAAGCATCCCGTCCAACTGAACATATTTTGGTTTTTCTCAGACAAACAACCATTGGCTTGTGGTGTCTTTAAAAAAATGTATTGAAAGTAATGAAGACCAAATATCCAATCAATATCATGGTGTCTGGAGTGATCACTAGTGATGGCAACGTTAAGCCTCCATTCATCTTCCTACACTGCCTCAGACTCAACACAGAGGCCTACATCAAGTGCCTTGAGGAGGTAGTGCTGCCCTGGGTCAAGAGGGTGCTTGCTGGAAGACCCTATGTCTGGCAACAGGATTCTACACCATGCCACACAAGCAGGAGAACCTAGTCATATCTGTCATAATTTCTACGACCACAGAATCCCTTACATCTAGCCACCTAACTCCCCAGACTGCAACTCCCTTGATTATCATGGGTGGGGCACAGTTGTGCAAGAGACCAACAAAACTCCTTGTATTGCTAAAGATGAACTGAGGATAAGGATTATAGCAGCATTCACCAACTTAAACAAGGAGACCATCCAGAAGAGATACAGAAGATTCTGAATTTATCTGGAGGAAGTGTTTGAAGCCAATAGCAATTTTGTTGAAGAAATTTACTTTTGATTATTTCAAGATATTTTTGTGTAATTTTGGTAAATACATCAGTTAAAGTGAAATGTCAGTTTTATTTTCATTTTTGTGTAATTTAGACAACAATTTATCCATTACACCCTGTGAATGTGTATATATATATATATATATATATATATATATATATACACACACCCTGTATTTATCTGTTTGCATAGAACAGTAAGCAAACTAAGATGTCATCAGCTTCAGTAACAAGGATTCTACAAAGTTAATAGATATGTAAAGGAAATATGTCATTCATTATCCAAACAGATTGGTTGACAAATTCCTAAATTGGATCCGCAATATGATTAGTTCATCAACTTGTGTGCTGATCATTTTTATTAAGTAGGTTTTTAAGAGGTTGGGAGCTGTTGTCCCCATCTAGGTTTTTCTATTTTTACTCATAGCTGGTTGAAAAAAGTAGCTTTCACTTCTGGTCTTGAATACAGTGTTTTTCTTCTCATAGACTGAATACTAACCAAGACCAGATAACCTGATCTTCCTTTCTATTTTAGCCATAGCTAGAGGTAATGAGAAATGGATTC
The DNA here is from genome assembly GCA_963932145.1 of Acanthosepion lycidas. NCBI lineage: Eukaryota > Metazoa > Mollusca > Cephalopoda > Sepiida > Sepiidae > Acanthosepion > Acanthosepion lycidas. The sequence goes on from OZ010583.1 coordinate 51,271,264, forward strand.
ATGCTTTCACAAGAAATGAAATACAAACATATTCAGCTGGTATTTGAACTCTTCTTGCCATTTCCATTTTATGTGCTCTTAGCCATTAAAGCACCTTTTAATTCATAAGCTAATCAGAACAGTTTACAGATATGTACATGAAAATGTCTGGTGAAAAGAGAAATGATTTTGTTTTCTAAGCTTTTGTAATTGACCAAGAGACAGACGACATGTACAGAAATATGCATGAGCAAGTGGCTGCAACTGGTAAAGTAGCATGCAATGAATCTGCATATTGATTGGGAATGGAATAATTACTTTGGAGAGAATGCAGATTGACAGGGAGAAGACATTATGATTTGAATAACACGAAAGTAGACAATAAGTTATGTATTCTATTATGTTCATATAATATATATATATATATATATATATATATATATATGTGTGTGTGTGTGTGTGTGTGTGTGTGTAATATTTGTAATTTGTCGATAATGTGCTGATTACATAAATAATAAGTTGAACTTAAATGCAGATGATTATGACTTAAAACTAGAATCCAAATATATATATATATATATATATATAGAGAGAGAGAGAGATATTTGTGTGAAAATTACTCTCTCAAGTGGTTTGTAACACATCTACTTATCATCTCTCAGTTGTGTCTCTATCTTTGGGCAGAATGCAATCAGGGGTGACTACATCAAAGGACAAACTCCCAACAGAGAAAAATTATACTGAGATGTGCCCAGCCCTGGGGAACAGCTGCCTGAGGCCGCACCCTCTCATTGCACTAGAGAAAGGGATTGGTGCTCGCACCAAGGCCAGGACAATCGATGGTTGTGTGGGCTCGGGGAATATTTGTTCTTGGCCCAGGTGTACATGCTTGAGACCCCACCTTAAAAAAAGTCCTTGTGTCAAAACTCATCATAGTGGGGAGACAGAGTAAATACCTAGTGTGAGAATTTATCTCTTGAATGGTTTGTCACACATTTTTTTTCTGGGTACCTCGGTTAGCAAGCTTGTTTAGAAAATAACTATATATATATATATATATATATATATATATATATATATATATATATCCAGGCACACTGGAGTAAAGGATAGTGGCTTGGATTGAGGAATCAGAGAGCCGAGTTCGAATTCCAGTCGAATCCATTTACTTACATGCTCATACCTTTGGAAAAGGTATGAATCCTCTCCTTCTCCCTCCAGCTGTGGGTAAATAGCAGGACTGGGTTCTATAGCCTTGGATGGCAACTGGTCTAGGAGAAGGACAACTCTGAATTCAAAACCTGTAGAGGGTCATTTGCGGACCCTGTGGCACGTACTGCCCCAGATCTCTGTATTCAGCCCTTCAAAAAGTGTGGATGGTCCTGCATGAAACCTTCACCACTATAATCAAATCTCATGTGCTGTTGTTGGTTTGTCGGTTTCCTAGGAACTGATCTGCTTGACCCTCATACATCGAATTCGACGGGAGAGGTGAGTATATTTATATATATATAATAAACAATAAAATCCAAAATCACATCATATGTGGAATGGCCTATTTCGGCAGATTAAGATATTGGCCATTTGTCTTATCAACACCAGTGTGGACTGAATTTATGTCAGAAATAGAAGTTTAACTGTGAATGCTAAAAAAGAATAATCATCGAAAAACTAATACAGAATTTATCCATTTCAAATGTTTCAGTCAGACAAAAGGCATGAGTCAGGGGAGGGTGAAAGGTATTTGTCTTAAAGGGAAGAAGTTTTATAAAATTAAACCCGGATATTAACATTATGATATTAATTTGGGGTTATATGATAATGAAATATTAATTTAAAATTAAAAAAGTAATAAAAAGGGGTTTAAAAATAACTTTAAAATATATAGATAAAAGGATGTAAGGGATTAATGGAAAGAGAGTTAATCCCCATATATAATCAAAGTCAACTATTGAATCAGAGAAAGGAATTAGTGTTAAAATGTTGACAAAAAAACAAATTAAAATTTCCATAATATATGTTTAACTTAAATAGCTACTATATTTCCATGATATTCACTCCCATCTAACTTGACAAATGTCGAAGCTATGACTAATTCTAATTTCTATATTCCCCAACCTCTATAACCTCTTTACACAATATCAATTATAATTTATAAACTTTCTCCTACTGGATTAATGGAAAGAGAGTTGGGGAGATACATACATATACAGACATATATATATATATATATATATATATATATATATATATATATATATATATATATATATATATGTATGCATGCAAACTATATATATATATATATATATATACTTTGATTATTGTATTTTATTATTCTAATTTTTCTTCCTCTTTACACTATCAATTATAATTTATAAACCAGAGTTGATAAGACAAATGGCTAATATCTTCATCTGCCAAAATAGGCTTTTCCACATATGAGGTGATTTGGGATTTTATTGTTTATTAATTATATTGCTCTGTAATAATAAATACATTGATCTCTTTTTGTGGATCAGTTTTAATATTTTATATTACTAGGATTCACTTGAATTATATACCAACGGATCTGTTACCTTTACTATATATATATACATATATATATATATATATATATATATATATATATATATATATATATATATATATATATATATATATATATACACATATATATATATGGTTAAAAGTGCTGAATATCTGGTCAACGCCAAGTGGCAACATTCTGTTTCATGTTTGAACAAATTCGTCAGGGCATCTTTTATTTCATACTTATATAAGCTCTATCCCTGATATTAAGAAGTTTTACCTATAAATATGGCATACCTCAAAACTATATTTTTATCATATATAGAGATTTGCTATATTTGTGTTGGAATAATGCATATTATTGCAGATAAAGCCTTTACAGATATAGACACCATGTACATAGGAATCAACACTGCATTTTTAGTGTCAGTTTCATACCTAAAGTGATCTTCACACCATCTATCATAAATAAAATAAAAAAACAATATAGAAATTATACAAACATGAAGTATTGTAAAATATCTTTACAATCTTACCAAATATAGGAAAAAATATACCAAATATATTTCATATAAATCAAATAACATGACATGAATCATGAAAAATTGACATAGTGCAGAAACCAAAAGCTTTTGTTGGTTGATTCATTTTTCTATGGCTTATCAAGACTTTCCTGGTTATTTAATGCCAGAAAATGTTTTTAGAGTGTAAGAATTTTTGGGAAGATAAAAATAGTTTAATGATACCACTCTTACTAATTAACCCATAGTTGGGGGAGAAAAGGTGAATTCATAACTTTTCCAAAGTGCATAAATGAATATGAATAACCCAAGTGGAATTGGAATTTGGCTCTCTGATTAACAATTCTAAGCCATTATCCATTACATCACATTATACCCAAGCTTAAAGCACATGGTATTCCCAAGCGGTAAACCATCTACATATTGACCAGGCATGATTTTGCTTAACTTCAGTGATTTTACAGGATCCACTGTTTCAATGTGATGTGGCTGTAAGCCAAAATAAAGGTTTTTGGTAAAGGCTCACAAAATGTGAATGTACACAGACATTGAACAATTCATACTTAAACTTTCATTAGAAACCCAAAAAGTGGTCTGAAATATAAAAAAAATAATTTAAAATCTCTTACAGAAAACTTTCATTAATCTTCAAAGTCTGCAAATATATATATATATATATATATATATATATATATATATACATGTTTGTATGTATGTATGTATGTTGTGTATGTGTGTGTGAATAAAGACAGAAGGAAAACATTTTGCTTGGTAAAGTCCATCAGTGGACAAAACACGTTGGCTAAGATAAGTATTCCTACTGTCCTTTTAAAGATATATATTTTAGTTATATCTGAAATGTTACACAAACACACACGCACATATATATATATATATATATATATATATATATATATATATATATATATATATAAACAATTTATTATCTAAGCATACACACAATTACACATACGCATTTTTCTTTCTTTTCTTTTTGATCTGATGAAGCCTAGTATGAATAAAATGTGTAATCTAGTTTCAATGAAACGGTTTTCTACTTGTCATATTCTTCAAACTTTGTCTGGATTCTGTATCCTGTTTTATACACACACAAACACACACACAAATATATATATATATATATATATATATATATATATATATATATATATATATATGTATATATATAGTTTGCATACATACATACATATATATATATATATACATATAAATATATATATATATATATATATATATATATATATATATATATATATATATATAGATAGATAGATAGATAGATAGATAGATAGATAGATAGATATAAAGAGAGACTGAGAGATACAGAGAAAGATTTTTTTTGTGTGTGTCTTTTTTTTTGCACACCTTGGTTTTCATGGCAGGAATTGTCTTGTGAATATTCAGAGCAGAACGCATATACAATGCATTCTTATGCATACTGTCAAAAGCTGCATCAGTCTGTTGTCTAAATTTGTATTCAACGATGTATAGACATGATGTCAAACTGCTTGGCCTCCCTTTCTAGCCTACTGCCATCCTTTCCCCACTTCTCCGGAGTTTTGCTTATCTACATGAAAATAAAGTAATAAAATCATTATTTACTGCCTTCCAGTTGATTAGTTTTAATTAGTGGTAATAAGGGTCTTTGTAATCTCCTCACTTGGCCAACCTGTTCTGTGGCATGCCATTTGCAACAATTTGAATTTGAATGGACTGAGTTGAATTTCAAAACAGGTACCTTTGTTTATCCTCCATTTGGTGCTGATAGATTATCCATCTGTATCCTTTTTGTCATTAATATGACTGTCTCATGTTTTCCCCTGGTGAAAAGCTATTTCAGTGATATATCAGCTTGTTTCATTGTTACTCCTTCTTCTAGTTTAATGCTGGTTGAACATAAAATATTTGTTATTAGGTTCTTCCCAAATATATGTTCAGATCAGATGTTAACACTTGTGTTTTTATTCCTTAAATATTCCTGAGCAGGCATCTGCAACAGGGATTGGCTAGATGCCCTATTAGACGGGTGTGCTCAGAAATGAGTATATAGTCATTATTATTTAATATTCTCATCTTTGTTGTTATTACCAAACTTTCTTAGCCATTATGTCCTTTGACCTTTTTTACATGCTTGTTGACAGAGACAACCTTCATGGAATATTTAATTGAACACTTTATTTCATCTGCAAGAGAAAATGGACAGGGAGAGCAGAATCTGCTCCCATAGAGTAAGGGCTCATTTCAGCTGAATGTTCTGAAAAACAAAATTATGTCCTAATTTCTGGGATGATTGTCATTATTTACATTATTGACAAATTAATATCCTTATTTTTTTGTTATTATTCACAATCTTTCAGCTGTTGTGCTCTTCCGTGGAAGGTGAGCAGTCTACTTCTATAGATTAAAGAAAAGGTTCAGTTGAAAATTTCCTGGATCAACAGATACCCAAAGAAGTCAAGATGATAAAATGACTGATATGTTGTGATAATTACCTACAAAGATTAGGATATTAGTCCAAATGTAAATAATGTAAATAAAAACAAATTAACAACAGATCTAATCTCCTCTTCTACTAATTTAAACATATGATATTGCTTTTAACTCATTTACAGATGAAAACTTAATGAACAAGCAATATTACAGTAGCTATACGGAGAAAAAAGATTTTTCATGAATTTTATGCTAAAAATCAATGATATGCAATTGCTGGCAATTATCAGTTTGTTTTTTGAAGCACAAATACTGTCCAATTGGATTTTACCAAAGATGACATTATCAATATTTTAGAAAAATAAGAATCAGAAATTTCTAATAGGTTGTATGCTACACTTAGTTTCAATGAGATGTTACTCCCAAGAAAGAAAAAAAATATCCTATATTCAATGTGGGTGTTTTTTTATTTATTATTATTATTATCATCATCATCATCTTTTTCTTCTTCTTCATCAACATACACGTTTTCTTCTGGGTACCAACTAGAGACGGAACATCAGAAATGGCTTCATGACATTTTTCACTGATCATTTTTGTAAAAAAAAGCAAAGTTCACATATATTTTACATCGATAAATCTCTTTATAATGTGTGAGCTGTATTTATGATAACATTTTTTTGTATTTCTTTTAAGCATGGACTACCAAGAATCCCTTCAATGAGTCTATTGGAACCTCTTCCAATCAATCCAAGGGCTTCAACTACAACTGGAATTATTGATGTTTAAATTTTTGAGATTTCCACTTCAAGATTCTTCTATTTTGATAGTTTTCTTTTAAGATATTAGGTTGGTGCAAAAATAATATTATTATTATTGTTATTATGATTATTATTATTACTATTCATATCATATGATGTTGGTTGCTGGTAAAATATTTATTCTTATTATACTTGTAACTTAAAAGCATAAACTTATTAGTTCTTATGGGACTAAAACTTGTACCAGACCTCAAGTGGAATTCATATATACAATCTATTGCTCAATATGCTGGGAAAATGGTTGATTTCTTGTACAGCTCCTGTATTTGACTAACCCTGCTATACTCTTTATAAAAGCCAGATCAGGCCAAAAATAGAGTATTGCTGCCATATCTGGGCTAGTACAATACAGTTCTCACTTGCCTTGAGTTCAAAAGCATCTGTGTGCCCTTGTGGGTGGTGAATTTTCTACTTTATATCCCATTTCCCAAGCCTTTCTCTATTTCCAAGACAAATGTTCTGACCAAGTACATTCCTTGGTTCAACCAGTCCTAACCTTTCCATCCCAGACTTTCCATGCTATGTCCGCAAGGATGAATCAACCTCATTTACTTTGTATCCCATTAGTAAAAAGTTAGTTCCACTTCAACAGCTTCTTCCTGGAACAGCAGGATTTTTTTCTGATCTCTCTAGTAACCCTGTACTTTGAGTGGTTCTTGATTCTTTTAATGGCTCTGTTTCTGAGTCACAATCCAGTATCCTCAATCTTTTCCTATTTTTTTTTCACATCATCCCAGTGCTCCAAAGATTACTGGTACTGTAATTGTTTCTTTGCTGGACATTCCCAATCTTTCAGAAGTGTTCAATTCTTACATCAAATGGACAGGAGATATTTATCAGGTTTCCTGTTCATTTAATGATGTCATTGTAATCCTTGTTGTTGTTGTTAGAGACAGAGACAGACACACCAGCTTAGGTGAAGCTTAGATACAAATATTTAAATCCCAATATACCCATCTGATAAGTTTACACCAGGCACATGTATCACAGCCAAATATGCATGATATGGTGATGCATTGCAATAAAAGCAGTGCATAGTGTTGCAACTGGAGCCTAGTTAGAAATTTCTCCATGTTGGGTCACTTGGGACTATCCACTGGGATTAAAGCATTGGTTTGTGAATTTAATAAAATAGTAATTGTTAGTTCATTTCCTGGTCCAGGCAGTGTGTACTCAAACTCAATGGAAACAAAGTGAGCAATAAGTGAGCAGTACTAAAAATAAGAACTAGACATGATAACCTTAGACATGGCAGTGGAACGAGAATAGTTACTCATGTATATTAAATAAAGGGTTCAGTTTGGTTCAATTCAGAATTTCCTGTAGGTTACCAGAATTGATATACGTCTGATGGAAGCCATAGGGCACAACAACCAAAACATTGTGTTAACAACAACAAAGATTATGATAATAGTCCAAATGTAACTTGTGTAAATAAAGATAACTCCTCATACCAGAAATTAAAACAGAAATAATAATAATAATAATAATTGTTTGTTCCAATCTGTGTAAGAATGATTCCTACAAACATCTCTCCAAATTTATAGACAGATCCTACAGGTGCGTGCTGGGATTTCTTCTTAATCAATAATAATGGATCAATTCTCAGTCTCTACCATATATATATTTTTCCTTGTCTTGAAGTCAGAATGCTATAATCACTTGACTGTATCCATTTTGCATTGGAGCACAATGCTTATTTTGTTAAATTTTTGTCTTATTACAGTTGTGTTGCCTAGTTTTGATCTATATATATATTGTTTGCTTAGTTTTTACTTGCATATATATTGTTTGCTTAATATTATTTTGCCCTGTTCTTTTTCTTACTTTTCTTATTGTTTAAGAGAACATTGTCAATTCTATATCTGTCAACATTTCTGAGATGAGGTATTATAACTGTTTACACTATTTACATTGTTCGGACTGTTGTCCTCATCTTTGTCGTCATATTCATGACATTTTGGCCGTTGTATGATGCCAAAATATGAATATGACAACAAAGATGAGGACAACAGTCTGAACAATTTAAATAGTTAGTCAATTCCGTTTGTCAAGCATTTTGCCAATTACACTTAACTATGGCCAATTTCTTCACACTAATAATAATGGTAACAATAACAGTTATTATTATTATTATTATTCATAATATTTTGTATTATTATTGATTTATTTGGTCTAGTTTAGTTCTTCAAGTTCCTTTATATTTTTATGCTATTGTTTAACCAATACAATGCCTAAGAGCGACTCAAGATAGAGGATAGCTGAAAGCTTTTTTGGACATAGGAATTGTAGATAATGAGAATATGTAGGATAGATGGTCCATGGGCTATGTTTTAGAGTCAAAGTGTTTTTGTTGTAGTAGTAATGAGAAAATAAGAATAGTCTGAACCACTTACAAAAACAAACAAAAAAAAAAAGAATAAAAACGGAAATTGATGAAGACATCTCAAAATGTCAAACCAAAACAATCAGAGTTGCCCATGATAAGTTTTTTTCTCTATTCCTACAAATAAAAATAATAAAAAATAGAATGAAGGTGGTCAGAAAACAACAGGGAGGGGCAAGGAAGAGTGAAGAGGAACTGGAGAAAGATGTGGTGGAGATGATGAAGATTAAAAATGGATGAAAAAAAAACAGCAACAATTATAATAATTATAATGTTTAAACATACTCCAACACAAAAATTAAAGTACCACGTTTTACATCTGTATTGTGCAAAAACTTATTTGGTTTTATGCTCACAGATAGCTGAAATGGCGTATTTATTTACTAGTGAAGAAACAATATATATATATATATATATATATATATATATATATATATATATATATATATATATGTAAATAAAAAGAAAGAACAGTAAGATATATAATCCGGTGTTCTTATAGATATTTTTATTTTTACAAAATAGTGCTCAATGTAAATTTGCAGAGCATTAATATTAAAAAATTCGCTTTAGGATGAAATGGAACTAATGTCTTTAATTTAATTACAAAATTAAATTCGAGGCTTTTAGCTTCCATTTTTGAAACATGGTTAGAACTGTGTAGCGAAAAAAAACATATTTTAAATCAATTAATTTATAATATATATATATATATATATATATATATATATATATGTATAAAAGGTCTGTCGGTTTAATTTTTATTATATTTTTAAAACTTTTGGATAAGGTGTTGAGTTTTATGTTTGAAATTGTTGATAAACTGTCCAAAGTTCACATTTTGTTATTTTTGTTCAAGTACTTTCAATTATCACATAGATTATGAAGAACCAGTGTGGTGTTCGTATGTTAGTTACAATTCTTTTGTCCATATCCTAGCATTATTTATGTTGGGAAGCTGGGCATTTGAAATGGTCTAGTGTGACTAAACAACATATTAAAATTGGAAAAATATAATAAAAATTAAACAGACTGACCTTGTCAGTTGTTTTTAATCACATATGTTTGGATGAATACTTTCTGCCAATATATATATATATATATATATATATATATATATATATATATATATATATATTCACATGCAAGTAAATACATTATTAATAAAGCAAATAAGGAAATGACAAGAGGAAAACCTTTTATGCTGACGGTTTCTTTCCTTGAGGAGCTTCATTCAAATAATGGGACATAACTTGTCATTTATTTTATTAACATATACACACACAATATATATATATATATATATATATATATATATATATATATATATATATCAGGTTGGTGCAAAAAACGACATTATTAAGTCATTATTTTTGCACCAACCTAATATATATATATATATATATATATATATATATATATATATATGTGAAAAGTGTGTGTATATGAATATAAATAAATATATATATATATGTGTATAATTATTTATATATTATATGCGCAGTACTTATTAGAAAGCGCTCAATATCAGAGATAGAGCTAACATATATGGTTGGATAGCCAACCATATATATATATATATATATATATATATATATATATATATTATCAGCAGTCAATATACCACATAATACCCTTGAGCGCTTAGCTTTGGAGCGAGTAGAATGGAGATCAATGTGTTTTAGTGAACTCAGCAATTTTTAATCTGCTTGTCTGAATCCTCTTCAAAAAGTGAGAGCAAGATCTAAAGGGTCAGCCAATCTAACAGTGGTCTCATTTCACAATCCTCACACTTGCTCCATATGTCGCCTCCTTTGTAAGTCTTAAATGCCACTTAAGATTATCGCACAAACTTTCATAACTGAATCAATAAGCTGTCAGATCCTCATATGTCAAAAACCAAGGCCAGTGACATTTGGGCATAACCAAGGCAGTCCTTGATAGACCAAGTAACCAACAGCCTGATGCAACCCGGTTGGCCAGATCTTGCCTGTCTCAGTCTCCTTCTGGCCAAGTGTGTGGGCTTCTCTATTGCACAGTGTCGTCCACCAAAATCAAATTTTCATTCACAGCTATCTCTGCCACTGCTATTTGGAATTAGAGAAAGGGAATAGTGAGAGAGGGTGATGTGGGTGCTGACAATGATTTGTGCAGCAGTTAAAGACAAAACAAAGTTCTTTTTTATGTTCTATTTTTTTCTTCTATATTTTGGACCAGATATAATTAATCCAGTGTTTGAGTACTTCTGTATTATCATTACATAACCATTGTGTATATTTCAAATGGCTGTCATGTCAAAGTTACATGGATGACTGAATGTTCCTCTCTTGTGTTCAGTAAGGAAGATGGGTTTTTATTCATTAACCTAAGAATTAAATATCCTTGTCAAATCAAAACTTTTATATGAAGGTTATGCATAGTACAAAACTTGTCCGGAAATATCTAAACTGTCAGTCAGCTGTATACAACTACTGTTTCAGATCAATGAAGAAAAATGATTTCCAGTGAATGAAGTCTGCAGATCTTAGTAAGGATATCTTTCTTCGAATATTGTACTACAGAACCGCAAAAACTTGACCAAATAAAAGAAACCATGTTACTAAAAATTTGATTTGCTTGTGGCAAGACATTTTCAAATGCTTTCTGGGCCTCACAAAATTTTGTTTGCTTTATAATTTATATATGTATATGCATATCTTTTTTATGTCCCAGATGCTAGTGGATTAAAAATATAAATGGATGAAGTTATTCAATAGGCACTGCGAACAGAAGTAATCATTTTTTCAGATTTATTTCCATCTTACTATAGATTAAGCACTCTTATTAATCATTAATACTTGCTGAACATTTATGGCGACGAAACAGGGTATGTGAGCATAGTTAGGCAGTCGGTAATTCATTTCATCTATAGCAACAGTGATGCATATGAGTGCTATGTGGCTTAAAGCCAATACTACATTGAAACAGCAGCTTTTGTCTGATCACAGAAATTAAGCAACATCAAGACTGATCAGTAACTAGATGGGTGACTGCTTGGGAATACCAGGTGCTGTAAGCTTGGATTGTGTTGGTGTTGAAAATCAGAGAGTTGTGTTCCAAATCTCGTCAGGTTTGCTATATTCACATATGTACAAATACCCTTGGAAAAGGTTATGAAGTCACCTGGGCTAAATAGTAGTAAGTTACTATCATTTCCCCAAAATTCTTAAAATCCCAAAATATTTTCTGACTTTAAATAACTTGCAATTGGTTGATAAGCCATGAAAATCAATAAATATTTTTCAAAAATTCATAGCCACTGGGTGTAGCAGAAAAATAATGTTTTGTAGCTGGAAACTTACTCTCTGCAATGGTATTATGATGTGTGCTGCATCTGTTGTAGTTTCAGTGGGAATATTTCTTTTTGGGCACCTTTTGTACCATATACATTCATATATATATGAAAAATTAGAATTAATCTATAGAAAAAGACAATATATATATCAGTATAAAACTGTATTATTAGCTGACACATTTCATCCAATGTTTTCAATAAATTCATTTCATTTTTACCTTAAAAAAGTCCACACTGGACAAAACGTGTCGGCTAATAATACAGTTTTCCTATTGTCTTTTACCATTATACATATATATAAAAATAAATGACATTTAAATTTATGTATATATTAATCACATTCCACTTATTCTAAATCATATAATTTGATCTGCAAGAAAAAGAATTGTACAAATTTGCATCTATTACATTTTTAAAAACAATATAATAAACAATATGGGAATAGGAAATTGTAAAACTTTGGTACATACTAAAGAGAACAATTCATAAACAATAAAAAGATTAAATGGTTTTTGGCAAACATTCCAATGAGAATGGTCTTTATTCTTTGTATCAATTATTTTTTATTTCTGGCTTGTAAATTGTATGTTTTTATGCAAATTGTCACCAAAGCATTGTACAAAAAAAGAAAAGGTAAGAAGCCATTATGAACAACCTAGAGTTCACTAAATGTTATTAGTAGGAAAGTTTGCCCTGCAACCAAATGTAACTAATTTTGGCTTCAGTTAAAAAATATTCAAGTCTGCTGGTTCTTGTTATGCAGTGAAAAGCAAAAAAGTCTTTGTCTTTATTCAATGCTTTTGTTGCTGATGTATTTTTTAAATTTTCAATCCCCTACCTAAACATTCTTTAATCTTTTGTTTTTTTTTTGTTTCATTTTTTTTCTTCACCTCATTTTCATTATCTGATTACCATAAAATTTTACAAACACATGAATAGATAGATAGATACTGACTGAAACAGATAGAAACAGATGAAGATAGATAGAGAGAAACAAATGGATATAGATAGATAGATAAATAGACAGACAGATATGTCAATATTATTCTATTATTCTTTATTATTTTTATCAAACTTTTTTGTTCTTAGTTTCTTTCATAAATCTTTCTTCCCCACACACAATAACCATTCTTTTCTTTTTTTCTACCATATTTTCTAGTTTAAGAGGTTAAAAATTGTTCAAATATAACAAGATTCAAATAAATATTAGAATTACATCATTTTTTCAAACCTATAAGTGTGTTTGAGTAGAATGTGTGTGTGTGTGTGTGTGTGTGTACACACAAGGTGATTCTTAAAACTCCAAGACTTTCAAAAATCTGACCAAATGACTGAACATCAATATTTTTTGAATCCCTTATGATCAAACCAAGAACTTTTTGGCATCACCTCTCATACATATACAGTTCCCTCTAAAAGTATTGGAACGGCAAGGCCAATTCCTTTGTCTTTTGTTCACTGAAGATATTTGGGTTTAAGATAAAAAGATGATTATGAGACAAAAGTTCAAAATGTCAGCTTTTATTTCCTGGTATTTACATCTAGATATGCTAAACAACTTAGGACGTACCACCTTTTGTTTGAAGCTACCCATTTTTCAAGTGGGCAAAACTATTGGAACACATGACTGACAGGTATTTCTTTTTGTCTTGTTTCATATTCATCATTTGATCTTAAACCCAAATGTCTTCAGTGAACAACAAAAACAAAACAATTGACTTTCCCATTCCAATATGTTGTTAATTTGTTTTTATTTGCATTATTTACATTTAGACCATTATCCTCATCTTTGTAGGTAATTATCACAACATATCAGTCATTTTACCCTTTGATGTACAATGAGATTACCTCCACAGCATGATAAAATCAAGGTCACCTTACTGACATATCAACCATACATTCAAGCTCGGGTCTGACATCTGGAAAGTAAAGGTTCTGACCACTTGGCTACACATATTATTTTTACATGTGTGTGTGTGTGTGTGTGTGTGTTGAAAAATGAATTCAGTTAAAAATACAAACATTAACTTTTCTTGACTTTATTTAAAATTTTTAAACTCTAATGCTTACTAATATTAGGTTGGTGCAAAAAGAATGTCGTTTTTGACGTTAAAAAAAATACGTCAAAAAACGACATTATTTTTGCACCAACCTAATAGAAATACTTATACAATGTCAATTTCATTTCATCATCGCATTTACTCCTTACAAATAACATCTATATATTTTATTCCAACAATAAGAACTTTAGACAGTAAATGCATAGTGTTAAACTAAATATTTTTTCCTTTCAAGAAAACAAGAGAAACTACACAAAAAATTAACAAAGTATTCCTTATATATTTTTTCCTTAGCTGCAATATGAATAAACTAATTTTTAAGAAGAATTGATGTTTTGCTATCAAAGAAGTTAAATTAAAGAATCCATTAAAAAATGACTTTGTTTATATTTTAGATATGGAAATAAAGCTAGCAGATAAAAACTTCAAAATGTCCCATTGAGAGGAGTTCATTCCTTAAGTAAGGAATTGAGCCTAGCTATATGATATCTCTTTCTGTCTATATATATATATATATCTATTTATCTATTGTGTGTGTAATTAATTAGCTTCTTATTAGTACCAGTCTCCAAGTATGGTGCACCCAGTGAGAATCAAAGTCAGTACTCAGTATGGTAATAATTATGTGAAAATTGTTGCTTTAGTATATTTAGATACATGGTTTCATATAAATATGTGTGTGTATGTGTGTGTATATATATATATATATATATATATATATATATATATATATATATGTGTGTGTGTGTGTGTGTGTGTGTGTGTGAGTATACACAGACACACACACACACAGGGCTGGTGCAAGTGTTTTGTGTCTTTCCCTGAATCTATAATATGGTGTCCTCCAGTCCACTACATCTCAATTTTCATAAGTTAATATTCATATAAAATAAAAATTTGTAACCTAATTATGTACAATAATGGATCATATGCAATATAGATGACAATTCAATTATTGAAAATAAATGCAATGTATCTAAATACAAATTATGGACATGTCAAAATAGATCATTCCATCTTAAATAAATTGACAATGGTTTGCAGCAGTTTTTAACGTCCACATTTTCTTGTTAAAAGGTTGAATAATTTTAACACATTCAACATTATGGATAAAAAATAGTGAATTTTATATAGTGTTTTTTCAAGACTTAGCATGAACAAAACAAATTCATGGATTTAGATGAAAAAAAAAAATCAGCATTGACATCAAAATTTTTAATCCTTTAATAGCTGTGCTTAGTTTAATTTTTAACATTTATAAATGTTGGTAGAAAAAACAAAAGCAAGTTTATTGCTACTCTATTTAAATGGCAAATATTCAGATGAGCTAAATTCCTTAATTACACCAGTTCAGACATTTACTGATAGGATGCCACATACATGGGATTGAATCATCCTCATCCCTTTCATATTCCTTTATAGTAAGAGATTTTACATTAACCAGAAAAAAAGGCTTAGACAGAAGCATCTATCTTTTTAAATTTGGGAATTTAACTATATTGTTGACATGGAAAAAAAAATCTCTTACTATAAAGGTAATTTACATTAACCAGAAAAAAAGGGTTAGACAGAAGGCATCTATCTTTTTAAATTTGGATTTTTTTTTTTAATGTAACTATAACAACAAGAACATTTCAATTTCATTTTTGCCTCGAAAAAGTCGGAAGACGAAACACGTCGGCAAAATCTAAGATCTTTTTTCCAATTGTCATTTTATTTATACCATATATATATATATATATATATATATATATATATATATATATATAAGATGAGGTACAGTAGAGTAATGGATAGCGGCTCAGATTGTGAGCCAAGTTCAAATTCGAATACATTAAATTCACTTACGTGCTAATACCCTTGGGAAAGATATGAATCCTCTTTTTCTCCCCACCAGCTATGGGGTAAATAGCAGGACATACCAGGCTCTATAGCCTTGGATGGCAACTGGTCTACCACAGAAAGAAATGATAACATACTACAAGAAAAAATCTGCCTTGTCATCCTTGTATCAAAAGATACATGATCACCTAAGCATGTATCACACATCGCACATAACTGAATGATATATATAGGGTGAAATGAGTATATTGTCACCATTTTATATTTTAATTTTGTGCATGCATGTTGTTTGTTTTGATTTTGTCAGCTGCTTATAGTAGGGTCAGTTGGGCACCATCTGTGAGAAAAAGAGCCCTATGATGCAATTAGCTCTGCCAGAAATTTGGAAACAACATGCTGTACTGCTTAGCATTTGTGCTGGAAGCCCTAATATGAAAATTTCAGAGTGTTTGGATGGCAATGCAAAGGATTTGGAAAGTGTTGGACATGTCTAATGGTGATTACAAAGGTACGGCAACAAGAAAAAAAAACTGCTGAATTTGTTGGTGAGGGCTTCATACTCAACACAGAAGCCTAAATCAAGTGCCTTGAGGTGGTACAATAAATTTACTCTTTAGCATTTCAATATATTTTTATGTAATTTTGGTAAATATATGTTAAAATGACAGGTTCATCTTATTTTCATTTTTGGTAACAATCTATCCATCACACTCTGTATATATACATATATATATATATATATATATATATATATATATATATATATATATATATATATATATATATTAAAAAAAAATCATACCATGAAAAAAAAAAGCCCCAAACTTGATAAAAACAGTCTTATCATCAAAATGTTTATATTATTATTGAGATGAAAGACGAAAATATTTTTTGATTATTTTCATAAATTTTTTTTAATCCTTTCTAACACATTCAAAATTTTGGTTAAAAATTTTGTTCTTCTTGTATCAGCAGGTGGGATGTGGGTGAGTGGTTAGGGTAAAGATTAGTATAAAGATTTTTAGCATCTTTTTTTGCAATAAAAATATTGCTTTTGAAATTTTTGCAACATTCAAATAATTGTCAGATTTTGATTAATCTTCATGATTTATGAAATAAATGAAATTATTTAAAAAATTTTTTTTTTTTAGAAAACTTGGTAAAAATATTTTTTTACATCATTACTCCCCTTACTTTGTTTTATGAAATTTTGAGAAATTGAAATTTCAGCCTCTTCATATTTCTATTAGTTAAAAACAGATTTAGAGAATTTAAATCATCAATTTGTTTTTGTCAAACAGAAACACCATCTACTGAAAATCTGCTCTTTATCATAAAATAAAAAATGTAATAAAATTGACATTATTTAATTAGAAAAGCTTTTAATTGCTTTTATAAATAAGGTATACAAAGGCAATTATTAAATGTCTTAAG
>OZ010583.1:51291123-51428623 GCA_963932145.1 Acanthosepion lycidas
TATAGCCTTG
Source organism: Acanthosepion lycidas (assembly GCA_963932145.1). NCBI lineage: Eukaryota > Metazoa > Mollusca > Cephalopoda > Sepiida > Sepiidae > Acanthosepion > Acanthosepion lycidas. The sequence goes on from OZ010583.1 coordinate 51,291,134, forward strand.
GATGGCAATTGGTCTAGGAGAAGGACAACTCTGAATTCAAAATCTGCAGAGGTTTGCTTGGGGACCTTGTGCCTTGTGGCACTTAGTGCAACAGGTCTCTGTATTTGGCCCTTCAAGAAGTGTGGCTGGTCCTGCACAAAACCTTCCCCACTATAATCAAATCTCATGTTCTGTTGTTGGGCTGTCAGTTTCCTAGGAACTGATCTGCTTGACCCTCATATGCTGAATTCAACAGGACAGTCGAATATATATATATATATATATATATATGTGCATAGGTGTTCTCAAAATATCTTTTGGAGCCGATGATATTGGATAAAATCCATTGATTCTTTAGAAATTACTTTGTTTATGTTTTAGATATGATCTTCTGAATGAGACGATGTGTATTCTTCAGGGAAACTGAACCTTGTTGGTTTCTGACACTCTCTCTGGCTGAGCTGTCTCAGATGGTGGTTTCTTCTACAAAATGAGACATGGGTCTTAATCCTGCTGGAGAGCTGATTTTCTTTATTAAATCTTTTGAAACACATGCCAGCAGACATAATTCAATCTGTTTAAAAATCAACAGAGCATCTAGTGAAACAATGGTATTCACAAAATAACATTTGACGTAATGGGAAAAAGAAAAAATGAGTTTCAGTTCTGTGACTGAAAATCCCTTATTGATGAAAGATTTTGGAGGAGAATAGCCAAACTACTGAAAGTAGAGCAAAATGTTCAAATAACCAACTCTTTAATGGAGTTATACAGTGGAACATTTCTGAAAACACAATTCATTGAACATTGAAGCAAATAACCTTCAGCGATAGAAGATCATACCAGCTTCCACTCCTGTCTGATAAAAACAAAAAACTGATGTTACAATTCACTAAGGATCTCAAAAATAGGACAATAGAAGATTATCAAAACATTCCCTGGTCTTATGGGTCTCAATTTTTGCTGTGACATTCAGATGGTATTGCCAGAATTTAGTATAAACAACATAAAAGTATAGATCCACCATACAAGTTCAGTGGTGATGATGTATTGTCATGCATAATATTTCCTTGGTATACACTGGGGCTCCTTATCTATTTAGTACTCATTAAAAATAACACTAGCAGAAACAGAGAGAAGGATCCAAGTGTTTGAGAACAAATGCATGAGAAAACACCTTGGCATCTTCTATTGGGAACATAAAATCAATGAGTTTGTGCAGAAAAATTGTGGGATTTGGACACATTACAAGGCACAACAGCCTGTGCAAGACCATCATGCAAGACACCATTGAAGGCGGACGTAGGAGAGGACACCAATGTAAAAATTGGTTGGAGAATGCCAAACAATGGACAGGTATGACTATATCAGAATTGCTGATGGCTGCCATTGATAGACCGTGGTGGAGGAGATTTAGTGTGGATTCTACATCCAGATCCCCCCCTATGATTACAAAAGTGAAGGGTGAGGGGTGATGATGATGATGATGATGATGAAAAATAATGCTAATAGCAACTAGCCAATTCCTGGTATTATGCACATTCCTCTTAATAAAATTTTAAAAATAATTCAGTTGACGATATTAGTTTATTTAAGGTAACCAGATTTCCATCATTTGATACTGTGCATCCGAAAAATGGCATGTTTATTGAAGTTGCCTTCACTTTTTGACCTCTTTGCTGGGATCAAAGTGTAGTATATACCCTCAGGCAGATAAACTACATCTCATCTATTTGTCATGTCTCGGTCATCGGACAGAGTGCAACTGAAAATATTATTAATCAATGTCAGATCTTGGAAAACACCTGCCATAGCAGTACCCTCATTGCACTAAACAGGGCGATCAGTAGTAATACTGATGCCAGTGGAACAGACGAGTGTGGGAACTGGGCTATTTTTGGACCTTGTCTGAGTCCATGCACTTAGGCTTCCCACATGGAACTGGCCTTCTGTCACATCCTGCCATTGTAGGAAGGTAAGAAAATACAATTGCTATTCATTCTTTTGTCTAATATCAAAGTGTAGTGTCAGTTTTTATCAGTTTAACAATTATTCTCTCTCTCTCTCTCTCTCTCTCTCTCTGCATTTCTATTTTCAGTTCTTTCTTTCATTTGCTCACTGAAACCAAGTAGTGTCTTTCTCCCTCTTTCCATGTGATCAAAAGGGAATGGTCTATTATTTATTAGGCATTGGCAGGGCGTAACGGTCGTGTGAACTAACAAAAAGAACAAAAATTATAACAGGATAAAAATTATAACAGGATAAAAAATAATGTTAGATAAAATTTCCACTAAAAAATTACTGCTGTTTATGTTTTGGGAAAGAAGCTAGCAAATATAGATTTGTACAAGGGCCAGTGAGAAATGTGCATTCCTTAAATCCTTTTCTTTTTATGTGTTGTTTCCCTTCAGGACGTAGGCGATCATAGCTCTTCACTTCACCCTATCCCTTGAAGCTCTCAATACGTTTCATTCCTCTGCCACACACCTGCAGGCCAAATTCTATCATCCACTTGCTTAAGCCCGCTAGGTATGTCATGCATTGATTTCCCTTGTCTCTCTTTCTCTTTTTTTGACCTATGAGTATCAGATTCTCCAGGCCCTTCTTTCTCATTTGAAAGATACATGATTGTCCAAGCATATATCACGTATGGCACTTAACTGACTGAATAAGAAAATATATATATATTACTTTTTATTTTTAGTTGGTACATGTATTTGAGTTGCTATCCATTCAAAATTTACTTGTTTCATTGAATAATATAGATATATGTCTATTTATTTTTATAATAATACTTTCTAGTTCTCTAACCAGTTTCTTGATGATAAGATGTAATTCATCAAGGAATGTACCATACTTTTTTCTTACCCAAGTACTTTTAGTCTCCTCCAAGATCGTCCTCAGTGGGGAATTACAAAGACAAACTTATTGCAATTGTGATTGTTGTGATGGTGTTTTTTAAAAACACACATGAAAGTACTTGGGTAAGGTAAAGATTATTATAAAAATCGACACAATATGTCTGTATTATTCAATGAACTGTTTGAATGAAGATATGCTGCCTAGATATATGTATATGTGTACCAATGATAAATGCAGAAAAATCAAGAGGTATATGCAGTCAATTGCTGATACCCTCTGCCGAATGGTCAAACGGGTTCATTTACAAAACTCTGTAGTCAGGATGCTGAAGATAACATTAATCAGCTAAGTACCTGCCTTGCTTATGGTGAAGTGACAAACTTTTTACTTATATTAAATATATATATATATATATATATATATATATATATATATATATATATATATATATATACATATATGTGTGTGTGTGTGTGTGTGAAAAATATAATAAAAAATCGGAAAGAACTCGTTAGGTAAATAATCCAAAGTTCTTTAGTATTTTTGTTATTATTTTTTAAAAAATAGTGCTTGATACAAAAGTACAGCATAAATATAATTAAATGTAAATTTCAGAAATAAGTGATTCCCAAAAAAAATTCGCTTGAAGATGGAACAGAGCTTAGTACTTTAATTCAATTTAATTCCAATAATTATATTGAAGTTTTCAGTTCTTGTTTTGAAACATGAGAACTCTTATGTAGCGTGTTGGAATCATATTTTTAAATAAATAAGTATATATATATATATATATATATATATATATATATATATATATATATATATATAGATAGATAGATAGATAGATAGACAAACCATGTCTAAATCGGCATGTATAACTAAATTCAAGGTAAGTGTGATAAATAATGCAAAAAAAAGATTGAAATAAATTTTGGTTCTTCACTAACAGGAAAAATTATTAATGTTTGGCAGTTAGGATTTTGTAGTTTTTGAACCGAACTAAATAAAAGTAAACCATAATTTAAAATTTATTTCTTGTTTTGAGATCTTAAGTGTTTAGAACAATAAATACTAATTTTTAAATTATAAGATGGAATTTTTGTTCTATCCAATCAGTTCAACACGGTCAAATTGGTAGCAGATCTCAATTGTTAACTTGGGCAAGGAATGGCTTGTTAATTGACAGGATAATGTTCTCAGCTGACATGAAGTGGAAAGATTATACAAATCAATTGCTAGATCTGCTGCTAGCAAAGTTGGTTCCCTCTGTTGTGCCTGACAATTTTTTTTTCCAGAATCTATCTCACATATTTATAAATCTACCATTCATCCATACTTAGAATATTACTCCCACATCTGGTTTGGTGCTCCTGCTATATATTTAGAGATTTTTGATAAAATACAAAGTAGAATCTGCAATTTTATTGGCCCTGACCTGTCATCTGGGCTTTAGTCACTTTCCCATTGCCATAATGTAGCTTACATCTGCTTTTTCTATAAATACTTTCATGGTAATTGTTCTGATGAACTTTCCTTTATGGTAACTACACTTTATGAATTTAAATGCAGTACTAGATTGGCAACAATCTTTTTTACAGTTCAATTGACTAGAATTAACTGTAAGTCCTTTGTTAAGAGTTTCTTCTCTCACATTTTCCACTTTTAGGACTTTCTTCTGGCTTTCCAGCCAACTTTGATCTTCAAAAATTTAAATGGGTTTAAAAATTAATAATGTTTTCCTTTTTCTTTTACACTCAGTAACCACTTGTATCTTAATAGTTTTATTGCCTTGCTTGGGGTGAAATGATTTAAAAAAATTCTTTCACACATCACTGTAGATTTTTTTGATTTTTTTATCAAAACTTCAATATAGGAGTGTGAAACATGCATACATTCAGAATCTGTATCCAGCATCACAAAGTTTTATAGAAAGACAAATAATTACAAGAAAAATAGCTTTGTCTTTATTTGAAAAAAATATTTATACATAGAAAAGTTTTCTTGAATACAAACTATAATATTTATCTTTACATGTACCATTCATCCATGCCCAGAATATTGCTATCACATTTGGTCCCATGCCCCTGCTATTTACCTTGAGCACCTTGATAAAATACAAAGGAGAATCAGCAATATTATTGGCCCTGTTCTGGCATGTTGGTTTCAGTCACTTTTCCCCCACTATATGGTAGCCTTTCTATGCCTTTTCTATAAATACTTTCATAGTAATTGTTTGGATGAGGTCTTTGCTATGGTACCTAGACTTTTTGAATTTAAGCAGAGTACTAGTCTGGTGTCAAGATCTCATCAATTTACAGTTGAGCTAGCTAGATGTAACTGTAAAGTCTATGCTAACAGTTTCTTTTCTCACACTTCTCACTTGTGGAACTCCCTTCTGTCTCCATGTTTTCCAGTCAACTTTAATCTTCAAAAATTTAAATGCAATGTTAATTGCTATCTACTGTCCTCCTGATTACTCTTTCCTCTTGTCGCTAATTATTAATGTTTCTCTTTCTAATTCTTCTACACCCTGTAACCGCTTGGGTTTTAGTGAATTTACTGCCTTGCATGGGGTGGTAACAATTTAAAAAAAAAACCTTTCATTGCCACAAATGAAACTCGAGTCCTCTCAGGTATTAATATGTCCCCCAACACTCCCAAACCATTTTTGATTAATTTTAAGAGGCCTGGATCAGGTTTTGGGATAAGCATCTCACTTTTCACTTTCCTTATTACTTTGTCACAGACACTCACACACACACACACACACACAAGTTTTCATCAGTGATCAATTGGGAATATTAGAAAACGAAAAAGGAAAACAGAACATCTAATAAACACCAGTCATCAGTCAAGGTTTTAAGAATATCGACTCAAACAAACAAGTCAATTATTATTGGATTTTGTTATTCAATTTAATCTCAGCTGCAGACAGGGTGATAAAAACAATGTTGATGGCTGTCTGAAATATTGCAATCGATTTAAGTCTGAAACGAGATAAATCTTTATTTAGCAAGATTATACACAATACGTGTCACTCATTATATTAATATTTGATTTTCAGGCACTATAAGTGGAAGGAAAAAATCAAACTATGAAGACGGTGTTTTGAATGTAAACACAAGCACAAAAATAATGCAAAGGAAAGATTCTCAAGGGCAAATAAAATGAAAACAAAACAAAGAACTATTATCATTGTCTCAGTATATTGTAAACTTTTGAGCAAAAATTAAACCAATGGAGTATTTTGCCATAACTGAATAGATCTTTGACAAATTATTTTGCAATAAAATATAGCTGGAATTTTGTCCCCCATCAAAATTGGGGGTTAATTTAATTTTTTTCTTTTTTTTTTTTTAGTTTTGCTTATTATGGAATAAATAAGAAAGAAAATAAGGCAAAGAATAAGAGGGGAAAATTGAAGCAAATTCAAAATAAAAGAATGAATATAGTGATAACAAAATGGGTAAAAATAGAAATGTTAAGCATAAAGAAACGTTAAAAAAAAAGAGAATTGAGAATAGAAAACAAAGAATAAGTTTGGTAATAGGAGGGAAAATCAGCAAAAAAATATCTTGTTGATAAAGAAGTTCAAGTAAAAAGTTAATAAATAAAGTCAAGAATGATTTTTGTAATCTCGTCATAAAACAAAGAATGGAAAAAAAATGAAGCAACAACGCGTGAAAAGTTCATGTAAAAAATACGGATGGGAACGTGAAGGAAATAGAATCATTTAAAATTGGTGAGTAAAGATTATTCTTAGAAATCAGAACTAATAAAAGGGAAAATAAAGAAAAGACAAGAGAAGGAAAAGAAAAAAAATCAAGGAATAAGATTATAAACAAATGGAAATTAGGTAAAACACTGTAAAGAGCATGTTGAAGAATCCCACAACAAATAAGTTTAAATCATATCTTAGTGGCATCAGTTTAAACAGACATCTTTTTTTCCATATATATATATATATATATGTATATATATATATAATATTATACATATATATATCATACATATATATATATATATATATATATATTATACATATAAATATATTATACATATATATATTATACATGTATATATTATACATATATATATATATTATACATATATATATATATATTATACATATATATATATATATATTATACATGTATATATTGTACATATATATATATTATACATATATATATGTATAATATATGTATAATATATATATATGTGTAATATATGTATAATATATATATATATATATATATGTATAATATATAATATATATATATATGAATAATATATATATATGTATAATATATATGTATGATATATATATGTATGAATATATATATATGTATATATATATATATATATATATATATATTTATGTATAATATATATGTATGATATATATATGTATAATATATATATATATATATATATATTAATAATATATATATGTGTATAATATATATATATATATATATATGTATTATATATATATATATATAATTTATATATATATATATATATATATATATATCTACACTCGTTTTGGAAAACCTTCGGTTTTTGATTTGATAATAGTTAAATCAATCTCGATGGAAAAAAAGGTTTTAAAAAAAAAAAGAGCTATGAACATGAACATCTGTCGAAAATAATCGTACAGCATTCAGGTCCAAAGCCCAAAGAAAAAACCCAATACAAGTAGTCAACTAACTTAAAAGTGTTTAATACAAATGTAGAGCAGACCTAGTCAAACCTAGAGAGCCAGACAAACCTAACAACTTTTCACCTAAGCGGATCGTCAGGGAAAGCTTTCCCTGACGATCTGCTTAGGTGAAACCTTGGTAGGTTTGTCTGGCTCTCTAGGTTTGACTATATATATATATATATATATATATATATATATATATATAAAGAGCTAACATACTTAGTTGTATAGATATGAGTTTGTTTTACACCCTTGCCATCACCAGATAAGACTATCACAAGGGCGGGAAACCCAGGATCACAAACTAACCTCAGTACAACTAAGTATATTTATATATGCATTTATATATATATATATATATGTATATATATGTATAATAATGTTCACTCAATACAAGGCACAAGAGATACTTTAGCTAGAAGGTTACACTATGGTGTTGTATGAGACAAAGATTGCAGTTCATGAGGTTATTTTTTTAGGAAAAATAACTGTTAATCCTAGACTTGAAGAAGCCAACATTGGGAGAACATATAACTAGGAGTCTGTTCCACAAAGATGCAGTTCTTGTGGAAAAGCTGTTTGAGTGGAACTTATTTCTTACTCTTGGAATACAAAGGGCAGAAGGATGATTCATTCTTCTGTATGCAGCATGGTGGGTGCCAATGTCAATGGTCAGGGCTCATGTAACCATGGAATGTAGCTTGTGAGAACATTTTCTGTGGAAATAGCAATAGAGTAGTGAGATGCTTGCAATGTTTCATATATGGAAAAGAGGTTGTCCAGTGTAAAATAATTAATCTTCCACAAAACCATGAAGACAATTTGAACTCTATCAAGGTAGGCAAGTTAGGACTGGAGCCCATATATCACAGCAATACTCAATTCTTGGTCTTTTCTGGTTCTTGTAAAAGTAGAGTATAGTGATGGGTGGGGGAATCAGAAATGGTACCATTTTGTTTCAAGTTCATATTTTCTTTAATTCAGATGAAAACATAGAAATTTTCAAAAATATTTCAATGAAATTTTCACTTTCTAAAATTACAATTTAGAAAAAAGTTATGGTTGAATTTATCTTTATATGCATTTGATAAATTTTTGTGTATAAGATCCTTTTTGCATTTTTAGATACTTTTTTTTTAATTTCTGCAAGTTTTCCCAATGTATTGTGAGGAGCAGTTGTGACAGTTTATTTGATATATATATGCTTCAGAGTTATTATTGCTATCAATATTTCCAGTTCTAATCGTATCCATAATAGGTTGGGATCTCATTGTAATTATTTTGATCTTTTTAAGACTGGATAAATTGTTCAGGTAGTAGTTAGTAGGTAGTATTATATCTGTTTTTATCTAGTTCATTGTTATTGCTAGTGTTAATAATGTCATTATCTTTTTTTGCGGTTGTATATTTTGTATGCCTTTCTCTTAGCATTGTGGATGAAATGATGTGGATATTCAACCACAATTTTGATCTAAATTTAATGAGAGTTCCACCATCAAATCTTATTAAAATAAATCTGTATCATAGATTTTTGCAAATATATCCATTCCTGAAAGAATTACTTCTTTCCAAAGCCAAAATATCTTAATATAAAAATGTTAAAAAATTAAAAGAAAATAGTTAGTCATAACCTTCTACTATTTAAAATATATAATACAAAAATTCATCCCAAACTAAAATAGTATAAATATTAATTACATTATTAAAAAAGAAAAGTACTTTCCATCTTAGCATCCTCCATAATTTACCTAGAATTTTCAGTTAACCTGATGACTATTAATGAGCATTATTAACTTTTAATTATTAAATTTTGAGAGACTAACATTTTTATTTTTATTTATAAATATTTGTTACAAAATAAAATCCATGCATTTGCCTTGATAAAGTCCATCAGACAACAAAACACATTGGCTAAGACAAGTTTATCTTTTGTGTTTATGCACATTATCTTTTTACTGGTATATTTTTAGTTATATCTGAAATTTTTACAAACAAACACACACACGCACACACACACACACACATATATATATATATATATATATATATATATATATATATATGTGGAAAGTGAGCAAAAAATGAAGTGGACATAGGAATCAAGACTACATAGTGACTCTCAGTTTGATACTTCAATGTACTTGATCTGAAGACAATACTGAAGCATGAAACTGACAGTTTCTATGCAGTGTTGATTTCTGTGTCCACACTTTCTATATCTTCTTTCTATATCGATAAACACTCTATCTCCAATACTGAGCACTCTTACCTATAAACATAATAAATTATATATGTGTGTGTGTGTGTAATTATTATTATCATTAATATTATTATTATTAATAATAATATTATTATTACTATTATTATTATTATTATTATCATTATTATTTTGGAAGAGATATACCAGTTTGAGGAAATATATTAATTTCCCTTTTGTTTTAAAAAATGTGTAGTGTTATATTTTAGTTCACTATGGAAAAATATCTCACCTAGCACACATCCTCATACAAGATAATATATAGAAATGTTTATTTTTCTTATCAAGACAAAAATGTATGAGTTTAAACATTATTTTGAAGCTCATAATGGCCATCCAATTCTGTATAGAAAATTTCAGCTTTGTTGCTCGAGAAATGAGATGTGTATAAAATCTGATAGATTTGCAAAGAGACAGATCAGCAAGATCCATTTTGTGCACAGACAGAATTCTAATCAAGGAAATTGAATTGATATAGACAGAGTTACAATAGAAAACAAAGAAGCAATTTGTTGTACATGACTTACCAGGGGTCCTGACACTCAATTATTTTAATATTTTTCTCCAATGCTGGCTTGGGAACAATCAGTCTTAGCCACCTGATAATAAAGAAAAGCAGAAAAATATTTCAATTTGCAGACAATAGCCTTTAAGTACTGTCAATATTATTTAGCTTACTACTTATTTTTTTCACTGCCAAATATATTTGGGTGTACATTTTATTCTAATATTAATATACTTACCTTGAAGACATTTGACAGCATCAACAAGATTTTGATATTCAGAAAACAAATATTGAAAAATTACTCATATGAACTGGAAAGCAAATATGAAAATTCCTTCAATATGCCAAAAGCCTTAAAACAGAACTACTTAAAGTAAAATGATTATCTGACCAAGGTTTTAAGTGGTTGCAGTTGTTGAAAAAGTTTCCTACCTTCATTTTCATGCATGGATTGTTTTAAAAGATTCTTCTGTGTTTGCTGTTTGATGGCACTAGGAGTGGTTAGTTCCAACTAATTTTATTTTAAAAAAACATTTTAATTATATTTTGATAGCTGCCATATTAGTGATCATTTTGAAAGCATTATGAAAATTGATGCATTTTTATTTATTGGAGACAGAAGAGGTTAACTAACAATTTTAGCATATGATACATTCTTACTTTAAGAAAGGTAAAAATACAAATATAAAATAAGATTAGTGCAGTTTGTGGATATTTTTTTATGGATTAATTGATTTGTTTTTTATTGCTTATCAACCTTTTGTAAATTATTTAAAGTTGAAATATTTTGGGATAAAAGAATAATTCTTTTCACACCATACTGGGTATGACAATAAACTGCATCTGGCAGCAAGGCCTCTTATTAAGATATTGAAGAGCCTGAGGATGTGGAGCCACCTCTTAACTGCTGTTGTTCCCAAGTCCATCCTGACCTGGGGTGATTCCCAGCTGTGGGAAAATGGTGACGCCTTCCCCAAGCAAAAATTAACAGTACATTTTTATAATAAAATTACCTGCAATACAATTTTGCATTGAAATTACAAGCAATACCTTTAAAAAATACCAACAGTATATTTTACAAACTATACATCTAAAAAAATATACATTTACTCTGAAAGTAAGTATAAAATTATGTACAAAATATCTGTAGTTGGAAGCATAAAACTGCATTTAAAATATTTAGATTTTGACATTAAATAACCCAGGGAGAATGATATGCCACTAAACAAAATCAATCAGTCAATCAATAAATTTTGTTTAGCAAGTGAATATTTGTTGTAACTTAGGGAAGGTTACGGAATAGAATAATCATGCAAAGTTTGGTAATGAACGATAATACTTAGGACAAGAAGAACACACATAAAATTCTCCAGTGGTGTGTAGAAGTAGTAGTCAATTGCTAGAAGTGAGTCAAGTGAATTCCACAATGAATCTCCAACTCTAGACCAACATACAGTATTTACTACTGCATTTATGCAAATAGGGACATACCCATTATCGTCCTTAGGTATGCTACAACAATATCATGTTAACAATTTCTTCAAGATTCAAGACAATTATGATTTCAGTCTTACTATGGAGATGGATTCATATCTTTCCCAATGTTATTTGTGCATAAGTGAAGGTAATGAACCTGACTGAAATTCAAACTTGGTTTTCTAACTTTTATTTTTTGAGTCCTTATCTATTACACTACTTACACATACAAGCTTACAGCAACTTGTATTCCCAAGTGGTCACTCATCTAGATACTGAACAGGCTTGATCTTGCTTAACTTTGGTGAGCTGACAAGAACTAGGTACTGTGGAGGATCACATGTCAAAAATGGTTTGTGAAATTTTATTTCTTCTTTATAGACCAAACAAATTTTACTGCCACTCCAATGTTTAAGAATTAAGAGTATTTTGTGAAGAAAATGGAATCTTGAAAAACAAAGTAAAATGAAAACTCAGCTATCTTGCTTCAAATGACTCCATTGATTCTATCACAAGTTAAATGGCAATAAACATTCTCAATAATTTGACTTGATAAATAAGCTTAGTTTCTGCAAACTTTTACCACAGTACACTAGACGTTGTTTGTTAGATTAGTTTGCTAACCAATAATTTATGGTAGGCACTTAAATTCAGTTTAGTGTTGCACAAAGTTGCAGTATGAGGATTAAACATACTAGAATTTGGCCAGACTAGGTTGTCAACACTTGCTAGTTTATATAATTTTGAATTTTGTATGGGGCAACCAATAAAGATCAAACTCATTACACAGTAATAATGTTAAACCAGACTAGGCTTGACTGGTCTGTGTTAGATTAGGTTGGATGATCTTAACATGTCAACACTTGTTGGGTTTATTTAATATTTGATTTTGTATGAAGCACCTAGTGAGGACCAAACTCACTACTTGGCAGTAAAGGTCAGCCAGACTTAACTTGCGAAACATTACCCCATAACATGCCGTGTCTACCTTTTGTGTTTATTTAATATTGAATTTCTGTATGGGGCACTCAGTGAGAATCTAACTCACTACTAACTAGTAATGGTCAACCAGACTAACCTCACTATTACCCTTGGTTTGGTTGAAATGTCAACTCTTGTTGGATTATTTAATGTTGAATTTTGTTTGGGCCAAACTGTAAGGATCAGACTCCCTTCTCAGTGGTAATGTTTAAGTTGGTTTATTTTATGTCAGCTCTTGGATTATTTAATGCTGAATTTTGTTTGTGGCACCCAGTGAGGCTCAGACTCCCTACTCAGTAATGTTAGTTAACCAGATTAGTCTCACTAACCAATAATCTTGGTTTGGTTGGTTAATTTTATGACATATCACATCTTGTTGGAATATTTAATAGTGAATTTTGTTTGGGGAACCTAGCAAGGATCAGATTCCTTACTCAGTCATGATACTCCAACAGACTAGCATCACTGTCCATTACTCTTGGTTTGGTTGGTTGATTTTATGACATGTCAACTCTTTTTGGGTTATTAAATTTTGAATATTATATGCAGCACTCAGTGAGAGTCAAATTCATTGTTAATGGTCAACGAGACTAATCATACTAACCATTGCCTAATGCTAAGGTGTGCAACTACCAATGAGCAATAATTAGCAAGCAAGTCTCATAAACAATTTTTTTTTTTTTTAATGATGTTTCACCCTGTGCAACACTGAGAGTCCACTTGAGGTCAATGGTTACATTAAGGGGCAGCTTATGTGGATAAAACAGGAAATCAGGGTCCTTGTTTGGGGACTTTCTGCTACATGAGAACTCATCTTTTATGTAGATGTTGAGTTCATAGCCATGGCAAGTGAGTGATGATGAGTAAGCAAGTCTCTGAAACAATTATTAATGAATTAGGTCCTCATTGGGTGCTCCATATTTGTAGCCATGTGCTAGAGTGTTATATGAACATGATGACTAAATATAGAATGCTAACAAGAAAGGGTAAGTGAGAGAAGAAAATCCAAGTCAATGCTCCATAAAAGTGGCCTTGAACCAGAGTTGACTAAATCTAATGCATCTATTTCTCAGACTGCTTACCAACGATTTCAGTTGGATTGGTTGATTTTATGACATTTCAGCCCTTGTTGGGTTATTAAATGTTGAATATTATATGGGGCACTCAGTGAGAGTCAAATTCAGTGATAACACCTGTAGACATGTTGTTGGGCAACAGACACATGTTTCTGGACTATTTTTTCATGCTAAATCTGAAAATCAGGTCCATTTTTCACATCACGTCAAGTTTTCTCGGTACAGATAATTTCTATTTTTCTTAAAATAGGCCAAAATATCCATTTAACAGTGAGATGCCAGGGCCAAGTAGAACCAGCGTTAAACTTTTTCAGGCTAGAATAACTTATGAAAGAAAAAGTATCCCAATAAGTTAAAGAATGCATTTTCAGCACTTTTAGTCAGAAAAAAGTTTTCAGAAAAATCCCATACAAAATTAAATTATGGCAAACATGTGCCATCAACTTTTGTATTAAAACAAAGAAGATACAAAGGAATGAAAAATACATTCCTTTTTGTCCATCCAAATGTATAAATCTTCTTTTCTTGGAAACTCTTCAGTGCTTTTGAAAATGTTGATCTCTTTTGATGCTCCAGCAGAAATCAGCCATCATGCTAACATCCCATCTGCAAAGTGCCTAGTTGGCTATGCCTATCTGATGTTTGGCGGCTATTTTAAGCACTGATAAAGAAAATTCTAATCTTGCTAATCTCAAATGCACTCACCTAACACCCTAACAACCCTCATTTATCAATGTTCCTATGCATATTATACAGAGACTACATGATAATACCAGACCTCCGTAAATTTGAGTGATATGATAAAATCTTATGATGGTTTCAGGCTTAAAGTGAAAATTACTTATAAAAACTAAAGTCGCTGTTCTTGAATGATTTCAAAGGAGCTTCTCCCATGAAAAGTAGAGAATAAACACAAATTACAAAGTTTAACAAGCTAAGAACATTGAGGACACAAGAACATTTTTCAGTGAGATATCTTTTATAAAATCAAGCATTTTCAGGTCAGCTTATCTGAAATGAAATAGCTTAGAATTCATTTTGAAAGTTATTTGGATACTTTTTCTTGAATGTTTCAACCATGTCACTCATATATTTAAACCATGGCATATCTCTGTGAATTAGACATTTTGGCCTATTTTAAGTAAAATAGAAATTATCTGTACTGAGAAAACATGATGTGATGGGGCAAAATGGACTTGATTTTTAGATTCAGTGTGAAAAAATTGTCCAAAGACGTATGCCAATTGCCCAACAATATTTGGGTAAAAAAAAATGTCAACTGGTGTGATGGTCAACCAGACTAATCATACCAATGTGTGTAACTACCAGTGAGTAATGATTAGTAAGCAAATCTCACAAACAATTATTATGAAATTATAAGTCTTCAACAGTTGATCCACTTTTGTAGCCTTGTGCCAAATAAGTGTTATATGAATATGAAAGAAAGCAAGAGAGAGAGTGAAAATGAGAAAATTATCCAAATCAGTCCTTTGTAACAAACATACCAAGTGCTCAATAAATATGGCCTAGTGCCAAAGTTGGCTTATTCTATTTCTCAGACTGCTTACTAATAAATGATAATTAGCAAGTAAGTTTCACAATCAATTACTGCTGAAGTAGATCCTTATTGGGTGGGTGTCCTGGGTATGATGATAAACTACATCCGTGTCCTGAATAAGATGATAAACTATGTCCAACAGCAAGGCCTCAGATCAGGAGGTTTCGAGGAGCGTAGAACCACCTCTTAATTGCTGGTGTTCCCAGGTCCACCCTGACCTGGGGTGGTAGCACCTATTAGGGTCCCATCTATGGGCAAATAGTTAACACTCAGACTATATCTGCATCCTGGGTATGACGATAAACTACATCTGGATCCTAGGCATGACTATAAACTACACCCGCGACCTGGGTATGATAATAAACTACGTCCAACAACAAGACCTCTGATAATATGTTTTTGAAAAAATAATGTAGCCAGCTATACGTTTTTGAAAAAATAATGTTGCCAGCTATACATTTTTGAAAAAATAATATGACCAGCTATACATTTTTGAAAAAATAATATTATCAGCTATACATTTTTGAGGAAAAATATTAACAGAAATAGATTTTTGACAAAGCAAAAATATTACCAGGAAAAAAAAGTTGTCGGCATTAAATGACCCGTTGAGGTTGATATGCTGTAAAACAAAACAAGCCAAACAAACCAAACCTCATTGAGTGCACCATATTTGTAGCCTTGTACCAGTTGAATGTTATATGATAGACAGAGAATGCTAAAATAAAAAAGGAAATAAGACAGAGAGAAGAGGCAAGAAAGAAAGAGAAAGTGAGAAAGTTAGCCAAGTCAGTGTGTTATAATATACTGGGTGCTCTATAAAGGGAAACATCTTCTTGGGAGTCTGTTCCACAAAGCAGTAGTTCATGGGAAGAAGCTGCTTGAGTGGGACTTACTTCTCACCATTGGAATACAGATGGAATGTGGGTCGTTTGCTACTATGTAACTGGTATGATGGGTGCTACCCATGAAGGTTAGGTCTAGTGGAAGCAAGGAATGTAGTTTGTCTGTGCACTTTCCACAGAAGTACTGGTAGAGCAGTGAGAGTCCACCATGATCTGCCTGTGAGATCAGAGGATAGAAAATATTTTGTCACCCACAAGGACTTGGAGATGCTTAAGAACTTTGTTATTGCTAAACTAGGTCAACTTTTGTAGGCTTGTGCCAAACAAGTGTTAAATAAATATGAATGGATAGAGAATGAAAAAAAGAAAGAAAGAGACAGTGAAAATGACAAAATTATCCAAATCAGTCCTTTATAACAAACATACAGAATGCTCAATAAATATGGGGTATTATATGATGCACAGATAATGCTAAAAAGAAAGAAAGGAAGTGAGAGAGACTGAGAGAAGGAGATGGCAATTTCTGGTTGATTTTATCTATCAACGCTTGTTTGAGTATTTAAATCCACATTTTTCTATGAGGCACTCAGTGAGGATCAAACTCATTATTCAGTAGTAATGGACAACCAAACTAGCCTCACTAACTGTAACCCCATTCTAAAAAGGTTGATACATCAAACTTTTTTAGCACAGTTAATGTTGGATCTGCCTCAGAACACTAGTCAGTGTTCTGAGGCAGATTCTTCTTACAAAATGACTTAGCTCTTCCAAATCTGTAAAACTCACATGATGGAAGAAGAAAGATTGTAGTGGATCAATTTTCAACAACCCAATTGACACCCCCATCCACTGGCTATGATTTCAATACTTTACTTGTTACCATTCTCAGTCATTTTATTTTAATCATTTCACCCCAGGCAAGGCAATAAAATCACTAAGACACAAGTGTGAAAGAATATGAGAAAAAGAAAAACGTGATTAAGGAGAGAGAACAGAAGATAACAATTGACATTACATTTAATTTTTTTGAGATCAAATATGAGTGGAAAGTAAAAAGCCACAAAATAGTTCCACAAGCGAGAAGTGCAAGAGAAGAAACTATTAGCATAGAACTTACAGTAACATTTAGAAGATTCAACTGTAAAATGATGAGACCTAACTACCAATCTGCTTAAATTTGCAAAGTCGGGATACCAAAGAGGAAAGCTCATCAAAACAGCATGAAAATATTTATAGAAAAGGCAGAGAGAAGCTACATTATGGTGGTGCGAAAATGACTGAAGCTTATACATGAGCTTATGTGTTTACACATTTGTTCCAAATACAGCAACCGCATTATTCATCACTGTCACACAGATATATTGGAAATGTGAATGCAACCAATTAAAAATATAAGTGGTGTTTCACAAAAATAGCCCCTGAATATTTTAGTACAGGTGTATAAAAATACAAAATTTTGAAACAAGTTGATATTGTATCATGAAATTTCTTTGCCAGTTGTATGTTGTTCATGACATCTTGAATTTTAGAACTGTCCACCCACTTTTGATGCTTTTTTTGTGCATCTAAATTGCTTATATATTCACTTGTTTCTGCATATTGCAAAAACTCTCCATGTAATATATCTCAATAAGTCAATCAGTGAATTAATTAGCTTTTATATGTTTTATATTCATTATCAGTGAAATCTGACATTCAGCTTCAGCTATCACTCTCCGGGAGGCACCTTATGTTTAGTTTAGTCTGGCATAAGGCTATACAAATGTGATGACTGAATAAGGACACTTATATTTAACATCAGAAAGTGAAAGTTGAAATTTCTAGAAAAAGGGTTTGGAAAATGTTATACTCACAAAACAGACTGAAGGTAAGAGGGACAGAGGAAAACAATGCATCAACTACCAAGTCAGCTTGAGTAAATTAACGGTAGAATAGTGCTTAGGAGAGATAACAAAACAACTAAATTTATTGAAAGCTATAAATGATAGAAAATTGTAGAGTGCCATGATCATCAACGTCCTGAATGGACATGGCAGAGAAGAAGAAGAAGGATTCTATATTAAAATATGTCCTTAAACATCATTTAAATGAAAGCCAATAATATTAACTGGAAATTTAAGCAATATTAAAAATTAACTGATTTTAAGCCTCATGTTCATTATTTCTCTTTCTAAATTAGGTGCATGAGCAAACAAAAAGTCTGGTTACAGACTGAGATTACATTGGATAGAAATTCTATGTAACTTATTGATTTGCTTTTTATGGCTAATCAACACCTTGTTAATTATTTAAAGCTGAATCATATTTTGGATAAGAATAATTCTTTTTCTTTCAAGTGAATATTGAATTAACATTTTTTTAGAATAACAATGATTTTTTTCAGATACAAGTTTTACTATTGAACCCATAGATAGGTGGAAAAGAGATATTCCTACCTTTCCCAAGTGTATTTGCATGTAAGCAACAATAATAAAAATTTTAAATGTCAGTGTGAGGCTGACTATGCGGAGCAAACCAACCCGAAGTTGGAGACCCAGAGTGGACAATATGTTCCTACTTATGTAAGACAGGTTAGAGCTAGCAACAGTAATCACTTGACTCAATCAGTCTGTGAGTCAGCAATTGGGCTTCATTTGATTAACAACCCGGGTTGCACTTTGGAATATTTTGATAGAGCATTCAGGGTACTCAGGGTACAAAGCTCAATTGGTTAAACATTTATGCTTTTTACTTGTTTACATCAAGCTTCATCAACTGACTTTGCACAGACAGGAGAATATTCTTCGTTCTCTATGTCTCATGGGTGGGTCATGAACAAAATTTTTTTTATGTCTTATACTCACCACCAAGAGCTTATTTACACTGATTTTTTTTTTTTATTTTTATTTTTTTTTAGTAATAAATTTATTTTAGTCATGGCTCTTTATTTACCCCATGTTCATCGTTTTCAGTTTTGCTGTTTTAATCATTGTTGTCCCAAAGAATCTTTCTGAAGAAGTGTTGAATAAAAAAAGATTCATTTCAAAGAAGGCACTTTGTCATTTTTAAAAGCATATATAAATTCTGTGGTATAGAATTTTTGTTTATATATATATATATATATATATATATATATATATATATATATATATATATATATTTTGAACAATAAAAATTAAAAAATTAAAATCCTCAGACACACTGGGTTGTAGATTAATATTCTTTCGTTTTTTTATTATTATTCCATTTAGATTCCTCGACTAGTTTCGGCCAAAATGGCCATCATCGGGAGGAGAAATATTTCTGCTTGCTGCTAGCACTAAACTACAGAAATATATATATATATATATATATATATAAACAAAAATTCTATATAAAAAAAAATTCTCTCTCTCTCTCTCTCTATATATATATATATATATATATATATATATATATATATATATATATATATATATATATATATATATATATATAAAGAGAGAGAGAGAGACTTACAATATGATTAATAACATTTGTATAATACAGTTTTTACACCACGTAATTAATTGCCGTCCTGGGTATGATGATAAACTACATCCGCGTCCTGGGTATGACAATAAACTATGTCCAGCAGCAAGGCCTCTGATCAGGAGGTTTTAGGGGCATGGAACCACCTCTTAATTGCGAGTGTTCTTGCCCCCCCCTAACCCAGGGTGGTAGCACCTGTTAGGGTCCCATCTATGGGAAAATAGTTGACCCCACAACCTGACTCAAAACAATATGAAAGTGTAAAAATAGATTTTAATGCCAGAAATACTTTTAAAAAAAATTAATATCAGCAATAAATATTTGAAAAAAGAAAATATTACCAGAAATAAAAATCTTGTCAGCATTAAATAACCCATTGAGGTTAATATGCCACAAAACAAAACAAACCAAACTATACATTTTTAAAAAAATATTACCAGCTATACATTTCTGAAAAAATTAACAGCTATACATTTTTGGAAAAAAAAGGACATTTTGTCAGCATTAAATAACCCATTGTGGTTGATATGCTGTAAAACAAAAACAAAAACAAAACAAACTAAACCTAATTAATTGCTTTAATATTTCTAATAAAATAAAATATTAAAAGCTAAAATTTACATGGTAAATTTATTGTATTAATCTATCCTGAAAATTGTGCTTACATCAGTTAGATAACACTAGTATTATTGTAAAAACATTTTCTTTCTTAATAAAATCTGACACAGTGCATTATCAGAGTAATCTTTTATAGGTAAGTATTTGTTTTTGTATATTTTGTTTATAGCTGCCCTTCAAGAATAAAATTTTAAAAGGCTACATTAAAAGATGCCAAATTAGGAATTCAGGTCAATAAAGAATCCAAAGAAATCCTGATAGAGTAAAATGGAAAGAAAATGAGAGCAAACAAAAAAGGTCACATTCAGTTAAAGCTTTTCTTTCAGAATTTATTGGCCTAAATCTCTGCTGATGAGTGTAATATAATTCACATTATGCTCTTGTTCTCATTGTATTAAGTAAGTATTCAAGATGAGTCCCAATTACAACTAAGTATCCATTAAATATCTGCTAAGAATAAGGGAGTTGGTGGGAAGAGGTCTATGATAATCACATATAATCATTCTCTGAAGATAATACAAGAAAATATTAAAGAAATATAATAAGCAGAAAAGATAAAAAAAAAAAAAAAAAGGCGGGAATTAGAGAGCAATTACTGTCATTTTACTTTCACTTTCAGTTTAGGTTGATCACTGATTTCCATGTAGTATTTTTAGTTGATCCTTTATGGATATCTATACACCCTGTTTCATGTAGAGTCATTAAGAACTCTGTTTTGTAAATCAACTGACAGTCTGAGCAGAATTCATT
The DNA here is from genome assembly GCA_963932145.1 of Acanthosepion lycidas. Taxonomy (NCBI): domain Eukaryota; kingdom Metazoa; phylum Mollusca; class Cephalopoda; order Sepiida; family Sepiidae; genus Acanthosepion; species Acanthosepion lycidas. The sequence goes on from OZ010583.1 coordinate 51,312,238, forward strand.
TTTATTGTGGCCAAAAAGAAATAATAAATACAAAAGCTTTCCATAAAAAGAAAGAAAAAAAGTAAGTGGAGAAAAAAGAACATTTCACTTATTCCGATGATTATATTTAGAGAAATTATGACTGACATGTTTGTCTTTTCATGTTTGCTTATGGTTCATATTTTTTGTTTGACTTTCTTGTTGATTTGTTTGGCTTATCTGTTGACTTTTTTCTTTTGTCTTATTTATTTTCTCTTCTTCAATTTCACATTTCTTATTCCTAATTTATTTCTTATCATTTTGTTATTTTTAAGCCTTTTCTTTTTTCATTTCTTTTTATATCCTTCTTTCTTTTCATTATCTTCTTTTTTTTCTCTTTTACTTCTCATTCCTCTTTTCTTTGTTTACTTCACTTTTATATCACCTTCTTACATTTTGGCTAAATTTCATTTGTTCTTTGTAGAACTTTTCTCTCATTTTTGCCTCTATTTCTTTCTTATTTTTATATTTTTTTAAAAATTTCTTTATTATCCTTCATTTCTTTTTCCTATTTCTCATTTCTTATAATCTTTCTGCTCATTTATTTTTGTTTTCTCTTGCAACTTCTTCACCTGAAAACAAAGGCATAATTCCTGCCAACGATAATTCTTTTTATATCTCAATTAGTAATCAAGATTAAGTGTTGGAAACTTCTCAGTGTCATATTCTTGGACATGATTGAAGGACATATACTGCAAATTGCATCCCATAACATTTGGGAACTTTTTTCCTTACTAATGGCCAATATAATTATATTCCACCATTTCTTTAGTTGGAAAAATTCAGGAGATATTACAAGAAACAAAATAAAAATACAAACACAGATTTTGTGATTTACATTATTTTCTTTGACAAATAATATTCTCCTAATGGTTTCTGTCTTCAACTTTTGCAATAGAATTCTGCAAAAAAAAAAAAAAAATGACCAAAGTTAAAAACTAAAAAACATGAAGTCAGCTAAGAATAAACAAAATTTATTTTTCCTTTCTGATTATTTTATTACTCGTCCTATCCACAAAGAAAGAAAACTTAGCCGTAAAAATGGTGGAGGATTTCATAAAAATTCTCATCTTGCTCATACACTGGTTGATAATTTTCCTTTTTGTTTTATTATGAAGCGACAATATTTTTTGTGCCAAAATACACAATTAATTTATTTGGCATTTGTTTACATATCTGGTGTGCATTCACTTTTTGGCAATAACAATCAAACTCCTCACAAAATAATTAATCTTATTGATCAGATCTTTTTTAAGAATATATCCCCATAAAGAGGCTATCACTCAATAGCTTTATACATATCTCAGAGAGAGTGAGACAGACAGACAGACAGACAGGATTGGGTTCATGAGTGGGCACATAGCCAAGTGGTTAGAATGTTAGCCTTCTGACTATGAGACCTAGCTTCAAACCTCACCATAGTTGATTTGCCAAGGAGGTGACTTCTTCATGAAAGTGTCCTGGGGAGATGATTCCAGCATTCAGCATCATTGTGCAGTGCCTGAAAACCATACTGCAGCTTGACCTGAATGAAATTGAGTAGATGAAACAGTTTGGACTTCATCAATTGTTATGCTTGCATTAGTCAAAAGAGTCCAAGTGTTTGCGCATACTGGCTTTCTTCCAAATAGTGATCATGTATTTTCTCCCAGAAATTGTAACTAAGGTCTGCTCAACATAGTTGCATTATAAACTACAGATGGATTCTGCAGATGCTGAACAAACACAAATATGTTTGAGCAAGCATGTGCAACAGGGATTAGCTTGAATTACTGGCAGACAGTCATACCTGGATATAAGCAGACAGTCATACAATGTGAGAAAGAGAGAGAAAGACAGAGATACATGCACAGACAGAAGAAGAAAGATAGGGAAAGAAAAATAGTAAAAATTGTATGATTAATTTATCAATTTTCATAAAAACTTAACAACTTTTGTGTACCTTTCCTGTAATGCAGTATGAGAGAGAGGAGAGAGAGAGAGAGAGAGAGAGAGAGAAGAAGAAGAAGAAGAAGAAGAAGAAGAAGAAGAAGAAGAAGAAGAAGAAGAAGAAGAAGAAGGAATATACATACACAGACAGAATAAGAGCGATAGTGAGAAAAAGAGTAAATACTGTATGTTTGATTAATTGTGGATTTTCAGGACTATGAAAATTTGACAATGAGATAACCTTTCTTAAACCAAATTATAAAAAATTTCAGCATCAATTATGGGAAAAATCTGGTGACTAATTTATATTTGGTCAAGGAGGACTTCATATTCACTTTCTCAAAAATATTAATAGTAATTGTAATATTAGCCATTTTCTTGTAAAGAAAAATTTAGTATTCATTGACTGAGCAGCTAATAATACAGTTGGCTGAAATATATAAAATCTTTCTCTTATAACAATTTTTAAGAAAAATAGGTCCCTCAACTCCAGTTCTTATCATTCTTTCCAGCATTGATGTGTGTTTCCTTCCAAAATTTTTATTTGAAGCAGTGTGGAACACCAGCATCTTGATTATATCATTATTTTTTCTCTTGAAGTTACTATATGTGATATTCATTTTAGTTGTTGCTAATGCTGAAAGTCCTCAATAGATATGGTTTCCTTTCTCTGGCACAGTTCTTTGTGATTCATTAGCACCAGTCTGCAAAGTTTGAAGAAAAATGGTTTTAGCAAAGACCATCCTACAAGTTTCAATTGCTCAGAATCATTTTAACCATCGATCTGAGAAATCGATTGTATAGAGCTGAGAGTTTAAATGTTTCTAAATGGGTTTGGTGCCATGCATGACATCCATACAAAAACCTCAATTTGATGAGTCTATTTAAGAACATGATTCGAGTTTTTGGGTTAATGTTTTATGAATACTTATACGCACATATATATGCATACCTACTGATTTTACAAGTAAATTTCATTGTTACTATTTATAATACCGCACACAGTTATTCTTCTTGGTATTGCATATTTTTATTTTTTTCTTATATTTACATATGCTCACAAAAACTGATTAATTTTCTTTTTACAGTTTATCAGCTTTTTTCAGGTTTAAATAACTTGAAAAAGCCAGAAAATATTTTTAGATTGTAAGAAATTTTTGAAAAGAATAATGATTTACTGATATAAGTACTACTAATTAACCTATAGTGGGGAGAGATGAGGTGGATTCATACCTTTTCCAAAAGAATCTGTGTGTAAGTGAATATAATGAATGTTTAAAATTGGAACTCTGCTCTCCGAATTCCAATTCTGAGCATACCTAGTGAGCTTGAGTAAATGGATGGCAGAACAATATTTAGGAAAGTTAAGAGCTATAAATAACCGGAAATTGAGGAGAGCCATGATCACCAATGATCTGAATGGACATGGTACATAAAAGGAGTAGAATAATCCCTGTTAAATACAAAATCCATGATACCAGAGTCTGTTAAATGAACTTTTAATTGTGGCTTATTTAATCAGCAAAATTAGGCTCAAAAGCACTTCTTTTCTTTGCCATGTCTTTTCAGGATGTAGGCAATCATGGCTCTCTGTTTCCCCCTGTCTCAATAAGCTTTGACTTTTTGTTATTTCTCTCAGACCCTGTTCTGCCATCCACTTGCTTAAACCCATTAAGTATGTCACACATTACTTTCCCTTGTCACTCTTTACCTCCATTCCCCCTGTGAGCATCAGATTTGCCAAGCCTTTCTTTCTCATTATGTGTCTCAAAAATCAAAAACATTATTATTTTTAATTGTTAAGAACTTCATGTAAAGCAATATTCTCTTTAAAAAATATTTCTTTTTTGTGTAGCCATTTTTTTCTGACTTACTCTGTTAGCTATATATCCAACTATGCTTTGGCTATAGAAAGAATTAAACAATATAAATTTGTTACTGGATCAGTACTGATTGCTGTCTATATATATCAGACTTGTCAAAAGTTAAATCTAGATTCTTATTTATTGTCAATGAATGACATTGTGAGTCTTTTCCTTCCCAGAAGTCCCAGACTGAATGCAGCACCATGTTTAATTTTTAATATTTTCTCAGAAGATAATTATCCTGTCGTAGAGCTAAAAATATTATACACAACATAAATCAATATAAAATATTTGTAGAATTAGTAAGGTAACTAATATTTGTAAAATTAATAAGATAATTAATATTACCACCTTGATTGACATATGAAACCCTGCTGTTTCCAACAAAAATAACTTTACCAGTAATACAGCATTGTATATAAAACTCAGGAATTAACATTTTAGTTTTTTTGTTACATTTGAATATAACAGTATTTTGAGTAAAACACAAGTCATATATTCTTTAGTATCTGGGTATAAAATATATGACTTGCGTTTTACTCAAAATACTGTTATATTTAAATGTAAAAGTTGTGGGTGAGGAGGTCATATGTATATACCATCAAGTATATTGTTAGGTCATTATGTTTTATTGCTATATTATTGTATTGGAATGATTGCAAAAACTTCCCCCCTCCTACAGAGATGCATGCTGGGATTTTTTCCTAAGCAATAGGAGAGGCCACTTCTTGGTCTCATTTGACTCAGTTCCAGTTTTGTTTTGAAGATAGAACACTGTGATCCATTGCTTGCCTGTATCCCCTTTTGTCTGTGTTGTAGAAAATGAATTGATAACCCTCAGAACTGACACACCTCTATTAAATGGACTGTTCCAGTAGGAATATAAGCAAATCTGGTGTTGGTCTCAGGGGGTTTGCTTTCCCACTTCACATGAACTTGTAAATATCTACTTGTATTTTTCTTGTTTAAAATAAATCTTTATACTTTGCAAGTTGCTATTCTAGTTGTTATTTAAATAACCACCCCAGACAACATTACAAAAGTGTGTTAACACCATTCATAACTGTTGGTGAGAAAGATATTAGTAATTTCTGATTTCGGCATCAAGTTTGCACTCCAAACATATCATCAATGCATGATGAGTAAATCTTTGACAAAGTTAATTTTCCTAGACTTAGAAGCAAAAGAGTCCAAACTGAGATACAATCCAATAAAAGATGGCTTCCTGTATACGATGGTGAGTATAGAAGTAAGAGTTCTCTCAACCAGCAGGTCCAGAAAAGGTAACGTATTATTATTCTCTATACCTCCATCATAAATTGTAAAGAGGGATGGAGACTATTTAGATGTTGAAAAACCTGTCTGCCTCATTATGTGATGAAAAAGACGTAAAAGTATCATCAACATAATAGAAATAGCAGAGTATGGTTTAGGGTCTTTTAGATGAGGAGATCTTATCAGCATATGATTATTAACATCTTGGCTTGGCTCTTATAATCAATCTGGCCGTTAATATTTATTTTGTATCTTTTCTTTATAATTCTGAGTTATATATTCAATGTGTTAACACCATTCTTAGTTTGCAAACTTTTTTTGCCTTATTATTATGGCTTTGTCTTTTTAATGTTTCTTTGGCTTACATATATTGTTTGCTTTCTCAGTATTATTTTTGCCCTGTTCGTTTTCTTTTCTTTCTCTTGTTTATTACAAACTTTGTTAATTCTGTTTGTTGGTCATTTTTGCCTCTTACATGACCAATTACTCTACAAGATAAATTATTAGGTTGGTGCAAAAATAATGACGTAATAATGTCGTTTTTTGACGTATTTTTTAACGTCAAAAAACGAAATTATTACGTCATTATTTTTGCACCAACCTAATAAAAAAAAAAAAAGACAATAACGAGTCTTCTCACCGGACTTAATAAACTTATACAGTGTGGTGATTCTGAGAGAATTAGAAGTCCTACCAGGATTCATTTTGGACACAATCTAAATAACTTAAGATATATAGATGAGCAACAAAGGACAGGAATTTGCTGAGAGCCATGATTACCAAGTTCCTGAAGGGTCATATTGTTCAATATTGAAGAGAGATCATTTGTAGTTATAAACAGTATATATAAAGAAATCAGCACAGAATGTTGACTAGCAGCCTTAAGCAATCATCAGTCTGATGATTGCTGGAGGCTTGAGACTGATAGTTGCAATGCCATTTCTGTGTCCACACTGTCTACATATACACACACACAAACATATATATATATACATACAAAATATAAATATGTGTTTTAAAAGTTGTTATATTTATGGGAAAGAATGCTCAGTCTTAGACATAGTATATTTATTGATATCAGCAGTGTGCATGCAGGAATCAACATTGTATGGTAACTGAAGGTTGTAATGGGGCATGAAAGTGCAGTGTTGATTCACATGTCCATTTTTTTCTCTCTCAAAAACATGTTTGTTAAATAATATGAAGTTCAATTTTTTCATTAAATTTCTGAATAAGATGTTTTTGTAATCAGAAAATTGGCTAAAATTAATATTAACTTTTATTTCATATCATATATTATATATATTTTATATTTATATTTTATATTTTATATTTTATATTTATATTTTATATTTTATATTTTATATTTATATTTATATTTATATTTTATTATTTATATTTATATTTTATATTTATATTTATATTCTATATTTATATTTTATATTTATATTTATATTTTATATTTTATATTTTATATTTATATTTTATATTTATATATATATTTATTTTATATTTATATTTTATATTTATATTTTATATTTATATTTATATTTTATATTTATATTTTATATTTATATTTTATATTTTATATTTATATTTATATTTATATTTTATTATTTATATTTATATTTTATATTTATATTTATATTCTATATTTATATTTTATATTTATATTTATATTTTATATTTTATATTTTATATTTATATTTTATATTTATATTTATATTTTCTATTTATATTTATATTCTATATTTATATTTTATATTTATATTTATATTTTATATTTTATATTTTATATTTATATTTTATATTTATATTTATATTTTCTATTTATATTTATATTTTATATTTTATATTTTATATTTATATTTTATATTTATATATATATTTATTTTATATTTATATTTTATATTTATATTTTATATTTATATTTTATATTTATATTTTATTATTTATATTTATATTTTATATTAATATTTTATATTTTATATTTATATTTTATATTTATATTTTATTATTTATATTTATATTTTATATTTATATTTATATTTTATATTTTATATTTCATATTTTATATGTATATTTTATATTTTATCTTTATATTTTATATTTATATTTATATTTATATTTTATATTCATTTTTTTTTCCGCAAGTACTTTTGAATGTTGGTACATTCATTTACAAGGATTGTTTGACGTCTGTTTTCTCAATTATTTTTTTAATTCCTTCATTTTTCAAGTCACACAGGGTGAATTCATATAAATGGTCAAATTGATTTTTTTTATGTGTCCATTTTTTAATTGGCTTCAATATACAGTCCCCTATAGAGAAAGATAACTTATTTAATGTTGGCTGATTCTCTTTTATTACAGCAGCCTCCAGAATTTGCCAAAATTGATATTAACATATTTTATTTTATTTTCCCTGAGTACTTTTAAATGTTGCAACATTCATTTTCAAGGATTGTTCTGTGTGTAGTTAAGCAACTGGTTTAATTCTGGCATTCTCACATAAAGTGATGTCATATAAAGTGGCAAATTGAAATTTTTATCTGTTTGTCTGTGTTTTTATTGTTTTGTATTAAATACACTTCAATTTATGCTTCCCTATGAATATATATATATATATATATATATATATATATATATATATATATATATATATATATATATATATATATATATACATATATGCATATATATATATACACACACATATATATATATATACATATATATATATATATATATATATATATATATATATATATACTTGTATATATACATACATAGATGCATACATATATATATATATATATATATATATATATATATATATATATGTGTATTTTATTTTAGGATATTAAAAAAAATGTTAAAAATCACTACACAAATACAATTATGTTTCAACACTACAAATGTGTCTCTTTGGGTGAAGGTAAACTACTGGCAAGTGAACGATTATTTTAATTTCAAAAAGCAAAATACTTCCTTTTTTGAGAGAAAAAGTAAAATATATATAAAATGAAGATTGTGTTTTACAAAGAAATGTTCACCTAGGTTATTTCTGAAAGAGGACATTTTTCAGGCAAGCAGTACTTATAGTGATTGAAACGAAGAAAAATGAGCTTTACTATTGCTAAATAAATAGAATTGAATGTTCTCTTGTGTTGTCCCTGCCTTGACATTCTTAGATTTGAATCATCAATGGACTTTTTTGTAAAATACAACCCCAACCAATTTTAAAATTTTAACAATCATGACATGTAATCTCCATGAAACTTAGCATTAGTACAAGATAAGTGATGATTTAATTTTATTATTATCATTATTGTTTTATATATATATATATATATATATATATATATATATATATATATATATATATATATGATAGTTGCATACAGTGGCAGTAAGAGTAGGGTACAGCCAGCACAAATGTGCCAGGCCTCAAAATCTGAGGGGTCTCAAGTAAATACTTTTAGGAGTTTGGGACTGGGGTGTTTCTTTACAAAAAGTAGAGAGCAAAATTACAAAATGTTATTTAATTGAAAAAATACAAAGACTAAAACCAGTTCCAAAGTAGCTTAAAATTGCATTTTTTTAACTTTCATTGAAGCAAAATGTGCAATGAGTTCCTAAAGTCTAATTCTCATGCAAAATCACACTCAATTGAAACGGTTGTCAAGTAAGTGATGCTCTTTACAAAGTCTTGTAAGACATGCTAGATTGAGTTTGTTTGTCCCAGCATCTTTCCTGACCAGTGGGAACTTCAAAAAATTTTAGTGCTGGATCTGAGAAATTCTCTCCCCAGTACTGGTTGCATATGTAACCCATGGCATCATGACTAGATTTATTAAACAGTTATATCATAAACCAAAATTCATTCCTTTTCATATTTACTTATTTGGTGAAATAATCAATTTCATCAGTGGGTGAAAATAAAACAATAAGTGGGCAGTTATTATATACAGGTTTATATGTACATCATGTTTAAAAATTACTTTGAAAATATTTGCTTTTTCAATTTCCCAACAGGTTTGGTAGCAACCAAGAAATAAAGTCTTATGAGTTTCAATGTTTTATTTGCATGATGCCCTGGTACAATTTATGTAACTGCAGTTATCTCCCTTGAATCTTATTTCACAAAGAGTAAATCTATTGTAATTTTCTTCTCAGCATAGGTGTGGGAGGAGAAGTAATGCACACACACATACACACACCTACACATACAATATACTCTTCATAACAAATATCATGCTCAATATGTCAGAAAATCATATTTTTACTTTATATCAAAATATAGTCTGTATATATTGATCTACTTTCAAAAAAAGCATATGCTCATTTCATGGCATATGTAAATATGAGAGAATATGATATAGAAATTCCTATATATCAGAACAATGTTAGGTGATTGAAAAACAAAGTGGAAAAAATTCTATACAATGTGTTTTATCCTCGTTAGTCTGATGAAGTCATTTTAGAGAATGAAGCAAGTTACATGGTATTTTTCCATTTTGTCATTTATTCAATTACCTAACAAATTTACACACACACATATATATATACATATATATATAAACAGGCTGGTTTCTCATTTCTCAATGTGCCCATCCATTAGAGTAGCTTGCTAATCCCTGTTGCTGGTGCATGCTCAGACATATTTGTGTTTGTTCAACACCCACAGAACTAACCTGGTTCCTACTGCAACTGCTCAGTGGATTTCTATTACAGCTCTTAGAAGATCATATTGTGTGAATAACAGTTTTGAACAAGTCCAGAATTTTCAAACTTTCAGTCATGATGACTTGTTGCTTCATTTTAGTACAATCACTGATAGATTCTGAACAATTCCAATTTTTCACACAAGGTTTGGGTCAATACATAGCAAGATTTTCCAGCACTTTCCAAAAGCATCACACACTGAAGTTACCTTCCCTGACTGATACTATCATGACATCACCTCATTGACAAATTGACTATGGTGGGATTTGAACCCAAGCCTTATTGTTGTAATGTTAGCATTCTAAACATTCAACTGCAATTTTGCATTTAGTGTTACCCTTCTACTAAACTGGAGGTATCCTAAAGCTAGAGAACCTAGTCTACCCTGCTATTTAACCCATAGCTGGGGGTGGGGAAGAAATGGATTCATACATTTGCTAAGGGCATTAGTGTGTAAGTGAATGGACTGAACTAAGCTAGAACTTGAACATGGTTCACCAATTATATTTTCAATTATACTACACATACATGGTGTGTGTAATTCTATTATACTCTCCATGAATCTTAAGACCTTGCTAGTTATTAGTTTCTACATCCATTAAGTTCACTAACAATGATAACTATTACACTACTCATGCATCTTAATATCAGGGCTGGCACAAGCTACTGGCAACTTGGCTGAGGACATCATCATGCCGCTATGTCTTGTGTTTGGCATCTTCCAAAACTAAAGCTTATAAAACATACTTGTAGTTGTCTATGACTCAAGTCAGATTAAATTCTTTGGCTATTTTGCCAAAAGAAAATGATCTTGTAAAGAAGATAGGTATAGAAAGTACTATAAAAAGATTTGCAGATTTAAAGGTAAGAAAAAATGTTTTAGGTAGGATAATGAATGTTTTCTTTAGTTTGTATTAAGTTGTATATTGTAATAACCTTTTTATGCTACATTTCCTGTTTTTCTCCTTGTGAAAATTTAAAAAAGTTATATTTATAAAGGCACTGCCGTTCAGCTTGCCTGTGGCGCCATCAACCCTAGGCTTGTTACTGTTTACAACATTGCTAGTTATTAGTTACTACATTCATTAATTTTGTTAATGTTATCATTGAATTGAATATTTTCCTGTATGTTCCTTTTAAAATACTTTATCTTCTTTAACTGCAGTCATCAGTCACAGTATAATAATTTTTATCCATTAAATATGCTATTTTGTTGGACAGTTTACTCACAGATGAATTGGTGCTTATGAATAGTGAAAAGTGCCTTCCAAAAACTAAACAAAGTATTAAGAAACAGGAAAATCTCATTAATAACAAAGAAATGAGTGCTGAACTGCAATGCAATATCAGTTGTCTAATATGGCAGTGAATACTGGGCAATTTCCACACATATGACAAGGAGACTTGAGGTCACAGAGATGTGGTTCTACACATTAGCATTACCTTCGGCATTCATTTTCTTTTCTATACTGTACCTGTCATGACATAGATGATCATGGGTCACCACAAATTCCTGTCCTTTGTAGCTGTTAGTAAATTTTCTATTTTTGCTATTTATCCTAAACCCTGTTCTGCCATCCACTTACTCAAGATTTCTAGCTAGGTTATGCTTTGCTTTTCTCTTTCCCTCAATCTATCCTATGAGTATCAAATTTCCTAAAGGCCTCTTTCCTAATGTGCCATAGAAATTTTAACTATCACTTTTTGTAAAGCATGTGTTCTTTTTTGTTTCCATTTTCTCTGAAATTCCATCGTTGCTTATATGTTTGGTCTATGGTATTCTCCTGTAGAACCAGATTTTTGTTGCTTCAAGTCACTTCTTCATCTACAAGAAGATTGTCCAACCTTCACTGCCAGCCATTTACACAAGCTTGTTTGGTAGGTTATGTACACTTTTCTTCTGCCCCACTTGCCTTCAATATGTCCTGTGAGTGTCAAATTTTCTAAGCCTTATTTCCTCATTATGTCTCTCAAAAATTTCAACTGTCACTTTCTGATGTTAAGTATATTTTAATTATCATTGACTACCTAACTTTATAACATGCAATTGTGACTGAATTTAAAATAGACGTTTTTTTAATAAAATCAGTTTTCACTTGATGAAACAAATTAGACAATAGACTTCTCATTAAGGGTCAAGCTGGTAGCTAATAGCATTATTAAAATCTGCCAGGAAATTTTTTAAAATAAAGTCTGCTTCACCATGAAACTATTTGTGTAAGCATTGACTGATTAATTAATTTTCTATGGCTTATGAAAATTTTGAAGGTCAGTTAAAGCCAAAAAATATTTTTAGATTGTAACAATTTTTCTGTGGGGGTGAGGAGATATTAATGATTTAGTCATACAAGTCTCACTAGATAAGGATAACCCAGCATTATGTAAGCATGTTCATATTCTTGATATACAGAACATTAGAATCAACATTCTTTTGCAATGGTAATTAGCACAAGAGTAACAGCCCAATATTCAAGCTACAGATTGGTGACGACAGGGTCAAAAAAGTACAGAAGTCTAAATATCTAGATGAGAGAAAATGGGACAGTGAGAGCCAAAGGTGCAAAAGATGCCTTCCAAAAGCTAAACAAAGTATTAAGCAATAGGAAATTTTCATTAGAAACAAACGTTTTATATGGCAGTGAATGCTGGATAATTTCCTCAAAGATAAAGAGAAGACTTAAATAACAGGCATGTGGTTCTTTTTTTTTTTTTTTATACAGTATCCTCCCCCCCCCCCATGTAAAGCAATAAAACCACTAAGACCCAAGGGATTACAGGGTGTGGAAGAATTAGGAACAGAAGCATTAATAATGAGCAGAAAAAGGAAAGAGTAACCAGTAGGACAGTTGATAGTGATTAACATTGCATTTAAATTTTTGAAGATTAAAGTTGGCTGGAAAGTGGGAAGCCAGAAGAGAGTTCAACAAGTGAGAAATATCAGAAAAAAACTGTTAGCATAGAATTTATGGCTACATCTAATCAGCTCAGCTGTAAATTGATGAGATCTTGATGTCAGTCTAGTACTGTAGATTAAATTCAAAAACTCTAGGTACCATAGCAAAGAGCTCATCTGAACAATTGCCATAAAAAGCATAGTGACTGAAGTTGAGCCACGAGGTCAGTTCTAATGATATTGCTGATTCTTCTATGGATCTTGTCAAGAAACTCAAGATAAATAGCAGGGGCACCAGACCATATGTGACAGCCGTATTCTAATCATAGGTGAATGGTAGACTCATAGATATGTATGATAGATTCTGGAGAGAAAAATTGTCTTGCACAACACAGTGAGCCAACTTCTTACCGGCTGACCTAGCAATGGATTCAAAAGAAGGATACTGAAAATACAATGAAAAAAAATCTGTGAACAATTTAGAAGTTTTAAGGAAAATTGGAAGTAAAAGGATATTTAAAATTAGAAAAAAACAGTTAAAATATTTAAGATATATGATGAGAAATGAGTGCCTGGAGAATTTGATATTCATTGGACATATTGAAGGCAAGAAAGGCAGAGGGTAAGAGCAAGTAATCTAACTAACAAGCTTTTGTAAATCGATAGCAGAACAGAGATTTGGAGGAATGGTGAAGGTACAAACATTGCTTAGTGCTGCAGAGAATAGGATGTTGTGAAGAGCCATGATCACCCACATCCTGAAGGACATAGCAGAAAGGAAAACAAAAAAAGCCTTTTTATTGGATAGGGAGAGATTGTTAAGAGAATGACATTGCTTAGAGCAACAAAGATAAAAAATTCTGGAGAGCCATGATCCCCTTCATACTGAAGGGACATGGTACATAAAAAAATTTGCTATGTAATAAAAACATTTCACTTTTCTTGCAAAGTAATCCAAATAAAATCATTTTTAAAATTCCAGTCCTCAAAATCATTCAATACTAGTGAAAAGTAATTATCTGCTATGGGTATAAATTATAATTTATTTATCATCTCTATCTATAAAAGGTGGGATGTGGGTGTGTGTGTGTAACGAATGCACGGCTGCAATTTTCAACAGATTTGCACCAAAATTTACATGCACATGCTCCAAGTTAGCGGGAAAGCCAAGACTGACTTTGCATTTCCCAACTCTCATCGATAGTGGAAATAATTGATTTTTTCATGTTTCTATGGCAGTTTTCATGTAGTTTGCGGTCATTTTCTACTGGCCAGAGTGAGATCCTATAGCTGGCTGCCACGAATAGGCAGGAAAATTCTATTGGCCAGCGTGAGAGCCAACAGCTGACTGACACGAATGTTAACTAGCATGCAAAAAAATCGATAGCTGAATTTGTCACAAGTGGGAAAAATTTAAATCTGCATGGCACTTTACTCCAATTGGCTCATTCGCTTGCTTAAACTCAATGTTGATTCGGATTCCTCAGAACTGAGTTGGGTGTGAAAAATTATTTGTTGTTAACATTCTTTTTTCATTCAGTTTTTCCAGTTACGAGTCCTTTTTAAAAGCTGATCGTTTTGCGTTCATTTTGTTTAGTTCTTTTTTTGTAACAGATTTAATATTTAGTATAGAGCTTCGAAAAAATTTGCAGTGTGAGATAGGCAAGAAGTAAGGCATGTAGCAACATCAGCATGGCAAAGGGCACTCCTTTAAAGGCAAGGAAGGGGAAAAATATTTTAAGTCAAGTGATAGTGATTGCTGTATGAGTCGTACAACTTTTTGAATCAAGCACGGGCAACGCCAGGCCATGCTGCCAGTAATTTATAATTATTGTTCATTATAATAACCATATTAATTATACTTGTCATGAATTATAATTATTTATCAGCTTCTGTGATTTTTGCATTCAAAGTAATAAATTACATGATAAAAACCATCTCCTAATGTGTTTTGATTTTTCAAATTCAGTATTTACTCAGAGAATTAGCCTTTCTAAACTTAAACCAATTTTCTTTTTTCCCCTTGCTTCTTTTGAGAGACTTAGTGCCAAGGATTGCAAAGCTAACAAAAGATGATCTTGTGAGAGGGTTAAGGACACTACCTATTTGTGTAAATGGTACCTAATGTCTTATGAATAATTCTCCAATTTGAAAACAATCTTTTTCTTACTTCCATTTTATTTGCAAGCCCAGCAGTTGTCTGTTTTTTATCGAGGATAAAAAAAAGTAAAAGCTCTCTGCTGCTTTTTTCCACGATGCTCCACAGTAAAATACAAGAAACCTGCTCATTAAAGCTATATTATTGAAAAAGTAACATATACTGCCTTTGACTGGAAGCAGTCATGTTTTTACTTGAAAAAGCACATAAATCTAATGTAATGTTTTTCTCTATTTTCTGCTCACCCCTTTACATTATTATAGGATATTTTTGTCAGAATTCTGTCCATCTCTCTGTCCATTTGCCTATCTTGTCTGCAAGTGGATTTAAGAGAATTTAGTAGTTACTAAAGGAGGCAAAGTGTCACTTTGAGAGCATATTCATTTTTCTAATAACAATAAAGGGTAAGAGCTAAAAGTGCATTGGACCACCATGTTTTTGAGTCAAAACTGTAATATACTAAAATATTGTTCTTTTCTTCCATATTTTTTTTTTTATCTGCATTGATTTTTTTTTGTTTGTTTACTTGTTTGTCTTTCATTCATTTCTTATTGAGAACAAATTGTATGTTTGGAAGATGGCTATGGATCAAATTTTGTCATTTTTTTCAGGATTTCTTTCACCCCTTCTCTACAATACTGGCCTGTCCAAACTGAATGCTACAATTTGCTTGGCATGAAGAATAAAATGAAAGTAAATAAATAAAAAAAAAAAAAGCACTGATTCAGATTTTCTTGGAACCATTTCTTCACGAATCTACTGACATTATCTTTGCTCTGGTCTCCTTTTTCCTTTTTATCACCTAAACTGCAGAAGTAAGAAAAGCAACACAAACTATTGTCTCCATTTTCATTTTTTTCCCTCTCTTCCCATGATGCCACATTATATCAACAGAAATGTGCCATTTTTATATAACAACAAGAAAAACGTTAAACATATTTGCAGAAAATGAAGTTGATAAGAGAATTAAAATGAAATGAATACAAGTAGCTAGTCTTATTCTTGCATAAACAAATGGCAGGGGAAAAAAATTCTTTAAAAAGAACAGGTGAATAAAAAAATTAAAAAAAAATGAATTCATAAAAAAAATATTTAAAATCAAAAAAACTGAATGGGGATAATTTGTCACTAGTGTCATATTTTGCCTAAGGTTGTATTTTTATGTTATGCATAAAAAAGCAGTTTAAAAGCCAAATTTGAATTTCTCACAAAGAATTCCCACAGTATACAACAATTCAGAGACCGGCCCAATCTATACTATAAGATGAATGTTAATTCTTAAAGCTTGAAATATGAATGAATTATTCAGAATGTATAGACAATTTGAAGGGAAGCAAAATTCATCTTTTTTTCATAAGAATATTTACATGCTTTCTCGTGCACAAAAACTTGTATATACAAATACACAATTACGCACACATATTAGTGTGTACATTCCAAATATTTTGAAACATGAATACATCTAGATGCTCTGTTCTAACATAACTACCCTTGAGTAAAGTCTCAAATGCAAACTTGAATATGTATTATAATACAGACATGCATGCATTTACAATATTTATATATATATATATATATATATATATATATATATATATATATATATATATATAAATTTGTTAAAATTTAGTACAATTTGTGCACATTTCAAGAAACATATCACAAATAACCAAAATATTACATAGAATCCATGACAATGAAAGAGGTAAAATTCTAGAAACCATTATAACACAAATGAAACAATGAATATTAAATATAATATTTTTTCTCCATAAGAGATTGTATATTGAAGTTTGCATATTTTGGAATGTTAACAAATACTCATTGTCACTTTCATAATGTTCGTAGTAGTAGAGACTTTGTAATTGCAGATAAAACTATAGTACACCATTGAACAATACTGGTGTCAGATGCCTTCAAATATCACTCACACTAATAGCACTTGCTTGATAATACACTCTCAAATAGTAATCCATATAGTGATCTGAATAGAGAAATAATATAGTGAATAGAGTAGAGAATAGCAGTTCATATAGGATAGACTAGAAAAACAGAGATCTGAATAGTAATAGAGAATAGAATAGAAATAATGATCAATTAGACATTACATGACATCCTACTTATGTGTTTCTACTATGGCCATGTGATCCACTTGATTCAGTAATATGTTTGCTCACAGGTGTTCAAACCAAGTGTTGGTAGCAAATCTTAATTCCTATATAACAGCCTAACATAAAGCACCGATATTTGCTTTTTTTGTTTGACTATTTCAGTTAGAGACACCTTTAACTTGTTGAAATTTTAATTCTAACAATAAAAAAATGCCAAAATTTAGTCAAATACATCTTGTTTAACAGATCACCTGCATTTCTTAACAATGACTATGACAGTTGAAATTCTTCAAATGTAAGAAAGAAAAAAAAACTTTGGAAAGCTTATTTTTGATTTTAATCCCTATTTTAAACAATTCACTTGAAAATTGAATAGACATTATGAAAAGCTGAATAAAAAGAACTTGTCTATGTTATATAGTAAAATTGTTTGTGTATATATATATATATATATATATATATATATATATATATATATACATATGCAAGTATAGGATTGGTGTATATGGAATAAATTCCAATAACCAAAAATACTATTCTTATAAGATTGCTCAATACAGAGTAGAGCAAATATAATTTATACGAAAATTTTAACATAAACATGTTATAAAATCACTACAAAAATAGCCATTTTGTTTCAACATATATACAGTAGCGTCCAAAACTAAGGGACAAAATTTTAAAACCTAATATTTGTTAGAAATAACAACTGTGAAAAGCTGAAATTTTGACAACTGGTAGTCGTTATCATCCATAATAACATACTAACATTTGAATCATTTGCAAAGGATAGAAAAAGAATTATAACAATTATTTATTTATTTTCAAAATAGGATCGTCCAAAAGTAAGGGACAAAATTGAGAAAAACAATGTAAACAGTATGCTATATTCAAATTTTTTGATTTCCTCTAAAGAATAAGTCTTACTTAGTCATTTGTAAACGTTGCATCAGCCGGCACCATGGCGAAACGGCAAAAACTTGATTACTCTGTAAGACAAGCTATTGTGAAGCTACACAAGGAAAAGCACACCATTAGAGAGATTTCAGAGAAAGTGAAACGTTCCAAGAGTGTTGTAGGCAGGGTTGTTAAATCCTACAATGATACTGGCAAAATAGTTAGTGCTTTTAAAACCGGCAGACCCCGCAAAACTTCGGCAAGAGAAGATCGAATAATGCAGCGTATGTCATTAAAGGACCGTTTTAAGTCTTGCACAGAAATTAAAAGGGTTATGAATAGTACCTCATGTGTTAATGTGTCAAGACAGACTGTTTGTAGACGACTGCAAGAAATAGGGCTGTTTAATCGAACCCCAGGAAAGAAACCACTTGTTAGTTCGAAGAATAAGAAGAAGAGATTAGAGTTTGCAGACAGGTATGTAATTTGGACATATGAAAATTGGGCAAAAGTATTTTTCAGTGATGAAAGCAAGTTTAATTTATCTGGAAATGATGGAAAAAACAATGTAAAGAGACGTATTGGTGAAAGATTAAGTGCAAAGTGTACTAAGAAAACTGTCAAGTTTGGGGGCGGAAGCGTCATGGTATTTGGAATGTTTTCTAGCCAAGGTACAACGCCTCTTGTCCGGTTACAAACTCGTGTAAACGCGCAGATCTATAAAAACATTGTTCAAGATCATGTTGTGCCAATCATACAGAATTCAGGTTTCGATAGGGCTACATTTATGCAAGATAATGCCCCATGTCACAAGGCAAAGGTGGTAATGAGTTACCTTAGCGAGCAAGATTTGGAAATTATGGATTGGCCACCGCAAAGTCCTGACTTAAATCCAATAGAAAATCTTTGGAAGACCTTAGGAGTGAAAGTTATGGAAATAAATCCCACTAACACGGAGGATTTGTGGGTGAAGCTTCAAGAAGAATGGTCTAAAATTAGTATCGAGGATTGTCAAGAACTGATTCGTTCTTGTAGTCGAAGATATGCAGCTGTCATTGAGAGCAAGGGCTCATTTACTAAATATTGATTGTACATGTATTTTTATTGTTTTTTTGCTGTTTACATTGTTTTTCTCAATTTTGTCCCTTACTTTTGGACGTTCCAAATTTGAAAATAAATAAATAATTGTTATAATTCTTTTTCTATCCTTTGCAAATGATTCAAATTTTAGTATGTTATTATGGATGATAACGACTACCAGTTGTCAAAATTTCAGCTTTTCACAGTTGTTATTTCTAACAAATATTAGGTTTTAAAATTTTGTCCCTTAGTTTTGGACGCTACTGTATATATATATATATATATATATATATATATATATATATATATATATATATATATATATATATGCCATAGATTCCCAAGTTGGCATCTACGCGGACGACACTACAATTTACTTCTGCCTCAAAAACAAATCTAATGTCGCTGACAAAACTAACCTGGCTGTGCGTCTCGAAAAGGAACTCCAATTGGTTATGAACTGGGGCAGGAATTGGCTGGTCAACTTTAATGCCTCAAAAACAAATCTGCTCTCTATTAATCACCACAGAGATCCTTCCCTGCCCTCCATTAGAATGTCTGACGCTCAACTTCTCAAGAGCACCTCCCTACGCCTGCTCAGTCTCACGTTGACGGCTGACCTGAGATGAACAAATACATTGAGTCAATTGCCTCGTCCACCACAAGGAAAGTTGGCTCCCTGTACCGCACAGGGGAAATTTTCATCCCCAAAATCGATCCTTCAGATCTACAAATCAACAATTCGCACTTGCATAGAGTATTGCTGCCATATATGGTCTGGAGCCCCTTCTGTTTGCCTCGGGGTTCTTGACAAGATCCAGAGGTGGATATGCAATATAATTATCCCTGTTCTGGCATCAAGTCTACTTTCGCTCTCTCACAGATGCACTGTCGCCTCTCTCTGTCTTTTTTACAAATATTCTCATGGTAATTGCTATGAGGAGCTACATTCGCTGGTTCCTAGACTTCATGAATTCAAGCGCCCTACGAGGCTGGCATCCCGCTCTCACCCTTTCACTGTTGAAACTATTAAATGGAGCCATGTCTTCTACTCCAATAGCTTCATATCTCGCACCTCTCACCTGTGGAACTCCCTTCCCTATTCCTGTTTCCCTGAGAGCTATAATCTCCAACTATTCAAATGTAATGTCAATCGACATCTCCAGTTGCCTTGATCTATCCACTATCCTTCTCCTCATCCTTTCCTCTATCATTCCTGATCTTGCTCCAAATCTTCTGTAACCCCTTGCATATTAGTGGCTTCCCGTCTTGCTTGGGGTGAAATGCTTAAAAATATATATATATATATATATATATATATATATATATATATATATATATATATATTAACAATTACAATTGAAAATAATTTATCTAAGTTTAATATAAAATTTGTTTCAACTATTTCTAAAACAATCAAAAACATGATTAATATAAAACAAAATAATAAGCTAAAACTTGGAGGAAGAATTTTATAGTAGAATTACCACCAATACATTTTATTGCAAAATGGCCGACAGTACATTTTATCTGTAATTGAAGGCATACAATTGTGTTCAAAATGTATTTAGTTGAAGCCATAAAATTATGTACAAAGTATTTCAGTTAAATTTTAGCATCAAATGACCCATTAGGAGTTGATATGACACTAACCATATAAATCAACCAAATCAAGAATTTCCTTTACTTTGTAGCTCTTAGTAAATTTTGTCTTTTTGCTATTTCTACTAAACAATCTTCTATCAACCATTTACGCTAGCTCATTAACTAAGATACTAACCTTCAGTATGTCCTGTGAGTGTCAAATTTTCTAAGCCCTCTTTCTTCCTTATGTGTCTGAGAAATGTCAACTATCTCTTTTTAAGGGTCTTTATCTAAAGGTTTGTTGTTATTAACCTTTTCAGTCCATGGTATTCTTAGCATTCTTATGTAGAACAACATCTCTGTTGCATCAAGTCTCTTTTTTTATCTGTGAGTAAACTGTTCAGCATTTACTACCATACTAGTGGACTGATATTACATAACAGTTCAGTACTCTTTTCTTATCGCTTATAGTAATAGTCACACACATACACACACATATATATATATATATATATATATATAAGGGCTCAGTAATGGAGATAGTGTTCATAGATATACAGTTTTTGGAGAGAGGTTGGGTAATACCAATTTTATTGTGAAAACATTCACTTACATAATGAAACATATTTCTAATGTTAATACAGAAGTCCCATTGCTCTCCCTCTAGTTCACCATTGGCTATATGGTGACACATTTATATGTATTCATACCTAAATCTATGTAATCACCTGTATATATATATATATATATATATAAAAGTGAACATAGAAGTCAACACTTAGAGGCGACAGTCTGTTTCATGCTATATGCAATCGTCAAGCCAAGGTGGCTTGACGATTGCATATAGCATGAAACAGACTGTCGCCTCTAAGTGTTGACTTCTATGTTCACTTTTATATTTACACACGCTCTATCTCTGATATTGAGCACTTTATTCCATAAATATAGCACACCTTAAGACTATATTTCTTTATATATATATATATATATATATATATATATATCAGAGAGAGAGAGATCATGTGACTCATTTACTTGCTTCGCTTTCCATGGACGACATCTAACATTGATGTATTACATTGATATGTATGAGAGGGTCTTGAAAGTGTATCAGCCGTACTCAATCAGTATTTCTATGATCTAACATCAGAATACTGAACTGGGGATACTGGTCCAACTGAGAAGTTTTCAACAGCAGCTCATATATACACTTTTATAATCTATTTGTTTGTCTACCAATCTAAATCCATTTGTATCTATCTGACTGGTTATCTATCTATCTATCTATCTTAGTTCATGTTCTTATCTATCTATCTATCTATCTATCTATCTATCTTAGTTCATGTTCTTATCTATCTATCTATCTATCTTAGTTCATGTTCTTATCTATCTATCTATCTATCTTAGTTCATGTTCTTATCTATCTATCTATCTATCATAGTTCATGTTCTTATCTATCTATCTATCTTAGTTCATGTTCTTATCTATCTATCTATCTATCTATCTATCTATCTTAGTTCATGTTCTTATCTATCTATCTATCTCTATCTATCTATCTATCTTAGTTCATGTTCTTATCTATCTATCTATCTATCTATCTATCTATCTATCTTAGTTCATGTTCTTATCTATCTATCTTTCTCTATCTATCTATCTATCTATCTATCTATCTATCTATCTATCTAAGTCTATTCATATCTCAGTCCATTCATATCTATCTATCCATCTCAGTACATATGTATCTCTATCTATCTATTTGTCTACCAGTCTAAATCCATTTCTACCTATCTATTCATCTCTGTTGGATTAATACAAATATAAAATTTGTCACTTAGCTGAGCAATGTTGTCATGCTGGCACCAGAATTTCGTAAACAAACCTTTCTGTAATCATTCAGTCTACTCATCAGTAGGTTCATGAGATGGTCATGAAGAATTATTGGTCAACCTGTTTTCCCAAAATCAATATTTCAGTCCATATTATGGAATATGTTACAAGACACATTGTATAGGTATTTATGGTGATGTGTGTTCTAGTGATTTTTTTTTTGTTTTGTTTTTAGTTTGGAAAAGGCCATAGTTATGGAGCACCCATTTAGAATCAGATTCACCACTTTAATGAATTGGTCTGTAAGATAAGCTTTCTATGATTGGTTTCCTCTCTCTCTCTCTCTCTCTATCTCTCTCTCTATATATATATATCTCTCTCTCTCTGTATGTTGTTTAATTTTATGTCTATCTTTATTATTTCTTATTTTGTTTTCATTTCATTTTGATCCTTAATCTTTTGAACTCATCTCCTTTGGTCAGTCTCTTGATCCAAAATGAACATGCAAAACAGTAACAATGACAAAATGAGGATGATAAAAATAAAACCAGTCAACTAAGCAATTTAAGCTTTGCAATATTGACCTAAAGGTAAATCCATTCAGAATTTATTTCTTCCACACTCATTTTCTCGATCTTCTCTCATTCACTTTTCTCTTCGTCTTTGACTAATCATTTTTCTTGATGTTCTAGTAATTTCTCCCCCTTCTACATCCACTTCCCCCTCATTTACCAAAATCTTTGATTAGAAGAAGGAAACTTAGATTATGCTAGGCCCTGTGCCAAGAAATTCAGGTCTGTGGATCAAGCATTAAGTTGTTTCTTTGACTTGAGCTGAGTTCATAGTATGGGGTGATTGAACCTTCAATTTGAGCTGCCTTTTGTCAGTGACATTGAATGAGAGCAGATAGGCCAAATGCCGAGGAATGTTTTTAATTGGATGACAGAAAATAAAAGGTAGAGAAAGAAAGAGAAAGAGAAAAGAATATAAATTCAAACCTATAGTTTCTTTCCCTTTCACCTCTACCTTTTGTTAAAAAGCTCATTTTTGAAGCCCTTCAATCAGTCGAAATCTTACATGACCCTGTTGTTAATCATATATCAGTGTTTCTGTTGTCGGCACTCCAATAAACATTGTGATTATCCCCCACCCATGTCTTCATTCTTAAAGCTGATGTCCACAAGGTCATTATTTAGAGACCCTTTCTTCTATTTCTTACTGTCTCTCTTTCTCTCTTCCTTATCATCATCATCATCATCTTTTTAGCAAAATTAGCATGGTCTGTGTTGTTGTCATTGCGGCCCGATATGCCTTTTCATGTGGTCAGTAATAATTATCATTATCACCCGTAATGTTG
The DNA here is from genome assembly GCA_963932145.1 of Acanthosepion lycidas. NCBI lineage: Eukaryota > Metazoa > Mollusca > Cephalopoda > Sepiida > Sepiidae > Acanthosepion > Acanthosepion lycidas. The sequence continues at coordinate 51,335,960 of OZ010583.1, forward strand.
GCAGAATAAAAGGTGCCAATAGTGCAGTCAAAGAAAAGGACAAACAGATCTGAAGTCAATATTGTCAATGCTGAAAAGATAATGGTTACTTTCATATCATTCTTTCCCTCCTTATTTTGGGGATAACATTTTTCAATCCATGACAAGATTGACCAACCTCTTGACTTGAAAACCAGTTTTGTATATCTTTCAATCATCTATTATTATATTGGATCCAATGATAGATAGATAGATAGATAGATAGATAGATAGATAGATAGATAGATAGATATGACTAACGTAAAATACACAGAATGATAATGAAAAAATGGAGGAAGAGATAGATAGATAGATAGATAGATAGATAGATAGATAATCAGAATGGCATACGTAGATAGATAGATAGATAATCAGAATGGCATACGTAGATAGATAGATAGATAGATAGATAGATAATCAGAATGGCATACATAGATAGATAGATAGATAGATAGATAGATAGATAGATAGATAGATAGATAGATAGATAGATAGATCTTTATGTATAGTAAGAGATGGAAAGATATAAACAGAGAAAAGATAGATATGAATAGTGTGATATAGACAGATACATATGATCAGATAAAGAGAGAAAGATAAATAGATATAAATTCATATTTATTATCTCTTTCTCAAACATACACACACAATAAAAGATGTGACAGCCAGCAGTCAGCAGCTAAGGCCTTGTCCACATACACAATAGAAGGAATTAACCAGCAACCACCTACTAAGTCTTTGTGTATGAACTCACAAACTCATTAGGCTGACTGACATAAATTAAGTCTGCTGACACTACACTAAGAATACAAACTTCAATGCAAGGAAAATTGAACATTTTATTGCTATTGTGTATCCCTAAAAAGAATTATATGAATGTTATTTCAACTGGTGTTCTGCTTCTACTTTTCCTTCAGCGAATAACATTTTTTATGTTTCACTTAAAAGATGTGTTGTTAAATGTTTGCAATCCTGACACTCAGCAACAAAAACCTGGGTAGATGAACCCCAACTGTAGTGACCAATGACATTTAAAGAACATTTCCCACCCACAAAAAAAAAAAAGAATTACTTATAGCATTATTTTATGGCATTTTATTCACATTTTTAGTTTTCTGCCACATGGCATTTTCATCTTAAAGAGTTGAATTTCTCCTCTAGAAATATTAAAAACTATATCTTTCATAAGGATAAGAAGTAGTGAATAGCCATGAACATTTACATCCTGAAGAGAATGCATATAAAAGAAGAAGAAATAAGTTACGATCAGTTTTTTGCTGATAATATACAATTTCTGTCTGAATTTCTGTGTTGAGGAGTTATTACACTAGGACTGTTGTTCTCATCTTTGTTGCTCTTCTTACAATTCTGACTATCATTATGCATATATTAATCTGGGTAACCTACAGTGAATTCTGAACTATACTATTTATTTAATCTATGGAGATAGACTGTTCTCATTCCACTGCCCATGTCTATGGTTATACCAACTAGTTCTTATTTTTAATACTACTCAACTCACCCTGTTTTCACTACCCGGCCCAGGAATTGAACTTACAATTACGATGTCACCAAGTTCATGAACCAAAGCTTTAATCTACTAGGCTATTGTCCCAGGACACATAATTTGAATATAAATAATGTTAATATGTAATAATGATTAAATTGGCAATATTTTTTGTTTTAAAAAGTGATAAGAATTGTAATAAAATCTAAACATATGATATATATATATATCTATATACTTATATATTTTTTGTTCTTGTAATTTACAAGAAAAAATATGAAACTATTTATTTATTAGATTGGTTTTTTCAATATTAATTTTATATTTGCAATTCTAAAAACTAATACAATTTTATTAAAAAACTAATGCAATGCAATATTTATCATTAACCAATTTATAAAGAAATAAATGTGAATATTTTTTATTCATAAGTTTATTTATTATTAAAATATGTGAACCAACTATAAAAAAATTCTTATTATTTGAAGCAATTGGCAATTAACCAATGTTTTACCAACCATTACTAATAAACAGTATAATAAATAAATAGTGTAAATAAACAATGTAATAAAGAGGGTTTATTATTTTCGTTGTAAATTCTCTCAAGAACAAAGTAAATGTAATAAATTCACTTTCATATATTTAGGTTTCATTACAATTCTAATTGACACTTTTTAAAACAATAAATGTTTCTGAGTGAAGATAGTTAAAATAATAGCAATTTCAATGGAAAAACTGTCTTTTTGATATAACTTTTTTTTTGTGGGGATGAAGGTCCAAGTGTGCCTAATATATATCAGAACAATGTTATGCATATATATATATATATATATATATATATATATATATATATATATATTCAGGGAGAGAGAGAGAAGACAACAAGTCCTGAATTGTGAACATGTTATCTTGATATGCTCCTGAAACTACATAGTAGGCAGGACTGAACTAACACCACTCATTTAAGTGATAAACTTCTCCAAATTATACATATATATATATATATATATATATATATATATATATATATATATATATATATATATATATATATATATATATATATATATATATAAAGAAAAATGGTTTTAATAAATATATAAGTAACTAATTTGTACACAATTCAGTTAGCAGGAAAACTGATAGAATACAACTGAACAGTTTTGAGAAATGTAATATCTTTTATAGCTGTCTTCTATTTTGAATGGCTTTACATGCTTGGACGATAATATTTTGTATCTAAACGCTGTCACTCTTCTGTCATAATTGTTTGAATCACATAAAGAATTAACTTTGCACTGAATACCCTGTGTCATTACTTTTGGACTTGAATGTCCTTAGAATTAATAATATCTTAAGAAGGGATTTTGCCTTTTGTTTTGGCATTTCAGGGATTGAAAATAAATCAAATATTGTTGCTCCCTCCAACAAACGCCTTCAGAGCTTCTTTGATTTATAGTGCCATAATGTCTTTCAAATGCTAATGGCTTGATTCTTTGGAAGCCATCTTGCTTATGAAAAGCCCAGGTTTCTTTCATTTGGAAATGGTGGCATGGCAGCATTCTGCCTTTTCAAATCCATTCCACATTAATGGCAGAAAATTAATCTGCATGTTCACAACACAGGCATTCTCATATTTTTTTTCTTTTGTTTTAGTCTCTTTCAAAAAAAGAAAAAGCAGTTTGGTTGGCTGTCTAAAGTAATTTATACTACTTAGTTATTATTTGTTTTGTAAGTCAGATGTTCTTGGCCATTGATGTTCACAACAGCAAAGTTTTAAATATTAATTTAGTCTGAATTTTATTAGTTTGCTTCCAATAAAGAATTAAAATTTTTGTTGAGGTTTCAGATGTATAGATATATTATGGATATTATAGATTCTTTAATAAGCCACCATGTTTTCACTATAAAATCCATATGATAAAATTCTTACAGAAAAACTTGGTAATGATAAAAATTGAAGTATTAATGTTAACTAATTTATATGAGATTGATTTGTTTTTATGACTTATCAACTACCTGTTGGTTATTTGAAGTTGAAATATATTTTGGATTGTATGAATAATTCTTTTTTTTTTTTTTTGAGTGAATATTGCTTTAACAATTTTTTAAGAATAACAGTATCTTCTGGTTCACACTCCTCCCTAGTCTTTTGAACAGGTGTAAAGGGTTATTCGTTGTTTCCTGTTTGTAATTAGGTTACAAGTTCCTTCAAAGTCTTCTCATTCTCTTTCCTTCCCAGCAACCCCTTACATCTGAGTGGCATTATTACCTTGCTTGGGGTGAATTGATAACAAACAAAATAAAACAATGATGTTTCCAGATACAAGTCTTATTATTTAATCCATACTGATGAGGAGATGGATTCATACTTTTTCCAAGTGTGTTTGTGCATGAGTGAATGTAATGAACCTGGCTAGAATTTGATAAATGGCTCTCCAATCATACTTAACATCAGAAAGAGACAGTTGACACTTTAAGTGCAAATAATGAGGAAAGAGGACTTGGAGAATTTAATACTGACAGGGAATATTGACGGCAAGAAGGACAAAGAAAGCAGTGAATAACCTACCTCACGAGTATGTGTGATTGATAGGCAGAACAGAGATTAGGACATATAACAAAAAAGACAAACCTTAATAAAGGCCACGAAGGACATGAAGTTATGGAGAGCCATGATTGCCCACATCGCTCTCCAATTTCTTGTTCCAAGCTGTGACACATTATGCCTCCTGCACATTTCAATTCCTTATAGCTCTGAGGAACTTTTGTCTTTTTACTGTCCTTACCATTCCCCATTCTGCTATCCATTTGCACAAGCTTATCAGGTAGGTTATTGATTGTTTCCCTGCCTCTCTTTTGTTCAAGTATGTCCTGTGAGTGTCAGATTCTCTAAACCTGTGTCTTAGAAATTTGATTAGTCTTTTGTACATATAAGTGTCCTTTTAAGTTCTTATTTGGTTGGTGCAAAAATAATGACGTAATAATGTCGTTTTTCGACGTATTTTTTAATGTCAAAAAACGATATTATTACGGCATTATTTTTGCACCAACGTAATAGTAAAAACTAGTCATTGAAAAGATGAATAAATCATTTTAATTTTTTTTTTCCTTTTTAAAAATCCTTACACACTTACTGTTTTGTTTCACTTTTTTTCCGTCATCATTTTCTTCATAAAATAACAACAAATTCAGTTTTTTGTTAAACATGAATGAAGACTTTTTCTATGTAGCATGATGTGGGCGATCATGGCTCTCCATAACTTCATGTCCTTTGTGACCTTTATTAAGGTTTGTCTTTTTTTTTTATATGTCCTAATCTCTGTTCTGCCTATCAATCACACATACTCGTGAGGTAGGTTATTCACTGCTTTCTTTGTCCTTCTTGCCTTTAATATTCCCTGTCAGTATTAAATTCTCCAAGTCCTCTTACTTCATTATTTGCACTTAAAGTGTCAACTGTCTCTTTCTGATGTTAAGTATAAGTGTTCTTTTTGTTTCCATTTTCGCTTTATCATTGCTCACATGTTCAATCTATGCTATTCTCAACATCCTTCCTTAGAACCATATTTTTGTTGCCTTAAGTTTATTCTTCATCTGTTCATCTGTGAGTAGAGTGTCCAATATTCACTGCCATATAGAAATGATATTATATAACAGTTTAGTAATCTTTTCTTTGTTTCTAATGAAATTTTCTTTTTTTTCAAACTTTGCTTAGTGAATAGGGACTGGAATGATTACAAATAATAAACAGTTACAGATGGTCTACTGAGAGATCTCAACATATCCTTAACTTATCTTTTTGAAGTAGTTCATGCCTACATCAGAGTGAAACTCAAAGCCAACCCCTTTCTCTTACAATATTTAAGTTCACTTAGCATAATTATGCATTAGATAATATCGTTTAAGATTAAGCAACACACAAATTCAGGTTTTTGTTAAACTTGAATGGAGATGATATTCTATGTGCCAAGTCACTACAGGACATGGGCGATCATGGTTCTCCACAACTTCCTGCGACTTGTAGCTCTTAGTAACGTTTGTCTTTTTGCTACATATTCTAATCCCTGTTCTACTAATCAGTTGCACAAGCTTGTTAAGTGTTGAGCTTTTTTCATCTATCACAACTTGCCTGTAATATGTCCTGTGAGTATCAAATTTTCTAAGCCCTCTTTCTTTATTATGTGTATCTTTCTGATGGAACATTTAAATGTTCTTTTTGTTTCTATTTTCTCTAAAACTTTCTTGTGGCTCAAATATTTATTCCATGAAAATCTCAGCATCCTTCTGTAGAACTACATTTCTGCTGCCGAAAGTTTTTTTTTCATCTGTGAGGAGATTGTCCGGGATTCACTGCCACATAGCAGGACAGATATTATATAATGGTTTAGTACTCTTTTCTTTGTTTCTAATTAAAATTTCTTGTTTTTTTTTTTTCAGATTTTGCTTAGTGAATAGAGGCAGGAATGGTTAAAAATCATAAACAGCTACAGATGGTCTACTAAGTGATCTCAACGTATCTTTAAGTTGTCCTTTTGAAGTAGCTCACACCAACAACTTTCTCTTACGATAGTTAACTTCACATTGGATAATTATGCATTAGATGGTATTCAAGATTAAGCAACACACAAAGAGTTTTATTTATTTTATCATGTTTAGATTGGGATTTAATCCCACTTTTTTGTTTAATTCTGCTATATAGCACGCCTATGAACATTAATGGGTATGTCCTAATCCTCATAAATATGTTGGAGACTATTGGAAGTGGGGGTAATATACTATGCAGTGGTTTACCTATTTCACACTGCTGGCGAGTATTGTATTTTGTTGATGTTATAAAGATTACCATTTCATTTCCAACCTCTATTTTGGTTATTCCTCATTCAGTAAACTTTCCTAGGTTACAACAAATTCATTTGACATTTCTTTATTATAAATATGTAAAATACTAGATTTACTGAAACCAGTTAATTCTGGGGAAAAACAAACACAAGAACATATTACATATGAGCAAAAGTTTCCAGTGCTTTTAATAAAGATAATGATTTACTGTGTATTCAGCCAAGCTAAGCAAAGTATTAAGAAACAAGAAAATTTTGTTATAAACGAAGAAAAGAGTACTTAACTATTATGTAATATCGGTCTAGCTATATGGTAGTGAATGCTGGACAATCTACTCACAGATGGAAAAGAGACTTGTGGCAAAAAGCAATATGGTTCCACAAAAGGATACTCAGAATACTGTGGAATAAACATGTGAGCAATGATGAAGTTTTAAAGAAGATTGAAACTAAAAATATACTTCTACTTAGAATTAGAAAGAGGCAATTGTAATAATAAATAAGGTTTGAAGAATTCAACACTCACAGGACATATTGAAGGCAAGAGAGACAGAGGAAAACAGTGAATAGACTACCTAACAAGCTTGTGTAAATCCATGATTTAATTATTTTCAGGTATAATTAGAGCATAAAACTCATTTCAATATATCCTAAAACTGTTTCTTCTCCCATATTTTTTCCAGCTTCTTGCTGCCCAGTCAACTTTGATCTTCAAAAATTTAAATGCAATGTCAACTTGTTCATTTATTGTTCTTTTAGCTTAATAGTGTTTACTCATATTCTCTAATACCCCTTGCATCTTAGTAGCTTTATTGCCTTGCTGGGGGTGAAATGTTTAAAAAAAAACTTTTTCCAAAATGAATTGAACTTTCCTGGCATTTCAAATGGTTCCATATCACTTTTGCATAATCTGTAAAACATATATATATATATATACCTTATTCTATTGCTCCAGATAGCATCTTATTCTTTCTGCTATGGTTTATCTTTACAAGACTCAGATTAGATCAAAATGATGCCATATCTGGGCTGGAGCTGTTTAGTCCTCACTTTGTGTCCATGACAAGTTCAAAATCAGCTATATCTGAGGGAAGACTTATTCTCCACTCTGAAGCCTCTATACCCACAGATACATGGTCATAAGCTTATTACTACTCATTATTTTTATGCAAATTATTCAAATGAGCTCCATTCTTTAGTTAAGATATTTACAGCAAACATCAGTGAATTTCAACTGATGTAATTTTTTCAGCTTAGAAGAATACCATGACACTACATCAACTTTTATGTTACATTAATTTTCCAGACAACTGCTCATCTTCTATCAGTAAAAAGACAAAAATTATTACAGTTTTTTTGAGTTTTTTTTTAATCAATTCACCCCAAGCAAGGTAGGAGTGCCATTAGCATGCAAGGGTTTACAAATGATTGAGAACAAGAATAAAGAGGCATGTTTGGGGAAAGGATATCAGAAGGACAGGGACCAAGTTCAAGGTGTCAGATGTTGATTGACATTACACTTGAATATTTGAAGATTATAGTCATCGGGGAAGCAAATAAGGTGAAGGGTGTTCCACAGATGAGAAGTGCAGAAGAAGCTGTTTGAGTAGAAGAGACAGTTACATTTTGACAGTGAAAAGGTGGGACTGAGATGCCAGTGTGGTAGCTCACCTAAATTCATGTAGTCCGGGAATGTAGCTCATCAGAACAGTTGCCATGAAAATACTTGTAGAAGAGACAGAGAGGGGCCATGGCACATCTGTGGGACAGCAATTGTAGACTGAATGCTAGATCAAGACCTATCATCTTACATATTCATCTCTGGATTTTGTCAAGGACCTCAAGACATACAGTGAGAGCTCCAGACCATATATGACAGCAATATTCCATGCAAAGGTGGATTGTTGATTTATAGATTTGAAGGATGAACTCAGACAAGAAAAACTTTCTGGCATGACACAGAGAACCAATATCTACTTGCCTTTGACATTGTGATTGTCACGTGGGTGAAATAAGTTGGAGATCATGTTGTAGCAGAAGTGAAAGGCAGGATGAACTGCTGGCTACCTTCGATAAGGTTGGCCATCCCCGTCAATCAAAATGATGTGGTGTGCTGTGTATAGAGGAGAAAATGGCCGGCATGAACCCAAAAATGTCACTTCACAAAAAATAAGTTTGCAGTAGTGGGCTGAGTGGTGCTAAGAATTTGTTTATGCAAATGATTTGTGTTGTACACAGCAGGATTACCGATGTTTCTGGGCTCAATATAAATAGACGGAATTCTGTTTTGTAAGTCAGTGAGTCACCAATATTACTGTTACTGATATATATAATAATATTGTGTGGATTGGATTCTTTTCACCTGGAAAATGGCGTTTAATTGTGCAAACCAGACATGCACGTTAATTGTATTGAAGACTGACAGGTTGAGTAATACTGTCACTTCCTTTCCATCCTGGTCGACCATCTTGGGTAGTTTTTGAAATGCATGTGGTAGAGAAAAAATTCTTTACACACAAAATTGGGTTTTTCCATTGCTTTTTTTATCTTGAATCACATCGACGGTCACCAATTTTATGAGACTGTGTGTTCTTTGGCCTGTGTATAACTTTTGTATAATAAATGATTCGAGACAACAACAAAACTTCAAATGTGAATCAACAAGTATACATTGAAATAACATACATGAATGAAATATACAATAATATTGTGTGCAATGTATAGATTAAAGGAAAAAGAGTTGCTTCCCTTTTACCGTATTTTAATTTGTATTTGATTGTTCAAAAAAAAGTTCTAGTGAGAGAAAAATGTTCAGGAATCAATATTAGGACAAAGGACTGTTTGTTAGAATAGAAAACACAAGAATACAATTGATCAGAAAGTGTGTTGTGTCAGAGAAATTAACAGAGTCCTGGTTGATTGAACTTGGCTGAGTCACAGAGAGATATGTATATATGTATTACAAAATTCTGTGTACGTGTGTGCCTTTGAAATGTTGTGAGTAAAGTTATAGGTTTGTATTGACAGGTGAAATTTGCTGGACTCTACTGGCGACTTGTGAAAAAGTCGGTAAGTCTTGTTGGTAATGTTCTTTAACGTCTGACTGCACGGTTAAGACAGGAGCTCTTGAAGACTACATATTGGCAGCAAGGAAAAAGATGAATGAAGAGAACAAGAGAGGCTTATTCATTTATTATTTTGTTTATATAAGGTTGTGTCTCATGTGACAGGCTCCCAGCCTTGTGCAAGGGAAAATTATTCTTCATGTGCAGGCGATTTGATTGGTCGGAATTGACCAATCAGCAAGCTAGTTTTGAGGAGATTAGCTAATGAACGCTTGTCATATGATCTGTATGTATGTATGTGTTATGGCGAGGATGATCGCTACATTACTATTGTATGGAACATTGTGATTCTGATTTCCTGCTTGCTCGTCCTTAATTTATGTCCTGGTTATGTTCAACCTTAGTTTGTGCCATTGCTGTGTAGAGTTCTTCATCACGTCTGCTGTGGACGTGTCACTGTTTTATTTGCTTTGCTTTGTTGGTCTTCAGTGCTGCTGTTGATTCTGTCACTCCTCGTTTGTGTTCCAGCAGCAGAAAAACAAACCTTTACATGTGTATATCTTACAGCATTAATGCTTATGCATGTATCAGTTTTTAAATTCTATGTTGTCTTGGTTTTATTGATTGTGTAGATTTCACATGTATATCTTATGGCATTAGTGTTTATGTATGTATCAACTTTTAAAGTCTTGTTTTTATTTGTTGTGTCATAGCCTATGAGAAAGGGATCCAGCAGGTATTTTGTTCCGGGACTAAGAAGGGTCCCCACAGCAACCATACAACACCAATCCCCCTCAAGAACAAATAAATTCTACTACCCCCCAGCCTGACATACACTTGCATTCACATACTCAAACATCACTATACTTATCATACCACACTTACTTCTTTTTATTAGTATTTATTATTAATTATTGTAGACCTAGACCTATAAACATATAACACCAAGAGTATCTACTTACAGCCCGAGGTAGATGCATAAATTAGCATAATGGTGTCACTAGTACACACTAGAATTTTTGTGTCCTCATGTGCCTGTATGTATTATTATTTATACAGAAGGACTTTATGTATTGTAATTGTTAGAGAGTTCAAGATCTTATAATGATGAACATTTAAAAAGTATTTCTCTATGACAAAACTTAAAAGACAATTGGAGAATGTAATCATAAATATTGATTAATGTTGCTGCATTAATTGAATATGTTTGTTATCTGATCACGAAAATAAAGCATTTATCAGGGTTTACATGTAAATTTACTGGACATCAAATCCTCAATTTTGAGACAAATCTTTACCTGCCTCGAGGAACATTAGGTCTTCTAATGTTCTTATATTTAAATTTTTTTTTTTTGATTTGAAGATTTTTGTTGACTGTCGCATTCAATTAACCATAATTGGGGATACATATATATATATGTGTGTGTGTTTATGGGAGCATGGCTGATTAGTTAGTATGTTTGCTTTCTGAGCAAGAGACCTGGGTTCGAATCTGACTATGGTTGATTTATCAGAAAGGTGTCATTTTGATGTTATCATGCTGGGAAAATAATCCCAGCATATGACATGTTTGGAAAGTTCCTGAAGACCACATTTTGTGATTGAAAATGGTTAAAACTGTTTGGAAGCGATTGATGGTTGTGATAGCACAAAAGTCTCAGTCATCATGACTGAAGGTTTGACTGGAAGCCATTCTTCAAACTACTGATCATGCCAGATTATACACTCACTTCCAGAAACTGTAACTAATGTCTACTCAGTGTCATTGTAGAATAAATAAAGGGGTTACAGAGAATGAGAGTAAGAGTAAAGAGGAGTGCTTGGGAAAAAGATAAAGAGGACAGGGATCAAGGTCAAGGCATCAGAAGATGTCAATTGACTTTACATTTGAATATTTGAAGATTATAGCTATCAGGGAAGCAAGTGATAGGAAGGGAGTTCCACTGATGGGAGGTGCAGGATAAGAAGCTGGTGGAATAGAAGAGATGGCTACATTTACTAGTTTTGACAGTGAAAGGGTGGGACCAAGATATGCCAACCTAGTAACACGCTTAAATTCATGCATTGGGAGCTAGTGAAAGTAGCTCATCGGAGGAGTTGCCATGAAAGTACTTGTAGAAAAGGCAGAGGGAAGCCACAGCATATCTGCCAGATCAGAACCAACCAAATTGCATATCCGTCTCTGGATTTTGTCAAAGACCTTGAGTAGTGTGAGCACCAGAGTATATATGGCAGCAGTATATCATGCAAGGATGAATGGTTGATTTGTAGATTTGTAGGATGGACTCCAACAAGAAGAACCTTCTGGCGTGACTCAGAGAACCAACTTTCCTTGCAGTAGATGAAGCTATAGATTCAATGTAGTTGTTCCACTTCAGGTCAGTAGTTAGCGTGAAACCAAGCAGAGGTGGTCTTGTGAAGTTGGCCATAAGCCATCCTGATGGGAGGCAAGGAGGGTTCTGTTTGGTGGGTAACTGAGAGTACAGGCTGGCCTGTAGGTGTTCACCTCACACAAATGTAACTGAGCAGGTGTCTGTGATAGGGACTAGATAACTGCCCAAGCAAATGGGAATTCCCAGGAAAACAAGCAATTTATATATATATATATATATATATATATATATATATATATTAGGTTGGTGCAAAAATAATGACGTAATAATGTCGTTTTTTGATGTTAAAAAATACGTCAAAAAACGACATTATTTCGTCATTATTTTTGCACCAACCTAATATATATATATATATATGAGAGAGAGAGAGCAAACAGTATAAAACATTATTTATTTACTGATTTCTATTCTCGCTAGTCTAAATAACATCTTACAACCAACGATCAATTTATTTTATTTGTTATATATTTCTCCTTTTACCAAATCTAAATTATTTATTTTGGGTGAGGTTTCTTTAGTTGTTGTCTTTGTTTTTGTCTGTACTTTGTTTTTGTTTTCCACTTCATTTATTATTTTGTTTATTTAGTTTATTTCATTTATACTTTCTTTTTTTTTTGGTTGTTTGCAAATGTGTAATAAACAGAATTGGGATTGGTTAATCATGTTTTGGTAAAATTACACTGATGACACCTTCATCATTGCAATCTTTGCAACATTCTCCAAGATGTATATTCTCTCACTCACTCAATCAGTAAATTCTCACTACCCTGCCCATTTCTTTCAAAGAAAGAAATCTTCACCTTGCCATCATGAACATCATCTCGATTTCATCAGTCACCATTTTCTCTCTTTTTTTTTCGTTTTTTTTTTTTTTTACTTTGGCACCATTTTTACCATTTTCAATCCCTTATTCAAGTGCTTCATAACTAAATATAGAATCCCTTTGTTTTGGTCCTATTTTCTTTTTCTTTTTTTTTTACTTTTATCATTATTATTATGGTTTTTCGTTCTAACTTTTTATTGTATTTGCAAATACCGCTTCTTTTTTTTTTCGCCACTTAATACTTTCTCTCCTTTGATGTCACCAAAACTTCATTTAGAATTTTCTTCTTTACCTTTTCTTTTCACTTCTCTCTGCTTTCTTCCCAATTCTCCATTTTATTTATTTTTTTATTCATTTATTTGTAATTATTTATTTACTTTTTGGCAGTTGTCATCTTGCGTTTGTCTTACTACATTGCTAAATCTACAAATGGTGATTGCAGTAGCTATTTTTTATTTTCTTTTTGAAGGGACAATTTTTTATTTTATTTTGGGGAATAAGATGAGGAGATTGAAAGAGAAAAGATGATGATAGTTTTGTTTCTTTTTTTCATATTTGTTTTATATTTTCTTCTTTCTTGTTGGTTTCTTAATTCATATAACCTTTGGTCTTTACCTTATTTTTTTTTTATTCTTCAGTATGAATAGAGAAGTTTTTGCTTTTCATTTATTTTATTATTTTATTTTTTTTTATTTCATATATAATTCTTTGAGTGTATATATGAGATGTTATTATTGTTGTGGTAGTGGTAGGTGACTTCAAAGAAAATGAAATAATAAATAAATAAATAAATGATGGAAAGGAAGAAACCTCCCCTAACAGAAAAGAGAAAACTATTCTCATATAATTTGTCTTACATTTCTCTTTTTCCAGTTTCCACAAAAATCCGAAGAAGAAAGATAGGAAAAGATAAATGGATAAATGTAAAACTCAGACGAGAAAGTCAAAAAAAATAAATCTAGCAAAAATAACTAAAAAGAAATTATAAAATCAATAAACAAACTTTCCCTCCCTCCCCCAAGAAACTATCAGAACAAAAAAAAAAGAAAATATTATCATCATCATCATCACTTTTTATTTAATAAGCTTAGTTTGGCACAAGGCCACAACTATGGAGCATACTAAATAGTAATAGCGGATCAGACTAATTTGTTAGCCATTACCCAAAGTCAGTGTCTCAAAAATATTTACTAAACTTAGCTTTGTTCTAGCACCAATCTACAACTATGGGACCCCCAATGAGGTTCAAGCTCATAAAATTTGGATTTCAGTGTCGTATTTGCCATCTTCTGTTAAAACACTTCCCGGATATTTAAATTGTTGTACTTGTTTGATTTTGACATTTTTAATATCTCTTCATCTAAACATTACCAGAAACAATGTTGGATTAGTAAATGTTTGTACTTACCTTATTTTGGATAGTACTTGTATATCCTGACTTACCTTATGCTAGATTATACACAACCGATTTTTACTCCATGTCTCTTTTTCATCTGATCAGCAATCACTGCCATATCAGAGGATTAATATTATATAACAATTCAGTATTAGTCTAAATACATAAATATATAACAACAATAATTCATCATCTTTGAAATAGCAGAAATATTGTGACTAAAACAAACAAGATGAAGACACTTGTCCAGACAGAAATTGAAATAAATTTTTGAGATGTGGTTGGCACTGAACCTTTTTAGCATAGTATGTTCAATAAAAATCAGTTTTTTGAAATTATTAAATAGAATTATAATAAAAACATAAAAATAAAAACATATTTGGTGTCTTGTCTACAACAATTTAAATATGCTACTTGATTGGCAACTATGACTTGCCATTTTACAGTTGAACTAACATAATGCACACATATGTTGTATTCAAATAATTTCTTTTCTTGCACTTCTTGCCTATGGAACTCCCTTCCAATTCCTTACTTTTCTGTCTATATTTATGAGATGAGATATTATGTACACTATTTACATTAATCAGACTATTGTCCTCATCTTTGTCACCATATTTATTACAACGTTTCAGCCATTGTATGCTCTGGTCTTCTTCAAGTGGTTAGAATGTCAAACTGAACCCTGTATTTCATTCACTGAGGTAGACTGTTCTAGTTCCACTTGCCATGTCTAATCAGTTATCTCTCGTTAATTCCCCTCTCCGAGTTCTCCACTGCCTTAAGCAGGTATTGAACTCACACTCTTTGGGTCTTGTCACTGGATCTAACTAACGCCTTTATCCACTGTGCCATGTGTCCTTATGTGTCTTATTTTTCTTTCTCTTACAATCTTCAAAAAATTTAAATGCATTGCAAATTGCCATTTCTTCCCTTCCTGAAACCTGTTCTTATTGTTTTTCTCCTCATGAAAGTCTTCTTATTCTCTACCACTCACAGTAAACCCTTGTGTCCTAGTGGTATTGGGGCAAAATAATTAAAAAACAAATATGTAGACAGAAACCCAGAGCCTGAGTGTTTTGCATCAGGAATGGACTTTGAATCGGGGATTGTGAGTAAGAATCTGTATTCTAAAATTTGTTCACATTATTTTTGCAGGAGATGGGGCTTGAATTATTTTATAGAGGCTAGCCTCCACCTTAGACACCCCGTTGGTAATGGGCCTGTATAGATGTCATTTTTGGGGGTCATATCACTTTTAGCAGAAACCATAAAAATGCATGTCCACATAGAAAATATAGATCACTACTAAAATACCAAGACGCATAACGGTTAGAGTAAAAAGATGAATTAGGTGCATGAATAAAGTGTCACTGCATTAAAAACCAAATTGAAACTATGCTGCATCGGGGAAAGAAAATCTGTTATGCATACTGAACAAATAGAGACATGCTGATTCTTACATAAAGGAAATGGCATGGCTGCCATCTGGCATGGATTCAAGATTTGTTTCTCATGACACCAACTACTTATCTAGATATAATTGAGAATTTGAGAAATAACTAATCATTTCTGATGGAATTTCTACCTTTTTTGCATAAAAGATTTGCCTTTTATGGCACATCCAGTATAATACCAAAGATGATTTCTTTTGAGAATTTGAGAAATAACTAATCATTTCTTGTACTTTTCTTCCAAAATCAACTTGGAAATGGAATTTTCTTTGTCTGAGAAGGATTATTTATTATTAAGAAAAATCAATCATTAAAATAATCAGCAAAAAATATCTGTTGTTTTTAATAGTATTTGCCTAAAGAACATTTGCTGTTGAAATACACAGAATATACCTATATATATATGTGTACGAGGAGCATGACCTGGCGTTGCCCGTGCTTGATTCAAAAATCGTACGACTCATACAGCAATCGCTATCACTTGACTTAAAATATTTTCCCCCTTCCTTGCCTTTAAAGGAGTGCCCTTTGCCATGCTGATGTTGCTACATGCCTTACTTCTTGCCTATCTCACACTGCAAATTTTTTCGAAGCTCTATACTAAACATTAAATCTGTTACGAAAAAAGAACTAAACAAAATGAACACAAAACGATCAGCTTTAAAAAAGGACTCATAACTGGAAAAACTGAATGAAAAAAGCATGTTAACAACAAATACTTTTTAAACCCAACCCAGTTCTGTGGAATCAGAATCAATGTTGAGTTTAAGCAAGTGAATGAGCCAATTGGAGTAAAGTGCCATGCAGATTTAAATTTTTCCCACTTGTGACGAATTAAGCTATCAATTTTTTTGGCATGCTAGCATGCTAGTTAACATTCGTGTCAGTCAACTGTTGGCTCTCTCGCTGGCCAATAGAATCTTCCTGCCTATTTGTGGCAGCCAGCTATAGGCTCTCACTCTGGCCAGTAGAAAATAGCCGCAAACTACCTGAAAACTCCCGTAGAAGCATGAAAAAATTGATTATTTCCACTATCGATTGGAGTTGGGAAATGCAAAGTCAGTCTTGGGCTTCCTGCTAACTTGGAGCATGTGCATGTAAATTTTCATGCAAATCCATTGAAAATTACAGCTGTGCATTCGTTACATACACACACACATACATCCTGCCTTATATATATATATATATATATATATATATATATATATATATATATATATATGATGAGGGAGAGTATAGGAGAGAGATTGTTTTATTACAAATTCAAATGACTGATGAGTGAATTAATTTCTGTGAAATCAGGAGATATGCTTTTGAATTTTTATTTGGTTATTATTAATTTCTTATTAATGCTATATTATCTGAATATAGACGACTTTAATTTCAAAGCATGCTTGTTTTAAAAGTGTTATCCTCCAGAAACACACTGGTCAACTTTTTTTTTGTCAAGCACAATCCTCGATATTATATATTTTTTCTTAATCAGATTGAACCCATGCAAGGCAGTAAAGCCATTAAGACACAAGATGTTACTCAGTGTGAATGTATGAGAAAAAAGATAAACATTATTATACGGCAAGAACACTGGAACAGTGATCAGGAAGACAGTAGATGATGACTGACATTGCATTTAAATGTTTGAAGAACAAATTTGGTTGGAAAGAATGGAGCTGGAAGAGAGTTCCACAAGTGAGAAGTGCAAGAGAAGAAACTGTTAGCATAGAACTTATGGTTACATCTAACCAATTCAACTGCGAATTAATGAGACCTTGTTGCTAATCTAGTACTACACTTAAATTCATAAAGTCTAGGTATCTTAGTGAAGAACTCATCCGAACAACTGCAATGAAATTATTTATAGGAAAGGCATAGGGAGGCAACTTTATGGCAGTGGCAAAGTGACTGAAGATGAGATGCCACATCAGGACCCATAATATTGCTGATTCTTCTTTCGATTTTAACAAGAAGCTCTAAATATATAGCAAGAGCACTGGACAATATATGGCAGCAATATTCTAAGCATGGGCAAATGGTAGACTTGTAGATATATAAGATAGATACTGGAGAAAAAATTGTATATAACAACCCAGGGAACCAAATTACTTAGCAGCAGACCTAGCAATGGCTTCTATATAATCTTTACAATTTATGTCAGCTGAGAATCTTAGCCTAAGAAGGCACAATAAATAATTGGAGTAGATAGGTTCACCTATTGCTCGGTTCACACTCTTTCCTGGTCTTTTGAACAGGAGTAGGGTTTATTCCTTGTTCCCTGTTCAGGATTGGGTTTCCAGTTCCTTCTAAAATTTTATTCTTTTTCACTCCCAGTAGTCCCTTGCATCTTGGTGGCATTATCACCTTGCTTGGAGTGAATTGATTAAATATATATATATATATATATATATATATATATATATATATATATATTTTATTATTATTATTATTATTATTATTATTATTATTATTATTTATATATATATATATATATATATATATATATATATAATAATAAAATATATATATATATATATATATATTATTATTATTATTTTTATTATTTATATATATATGTATATATTTTATTATTATTATATATATATATCTACATACATACACAACAATATTTATTCAAGTATTTTTGTACACTTGCTTGCATGCATATATACATACATGTCGATGTTGACATCTGTGCAGGACACATATTTTTTTCTGGTAAGCATATTCACTTAAATATGTACATGAAGAAGACATGAATTTTTCCTTATGTTTTCTTATATTGTTTAGCATTCCACTAGATGGAATTATTGTTTGTTTTCTTTTTAGAAACCTCTTTGATTGATTTATTTTTTTTATTCTTCTTAAACTAAAATTATCTGCCGTTTCATTCATTTGAGAGTTATCTGCTCTTTCCAATCTGTGAAAAGGTTTTACTAATCTCTTCTGACTTGCTCAATTTCTGTTTAGTTTTCTGTATGTTGTATTGTTGCCGTTATTACCATTATTATGACTGGTCATATTATTACAAATATCATTATTGCTACTGTTATTGTTTTATATCAGTCTTTCCTTATCAGCCTATTTTTCATTATTATTAATGTTATTAGTTTTGGATAGAAGGTAAAACATTTTTTTTATTATGCTATCTTTTGTCTACTCCAACTACTACTATTACAGTGATAGGGACACTGATATCAATATAGATTTTAATGCCATCTTCACTATCATCATTATTATTATTATAATATTCCTCTCAATTCTAACATATTACTGCTATTATTATTATTATCATCATCATCATCATCATCAACTATTATTGCTACCACAGTGATGATGTCATTGTCTTTGCCATCACACCTTCACTATCATCATCATCATTATTACTAATGCTACATTGTTTTTTTTTTCTTGACTTGATAGTGACTTTCTTGCAATCAATATAAATTTTTTATCAATTTCATTTTTATTGTTTTTGTCATCCTTTCTCTCTCTCTCTCCCTCACTCAGAATAATTAAATCAAAATAATTCTTTTTACTCAATCAGAATAAACAAATTGAATTCAGGATCAGGACTTCAGTGCCATTTATGGAGTGTCAGGTATTAAGGAATTCTGATTTGCAGCCACTCCCAAAAAGCATCTACTCTCCAACTCCCCAAAATGATCTTGTTAAATTGTTCTTTTTTTTTTTTTCTCCTTTACACTTAATGTGCATCTGGATAATTTTCTTCTTGTCACTCTTATTATGAATGAAGTAACTTAAGTGAAAAGGAGTTGTGAATAATCTAACATAAGTCAGGATATACAAGTGCTATTCAAAAAAAGGAAGATACAATCATTTAATAATCCAACATGGTTTCTGGTAATGGTAATAGTGAGATAAAGAGCCATTGGAAATAACAAAATCAAACAAGTACAACAATTTAAATATCTTGGAATTGTTTTAACAGAGGATGGAAAATGTAACACTGAAATTCAAAGGTTCATTGGGATAGCAAAAGATATCTTCCAATAGCTAAACAAAGTATTAAGAAAAAAAGAAATATTTTATTAGAAAAAAAAAAAAAAAGTACTGATCTCTTATACAAGGTATGTCAGAAATACCGCCCACATAATGGTAAAACATTAGTGGCAATGGTGTCTTCATCTTGCTAGCCTGGCTTTCAGTACAAAAAAGGGTGGATCACTCTCAGGATATGCACTGACACACAAAAACTAAACTCCAGCCTGAAAAGATGTCCCTACAAAATACCTACAGTAGAAAAGCTGAATCCTGAAATTCGCAAAGACAAAAGGATTCAATAAACTTGATGCCAAGGCAGGATATTGGTTAATCCAACTGGGTAAAAAATCCCAGTTGAAAACAACATTTAAAACACCCTTTTAATGAGTTTGTTGGAAATGATTACCATTTGGTCTAGGCATCTCACAGGATATCTTCCATCCAAGGATGGATCAAATTCTTAAAGGTTTAGTTTAGATGGTGTCACTAACATTACCAATGATGTAGCAGTGTATGGGGAAAATGATGAAGAACGCAACAATAAACCTGCACAACCTGATGATCCAAGCAGCTGTAACTGGTCTTGTATTCAACAGTAAAAGTTATGTCATGAAACAGCTCAGCATCCCATTTTTCAGCGAAATCTACATGTCCAATGGCATCAAGCCAGACCCTGCAAAAATATGTGTAATCCAAAAGATACCAAATCTGAAAAACAAAGAAGAGCTACAGTGCTTTCTGAGGATGTTGAAATTACTTCTCCCAGTATATCCCAAACCTTGCAGAGAAAGAACACCCATTGCATGGTCTTGTAAAATCCCAGTCACCATGGATGTGAGATCCAGATCACCAAAAATGCTATGATGATCACTGCTAATGCACTCCTATCATACTGTGACCAAATAAAACTATCAGGTCATCCCATAAGTTCTGTCCGAATTTTAACTTCTTGTTAAAATGAACAAAATTTAAAGAGTATTTTTAATGTCTAATGGAGCTGAACATTATTTTTATATTTACATGCATTTAAACTGATCAAATTTTATTTCAGAGAACAACAAAATTAAATTTTGTTTGATTAAAACCCTGTTAACATGGAAGTACCCAAGAATCATTTGAGGCACATAATGCTTTATGGGTTCAGAAAGGAAACTCAGCAGCCGAAGTGGCTAGAAACATTCACTCAGTTTATGGAGAGGAATGTGTGAATGAAAGAACTTGCAGAAGATGGTTTGCAAAATTCAGAGGTGGAAATTTCACCCTTGAAGATGAAGATCGAACCAGACGTCCAGTTGAGTTTGATGAAAAGCTTCTTGAAGCAGCCTTTGAAGAAAAAACCTTCTTTATCAGTTGAGGAATTGGCAGTGGTTCTCAGTTCAAACCATACAACTGTTTATCGTCATCTTCAACAACTTGGAAAAGTTCCTGAACTTGGAAAATGGGTGCCTCATGAATTGTCTGAAAACAACCTCAAATCCCGAGTTGACATCTGCTCTTCTCTCCATTCTTGCCAACTTGTTTCACCTTTTTTGGATAGACTTGTGACTGGTGATGAAAAATGTATCTTTTATCAAAATGTTAAGCATCATAGACAGTGGCTTGGTAAAGGGGAAGGACCCCAGCCACAGCCGAGAAGGGAACTTCATGGGCAAAAGGTTCTTCTTTCAATCTGGTGGGATCACCAAGGAATAATCCACTTTGAATTCTTACCACCTAATGCAACAATTAATGCTCAACTATACTGTCAGCAATTAGAGTGTTTGAACCAAGCTTTGAGGAAAAAAAGGCCTGCTCTAGTGAATCAAAAAGGGGTGATGTTTCATCAGGACAATGCACGACCCCACACATAACAAAAGATCGAAGAACTTGGTTGGGAGAAAATTCCTCATCCACCTTATTCTCACGATCTTGCTCCTTCAGACTACCATTTGTTTCGTAGCTTACAGAATTATTTGGAAGAAACAGCTTTTGTAACACAAGAAGTGGTTAAAACTGACATTTGTGAGTTCTTCGAATCAAAGCCAAAAGAATTTTAAAGTAATGGAATTAGTAAGCTTGTTAATAGATGGAAGGAAGTCATAGATAATCAGGGAAAATACATTGTTGATTGAATCTGTAATTAAATGTAACATTTGGTTACTTGTTTTCTTTATTCAAAATTCAGACAGAACTTATGGGATGACCTGATAGTATCACTGGAACTATACACCTCACAGAAGAGTTTGGTAGTAGCACTGATAAAAGAAAGCAAACCAGTTGACCAACTACTAATCCAGATACAGAAATATCAAAATATACCTATATACAAGTATATTCATAGTGATCACTGATCACAAACCACTAGTAACCATGTATGCAAAACCACTGCATACCACTTGTCTACAATGCAAAGTTAAAAATTCAAGGTGACAACTACATTGTAATCTACTACCCTGGCAAAGACATGATCATTGCAGATGCACTAAGCTGACTGCCCAACCCAGAAAACAACCATGTATTTGAATTAGATGAGAGAATTGATAACATAGATGCATAAGTTGATGACGAGCATTAGACTATTCCAATCATCAATTTCTTAACAGAAAAAAAGAAATCAGCTATGCAGTGAGACGAGAGAGAATTCTGAATCTTGTTAAAGAAATTGCATTTGAAGGATGGCCAGAAGCTACCTGAGATGTGCCAGTCAACATCAGATCATATTGGTCGTTCCCAGATGAACTAGCAGTTTTAGCAGGAATCCTCTTTAAAGGAGAACATGTTCTGATTCCAGAATCTATGAGAGAAGAACTTCTGCACCAGCTTCATCAAGGTATCAAGAAAACTTGTTGACTTACCAGAGAAAGTGTATATTGGCAAAACATCAAAAAGACATAGAGAAAATGTGCTAGTCATACATACTTGATACAGTTATACAAGATGGAAATAGAAGAGAAGCACACAATATCCCATCATAACTATGGAAATACATTGCATCAGACCTGTTTGAGATCAATGGATTGCAATACCTCCCTAATGTCGACAGGTACTCAAAATACCCAATTGTGGATGAAATGCCCACACTGGTAATCAGCAAACAGTAGCTGACAAAATAATGAGTTACGCATCACCATTTGGGTGACCACTGATATCATGACTGGTAATGGCCAACAATATGCAAGACAAACTTTCCAAAGCTTTACCGCATTATGTTATATTAAGCATATCACCAGCTCACTTTACTATGCTAGAAGCAACAACTTCATTGAGAGGCAAGTGCAACACATTGTCCACAATCAAGAAATGCCTCAAAGTCAAAGGTTGTATCCCGACAGCATTACTACAGATTAGAACAACTCCTATAGACAGCAAATTACCATCACAGGCCAAATTAGTATTTGGACAGGTTATAACAACCACATTAGAGATTGGAAGAGAAGAACACTAGAGGAAAGATTGGCAGAAATCAAAATAACCCACAATCTCAAGAGGCATACTATTAGGTTGGTGCAAAAATAATTTCGTTTTCTCACATAGTAACATATGTTAGAAAACGAAATTATTTTTGCACCAACCTAATACAAACCTGCTACCACCATATCCAGGCCAACACGTGACAATAACAAATAAAGCTGACAAAACATGGTACCCTGAAACTATCATCAGGAAGGATGATACCCCAAGAAGCTATTTTATAGAAACCCCAACTGAAACAAGACTGCCATAACCATGCTCACCTAAGTGCTGTATCAATGCCAGTGGTGAAGAAGAAAGTTCACTGTGTTGTTCCAACACCAGGAATGGTACAAAATAGTGAACAACTTAATATAGATGATGCCAGGAAACAAATTACCATCCCCCGCAATGAAACAAAAGCCACACCAGATGAAGAGCAGATCTAAAGAAATTCAATCCACACTAGATCTGGACGAGCCATAAATATGCCTGCCAGATTTAAGAACTCGATATAAACAAAGATCATAGAAATAGTCTATGACTACACAACAAATATCACCATTACCAGACATATACAAAATAAACAATACTACATGAAAAAGAAAAGAAAAAAGAACAATCAATAACCATACACTGAACAATATAGAAAACAAAAAATTAATTGCTCTATACACACTTACATCTATCCCAATCTCTTTTTCAATAAATCAGCTCAAACTTTCACACACCCACATAAACATAACTAAACAGGGAGGATGTTGTAATATATGTTACTATTACTAACTGCATGTGTATTAATATACACTGAATTACTTATGCATAAGTATCCAACCCAAATGCATGTAGAATTCTCTCCTGATGTATATCTTTGTTATTTTTTACCCAATAATACGTCATTCCTATAAAGCAGTGAATGCTGGACAATCACATTTGAGTTGAAGAAGTAATTTGAAAAAATATGGTTCTACAAAAGGATGCTGGGAATATCTTGGACTGAACATTTGAACAACATGGAAGTTTTAGAGAAAATAGAAACAAAGAGGACATTTATACTTACCATCAGAAAGAGATGGTTGAAATTTCTAGGGTACATATTATGGGAACTTACCTATAATGATAATGGACTCTTCCTGACACTATAAATACTGCACCTCTCAAGAGGTATAATGAATGAATGGTGTAATGAGTCGAGACAATATTAGTTCACTCTAAACCAGACAGACAGTCATTACTAACACCTTCAACTTCTTGTACTATATTTCTGTTGTAATATATCTTTGTTATTCTACTCTTGTGTTCGTGTTGTTCTTCCTTGGTTCTAACCTTGGACAATAACTGTGGTGTGAGGATATTGGACCATAACAGTACATAATGATGAAGAAGAGCTTGGAATATTTGGCACTCATAGGACATACTGATGGCAAATGGGAGGGAGGAAAACATTGCATAACCTACCTAACAAGCTTGTGAAAACGGATGGCAGAACAGGGTTTAGGAGAGATAGCATAAAAGCAAAATTTATTAAGAGTTGTAAAGGATCATGGCAAGAAGAAGAAGAAGAAGAAGAAGAAGAAGAAGAAGAAGAAGAAGAAGAAGAATTATCATCATCATCATCATCATCATCATCATCATCATCATCATATTGGAATTATTCAGCATTCATTGAACAAACAGCATTACTGTCAGTTGAAATTTATAAAACCTTTCTCTTAAAACAGTTTTTCAGGAAGATAGGTCTCCCAAGTACAAACAGAACTCTTTCTAGTATTGATAAGTGTTTCCTTACTAATCTTTTGTTTAAGGCGTGTGGGAAGTTAGCATCTCTATTGTATCATTATTTGCCCTTCTAGTTTAATGTGTTATCCATTTTATTTGTTGTTGTTGTAAGTTTTCAAGTGATGTGGTTTTATTATTTTGGTAAATTTGTTTATGATTCTGTTGGGCCAGTCTTTCAGATCTGATGGAGAAATGTCTTCCTTAAAACCTGCAGGATTCATTGACTTGAAAACATTTTTAAGCACTAATTTGAGAAAATGGTTATTTGCATAAAGCATTATCTTTTACCAACACTATTATCTCACATTGATAGTGTACAAATAAATGCAATAAAATTGCTTCTTTGGTCTCACATTTTCTACTGGCATGAAATGGAGCAATTATATTGAATCAATGGCGAGGTCTGCTGCTGTAAAGGTTGGTTTACTTATCAGAATCCATCTTGCACATTTATAAATCTACCATTCATCCATGCATTGAATATTGCTGCCATATCTAGTCTGGAGCTCCTGTAATATATCTAGAGATTCTTGACAAAATTCAAAGAAGGGTGTGTAATGTTATCAATCCTGACCTGGCATCTTGACTTCAATCACTTTCTCACTGCCATGGCATAACTTCCCTCTGTCTTTTCTGTAAATATTTTCATGGCAGTTGTTCTAATAATTGAATGATTCAAACTTATCCTCCTTCAGCTTATCAACCCTTTGCAGTTTATATAAAGCCATGAAATATTTTTAAATTCTAAGAATGTTTTTTTAGATTCATTATTGGCAGCCACAATCTTAATAACATACGATATGCAGATGACATGGTGTTGATAGTAGAGACAGAAAGGAAACTACAAAAGCTCCTACAGACGGTAACGAAGGAAAGTGAGAAGAAAGGGCTGAATAAAAATTACAAGAACATAGAATGCATTATTGTCAGAATGCAAATATGCAAATTGGAGATGCAAAAATCAAACATGTACAAAAATTTAAACATCTGGAAAGTGTTCTAACAGAGGATGTAAAGTACAACACTGAGATCCAAAGACATATTGGGATGGCCAAAGATTCATTCCAAAAGCTGAAGAGAGTATTAAGAGACAGAACTTTGTCAGAAACGAACAAAAGAGTACTGAACTATTAAGTAATATCCTACATATCCTCCTTTATGTCAGTGAATGGCTAGACAATCTTCTCAAAGATGAAGAAGAGACTTGAAGCAACAGAAAGTTGCTGGGGATCCCGTAGATGAAACATGCGAGCAACAACGAGGTTTTAGAGAAAATGGAAACAAAAAGGAAATATATTTAATATCAGAAAGAGACAACATATTATACATCAGGAAGAGGCAGTTGAAATTTCTAGAGCACTTTGAGCAAGGAGGGCTTGGAAAATCTGAAACTCTCAGGATGGACAGAGGGAAAAAGGGGCAGAGGAAAGCAGCACGTAATATACTTGATGGACTTGAGTAAATGGATGACAGAATAGGGTTTGGGAGAAATCACAAAATGTCAAAACCTATTAAGAGCTACAAGGGACAGGAAAATGTGGAGAGCCATGATCGCCTACATCCTAATTGGACATGGCTCATAAAAAAGAAGAATAGTTTAGTGATACAAGACTTACTAATTAACCCTTAAGTGGCTGGTGCGGGGAGAAGAGGTGGATTCTAACGGTATTTGTTCATAAGTGAAGATAACAAACCCAAAAGGAATTGGAACTCAGTTTTTTATTAACAATTCCAAGCCATTACCTATTATACCAATTGTACATCCAAGATTCCAAAGTGGTATTCCAAAGTGGTCACCCATCGAGGTACTGACTACAGTCAACTTTGCTTAACTTCAATGATTATATGGGAACCGTTGATTCGACATGATGTTTCTGTAAAACTTTGTTCTAGTAAACTCTGCTCTTATAGGTCTCATTATTTTACTGTTAAAATAGCTGGATGTATTTTCTTTTCTTGCACTTCTCACCTGAGACACTCTCTTTCGGTCGTTTGCTTCCCTGCCACCACTGCAACATCAATTGCAGCCTTGTTTCCTGAAATCAGTACTTTTATTGTCATTTCTCCTCACTACAATTTTCTCATTCTCTTTCTTTCACTCTCAATAATACCTTGCATCTTAGTGGCATTATTGTCTTGCTTGGGGTGAAATGATTAATTTTTATTTTTTTTTTAAATTAGTGCAGAAATACACTCCTCAAAGATTATGATATCAAGTGACATGAACCATTCTTAAAATTCTGCAACAACAATGAGATCTACTTGTATAGTTAAAGTTGATTCCATGGACTGGAAACATCCAACCTCACCAAACCTATTACAAATTCAATGTTCAGAATTCAGTAAAAAAAATTCTGTGTTTAGGATCAATCGATTGATTAATTTGCTTTTTTTAC
The DNA here is from genome assembly GCA_963932145.1 of Acanthosepion lycidas. Classification (NCBI taxonomy): domain Eukaryota; kingdom Metazoa; phylum Mollusca; class Cephalopoda; order Sepiida; family Sepiidae; genus Acanthosepion; species Acanthosepion lycidas. Next base: position 51,363,060 of record OZ010583.1, read on the forward strand.
AGTTTATCAACCTTTTGTAGGTTATTTAAAGCTGAAACATATTTTAGATTGTAAAAGGAATTCTTTTTTTGATAGTGTATATTGCATTAACAATTTTTGGGAATAACAATGATTTTTCCCTATATAAAAGTCCTACTATTTAACCCATAGCTAGGGAGAGGAGATGGATTCATCCCTTTCCCAAAGATATTTCAATAAAACTGACTATAAAAATGGAATTTCAACTCTACTTTCTAATTTCTCAGTCCAAGCCACTATCCATTACACAGCCCACACAGCCCAGTCTTTAGCAATGCTAAAGGTATTCTGCTTGTGAGCTTCATATGGCATGGTCAGATAATTAACATTATCAGATACTGTGACACATTGGACAGACTGAAGGATTTTGTTTCTTGAAAGAGACCAGGACATTTGCATGACAAATCTGCTCCATACATGGTTAACCTGACAAAAAAGAGACAGCAAGGCTTCTGATCGTGAGATTGGAGGTTTTGAGGAGCATAGAGCCAGTTCTTAATTGCTGTTGTTCCCAGGTCCACCCTGACTCAGGGTAGTAGCACCTGTTAAGGTCCCAGCTATAGGAAAATAGTGAATCCTCCAAACAGAAGCATACAATTACATGCAAAATATAAACCCATAAAATTGTTAAACATATTTAGATTTCAAATAGAGGTTGATAGGCTGCTAAAAAATTCAACCAACCAACATGAAAGATCTTTTTCATGATATTAAGCCATACAGTATCCTATAATTTCTTAATCAAACTGTATTCCTAAATATATATAACTTCAGCATAAACACATGTATCATCACCTCTGGTAATCATGTCCGCACAAACATGTATATTCACAAAAACTCAGTATCATCTCCGATGTATTCAATTGTAAAAATAAAATAACATATATCATATTTTTATTATTTCAAAGCTTCCAAGAAAATTAAATTTTGACATTAAATGACCCATAAGGAGTTGATATGCTGTTAAATAAATCAAATCAAATGTAGGTAAGACAGGTTTTTGAGCAGTATATTTGCTTAAGAGCTGGTTGAGAATCAGCTCAAGATAACAATTCAATATGACCAGTTGCTAGAAGAGTGACAGAAAATGTGGGAAAAAATCATGAATTATCAGACCAACTGACACAAATGATTTGAATCAATTATGGAGATTGCCAAATCTTTTCTTGGAATTTTAGGTACCACCTCATACATCATAGGCACCTAATATTTGATGTCCACACTCCTTATTTTGTTATTAATGTGTTATCAAATTAAAAATAATGCTAAAAATTTGATAACAATTTCAAAAGTTTTATTGAACAGAGAAAGAAACAACTGCTTGAAATATATACATTGTATCAACAGTAAACTTAAATACCGAAAATTAAAAAACAGAAATACACTGAATAGTTTGACTCTTCTCCATTTGTAGAAATGGACTCAATTGGATGATATATGTGAGATGTAAAGGTAAAGAAGTAATGTAGCTGTAACACCCATGAGATGTAGACAGGATTTAACGCTATTTGATTTATATTGTTCAGGACCTGAAAGATAGGCATTCTGTTGCTGAAGTGACAACTTTTACAGGTTTTAATCAGGCATCAGTAACAAGGGTATATCAGTAAAATGTAAATTCCAGTAATGCATTAGCAGTATGTGGAAGTAGCAGGTACTCACAGATGATGGGACTGCTGGTGATTGACAAATATAATAAGTACACAATGAACATTATATCAAATGATATCTTAATTCAGTGTTGATGCCAATCAGTTCATCAGCTAGTGTACTGTTTATATACAGCATTCCATAGGGTTTCACATAGCCACACCATCCATCAAGGCTACCATTGTTTACTGCACTTAATCTTGACCATTGGAGGCATGTTGGAGTAATGGATAGCAGCTCAGATTGGAGAGCCAACTTCGAATTCCAGTCAAATCCATTACATTCACTTATGTGCTAATACTCTTGGGAAAGGTATGAATCCTCTTCTCCCCACAGCTATGGGTAAATAGCAGGACAGACCGGGTTCTATAGCCTAGGATGGCAACTGGTCTACCACAGAAAGAAATGGCAACCTACTATGGGAAAAAACTGCCTTGTCAGTAATGTATTGAAAGATGCATGATCACCTAAGCATGTATCATACATGGCACATAACCAACTGAATCTTGGCCAGTGAACATCACCATAGTAGAAATTAATTCAGCTGGATGATGTATATAGAGACATCATAGAGAGAGAGAGAGATAGTGTAGCTGTGGCAGTGGAACTCAGGCAACCAGGAGAGATTAAAAAATTGACTGAGCCCCCCTGTCTATGAGATGAGAATTGCTTTAATATGTAAATTTCAGACAGAGTTCAATGATATGTGAAAACACAGGACTGGTAACTGAAGAAGCATGGTAACTAACCAATGAAGAAGAACATTACATCAAAGCATGGTATCCAAGAAATGAAGAAGAACATTACATCAAAGCATATTCAAGTTCAATGCAGGTGCTGATGAAACCATCTTTTAATACACTGTACAACATAGAAAGCTCCGTTGACAGTTTTGTTATAAAAAATTTACTCCATTTAATTTCCTTCAGAGTAAATAATGATGATTCTATTGAACATATTTAGGATTTTTTCTGATATGTGGGCTAATAAATCCCTTGCAACCGGCTATATAGGAATAAAGTGTTGCTGTTGACACTTGAGTTTGAACATAGATCACCCAGTGAGGATACATAGGCCATCCCATTATTGAATTAAGGAGACCATGTGACCATAAAGGAAACATATATGGGAGGCAGTGTCTGTCTAATTGATAATTATATCCTAGTCTATCCTCTATTACTATATGGACACCTATTCTCTATTCTCTTCCCTACACTATTCTCTGTTCAGATCAATATAGTGTTTACTTTTTGAGCGAGTATTATCGAGCAAGTACTATTAGTGCGAGTCTTATTCGAAGGCGTCTGACACCAGTATTGTTAAACCATGTACTATAGTTGTATCAGCGATTACAAAGTCTCTACTACAACGAGCATTACAAAAGTGACAATGAGTATTCGTTGGCATTACAAAAGTGGCAACAAGTGTTTGTTGACATCATAAAACAACCGATGTAAGAATGCCTGCAACAGACATGGAATTGATGGATGGGATTACTTACAAAAATAATTTTTATTTTTTCAGATTGTCAGTGCCTAAATTGGCACTGTTGTCAACACTCTAATGTGGATGAAAAGTAGTTAATAACTGTAGTGCAAAAAATAAAACTTACCATAGGGTAGATGAATACAAAGAGTCAACAGCCATCAAGCTAGAGATGGTGTCTCAATAAAGTCACCATGGAGAAGTCACTATCAATCCCAAGAATAGTCATGGCAATGAAGGTCATTCATCTTTAAAAATACAAAAACATTTGGAGAATCATTATCACTCACATCCTGAAAGGATATGGCATATAAAAGTGGGCAACATGCATTGCTTATTGTTTGGTCCTTATCAAACAATGAAGATACAATTATTAACACTACAGAATCAATTAATGCACCTCATCTAGATTAGAGAACATCAGTATTGGACAACAAACGATGATCAGAGACATTTGTGTGTGTGAAGACTGGATGAGGCTATGGGTCCAGACTGGCCTTGATTCTGTAATGATGTGGAGTGTGTCCTGTTGGAGTTTGAAAGGACCATTAGTGAAACTGATGTCTATCATAACAGATGATTCGGCATGTCAGCCAATGTACTATACAATGTAGACTGTAGTCCATGAGGTAACAAGGGTACTATTATTAACACTATGTCAACTGATACTACACTTTACCTGGACCAGAAAACAAAACCGTTGGACAGCGGTGAACTGGACTTTTTGATTTCTTAATAAATCCACATGCAAAGTGTTCTGAGCCCAGTGAATACATTTTAATGCTCCAGGCTCAATTGTCATGAATTTTAAAAAAGAATAAAATAAAATGACTCAGCCTTTGCATCTATTATATCTTTAAAGAAAGAAAACTTCAGAAATAACATAGAATCGAATAATAAAAGAAACTATAAAATCTACTCAGTGTAATAAATATGGTCAAATCTATTTGAAAACTGATGACATCATTATTATTTTTAAGAGGAATTGTTTAATGAATCAGTGGCTCTGAGCTAATGGTATCATTGGAGAATCAATGTCTTTTTTTATTGAGTTAATTAAAGTTTCACTTTAAGAGAGAAAGAAAGATACGAGTCCTTCTCACTCCATGAAGAGTATAGGGCCACAGCCTCACCAAACTATATTGGCTTCCAAAGCAAGTAAGCTTTTTACAAGAGTGGTGCTGCCAACTCTATACCTTAGCAGTTTTGAGGTCAGATTTTCCTTCTCTTAGACTGGTTGCAAACCAAGGCTAGTGAGTCAAATCTGCTCTGCTATTTAATGCATAGCTGAAAAGAGAAGAAAGTAAATTCAGCTGGAATTTGAACTCAGTAATCCAGTCTTCATTTCTGTGCCAATAATAAATACACTATGCATACATCCACCTTCACTTCAAAGCTTAAATTAAATCTGTTTGTTTTAGAATTATTAATACAATAACTGTTTATAGATTTATTTTATTTTATTTCATTACCATATGTTCAAGATGTGTATATGATAAAACATTTTTCCTAGGCTTAAAAAGCTAAAAGTTTACCTACCATTCCAATTAATATTTTTGTTTTAACTTAAAAAGAAATTTGTTGTCGTATTATAGTTTATTTTTGAATTCAGTAATTAACAAACTTTCATTTTTTAATTCATGAAATACTTTCTTGACAAGATGAAAATTATTTTTGTCCTTGAATTTTATATTTGAATATAATGAGTACTATATATAAAATACAATGAGTGATTATAGCAAATTTTCTATGGATCAAAACACAAATCAGTTGAAAACTAAATTTAAGCGTTGATATATTTTGCTTTTTGTTCTTAACCAAATTAGAACAAAATAAATGACCATTTTGAACCATAAAATTTCTTATATTCAGATCAAAAAGCAATTTTATTGAGCAATTGAAAAAGTGGCATCATGTTACCTGGTCTGAGAAGTTGTATTTTAGAAGGACAGTTGAGTTTTACATATGATGGAAATTGTACGAGGCTATAGAACCAGCCCATCAGCGGAGTGTTGTGAAATATGATGGTAGCTCTGTAATTCTGTTGTTTGTTATTAATTATATTTGTTTTGTCATCCTTTGATGGCTTCACTTGTCATTTTTGCTATGTCAAGCGAAAGTTTGTTATCACTTCCTTGTTATATTCGAGACTTCATAGACACCGGTATTAGTAGTAACACCTTCCAATAATATCCACACTAGTAATACTTGTTCAAGTAGTAATCATCAGATAGTATAATTATCAGAAGAGAATTACAATCCATATAGTAGAGAGAGTGAACGTATAAGAATAGTGGTTAGACAAGAAGAGTGAACAGAGATCGTATAATCGTCATACTACTTCCTATTTATTCACTTCCTTTATGATCATATGATCTACTTCATAATAGAATCCCCCCTGTTACTCAATGGTGAACTAGTTTCAAACCACAGTGTTGGCAATGACACTTAGTCTTATACAACAATTTGTTAGAGTTCACAATGGACATAAGTGAAACGGAAATCTACTTTGACAGATGTGACACACAGTTTTTGTTGACAACTAATTGTTACCATTCATGCTTGTCATGTTTCCCAGTGCTGATGGTTTACTCCAACAAGATAAAACAGTCTCTTAACATGTATGGGTGATAGGAAACTTATTCTAGGAACATTTGGCTGGCATTTACAGTCCATTGGCCCTATTCTTAAAGTTCCATTGAGTAAGTATAGAACTTTGAGCCTTACTCAATAAACACAACTCTGTGATGGACAATTCTAAAATAAGCCTTGAAAATCTTGCAATGCCCTTAGCACCTTATAGATTCAATACCATGTTGAATAGATACAATTATTCTGGTGAGGAGAAATCATCTTCTTTTAGGTGGCATGTGTCTTCATGATGTGGGCAATCATGGCTCACCACAAGTTCCTATCCTTTTTAGCTTTTAGTTCTACCATCCATTCAGACAAGCTCATCAAAGAGGTGACTCTCTGTCTTCCACTGTCACTTTTGCCTTCTATCTGTTCTGTGGGTGTCAAATTCTCCAAGCCATCCTTCCTCATTATGAATTCAAGAAATTTCAACTATCTTTTTCTGATTCTGAGTATGTGTTCTTTTTGTTTCCATTTTCCTTGCTTGTTGTTTACATGCTCTGTCCATGGTATTCTCTTCATCCTTCTGTAGAATCACATTTCTGTTGTCCTAAGTTTTTCCTTCATTTATGAGATTGTTCAGCATTCACTGCCATATAGGAAGATTGATATTATATAGCAATTGAGAACTTTTTCTGTTTTTCTTATGAAATTTTCTTGTTTCTTAATACTTTGCTTAGCTTTTAGAATGCATGTTTTGCTCTTCCAGTGTCTATTGGGATTTCAGTGTCAAATTTTCTGTCATCTATAAAACACTTCCTAACTATTTAAATTTTAATACTTGTTTAATTTTACACTGAAGTTTATATTATGTACATATCTAAAAGCTATCTATGCTATGATATTATTATATGTATATGTAATATCATTATTAATATATATATATATATATTATTTTATATATAATTATTATTATATATATCATTTTATATATATCATGATTATGATATATATATATATATATATATATATATATATATATCACATTATTATTATATATATTATATCATATCATAATCTAGATATCATTATTGCCATATGTGTACGTATGTATGCATGCATGAATCAAATCTATACTATTATATATACTATATTGAAACATGGTGAGCAGTATCTGATCAGTACTAAGAATATGAGATGAGATATCTCTACATGTGTACAGTAGATCAAAATCAGTCGACCTCTGTAGATTAAATAAAAGGTTGACTGAAATTCCCTGATGTTTAATGGATTGAAAGATACCTGAAGAATGGCCAATAGCTGAAACGGTGGGATAATGGCAAGAAAAATGAGGACATTAGTCAAATGTAAATACGATAAAATGTTTGATATTGAAAAAAAACTTAAGCATGTTTTTAATGAAAAATATTTTCAGAAAGTATCAACAAAACGTTGATCCCCTTAAAAGTATTTTAAGTCAGATTTATGAATTCTGTCATGATTTTTCTCATAAAATCACTGAATTACCCTGTTGACTTCTTCTGGTCACTGAAATATCTATATCTCTGTTGGAAGTTTCTTTGCTTGTGATCTCAACACATCCAAGACAAAGAAACTTTAACATTAAACTAGTGGATGTTATTGTCATTGTAAGCTGTGTAGTTGCAAATATTATAAGTATTCTTTTATGTGCAATCTTCTCTCAAGATATAGGAGGTCATGGCTCTCTACAACTTCCTCTTGTTTTGTCCATAAAAATAAATGAATAAAAATTAATTATATTGTCAAAAATAATTATAAAAAATATTATTATCATTAATTAACTCATTCAAAACCAATGAGAATCAACCCAACTTTTCTTCTCTACACACACAAACATGTGACATTCTCATGATCAGACAAGCAGTTCACACAGACAGGTCATAAACACATGCAGCAACAAATATTTCTTCTTTTTTTCTATTCATAATAGTAATATTTATCTTCTATCATTATATTTTTAGGTAAGAAAACCCCAAACACATCTTATATTTCTAACTAAATTATGTGGATACTCATTATACACATCTATAAAAAAAAGTATATGAGAAAAACTGTATACACTTTATTTATTCTTTATCTCATCAGATTCTGATCCATCTTTGATCTACATTTGACCCCAAAATCACAATTGTTTTCATTATTACTGTCTCTCATTTCTCCAACACCACAAAACAACCAAATAATAAATAATACTTATTTTGTTGTTTACACTTCTTGCTGTTTCTCATTTTATGAGTATTTTTGTACATATAAATGTAATGGGGCTTTATAATTATTTACTCAGAGTTATAAAATCTTCTAAATTATCTATTGTAGCTCTAATCAATGTTTATCCACTTACTATCTCTCCTAAACCCTGTTCTGTCTTCCATTTACACAAGCTCATTAAATAGGTTACTCAGTGTTTCTCTGTCCCTTTTGCCTTCAATATCCCATATTATTCTCAAATTTTCCAAGTCCTCTTTCCTCATTACATGATCTAGAAATTTCAACTGTTTCATTGTGATTCTAGGTAGAATTGACAATTTGCATCCATTTTCCTTAAAACTTCCTTGTTGCACACATATTCAGTCTATTGTATACTCTGCAACTTTCTGTAGAAAACACATTTCTGTTACATCAAGACCCTTCTTAGTCTCTGAAGAAACAGCCTAGCATTCACTGCTATACAGAGTAACCAATATTATATAACAGTAAATTGTTTCTAATGAAAATTTCCTGTTTCTTCATACATTGTTTAGCATTTGGAAAGCATCTTTTGCTATTCAAATGCATCTTTGGATTTTTGTATCTGTTTTAACATTTCCCAGATAGTTAAACTTCTGTACTTGCTTGATTCTGATGTCTTCTTTTTGTGAAATCCTGTGTCAGAAAGTACATCCAGCAGCAATGTCTCTGATCAGAAGATTGGAGGTTTTGAGGAGCCTGTTCTTCCTAAATCCATCCTGATAACACCTGTTAGGGTCCCAGCAATGGGAAAATAGTGAAACCCCAAACAAAAATCTATGAGAGTATAAAAATACATTTTTATAGCAAAAATACCACCAACAAATGTTTATGTTTAAAAAAAATGTAACATAACCAGCAATAGATTTTAGCTGAAGACACACAGTTTCATTCAAAATATATTTAGTTGAAGCCATAAAATTGTTCATATTATTTACATCTCAGCATACAGGTTGATATAGCACTAAACAAAATCAAACAAACAAAACCCTTATCCTCGGTGGGAGCACCTGTTAGAGTCTCAGCTATGGGCAAATAGTGAACTCCCAAACAAAAATGTCCAACAATATATTTTTTAGCAAAATGACAATCAATGTAACACTAAAATATAAAAACACAATTTTATAATAAAATTACCAACAATAGATTTTATGATCTACAAATTATATATCTAAACATACCTTTACTTTGAAAATATGAAATTATGTACAAAATACCTGTAGTTGAAAGCATAAAAATACATACATTTAGCATTAAATGACCCATAGAGGTTGATATGCCACCAAACAAAATCAATCAATCAAACTACTAATATGAAGGAACTTTGATGGCATTAGTTCATATAATATTCTACAATTTCTTATAAAATCAAATGTTATTCCAAAATATAACTTCAACAAAACTACAACATAAAACACACATATTCCCACCTTTAGTAATTATGTCCACACAAATATGTATATACATATGTATTCAACTGGGAAAGCAGAATAATGTATATCATATTTTTATTATTTCAAAGCTCCCAAGAGAATTGAAGTAATAAAATTTAAAATTTTGGTATTAAATGACCCATAAGGAGTTGATATGCTGTAAACAAACAAATCAATGAATTTTGTGGCTCACATGTTGGGTTGCTCTTCTTGCTAATACCCATACATTTTGTCTTCTTAAAGTTTATTGTTAATAACCATTAGTACAGTGCTTAACAGAAGATGTTAAATCTTCATTAAAACCGAATTTGATTTTTAATCAAAATATTAAAATAATCAAAAACTATTATAATTATCATCATTATTATTATTATTTGAAATAAACTTTTAATTTTAAAAGAAGAATCAGCAGTATTATTGGTCCTGATCTGGTGGCTCACCACTGTAAGGTTGCTTCTCTGTGGCTTTTCTATAAATAATTTCATGGTAATTGTTCAACTAAGCTCTTTGCTATGGTAGCTAGACTTTTGAATTTAAATGCAGTCCTAAACTGGCATCAAAATATCACTAATTTACTGTTGAGCTGGATAAATGTAACTTTAAATTCTATGCTAACAGTTTCTTTTGTCAAACTTCTTCCTCATGAAATGCCCTTCCAGTTCCATGCTTTGCAGAAAACTTTAATCTGCAAAAATTTAAATGTCAATTGCTATCTACTATCCTCCTGATTACTCTTTCCTCTTCCCGCTCATTATGAATGTTTCTGCTCAGAATTCTTCTACACCTTGTAATCCATTGTGTCTTAGTAGCTTTATTGCCTTGCTTGGAGTGATACCAATTAAAAAAAATCAAGACTGAAAATGATAAATAAAGTTATTTTGTATTTGTCATTTTGAAGAAAAAATGACAGATGACATAACTTATTCAAAGCTTCTAAAAAATGATGCAATAGTTTAAGAATTTAGTGAATCAGGGCAAAACTAAGACTAATTATAACATTATTATTATGATTGTTCTGCCGGGAGGAAGAAATGCTTTTCATATTTCATGGCATTCAGTTGTTTGGATCAAAGACTAATAAAACCTCCTAGACTTAAGGCAAAAGGTGAAATAAGCAAAAGGTCAATGTTTGAACTGGAGATTCTTGACATTTCAGAGTGAGTAAAATCAACTGCAAGGCTTTTTAGGCAAGAATGAATATATTTTAATTTCTCTGTTTTCATCAGATAAAATATTAATCACACCTTTACAAATTTTCTTCTGGGCTCAAATAATAAAAGCCTTCAACTCAGAACTGAACTTGAACCTCTTGACATTTTTCTTAATAAATCCACATGGAAAGTGTTCTGATCCCAGTGAATACATTTTAATGCTTTTGGCTCAACTGTCCTGATCCCCACAAAAAAGAAAGAACTTGACCTTTGCATCTATTATAACTTTAAAGAAAGGAAACTTTAAACATATCATGGAAGCTAATATTAAAAGAAATCAATCATAAAATCTACTCAGCACAATAAATGTTTTAATTAGTTTGAAAAGTGATGACTCCTTTATTATTTTGAAAAGAGATTATTATGAATCAATGGCTCAAAACGAAGTCTGGGACTAATGATATCATTGGAGAATGAGAGTCTGTTCTTGTATTAAAGAAGTCTTTATTTTAAAAAAAGAGATGAGCCCATCTACACTCCATTTGGAGTATATGGCCACAGCCTTTTCGGACTATCACTCATCATTATCAGTTGCCAGCTCCACTCCCAACCTGTTTTAAATTCAGAGTGGTTACTATCAAAGACTAGAAATCCCAGTCTGCCCTGCTATTTAACCTATATCTGCTGAGAGAATAAATAAATTCATATCTTCCCCACGGGTAATTGAACAAATGAATACAATAATCTTGGCCAGAATTTGAACTCAGCATGCTGATTCCTGCTTACTTTTTCATAGTTTTAAATTCAGAATTTTTTCTCTTAGACTGAATTCATACCTTTCTCCATGGTATTAGTGCAAAGAAAGGCTGTAGACTAGGATAGAACTTGAACTTGCCTATTGGGTCTTCCACTCCAATAACCATAATACAATACGTATATCACCCAGTCTGATTAAAGTTTTATTTAAAGTTCAAAGATTGTGAGACTTTAGTATTAAATTAAATAGTTTTATTTTGCTTCTTAAAACATTATCTTGTATTTTTACTTTCATAAATTTTTATCTTGCATTTTTCTCTTTCTTCTATGAGTTATGTTCCTTCGGGATATTGGGGATTATTGCTCTTCACAATTTTCTGTCCTTTGTAGCCCATAATAAATTTTGTCCTTTTGTTATCTCTCCTGAACCTTGCTTTGCTATCCATTTACTTAAGCTCCCTAGGTAGGTTAGGTCATGTGTTGTTTTCCTCTGTTTCTTTTGCCTTCAGTATGTCCTGTGAGTATCAAACTTTCCAAGTACGCTTTCCTCATTCCTAGAAATGTCAAATGTTTCTTCCTGATTCTAAGTATAAATATCCTTTTGTTTCCATTTTCTCTAAAACTTTGTTGTTGTTCATATGTTTGGCCAATGATATTCTCAGCATCCTCTGTAGAACCTATTTCTACTGTTTCAAGACTTGTCTTCTTTTGTGAGGAGATTGTCTAACATTCAAATAGAGGAGAAATGATATTACATAACAATTCAGTACTCTTTTCTTTGTTTCTAACACAATTTTCCTGTTTCTTAATATTTTGTTTAGCTTTTTGAAGACATCTTTCACAATCCCATGTGAATATATGCCTTCAGATTTCAGTGTTCTCTGTTAAAACAATTCCCAAATATTTAAATTTTTGTATTTGTTTGATTTCGGTCTCGCCAATTTTTATTTTGCATGCTGGACTGTTCCTTTTGCTAAAAACCATACATTCCGTCTTCTTGCAATTGATGTTTAGTCCTTTCTTTGCTCTTTCTTTCACTACCTTCTGTCGGAGTTCTTGTACTTTAATGAAATATTGTCTCATGTTATCCTCCAGGAGGAAAGACCTCTTTCTATTGACCTCTTCTATCAAAAATGTTTGCTACTTTTGATGCATCAGTTTAAAATCATAATAGGACTCTACCATGATGACCTCAGAAACTAGCAATATACTGTCAGCAGCTACTCTATTGCAACACCACTAAATATTCACGATACTATTCCAAAGATTAGTCTACATTTCTCATTGATTTGTTAGTGTTGGTTGACTATTTCCATGAGAACCCAAGCTGTAAACCAGACATCACCTCTATATCTATCTGAAAATATTACTATTGAAAAATCATTTTTCATGTACATCTTCAGGATGTGGTGTAAGAAATGGTGGCTCACATTGAGAAATCAGAGAGCCAAGTTCAAATTCTACTTGGGTTTGTTACATTCATTTTCATGTAAATAACCTTGGGAAAGAGTTTGAATCCATTTCCTCCCACCACTTATGGGTTAAATAGTAGGTCTTAAATCAGAAAAATCATTGTTATTCTCAAAATGATGTTAATTCCATATTTACCCACTAAAAGTAAAAAAAATTACAATCCAAAACATGTTTTGGCTTTAAATAAACTGTTCTAATGAGCTCTCCAGTTAGATACATCAACTGCATAAATTTATGCTTATTAGTAGGTTGACCTTACTGCTTTACTGCTGAAACAGTTACATGTAACCATAAGTTCTATTCTAATAATTTATTTTCTCTCAATTCTTGACTATGGAACTCTCTTCCTGTTTCTTGTTTCCTTGCCATCTACAGTGTTCAAATATTTAAATGGAACATCAGTCACCATCTTCTACCTTCCTAAACTGTTCTTTTATTGTACTTTCTCCTTATTAAAGTATTCCTGTTCTCTTTCACCTTCAATAATCCTTTGTGTCTTAGTGGCATTATCACCTTGCAGGGGGTGAAATGCTAAAGAAAATAATTCGCAAAGGGTTGATAAGCTGTAAAAAACAAATCAATCATGTACTTCTTCTATACTTATTCTTTGTGATGTTTACTTAAAGGTGGTAGTTTGGTTGTTTTCATGTTTTTTAGCCAATTTTCCTATATTCTGCATATTATCTTTCTGTTTGCATTCACCAGAATTTTTTGAATAATATCTTGCTGGTCAATAAATTTTCTTTCTTATTAACCCTTTTAATTTTTCTAAAATCTCTTTTGTGATATTCTCAAAGCTATAATATTGTTTCTTATTCTTTTCTTGCCAATGTTTTTCACTTTTTTTTTATTGTTCTATGATCTCTGATCAACTCTTTTACAATTTCCCAAAAATAACTTTACATCTTGTTTTTCTTCTGAGGTTATATCTTTCTTACAATCCATGGAAGTCTTTATATACCTGAACTTAAAAAAATTAATGTCAGTATTTATCCTGTTATATATATATATATATATATATATATATATATATATATATATATATATATATATATATATATATATATATATATATTTGCTGTAAGATAAACAACCCTTGAATTGCTCAATAATCATCTTTCGCCACCAAATAATTAATTACAGGATATTTCTAAGAAATTCAGATGTTATAAGCTAATATTTACATGGTATGTTTATCATTTAAATATAATCATACTCTGAAAATTTTACCAACATCAGTTGGTTAATATGAAATTTCTTCTGAAAACATTGACATGTTTAATAAAATCTTATATATAGTAATGGTTGAATTTAAATTTTCAAACTTCCACATTACTAACAGGTAGTTAGTGATAGTAATATTTTTTTCAGTTGTGTGTTTTTTTTTGTACTAATGCACTGGGAATTTATTTGTATATTTAAATTCTTGCAAATGGAAAATATTCTTATAGTAGTAAAGAATTATCAGAATAAGCCATAATTTTTACAACATGGAAAAACTAGATGTACTTAATATATTTAGCTTTGAATGATATTAACGTACTATTTCTTTCTGATTAACCCATATACTTCTGGTGTCTACATATCATGACCATTTTGCTTAGAGTTTGTATTTCTTTGGTTCCAGATGAAAACTTGGAAATTTTCCTACATATTTCAGTGAAATTTTCACTTTTCAAAATTCTAATTTATAATTAAAATTTATATATATGAAAAAAGAAGACATCAGTTTAAACTGACCCCAGAAGAATTGGTTTATACTAATACCTTTTTTCCATATATTGTCACCATTTTGCTTACAGTTTGTATTTTTTTTTGATTCCAGATGAAAAATTGGAAATTGAAACTGATGTCAGAAGTATATGTATTGAAGAAACTAAAATCTGTCCTTATTATTATGACTTATCTGTCTCAAGTCTTATATTTTAATAATACTTGGACCCAAATATTTAAAATTGTTTTATTAATAGTAATTACAAAGCTTCCTAAAAAATAATTTAATTACTTTGGCAATTCAGGATTAAAGAAGTCCTTAGAAATTCAATAGAAGTATTATAACCTTCCCTTAATACCATGAAATGTATTTTTTCTCAGGGTTTAGCAAGTAGTATTCTGAACACCTCTCTGAAGCAACCACATGGAGTTTCTGGTTTTAGGTAATTTTTGAAGATCACAAATTCATTTTTCAGTATTGGCCTTTTAATTTGATTCATCAAGGTAAAAGTTTTTCATTTTTTATTTATACTATAAAAAACAATAAAAAACCTCATGAAAGTACATAAGAAAAAATTAAAAACTAAATGATATATCTATAATATTTTAAATGTGATGCTTGAAAACCTCATGGTATTAATGCTGTAACAATTTGTCACAGTACTGACGAAAGGAGGGTTAACATTTATTTTACAAAAACATTTCTCCTTTATCACTTTAGGTAAAGAAAGACATTCTTTTCATACATATTTTGGTATTTTTTCTTTTTTTTTTTAACTGAATCTAAAATTGACTTTTGGAATTACTTTTATTAGAGAAAAGTACTTTTTATAACTTAATTTTTTTAATAAATTGGCAGTTTGTCCAAGCACAAAATTCAAAATACTTTTATGAACTTGGATTTTTGGAATAGTTTTAGGAAATGCTATTATTATTATCATCATTATAATCATCATCATCATCATGACTGGGTGTGTTCTCAGAGTCACTGCCCAACTGACCACTTTCCTCCACATATCTGGGTTGAAAATAACATATCTTGTGCATCCCTCTTCAGGTTAAACCATAGCCAATGTCTTCCAACTTGAAGGCTAACACAAAAGACATTAAAAGAAGACAGTGAATATATTTTTAAAAGTTGAATAAAAAAATTGATTGTTTGTCTAAAATTTCATTTTTTCATTCATTAAATATTCTTTTAAAACCAAATTAGAGTAATTTAAATATGTAAGGATAAACATATCTGTTTGGAACACATTTCTTGAATATATTCTATTTTATTCAAGTAAATGAAATAACTTTATAATTTTACTTTTCCCAGCTTACTGAATCCATGACTAAGTTCATGCCTAAAAGCTAACTTTAAGATCATGAAAGACTTTGTTAGTTAGACAATATGTAATTTATTTTCCAGTTTGAGAGGATATATTCATCTTTTAGGGAAGCTATTGACCAATGGCTACATCAGAAAACCAGCCAGGAATTCCTTGATTAAATTGGAATAATCAAATGGGGTGGCATGGTCAGTTAGAGTCTTTGTCTCATTTACTTGGAACATGATTTTTTTCCTTTTTTTTCACTGCTAATTCAAATCTTTCTTTCTCCCTATGAGGAGGGACCTTTCAGTCTGTATTATATAAGCTTCTTCAATAAGACAAATGAAGAACTAAAAAAAATGGACAAAAAACACGAAACAAATGAGAAAGAATTTCCATAGACAAAACCATCAATTTGTGGAAAAGACAAGGATAAGATTAAAAAGAGAGAAGAAGAAAAAATTACTCTTGTTTTTCATTTTGTCTTTCTCCACTTCACTGTTCATCATTTTCTTTTGTCACAGGCATTTTTTTCACCATTTTTTATTTTTTTTTTGTTCAGGAAGGAAGGAAGAACTGAATCTAAAAGATAGAATCAGAGTTCGTTAAAAGAAAAAGTTGAGTCATTCAGAGCTGATGATTATAAAGGTTCTCATTTGACGGAAATTTGTTTCTGCCACCAGAAAAATGCCAGACACAATGATAAGAGGTGGTCAAGAAAATCTGCAATCTTTGCATTTGGCTCCCCTTTCTTAACCTTATTTTTTTCTTTTAATCAGATTCTTTTTTCTTTCAGGTTGTTCTTTTTTTTTCTTTATCTAAAATTCTTTTCAATCATTTTCTTTTTTTCTTGTTGTGGGGGGGGTTCTCTTTTCTTTGTATTCCCGACTTTCTAGTGTACACCTATTTCATCAAACTTTCTTTTCTAGATTTCACTGTTTCCACTTGCTTTCTTAACTCTTCTCTCTCTATATATTTTCCTCATTTTCCTTCTCCATTTTAATATTCTGGATTCTTTCTTTCTTTTTCATTATCTCTGTCTTTCTTACAATGACCTCCTTTCTTTCTAATTTTTCCTATATTTATTTTTACCTTTTCTCATATTCTTTTCTTTTCTTTTTGTCTTTTGTTTCCTTTATTTTTCTTTCTTCTTTTCCCTTTCTCCATAAACTTCCTTTTATTCTGTTTCTTTCTTTCTTTCTTTCTTTCTTTCTTCAAATACTCAGTTCTTTTGCTTCCTTTTTACTTATTATTCAATCTTTTTATCTTACCTTGTATCATATATTCTTTATTTTCTTTACTCAGTATTGATTTCTCTATATTTAACTTTATTTCTTTGTTTCTCTACCCTTTTTCCAATTTGTTTCTTTCTTTTCTTCTTTATTTTATTGCTTTCCTCCCCTGAAACTCATCATCTCAGTTGATAAATTCCTTTTTAGGAATCTATCTCTTATATTCAGTTTTTCATTGGATACTGCTAACATTCAAAGACATTTTTTTTACAGATGCTCAATTCCTTTCATATTCTCTTTCACTCTCAACAACTAGCATCAACCAATAAATATGTTTTTTTTTTCTGAACCCAAGAGAAATACAGATCTACAATCAAGCAAAACCATTTTAGACTGAAGATATTTATCTTCAGAACAATGAAGAAGAAGAGTTCAGTTGCGCCAGATTACTGGTTCCAAAATATACAAGAAAAACTGCACTGGTGAAAAACTGAAGAATTCGGACAGGCAAAAGAAAATATATCTTTAATCAAATATTCACTCCAGCCAAAATGTCTCTCCACTGAGGAACCACAACATAGAATACCAATGAAGAAGAGTCAAAAATTGATGGGGGAAGAAAATTTTTCACACAGCTATGAAGAGAAAGAAGAATTTGAAGAAAAATTCTTCCAGTAAAAATAACAAGTACAGTTTTTCTGTGTCATGTTTCACAGCATTTTTTTCTTTAGTCAGTCATCATTATTTTTTGTTCTTCATATTTTTCTTTATTTTTTTCCTTCCAAAGTTTGTAGCTTGTTTTTCTGGTTACAGGTAATATTTATTGCTGTATATCAAATATGGCTGCCCTTATTCAAAAAGACTGGCCAAGTATTTCTCTTTGCTTTTACCTTTTTTGTTTTTCAATATTCTGGTACGTCCATTTTCTCTTCAAACAGTGAAGGTTTTAAGGAGCTTGGAGCCAAAATCAAGCCTTAACAAAAATCTTTTCAAGGCTTCTAAAATCTATCTCAGCTTTCATTTAGTTTGGACTTAGACTTTTAGGCCTTTTCTTCTTTTTATTGTTTCACTATTTATTACTATTATTATATTTATTTTATTTTTAATGCTTTTCCATTTTCTATTCTTTTAAATTCTTCTGTTTCTTTTTTTCTTGACTAATCTTGCCTTTTCCCGTTTCTTTTCACTTTCTGTTATTCAGGTTATCTTTCAAACAGTCTTTGGTTTTCATTCTTTTACATTTTCTTTCTTCTTTCCATTTTCAAGAATATCTTTCTTTTTTTTTTCTTTAACTTCTGCTTCTATTTCTTTTCATCTTCCTTTATTGCTACTCACTTTTTTCTTACATTTATCCTTTCTTTTACTCCCTCATTTTTCTTTTTCTATTTCCTTTTTTTTATTTTCATGTCTCATTCTTTTTTCTTCTTTCCCCTCTTTCATTATCTTGACAATAATTTTTTTCCTTTACTTTGGAATTCATCTTTTTTCTTACAGATTAGCTTGCAGACATTCAAGAATATATTCTGCTATGTTGTCTGCAAATGAGGCTTCATTTTGGATAGAGTCCAGTGAGTCATCATGCCATTAATAACCTAGGGTAAAATATAAAACCATTCTTATACCAACTTTTTCTACAATCAAATCAAAAGAAGACCAAGGGCCTCATATTTTCTAAAGGTATTGTAATGTTCCTGTACATTCTAAATGAAGACACCACTTTAACCAACTTCCTTATATAACCTTTTATAGATAAGAATTTCTACACAAAACAGAGTGTTCCCTTCATCTGAAGCATTTAGTTATTTTAGGGTATAATTTAAACATAAAACTCACCTCAACTAATTTCGTTTCATTCCCAGAGATTTAAAATAAAAAAACAGATATTAATTATTATTTAAATCAAAGTAATATTGTCATTTAAATAACAACAAAGTTTTCAATATGAGTTCAAATAATTTAACAAATATAAGTGACATATTTGAGGTAACAAAGGGTTCTATAGAAGGATGCTGAGAATACCATGGACTGAACATTTGAGTAATGACAAAATTTTAAGGAAAATGGAAACAAGAACACTTAAAGAATCACAAAGAAACAGTTGAAATTTCTAGGGCACATAATGAGGAAAGTGTGCTTGGGGAATTTGACACTAACAGGAGATATTGAAGGCAAGAGAGACAGTGGAATGCAGTGAATAACCAACTTAACAAGATTATGTAAAAGGTTTGTAAAATAGGGATTAGGAGAGATAGCAAGAACTAAAAAGGACAGGAAGTTGTGGAGTGCCATTACTGCCAACTTCCTGAAGGAATAAGAATTTAAATTCAAGATTGCTTCCCAAGTTACATATTTATTAGGTGATCAAATTTGATATAAATGTTTCATTTCTGATTAAAAATGCCTCAAGCAGAAGCTTCAGTTGAGCATAAATCCATTAAATTATTGCTTTAAAAATATCTCACAATTTTTTAAAAGATTAAATGCAATTTTCTTTAAGCTAGAATCAATAATGTGCTTCACAGCATGTATATGTGTATTTATTCAAAATATATACCTGTATATTTTGGCATGTAAGATGACCTTTAAATCCTAAAAGTCACCCTTAAAAATTGGGGGTCTTCTTATACAATTCTAAAAAAGAAACCTTAACTTTTGTCCATTAGTTGTTTTTCCTAAATGCTTACACACAATGGACAATTTCTCCATGAACTCAGTCCTCAAAAAACAAAAAAAAACTTGTAAGGATAGAAGAAAAATTAAATTTTAAAAAAAAGTTAATTTTGTGCATTATATTTGCTGAAACATGTATAAAATAGGATGCTGCCCATTTTCTCAGCTATCAATGTGTCTCATGCTAACTTTGAGAGAGTTTCCCTGGACAGAAAAAACTGGAGATATTTGTGCCAGAGTGGTAGCAGAAATTTTGAAAACAGTCATATTGACCAGCTAAAATACCAAAGACAATGGCAAAAAGCAGCAGCAAATATCCTTATTGCTATGTCCTGATATCCTCGCTGTTGCACAATATATGGACTTGTATGGACTTGTCACATATGACACAAACATAAGAAAAATGAATGAGGTTGTCAAATCCTCATATGTCAAAATCAATGGGATATATATATATATATATATATATATATATATATACATCTTATACAATTCTAAAAAAGAATATATATATATATATATATATATATATATATATATATCTTATACAATTCTAAAAAAGAATATATATATATATATATATATATATATATATATATATATATATATATATCTTATACAATTCTAAAAATATATATATATATATATATATATATATATATATATATATATATATATATATATATATATATATATGTCATAGACATGGGTGATAGAGGTGACAAGCTCCCACTCTCTGTAAAATTCTTCCATGGCATGTGTTTTGAATAGCCTCTGATAACTAAGTCTAGCTCAAAGCCAAAGAATGTGTGAAGGCGAACAACTGGTACCTCATAACCAGCTGCTTCAGGTAGATGGAGCTCAACAACTCAGGAAGGTGGTCCATCTAGGAAAAGGAAAACCCTGATTTTAAGCCTCTACTGCCCTGTGATGATATTCAAACATGGAAAAGGCTATAGAAGTAAATCCAGACAGAAAGCCCAAAGTGGTGCCCTGAAGGAAGGTGGATATCAACACTGACAACTAACTCCTGTAACCAAGCCAACCCCAAATGTAATGCCTTGTATTCCTTTCGATCTTATTGGTACAGCCAAGAGGTTGGTGGGGGTATGTATTCTAGACAGTACACAGCCTCCATAAACCATCAACCAGGCCTGCTCACTAGAGAGGTCACTCTAGTTTCAACAGCAATGAAATGAATTTTGACCAAACAGAGTGGTACCTTTATCTAGCAAGATAAACAGATGCTTACTACATATATTAGGTTGGTGCAAAAATAATATCGTTTTCTCACATAGTAACATATGTTAGAAAACGACATTATTTTTGCACCAACCTAATATAAAATATATATATCGATATATATGATATATATAAATTTTTATATATCAAGAAGAGTTTTGGAAGAAAGATGTATGACAAAGTGGAAAAAGTCTTCATATGACTTGTTTTGTCTTTAAGGACATCATTGGACTGTATATATATATATATATATATATATATATATATATATATATATATATATATAACATAACATATACACTTCTATACATCAGACTAATGGTGAATAATTACAAAAATTAAAATTTGTTAACATTTCTCAATGGGGAAATTGCAACCAATATTGTATTGTCCCCATCACTTATATATATATATATATATATATACATATATATATATATATATATATATATATATATATATATATATATATATATATATATATATATATATATATATATAAAAGTTACTGGAACTAATTTCAAGTCCCATAAAGGGGACATCCTTTACAATGGCCAAACTGAGTTTTACTTGTTTTTTTTATACACACTTTAACATACAATTTTCTGTTTAATGTTGTCTGCTTCTCTTGCATTACAACAGCTTCCAGAATTTCTTTGTATCGAGTCATATATAATATTTTGATCTAATCTACTAAAATTTGTTTAATGTTAATATTATTTTGGTTATTTGTGATATGTTGGTCTATATGTGTGAATTGCACTAAATTTTTACAAATGACACGTCAAACTATGAGCGAGTCTGTTGCATGTGTGACGAATGTAAAAATTTACTATTGTTTGTTCATTGTTAGTGTTTGAGATATAATCTCCCAAAGCCCATAAGAATTCATAAAAAACATTACATAGGATAGATTTTTGAGGTGATGAATTATTTCTAAAAATTAGATTAGATGTTTTGAATTTTTGTAATAAATGATAAATCTAAGGTATTTATTAGGATCAATAACTGTTATATATCATTGAATTATATTTTTAATAGTCTTTTCATCTTGTTCATATATATATATATAAAATATATATATCGATATATATGATATATATAAATTTTTATATATCAAGAACAGTTTTGGAAGAAAGATGTATGACAAATTGGAAAAAGTCTTCATGTGACTTGTTTTGTCTTTAAGGACATCATTGGACTGTATATACATATATATATATATATATATATATATATATATATATATATATAGCTGTATATTTAGGCAGCTATCTTTCCTTTATGCATGTTTCATTAAAAACGACAGACAGAGTACTATGGTTAAGCATTTTGTTTAATTTTTCTTATGTTCGAACAAGAGCTTTCTTTTCTGGACAAAGAATGTGCAAAAACTGCCCAAATGTTCATTAGAAAACCATTTAAACGCACACACAAACTTACCAGACTCCATTAGAAACATACTGGTAGAAAACACAAATATAATAACTTCTGTAAAAAGATTAAAATAATAGAAACTTTAATAATAAAAAAGAAAAAGACAACTCTTAACAATATTAACTATAAACAAGGCCACAATGTGCCAACCAGAATTAAAAACATCTCTATAACACTAAAACATAAAGTGCTCAGAACTATAAAACATTTGGACAGTTTTTACACACTCTTTGTCCAGAAAAGAAAACTATATATATATATATATATATATATATATATATATATATATATATATATATATATATATATATATTAACAATTACAATTGAAAAGAATTTATCTAAGTTTAATATAAAATTTGTTTCAACTATTTCTAAAACAATCAAAAACATGATTAATATAAAACAAAATAATAAGCAGGAATTTTATAGTAGAATTAACGCCAATACATTTTATTGCAAAATGGCTGACAGTACATTTTATCTGTAATTGAAGGCATACATATATATATATAATGAAAAAAGACGACTTTAAGGGTCCATTGGTTATAATTTATTTCCCCAGGAAATTTCTTTTTCCCTGGCTCATCAAACCACACCTCCAAGGGTGAAAAAATGAATTTAAATTTACTGATAGTTTTTATACACTTTTGAGGAGTGATATAGAGTGGAGAGAGAGAGTGTGATAGACATGGTCGAAATTAGAGAGGGAAGGGAGAGATAGGAATGATTTTAAATTTATTTTAATTACAATACTTAATAGTGAGGAAGAGAGGTAATGACCAGACATTGACCTATTTAATAGGTCATCTCACAGGAAACAATATAGAGAGAAAAAAGAAAAGTAAAGATATAAGAAATCAGAAGTGGAATTAGGGGTGTAAGGAAAGAAAGGGGAAATAGAGAGTGAGAAAGAGAAGGAATAATAAGAGAATTAATGTATCTGGGCATATTATGGCTAATTTGGAAAAAACTCAGATTTATATATTTTGCCATTAACATTTGACAGTAATTAAAGCATTTTAATTTTTCAACAAATTAAACTCGGAAATAAATATAATTTGAATATAGGATCAATAAACAAAAAATAAAGAGTAATAGTTCCTAATTAAAGTCTAAGTTTTCAAATCTAATTTGAAAAATATTACAAAATCAAACAAAATTTAAAGGTAATAATAAAATATAATCTTTACACTTAATATATGTAGATACACATACATACGCACATACATATATGCATACATACACACCACATACATATCTACATAAATATACATACATATACTAGTACAAAAATACATATACATATACATACACATACATACACACATATATATGCACATACATACTCATACATGCATCCATATATATATATATATGTATATACACATATACACACATACATACATATATATATATATATATATATATATATATATATATATATATATATATATACACACACACATACATATGTACCTTTAAATCTTTCCAAAGAACCAGGAAAAACACACCTTCCTGGGGAAATATAATATAATCATTGGACCCTTAATGTTGTTTGTTGTCTTATAATTAAATTAAGATTTGCTCTTGCTTGAGATTTAGCTCTCTGGATTCCATCCTCCTTGGGATTATCCATACAGATAACTAAACTTTTCATTACCTACTTATTTATATATATATATATATATATATATATATATATATATATATATATATATATATATATATATTCATTACCTACCTACCTATATATATATATATATTCATTACCTACCTATATATATATATATATATATATATATATATATATATATATATATCCAAATGAGAAAAAGAACAAATGAAGTAAAATTCCACAGTTCATAGTATTTATGTTCCCTGCTGTGACTTTTGGAAAAGAGATAACAATTTTTTTTTAAATTTCCTTAAAAATCATTTAATCACTAGTTACTTACCATCACCTGAAGAAGTACAATGAAATTATTGAAACTTGAAAGCTTTTGTGTTGTGATTTCAAGATTTTTTTATTATAATCTCTTATAATAATAATAATAATACATATATATATATATATATATATATATATATATATATATATATATATATATATATATATATATATATTTATGTATGTTTCTAGCTATAATGTATTAATGCCCACCATCCCTTTTTTGGGATAGTGAACATTAAAGAATATAATATTTTAAAAACAAAATAATTTGGGTTGTAAGATCATTAATAAATTAAAATAAATTCATACTTACTGAAATTCTTAAGAAAGGGAATAAATATTATCCCGATATTTACTTAGTCTAACCATAGGGATTGAACTTACAATTCTTATAACAATAGTAATTTTAAGTTTAATCCCTGGGCTTGGCAGTACAGACTGAGACTCAGTGGAAATTGAACAGGCAATAATTAAGCAGTAGTAAATAAGAACTAGATGAAATATCTTTATACATAAAAAAAAGGAAATGAGAGCAATCTATTCCCAGAGATTAAATAAAGTTTTCATTTTGAAATTATCTGAAGGTTACTTAAATTGACAAACATCTGGAGATGGTGTATGATCACCAAAACATTATAATCCTAACAACAGAGATGAAGATCCTGATGGAATATTCCATATCTACCTGTCACCCCTCTGGGATAATGCATTTTTCACGCATAATCACCTCTTGACCAATCAGCATCTTAGCTTCAACAAACTAGGTTTTTCATTGGCTGAGACCTTAAAATTGTAGCAAGTGTGAGCAAAAAAACATTTCCCACTTACCGCTTTTGGAGCCGATTATGAGACCAAAAACTCAATAAATAGAAGTGTTTCAATTTGATTCAAACAGTCAGAACTTCAACACTGGAGAGATACTAACCAAATCCACGCTAGCCAAAACTTTGACCTAACTACACTTTTCGCGCACTAATTCTTCTGACTTGACAAACAGCACTTTGCTCTCTCAGGAGCTTACTTACAACATACTAAAGAAAGTAAATTGACCCACTACTAAACAGTATTTGTAATTCTCAATCCAACATCAAGACAACAGCTAAAGGTACACAACTCTTACAAACTTTGAACAGTAACTTTAACAAACGCACACATACACAGTAGTGACTGAACTCCCAGAAAAGTCATTTTGCAATACGATAAAACATCTTGTTTAATTTCATACACAAATCCTAACCACAAGCCTACACACATTGAAACTCAGTATAATCCTTCTACATATTTTATTACAACTGGTCACATTTGATCAGCAATATCTATCTTGATTGTGTATGTTCAATTGATATAAAATGGATGTTATTTGTTAAACCTTTAATCACGTTGTCCTCATTTGTGATTCCTCCTGAAAGATTTTACCTTCAATGTTCTTATTTTTATATTTTTTGTGGATGAATGTCTTGTGACCACCTACATTTCTAAGCCTTCTGATAACCTAACCTTTTGATATACAAAATACATTCGCCAATCTGCAACAAAACTTTCATTATTCCTATATGCTTTTCTGTATCCCACTTTCCATTGTTAATTACTACACTACCCAAATAGTTTAATTTCTGCACATGTTTGATTTTGACATCCCCGTCGCATAACATATGTCTCAGATTGTCCCTTTTGCTCACAACCATTTTATGTATCTTCTCAGTTTCCTTTTGAATGTGCTAACAACACAGTGCTATCAGTATAGCATATGATATTGACATTATGTACCCTAATAAAAAAAAATTCTTGGTACATCCTCTAATTCCTTAAAAATCATTTCATTGTATAGAATAGCAATTAACAATGTCTTTAGTGTAAATAAAACGAAAATTGATTTTACAGTTTAATATTAAGAAGACAGTTTTGATTATCTTAAACCTAATAATATAGACATCAGAGAAGGATCCTTGTGTAGTGCAGTAGTTAGCAAGTCTGCAGACAGATTTGCTACTCAAGAGTTCATTCCTCAATGAGTACAACAGTATTATCACCTTGTGCCAGAGCAGTGATTCTAAAACAGAATTTCAAATCTAAGAGAACGCATTTTAGTAGGAATGAGGAATTAGTGGGGAGGGCTTTCAATCATAATGGTTAAAAAATTGTAAATTGATAATTGAAAATAAAGTAGAAATTGAAAAAAACTTGGGAGAATATTAGCTTGGACCCTGAGAACAACTGGGTTAGATAAACTAAATAATTTAACAAGGCCCCTATTGAGGGATTAAATTTGTTGATGTCTTTCATGGCTGGCATTTGAGTCCAGGAAAAAAAGTCATGATTTCAAATCCAGATTTTCAAGGCAGATACACTTTTCACTTTGAAGACTGGTGTAATATATTCTTTCTCTCCCTAGCCTTGATAGACAAAATTATTTGCATGGTCTTGTGAGGGAAGATATATTCACTACTCTTTCACAAAGACACAATGTTGGAAGTCTGTCACTATGCTATTTCTATAATAAATGTACAGGTGAGTTCGATTCCTTACTGCCACCAGTTGAAGACCTTCAGAACTCAGACCTACTAAGTTACTTCCATGGAGTCTAATCACTGTCATTTCCCCTCATATTCCAAATGTAAGAAGAAAGTTCCACTCAGAGTTTTCCCAAGAACAGTTACTTTAAGGAACAGACTCCCACCTACATGCTTCCCTGAACATCACAATCATTACATCTTTATGTTGAGAGTCAATTATTATTGATCTTCCTAATCATCACAATCTTCATTTCCTATAGCTTCTTTTATTCATATCAATCATCTTATTCATCTTTAGCATTTTAACAGTAACTCTCTACTTTGAGTGGCTATCGTGCCTTGTATTGGGTGGACTACAAAATGAATCCATTCATCAGAATATAGTAGATTTATTCCTTATTTAATACATTTTTTTTAAATTGGTATTACCTCATGCAAGGCAGTAAAGCCACTAAGGCACAAGGAGCTACTGGGTGTGGAAAAATTAGGAAAAGAAACATTAATAATGAACAGAAAGAGAAAAGAGTAATCAGGGGGACAGTTGATAGTGATTGACATTGTATTTATATATTTGCAGATTTAAGTTGGCTGGAAAGTGTGGAGCTGGAAGTGTGTTCCACAAGTGAGATATGCAAGGAAAGAAACTGTTAGCATAGAATTTACAGCTACATCTAGCCAGCTCAAATGTAAATTGATGAGGTTTCGATGCCAGGCTAGTACTGTGCTTAAATTTAAGAAAACTGCGTACCATAATGAAGAGCTTATCCAAACAATTACTATGAAAGTATTTATAGAAAAGGCACAGAGGGATGCTGGTAGAATTTGTAATTTTAAGATTTATATCTTAATTTCTTATGTATGTGTCATTTGATGCTGCCTTTATAGTAAATTATTTAGAAAAATATAACAAACTGGAAAGGTTATTTTGTGACATATTACCTCTGTTAGTATTTCATCAGACTGGGTTTTGTTGGTGTTGCCACATCTAGACATGTGCATGAAACAAGAGATGCAGGTAGTTCCAAAATTTTTAAAAGAATAAGAATTTTTTTTTTCTTCATTTTAGCCAAAATCATCTGTATTCTTTTTCTCTCCATCACCTTTGTCCCTGACTATCCTACACTGTGACAATATAAAATCTACCAAGAATAGTGATATATTGTAAGAGCCTGGACACAAATTTATTGTAGCTGAATTAGCAATCAAGGCACTTTCTAGATATTTTCATCTTCTTTCAAAAATTTTCATGGTATGTAGAATTTAATGAATTTAAGCACAGTACTAGATTGGCAACAAAGTCTCATTAATTTACCGTCAATTTGCCTTGCTTGATGTGAAATGATTAAAAAAAATTCAGAAACTAGTAAAAATCAACAAATTCAATTTTTCTTTTGTTTTTTTTTCAAAAAAATATTGAATCTTAAACTAATATTAAGGTTATTTGCTTTTTAGTTTCCATTTTTGTTAAGAGTGTGGGGAAGGTCTTTAAACTGGAAATGATTTTTATATCTTTTCAAGTTTTTCCTTAACGAGCATTAAGACTGTGCTGATCCATTTTCTTTATTCTGAATATCAATATGATTAATTCAATTGATTTTTATAAAAATATTCTTTCTTTTATTCACAAGGATTGATATTGTATCATGACTGCAACTGATTATATTTCTTTGATTAATTCAAATTTCATCTGTGTACTACTGACCTCTGGCACAGTCAATAGTTTTGCCTAAAAAAATTTAATCTCAGATTGCAAGAGAAGTTGTGAATTAGCATGTAGATTGCAGTGATAAAATGAACGCAATTTTAGTCATGACTTGAGTATAATTTAATTGAATACAATCTGCATTTATGCAATTATAACAATAACAGTCAAAAATGTCTACAAAATGAAAAGCAAACTGAATTATCATCACAGCTGTATGGTCAGAGCATATAACTGCTGGCTTAGAGGACTGACATAATGTTTCTAAAACAAATTAAAATTGTGACATAAACTGACTTTTTCTTCTTCAATGTGCCATGTCTCTTCAGGAAATAAGTGATCATGGCTCTTCACAATTTCTTTACTCTTGTAGCGTTTTGCAATGTTTGTCTTTTTACTATCCCTCCCATTCTCTGTTCTGCCATCCATCAATGTCATGTGAGTTACTGTCTGTCCCTCCTGCATTCATTATATCTTTTGAGTGTTAAATTCTCTGAGCCTTCCATCCTCATTATCCCAGAAATATCAACTCTCATTTTCTGATCATAAATATCAGGATCCTTTCCTTTCAGCTTTCCTTAATTTATGCAATTACAACAATAACAGCTCAGAATAAGCAGCTAAAATGAAAGGTGTATATAAAAACAAGGCAAAGTGAATTATCATTTGAACATATACAGAGTACAATGGGTAAATTGTCACTATTTTATATTTTTAATTTTGGACATGCAAATTGTTTTTGATTTTGTTGACTGCACAGTATATTAGGGTCAGTTGGGCACCTTCTGTGAGAAAAAAAGCACCGTGATGTAATTCACTCTGCCAGAAATTTGGAAATGGCATACTATACTGCTTGGCATTCATGCTGGAGGCTCTAATACAAACATTTCAGATTGTTGGCTGCTGGAAGATCCTGTGTCTGGCAACAGGACTCTGCACCATGCCACACAAGCAGGAGAACCTAGACATGGCTGTCAGACAATTTTTGCAACCATATCAGCCTTTCCATCTGGCCACCTAATTCCCCAGACTGCAACTTCCTTGATTATTATATATGGGGTGCACTTGAACGAGAGACCAACAAAACTTCTTGTAACACCAAAGATGAATTGAAGGCAAGGATTATGACAGCATAATCTTAGACAAGGAGACCATCCAGAAGAGTTGCAGGAGATTCCAAAGTCGTCTGGAAGCTGTGATTGAAGCCAATGGTGATTTTGTTGAAATTTAGTATTTTCAGATTGTGTAATTTTGGTATATATATCTGGTAAAATGAGATGTCAATATGATTTTGGGATCTGTGTAATTTAGATACTCAGGACAAATTCAAACAGCTTTTGATCAGAACAACTCAAAATCATTATATCACTTGATAAGAAAGGTGTTTTGTCCCAAATCTTCATCTATGGTGCCTTTGAAATTGAAAGATAGAAATAGTATTTTAAAAAATCCAGAAGATATCATGAAATGATGGAATGAATATTTTATTGACCTGTTCTACAACCCATCCATTGTTGATGATTCTGTTATTAAGAGTTTCCCACAGAATGACTTTATTCAATAAATGTTAGACCTTCCATCTCTGGATGAAGTTCAAAAGGCTTTAAAACAAATTAATACTGGAAAGGCACCTGGTCTGGACATCATACCCAGAGAAGTATTGCGTTGTGGTGGTGCTCACCTTCATGGAGTTATTCATAAGCTTATTGTAGATGTGTGGTCAGGTGGACCTGTTAATCAAGATTGGATTGGCACAATCATTATATCTCTTTATAAAGGGAAGAGTTGTAAACCTTGTATGTAGTTATTATAGATTGATCAGCATGCTAGAAGATGAGGGTAAAGTATTTGTAAAGTTGTTGTTTAACTGTCTTCTAAAGTACATCTGTCTCTTGATAATCTCTGAAAGTCAAAGTGGATTTTGAACAGGTTGTGGCACCATGGATATGATTTTCTCAGCACGTCAGTTGCAGGAAAAGTGCATAGAACATCAGATTCCTCTCTGTCGGTTTTTCATTGGTCTTACCAGGGCATTTGACACTGTGAATAGGGAGGCTCTTTGGACTATTCCTCACAGATTAGGATGTCCTTCTGGCTTTGTTCAAATGTTTTGTGATTTACATTGGAACATGAAGGATAGTTTAAATTTCAATTGCATTTTATTAGAACCTTTTGCAATTGATAATGGTGTAAAGCAAGGTGATATTCCTGCCCCAACCTTTTCTGTCTATTTTGGTGTGACACTTTCATATGCCTTTCAGAATTGTGATGTAAGTGTCTACCTGCACTTTAGGACTGAAAGTGGTTTTGACCTACAGAAATTCAATACAAAATCTAAATGTTTTGCTGTTGTAGTCAGAGAGCTACTTTATGAAGATGATGCTGACTTGGTATCTCACAGTAAGGAAGATATGCAAGCTGTCATGGACCTGTTCTCTAAGACATGTTCATCTTTTGGTCTTACTATAATCTTAAAGAAAACAAAAGTCATGTAAAGAAAGTAAAGGCATTGGAATGTTAGAATCTTGCATATGGTTAGATAGAGGTATTTCAGTCAAAACTAAGTTAAGTGTTTATGAGATGTGCATTTTAACTGCTCTACTAAACTCCTCAGAGATATAGACCACTTACCAATGACGCATCCAAATTTTGTCATGTTTTCATCAAAAGTGCTTTCGGAGGATTCTAGATATTAAATGGCAATCTTTTTTGCTGGACACAGAAATTTTATAAAGGGCAAATATGTTTAATATTGAAAAGGTGCTAACACAACCAGATGTGCTGTGCTGGTCATATCATATTGATGGAAGATAATTGCCTCCCAAAGCAGTTGTTCTATGATGAATTGATGAGCTGCAAACGTCCTCCACACAAAACAAAAAAGTGCTTCAAAGATATCATTGGAAACCTTGGAATAAGTATAAACAATTGAGAGAAGCAGGCAGGTGATAAGTCTAACTTATCAAAGAAACTTGTTTATAATGGTTGTAACAGTTTTGAAGAGATTGAAGGATTGAGCATGCAAAAGTGAAAGAGGCCTTAAGGAAAGGTGATGCTAATCTGTTGCCTTCAGATTCCTAGCATAAATGTACTTTTTACAGCAGAATTAGCGTGTTCAAAGCTGGTTTAACCAATCACATGAGATGCCATCACCACAATAATATGGACCATGTTTCTCAGACTAAACATCTTCCCCCTAGACCAGCCGGCGCCCTGTGTCAGTTTTGTGAGAAATTCTGAAAATCATCAGTTGGACTAAAGATGCACAATTCATCAAGATAAAATAACCTTCAAAACTCTCATTACACTGTTCATTTTTTATTTGTGTGGGAAGGCATGTAGAAGTTCAGCAGGGTTAAGGGGCCACTTGTGTGCACATGAACATGGCAATGCACTGTAAGTTGCAGTAACTAAATGAGAACTGACTGTATTTTGGTTTAAAGCTTTCTTAACTGGGTGTTTTTCTTTTATAATTTTACTAGTTTTCTTTCTTTTATATCCTTTTTAATATTCTTTTAACTGTAAGTGTTTTACCACTTAATAATAAGGATAGGCTTTTATAAATTGTTTGCAAATGCGAGTGATATTTTTTAATCATATTTCATCCTTTTTTAAGGTCCTTTTATTCTTAATGATCAAAAAAAATCTTCATTTTTAAAAGTATGAAGAGATGGTCGTCTTCTGCAAAGATGTGGCAATCATATATATATATATATATATATATATATATATATATATTATTTTGTATGTGCAGTACTTAGTGGAAAGCGCTCAATATCAGTGATAGAGCTAACATATTCTGATGTATGGATATGAGTTTGTGAGCCTGGGTTTGTAAGTATATGAGTCTTCAGTTTGTCTGATGAGTGCAAAAGCATGAAACCCATGCTCAGAAACTCATATCCATATGTATTTATATATATATATATATATATATATATATATATATATATATATATATATATATATATATATATTCTGCTGGGATACTACTGGTATCATTAAGATGTAAGCCAGTACTACCTGTTGCATGGTTGGGCAATCAGTGACTGAACTGGTTCTACCACCAAGTCTGCCTGGTGAGGAGGGTGGCTACAAACCCTGCAGGACAAAACAAGACCTGTCAAAGAATAGATGGACCTCTTTAAGAAGTCAACGGCCATCTAGCAATTCCTGCAAAAGGCCATAGAAATATTTTGGCTGGTATCCAGACATGTATTAGCCTACTGGGAGTCAGACCTCCCAAGCCTTTTGGCAGTCACCTAGGAGAAGGAAACTCTGATAGAAAACCCACCTCATGGCCACACCAGATATCTCTGGACAATGTGGTTTTGTGGTGGGGACTGATGGAGTGCTGTGCAAGCTGCATCTGACCGTAAAACCTGCATGGGCATTACTGACAAATTGCAAGCTTGTAGTTTTTTTGTTTTTTTTTCAATTCAAGTCTGATGGTGATGCAGCGACACATACAGGTCTAATGTGCTGGAAGTGTGTAGTTACTGACCTGCACATTTGGTGGCCTCTGGGTAGATGTAAAGTTGCAAGCTCACCTTCATTGAGACAGGGGTGGCCTTCGGTTCTTCCAGGGCTGTCAGAGCAGCCATTTTAAGGAGAGCACTGCTCACCAGAAGATTGCTGGACAGGTCTAGAAAAGGTGACCCAAAAATTGCCTGTCTTATTCATCTGGCCAGTATAGCAGCTGGCAGTTGTCTAATTTGCACTTGAACAAACGTGAAAGAGAAACTAAGGATGAAATTGAAACTATCTTGTTGGACCATCATAGATAATCCTTTGGGGTCTGCTCCTGAATACAGAACAGCTCTGGTGTCTAGGGAGTTAGAGAGATATGCTATAGATGTAGCTGCTTTCTCAGAAACTCATTTAGCTGGTGATCATCAACCTCAAGAAGTTAGAGGTTGCTACACTTTCTTCTGAAAGGGAAAGTACAATGAGGAGGATAGAGTAGCTGGTGTGGGTTTTGCTTTATGTAACACATTTGTGCTAAGGGTTGCTAAAGAAGTCAGTGAAGGATTAATGACCCTTTGTCCACATCTCAATGAAGCATGATACGCTACAATTATTAGTGCCTATGTTCCAACAATGGACAGTACCGACATTTTAAAAGCTCAGTTCTATAAGTCCTTGAGAGGCATACTCTACATGATTCCAAAAGATGACAAAATTGTCCTCCTCGATGACTTCCACACCCAAGTTGGTGCAGATTGGAAGACATGCAGTAGTTTGGGGAAATATGGGGTTGAAAAAAATCAACACCAATAGTTTAATGCTTCTCAAACTTTGCACTGGGTTTAATCTTTTTATCTCCAGCACTCAATTCAATCACAGGGGTGATAATTTTACTACATGAATGTATCCCCATTCATGCAAGTGGCATCTCATTGATTATGTCTGCAAGAGAGATATGCAGGATGTCCATATTGTCAGATCTATGGATGGTGCAGATTGTTGGACTGATTATACCCTAGTGAGGGCAAGGTGAATTTTGTTCTTAAACCAGCAACTAAACAAAACAATGGAAAGCCTCCTGCATGTCTGAATGTTGCAAAACTGCATTCCCTGGAAACACAGGAATCACTAAAATGACAACTTGCTGAAATCAATGATACATCTTCATGGAATTCTTTAAAGAAGAATATATATGATGCGGATGAGGAAGTTTTCAGTAAAATGCTAGCAAAACATTAAGACTGCTTACAGGACCCCCATCAAGTTTGAAAATGGAGTTGAGCAGGGAGATTTTCTGGCTCCTACATTGTTTTCTGTTTACTGTACAATTGTACTGTTTGATGCATTCAGGGACTGCCATGATGGTATTATGATAAGGTACAGGTCAACTGGCAAGTTTTTCAACATACATAGGTTTGCAGCAAGGACAGAAGTCTTTTTTAGTTTAGTACGCAACCTTCTCTATGCTGATGACTGTGACTTGGTCACACACTCAATCCAGCATGCATAGAAGTTCATGGATTGGCTAACAGGGTCATGTAAGGCTTTTGGACTGTCCGTCAGCCTTAACAAGACAGTGGTGATGTATCAACCTGCCTGATGTATTTAGTATATAGAGCCATCAATTTATGTTGATGGTAGTCAACAAATTTGTATATCTTGGGTTAGATATGGGAAAAAGACTGCAGCACAAGCCCAAATTTTGCTACAAAGATTGCCTTAAAGAGTCACTATACAAGTGCAATATTAGTCTGGATAACTGGGATATTCTAGCTAAAGACTGTGTTTCTTGGAGAGCTGGTATTGCTGATGGCATCAAGATCTTCACAAAAATATGCAGAACTGAAAAGAGTGGTTTGGAAGGAATCCCTGAATTCCTATGGGGTGCCAACCTGGCCATGTGCCAAATGTAATCGGATAAGTCTGTCCTGGGTGGGTCTGCTCAGTCACCAATGTTCACACCAACACCAATTCCAACACCAAGAGTCTATTGTATATGACAATTTCATAATGGTATGCTTTGAATGCCTGTCCTACATTAGGGTGTGCAAGTACAGAAAGGGCACATTGGAAGTGATGATGATAAAAGTCTCCTTCCACCACCCAGAGATGATTTGATATGCCACATATGCAGTGTTATGGTGGGGGACATATCAGTGATTGTCATACTCACTTTGCGAGTCGACAACCACCATGTATATATATATATATATATATATATATATATATATATATATATATATATATATATACATCTATATCTATCTATCTATCTATATATATATATATATATATATATATATAGATAGATAGATAGATATATACACACACACACAGTGTGTGATGTATAAATTGTCATCTAAACTACATTTCCCCATAAAACTTATATATATATATATATATATATATATATATATATATATATATATAATGTGATGAAAATATAATTTTAAGAGATGCTATATTTATGGGTTAGCATGCAAGATCAGGGATAGAGTATATGTAAATACAGAAGTGGACATTGAGGTCAACACCCTGCATCAACAGTCTATCTCATACTTAAGTGGAATCTTTAGGTGATATATATATATATATATATATATAAACACATGACTACTTCACTATAACAACTATATTTATCTAAACATACATACATATAAAAAACATTTTAACACTGCCATGAATAGTCACAATATTACAAACATAATACACCCATCAATGAAATCAAGCATAGAAAAATATGGATGTAGTTTTCTATATGTATAGAGTTGTACATATTCTTAAACAAATTTATGTATGCACACATGTACAAATCCATTTATCTTTAAAACCTCCAAGATAAAATTCTAATCATCAGTTGAGGAATTTCAAGAAGTTGCTGATTAATCCTTTGCAAGAATTGTCATTGTTCAACATTAATGTAATTTTTATTAAAAAATCTTTATTCAGGGTTCATTTATTATTGTCTCATTTTTTCTTTTTCTCATTTTCTTTTGGTTGTTTTTAAAACTATTGATTGTTTTGCTTCTGATTTTTTGCTTATTTATTTTTTACCTCTGAATTGTCTTTTTAAATCTTGAAAAGCATTCAAAAGTGATTAGTTTTATTATGATTCTGTTGATTGTGAGATGGCTAGAATCCTGATTCTAATCTCAAAATATGATTATTTGGAAAATATCAGTCAAGGTAGAAATAGAATGAAGTGGAGCTGTTCAAGTATATTTTTTCAATTTTTTTTTTTTTTTTTTGTTATTTGGCAGAAATGATTGGGTTAGGGGCTTGAATTAATTTTGATTGAAAGAATAAAAGAAATATAAAAAGAAAGAGAGATAGAAATATAAATAGAAAGAGAGGAAAAAAATGAAAAAAAAAAACATAATTTATTGGGTTGGTGCAAAAATAATGACGTAATAATGTCGTTTTTTTGACGTTAAAAAATACGTCAAAAAACGACATTATTACATCATTAATTTTGCACCAACCTAATAGTAATGTGAAATTAAAAAGGAAAGATAGGCTAAGAAATGTAGTGTGCAGAGTGAGAATCCGTAAAAAGATTCTATCTCCTGAATTTTTGGTTTGTAAAGATAATGATTTAAAAGAAGATATGGTAGATAAAGAGACATGTGGATAGCAAACAATTGTGGTGCAAAAAGCTAAAGCTTGTTAATAAGAAAAAAGAAAGAAAAATATGAAAAATTTATATGTTGAGAAATAAAAAGGTATAAAAAATAAATTTGAAAAAAAAGCAAACAAAAAAAAATAAACAGAAAAAGAGGAAAGAAGTTTAGTACAAAATCAACAATTCGCCCTTGTAAATCAACAATTCGCCCTTGCATGGAGTATTGCTGCCATATATGGTCTGGTGCCCCTTCTGTTTGCCTCAGGGTTCTTGATAGGTTCCAGAGGCGGATATGCAATGTAGTTGGCCCTGCCCTGGCGTCTCGTCTACAGTCACTTTCTCAAAGACGCGTCGTCGCCCCACTCTGTCTGTTCTACAAATACTTTCATGGAAATTGCTCCAAGGAGCTGCATTCGTTGGTTCCCAGACGTCATGAGTTCTAGCGCCTTATGAGGCTGGCATCTCGCTCTCACCCCTTCACTGTCAAAACTCCTAAATGTAGCCGTCTCTTCTACTCTAATAGCTTCATGTCTCGCACCTCTCGGCTGTGGAACACCCTTCCCTTTTCCTGTTTCCCTGTGAGCTATAATCTCCAGCTATTCAAGTGTAATGTCAATCAATATCTCCAGTTGCCTTGATCTATCCACTACCCTCATCCTTTTTTCTATCACTCCTATCTGATCTTGCTCTAAATTTTCTGTAACCCCTTACGTCCTAGTGGCTTCCCGCCTTGCTTGGGGTGAAATGCTTAAAAAAAAAAAAAAAAAAGGTGTAGAAGTACCTCCCTCATATACCTCCCAGAAATACCTCCCACAGAATGTTAAGACATTAGCTTAGATTAAGACACTCTTGCCACTAACATCATACCATTATGTGGAGGTATTTCTGTAACACTCTCTATAAGTGAAACCGGAGAAGACAGTGGAAGAAAGAAAGGAAGTAAAAAAAAAGGAAACAGAAAATTTAAAATTTAAGAAAGGAAGGAAATGGGGAAGAATAAATAATTTTAAGGAAAAGAGAAAGAAATTGTGAAAATAAAGTTTGAAATTAGGAAAGAAATGAAAGAATCAAAAGAGAAAAAATTGAAGAATGAGCCTAGAAAAAAAAAAGATAAAAAATAAAATTTAAAATTCAAGAGCGAATGAAATGAAATGTTAGATAAAATAAATAAAGTAAAAACTAAAAGAGAAAAATGAATAAAAGAAAATTTGTAATTAAAACAAAAATATTTAAGAAAATTAAAAATAATGCAAGACAAAATTTCATATCATTGGAAAGAAGAACCAAAAAGAGAAAGAAAGTCAAGAGGAGAAAAAAACAGGCAAGAAAAGAGTAAGTAAATTTTATTGATTATTGATTATGGGAAAAGGGAAAATAAGTCGGATCTGTAGCAAATCTGATTAACAAAAAATATCGAGTGAAGGAAAAATATATTAAAAAATAATTAAAATATTTAATTAAAATGATCACTCCTGTAAGTCTGCCTTTTTTTTTTTTAACCAATCAACTTGAGCCTTTAAGCAAACATTCTTACGCTGAACAAGTTTTTCAAACAGTCCTTGTATTCATTCTTTGTGAAATCTTTATTGCTCAAATGAAATTGAGACCATTTTTTTTAATTTAAATGAGTGCTAGAAAGGCTCTTCACAAAAGCTCTTGATTAGTAATTTGATAAACTGTATAGGGAGTTTAGCTATTACAAAAAATTGTCTGCATTTCTGGGAGTAATTAATAAATAAAAAAATAAGATATGTCATTATCAGCAGCAGTAGAAGCAGTAAGGAAATAGAAAGCCATGATGAAATAGATGATAGCTGAGGCTGTAGTGTCAGCATCAGGCAGGCAAGAAGGATGTTAATTTTAAAGGCTCTAAGTTCTAAATTCAAGAATGTCTCAAAGAACAATGGCAATGGTAATATTAGCTGGAGTAGCACTGACTAATTGTCAATATAAGGAAACAGCTAATAATAATCAAGTCTTGACCGGCTCTTCGGTTGAACTCTCTCCCTTCGGGCGGGGAGGAATCTGAAGGAGACTACGCCAAAGGGCGGATTCTCTTTCGGGGAGGTAAACCAGCCCTGAACCTGTTTATACGGGTTCAATGGGCATATTTTTGTGGCAGAGCCCACGGGCTCGGAGATCCCACATTAAATAACCGGCTTTGTGCCACATGATGCCCCAGTGTGTGTGGGGGGGGGGGGTGACTGAATATCGTCAGTGCTACTCCAGTTCACTTTTCCTTACTCCCCGGCCATCACGTTAAGATCAAAGTGTAGTATCTGTTCTCCTTGCTAATGGTAATGGCACCATTAATCATTTATCAGAAAACAGCATTCATTGATTGACTAGTCAGTTAAGAATTAACTAAAAACAGAGATACCCAAAGTCATGGTATGTGGAATTAGAACAATCTAAACCCTCCAGTGGACTAAATAAAGTGTTCGGTTTGAATTTCCAACAAGTATCACCTGAAGAAGTCAGGAGCATATGACAGCCAAAACATTGTGAACATGGCTATAAAGATGAGGAAAACAGTCCGAACTATGTAAATATCAGTAAATACTGTTTAAAATAAAACAGACCATTTACTCAGATATAGTTATCCACTAAAAACAATATTTCAAGTTGTAAAAATTTATGCCATATATATGTTTTATACATGTTTATCTATGTTTATATTGTTCCTATATAAAACTTATATAAGCATATAGAGGTTGTTCTTTCTTATCCTAGTCCTCGATGTGAAGGTAAAATATATCTGGCAATAAGGTCTCTGATTGAGAGATTGGAAGTTTTGAGAAACATGGAAACACCTCTTAATTGATTCCAGGTCCACTCTTGACTCGAGGTGGTAGCACCTGTTAGGGTCCCAGCTATGGGAAAATAGTATTTTGACTTTTGTTTGGTGTTTCACTAACAAAGTATAAAAATACATTGTAGTAAAAATACCAGCAATATATTTACAAGAAAAATGACCAGTAGTAATACACTTTTACAGCAAAATGACAATCAATACAGTACTAAAGGATAAAAATACCTCAACAACCCCTTTCATCTTAGTGGATTTATTGCCTTGCCTGGGGTGAAACGATTAAAAGAACAACAAAAAAGCTGCCCGTATTAAAACCCAAATACTATTTTATTTGCTGACAAAAAGAAGTCTCCATAGATTTTATATATATGGCCTCCAAGCTGTTCAAAGGAAAGTAAGAATGAGAACAAATCAACACACAAAATATGCCTTCATGACAGGCCAAAGCAAATTACTGATTATTAACATGAGAAAAGGGAAACAAAAAGGACATTTATATATAACACTAGAAAGAGATAGTTGAAATTTCTAGGGCACATAATGAAGAAATAGGGCTTGGAAAATTTGACATTCACATGATATATTGAAGTCATAAGGATAGGGGCTAAACAGTGCATAATCTATTTGATGAGCTTGTGTATAAGGTTGGCAGAACAGGGATTAGGAGAGATAGCAAAAAGACAAAATTTACTAAGAGCTATAAAAGGCAGGATATTATGGAGAGCCATGATCGCCAATGTAATAAAGGGGCATGGCACATAGGAGAAGAAGCTCTGAAATTAAAATTGTCCAACATTTTTGACCGAAACATGGATGTGTTAGCAGATTTGTGCATATTTTGAAACTGATATTTTTTCCCTTGAGTGAGCTCTGAAGAGGGATGAACAAATGAGAACTTGTCAACCTTTTCTATTTTTTCTTTTCTCTACATATCTCCAAGATATGATCACTATCATTCCATTGATGATGATCATATCTCTTCTTCCTTTCTGTCCCTTTTTTGTATGTCATATGAAAATAAAAATGCTGATTCTCTTTCATGCTTAAGATGTCCTCTGCACAACCATTCTGTCTTTTTGTTCACTACAGTTATTATGATTAAGTTCTTTTTGGATTACCATTTTTGGATTTGTTCATTTTTTTAAATGATTTTTGTTTCTGGTTATTAATCGTTATTTTTTAAGCATCCAATTCATAACACAGTCGTTTAAAATAAAAATGTAATTGCAAAATGAAAAGCAGCAACAAGGAGCTCAAGACAAAATGACTACAAAACAAATTAATAATTAGAAACCAAAAATCAAGCAAAAAAATTTCCAATAGGACATTTTCTTTAGGTGATTGGTTACAGTGAGGGGAATTAGAATGGAACTCCAACCTGACCTTACTCTCAATTCCTCTCTGCTTCCCATCTTCATTACTACTTGTCCTTCCACTACCCACCTTCTCAACTCTGCAGTTTTCAAATACCAATTCATTTGAATAATATTGTCGAAAAACTCAAAGGACTGTCAAGTTAAATTTACAATTCAATAGGCAAGGTGAAAGTTTCCACTGTGTTTTGTAGCAAACACAAACTATAAACACAGTAAAAAAAGAAGAAAAGACAATTTAATTAAATCTGGTCACAAGACATTTCTGCCTAATCCTGCTAATGATGTGGCTAATTAGCGTTACAAGATTTTCACACTGCATTACAAATATTAGGAAAAGTGAAAGTAGAAAGTGGGTTAAAATAAAAGTCTCTACTTTCATTTTCGTAATGATTTTGATATTGATAGAATAATAACAAAGAAAATATTATCCGATTTCATTTTAAACATTAATTGAACACTGCTAAAGTGATAGTTTAACAATGATGATAATGAGAAAGAAAAATAACTCATTTCTCTGCTGTTCTTTGTGTTTTTTTGTATTTATCTTTCATTGTTCTTTTTCCCACTTTGATTCTCATTACTATTTTTATCTTCTATTGATTCTAACTTTTATTTGAGATTTACTTCTCCTCCCACTTCTTCTTCTTCTTTTTCTTAATTCTTTACTTTGTCCTTTCTTTTTTCTGTTTTTGATTATTATTACTCTCTGACTTTCATTTTCTGTTTTGTCCTCAAATGCACTGTCTTTATATTTGCTAAGTTTAGCTTACGACAACACAGCATAGTGAATCACTCAGTGAGAATCATTCTCCTGACAGTCATAATAGTCTGTGACACTAGCATGTTAAACCATTTCACTACAGCAATTCACATTGTTCAATACTCTTTTTATTCTTATAGTTTTTCTTTTTATTTAATCCTTTTTTGATTCTTTTGTATCCTATTTTTGCTTTCAATCCTTTTTCACTAATTCTCAAATTGCTGTGGCGATGAGATAGCGAATAATAATAAAAGGACATTCTTATTTAATATGTATTCTAATTCCAGCATAATTTTTTCAGTTTTGCCCTTTTGACAAGGGTGAGAACTTGCTGAGTTCCCCCCTGTAGACATACATCCAATTCATTCACAAGTCTTTAAATTCCCACCCTTCCAGATAGCTACTCAAAGAATAGAGTATACACCAGATATTTAGATTATTTACATTGTTTGGACTGTTGTCCTCATCTTTATTGCCATATTCATGACATTTTGGCTGTTGTACACTCCGGCCTTCTTCAGATGATTGGAATTTCAAACTGAACCCTTCATTTCATTCACCAGAGTATGAAATAAAGGGTTCAGTTTGAAATTCCAATCACCTGAAGAAAATGGGAGCATACAATGACTGAAATGTCATGAATATGGCAATAAAGATGAGGACAACAGTCCAAACAATGTAAATAATGT
The DNA here is from genome assembly GCA_963932145.1 of Acanthosepion lycidas. Lineage (NCBI taxonomy): Eukaryota > Metazoa > Mollusca > Cephalopoda > Sepiida > Sepiidae > Acanthosepion > Acanthosepion lycidas. The sequence continues at coordinate 51,405,372 of OZ010583.1, forward strand.
ACATGATACCTCATCTCAGAAATAGAGACAGATATACACCAGATATGTTTGTATTTTTTTGACTCAATTGTAAACCAGACCTATGTCTTCATTTTTTTTATTTATGTGCATACCAAATTGTATCAGTCTTAATGTATACCAAACCCATGTCTATCTTTTTGGTTCAAATATAAATTTGACCTGTTTCTACCTTTTTTAATTTAGTATAAACTAGACCTTATGTTATTGTCTTCATTCAAATGTAATACCAGACCTATGTTTACCTTTTAGACTCTATGTCTACCTTTTTACTGTTTTCTTTCTATTAGAATGATCGCTAAATACCATTTCCCTTCTAAAATTTATAGACAAATCATACAGATATATGCTTGGATTTCTTAAGCAATAAAAATGAACCGATTCTTGGCCTCATCCCATATATTTTTCTTCTTTCTTGTCTTGATGTCAGTATGCTACAATCACTTGACTGTATCCCTTTTCAATGTGAACACAATTCTTACTTTGTAAATTTTTTGCCTTATTACTGTTGCTTTGCTTAGTTTTGACTTGCATATATATTGTTTGCTTAGTTTTGACTTGCATATATATTGTTTGCTTAGTTTTGACTTGCATATATATTGTTTGCTTAGTTTTGACTTGCATATATATTGTTTACTTAGTATTATTTTGCCCCATTCTTTTTTTTTTCTTATTGAAAACTTTATTAATTCTGTTTGTTCAGCATTTTGCCAATTAAATTTAACCATATCCAATTACTCCACACAATTTGTGTCTACTTTTTTGACTCTAGTATAAACCGGACATGTGTTTTCCTTTCTATTAATTGATTGTGATTTTTGTCATTTAAGAACTATAATTGTGGATACGTTATTAAATTAGCGATCCTAACCTAACTTTTCAGTCATCTTTGTTCTAATAAATATCAAGTTTAGTGATCCATGAACATTCCAGGCAGATATTGTAAAATTCTATTATTTGCTTGTTCTTAATTTTAAAGGAATCTTTGAAAAAACTAATAGACTATAACTATATAACTACAGCTGTATGAAATACTATTTATGTAACTTATATATCCATCATTGGTGATATGAAATGTTATAATGGTTACTAACAAATAAAATGGAATCAGCAAAAACTGAATTCAGATTTTGGCTGAAGCTGATTATATTCATTCTGCACTGATCTCTTTTGAAAAAAAACTGATTCTACTTCTTTTGGTGTTCTGTCTTATTTGCTGATGTTTTGTCACTGACATACCACAATTGTTGCTTTTATTACTGCCCCTACCATTCCTGTAACATTCTCCCATCACCAAGCACACCCTGAACTTTCATCTATGATGATGGATGGTTGTTCTCTCAAGAGGGCTCCTTGCCATGAACGATTATTAGGGTTCAAGCTCAACCAAAACCTCAAGTGGAACTCATATATATGACACGCCCTGCTATACTCTATCTTTACAAAAGCCAGATCAGACCAAAAATGGAGTATTGCTGCCACATCTGGATTGGAGCTTGCCTTTCTTAACAAAGTTCAAAAACATCTACATAGCCTTATCGCTGCTAAATTTCCATTCTACAAACCCTCTATGACAAATGAAACAACGCAAGCTTCTTGCTACTCTATCACTATTTTCATGGCAAGTGCTAAATTCACCAATCCTGATCTTTGAATCTGGGACCCACCATGCTATGTACACATGGAGGAATCATCTCCATTCCCTACATATTCCATTAGTGAGAAGTTCCACTCAGACAACTTCTTCCCAAAGATAGATGTTTTGTAGAACAGACTCCTGGCAGGATGTTTTCCTGATCACTACAATTTTGACATCTTCAAGTCTAGAGTTAACTCTTATCTGTCCTACATAGCCTCATGAACTCACTTTTTGTCTTTTTTATGTTCATGCCACACCATAGCTTGAATGGCTCTTGGGCCTTTTATTGGGTGAACATTAGTAAAATAAAATCACAAGCTTGTTAGATAGGTTACTCATTGTTAATTTTACCCTATTTCCTTCAATATATCATGTGAGTGTCAAATTCTCCAAGTCTTCTTTTCTCACTGTGTTCCATAAATTTCAACTGTCTCTTCTGATTCAGAGTATAAGTGTCATTTTCACTCTTATTTTTCTTAAAATTTCTTTATTACAAACATGTTCTGCTAATGATATTCTCATCACTTTTCTATAGAACTATATGTCTGTTGCCTCAAGTCATCTTTTTGTCTGTGAGGAAATTTTCCAGCATTCATTTGCATATGAGTGGAGTGATATTACCTAGCAGTTCAACATGCATTTTTTCTTTGTTTCTAATGAAATTTTCTTATTTCTTAATACTTTGTTTAGCTTTTTGAAGGTACCTTTTCTCTATTCCAATATGCCTTCAGATTTCAGTGTTGCATTTTCTGTTATAACTCTTCTGTGATAGTCAGATTTCTGTCCACAACAATTATTATATTTTGAAGTAATTGACACTGCTATTGTTTCAGTAGCAAGCAAATTTTTATGGAACCAGCATTCTAAGCTGGAACCCTAATAGTTTACACTCATGGTATTAATAGCAGAATTATTATTTTCTTTTTATTTCATTCATTTTTTCATTATACATAAAATAAAGAGATATGGTTCTGCAGGAGGATGGTGAGAATCCTGTGAATGGAACATGTAAGCAACAAGGAAGTTTTAAGGAAAATGAGAACAAAAAAGACATTCATGTTTAAAATCAGAAAGAGATTGTTGAAATTTATGGGGCACATAATCGGGAAAGTGAGCCTGGGGAATTCGATGGTCACTGGCTATACTGAGGATAAGAGAGGCAGACCTACTGGATTTGTGTCAATGGATGATAAAACAGAGACTGGAAGATAAGACAAATATTGCAACATATAGGAAGTTACAGAGTGCTGTAATCTTCCACATTCTAAAGGGATATGACAAGCAAAAATGGTACTCATTCAAAAGCTTAAACTAAGCTATTTATGAATACTGTATAAACACATGTATATACTGACTTTATGTATAGTGCAACCACTGAAGTTTTTGGCATGAATTTGAACCCCTCCAGACACCAATTACCTATGTATAGTGCAACTCAGTTATATGCCATGCATGATACACACTTAGGTGATCATTTATCTTTCGATACATGGCTGACGAGGCAGATTTTTCATGCAGTAGGTTGCCATTTCTTTCTGCAATAGACCAGTTGCTGTCCAAGGCTATAGAAACTAGTCTGTCCTGCTATTTACCCATAGCTGGGGAGAGAAGGGGAGGATTCATACCTTTCCCAAGGGTATTAGCACATAAGTGGTCACTGAAAATGCATGATTTTTAATCTCTTGAAAAAAAATGAATGTGTATGGTGTGACCTCCCCACTATTTTTTTTTTTTTTGCATAAAAAAAAGCTGATCATAAAAACTCACACTGTACTCAGATATATACTGTAATAAATAATGTTACAATCTCTGATCATAACAATTATTTGACATAGGGCACCTTGACATTACCAAGCTTGTCTTTCCAGAAAAATTACTACTGAGTAGTGAGTTTGATCCTCACTGGTAGCTCATACTTTCAGCCTTGTGCCACAGCTAAGATAAGCTTAAAAAATCACCATAATAATTATTTAACATTATTTCACTTTTGTATAATGACTTCTGAACAATTTTTCCTTTGTGGGTGAGGTTCAGTGGTTAACAGTGATAAGAATGGAATCAGATGATATTCCAGCTGGGATAGTGTTGTGGCCTTGTTAGGGCCAGAGTTAAAGACACAAGAGTGGAGTTGAGTTAAACAAATATATTAACAGAAAACAGTAATACAAACATATACAAATGAGAGTGTTACAGCAAGAATGTTCGGTTCAACTGTCAGAGCTGACTGCTGGAAACTTCACACACCAAAAGGCCATACCTGCTCCTATTTATAGCTGGGAGAGTCCATGCATGCGTGGGTAAATTACCATAATGGATAGTTTGCATTTAGCTCATATTATTGCTCTTGTGAAAAGCATGAATCCACATTTCCCCTGAACTATTTTATCCACTTTTGTGTTTGTTAATTTAACTATCTATGCACCAACACAAGTACATAGAAACTTTATTCACAGAATCAGGAAATATAATTGCAGTTAAACATGCTTAGAATATATTTTCAATATCAACTTTTAATAAGAATTTTTAACTTTATTTTTTTTTTGTTTGCTTTTTTTTTTCAGTTTCCTGACAAGAAGTACCCAGTGTGAAAATCCAGACAAACAAATTAAAACAAAAAAAGAATTTTATTTCCTACATAAAAATATAATTTCTAATTGGCACAAGTGAGTTGTGAGTTATCCTATTCAAGCAATTTATTCTTTCTTATCATTTTTATTTTATTTATTATTGTTAAATTTTATTATTTTATTGTTTTTATTTTCATTCATTATTTTATTCTGACAGTTTTCTTTATGATCAAAATCATTAAACAGTATTCTTCTCCTCTCTTTTTATTTGTTATTATTTTTATATTTGATCATTTTGTTTCATTTCATTTATTTTCAATCTTTTCATTCCAATAAATTTAATGACTATTTCTTTCACACTACCTATTTTGATTGTATATCTAGTTTTAATATTTTTGTTTTTACCAGCTTTAAGATTTCATACTAAAATATTGTTGTTCTTGTATTTAACTAATTTTATTTCTTAATAACTTTTAATTTTATTTGGTATTTTATATTCACTGCTTCTTGCATTTTTTGGCATTTGCTTGCATCTTAATGTTTAATCAATATTTGAAGAGCTGTATTTGCTTTTAATTTTCAGTCATATTTCTTTCATTATTTCAGAACAATTACTTTTATTGCTGTATTTTTATTGAATTTACATTGTTTTATTTTCTGCTAAATTTATACAGGAAAAATTATCTTGCCTTTTATTACATTTTTACTTTTTTTTTAACTCTATGAATCATTTTTAATTGTTTTTATTTTATTTTGTATTTTCATTTTTTTGCCCTTATATTTTTTTATTTTTCATGATATTGCTATCAAATTTTGTATTTTCATGTTTTTTATATTTTACATTATTGATATCTTTTTATTTTAATTTTCTGTATATTTTTTTTATTATAGTTTGATTTTCATATTTTTGTAGTATTTTGGAAAAATATCTTTGACACATCCATTTTTACTGTTTTTATTTGTATGAATATGAATATTACTTACTTTGACAATTTTAATTTCTTTTCTTTATTTTTCTCAGTTCTTTACTCTTTTATTTTATGTGAAACTGATATTTCCTTTCTTTTTACTGAATATGCACCACTGCAGTCTTTAAGTTGCTTAACTCTTTAAGATAATGCATCTTTCTTTATTGTTTTTTTTATTATTTTCTTTACATCTTTGTTGTTGCTTTTTATCAAAAATTTCAGCTTGTTACATTTGCTGACCTGTAAAGTAAGCATAGATAATTAGAAATAAACAATTAGCCTCCAACAAGATTTGTACTCACATCATATAATCCTGAGAATTCATCTGAATTTTAGCCACAAATATGTTCAAATAACTCTTCAGTAATATGTCTTCCAAAATCATAAAAATGAATAAAGAAATTCAAAGAATTTAAACAACATTACAAATACTACTCCTAAACAAACAATATGGCATGAGTAATCAAATGCAAAAATCATAGAAAACTATATGCCTGCAGATTTGAATCAGCCAAGCCAATTAACCTTTATGGTCAATCAATATAAGTGATGTCAATGTCAGACGAGTTACCAGGATATGAGATTCAGGTTCAAATCTCATCTGAGGCTCTGTTTTATTCTTGATTCATTCTGCTTACTTTAAACATTGTAAAATGTAAAGACTTGAAAGTTAATTCCAACAAAAATAAGAAGATGAAAAAAATCTAGTCAAATTTTGCAATGAAATTTTCTATATTAGAAAGCCAGACAGCATCAAATGATTAATTTATCAAGGCAGGTATCAGATACATATTTATTTTAAAAACTAAAGAATTATTTTGCCAAAAAAAAAGCATAAAATTTGGTTCAAGTATGTAAGCTATCTCACCATTTGTTTTTTATTATTTCCCCACAAGCAAGACAATAAAGACACAACAGGTTACTGAGTCTGAGAGAATATGAGAAAAAATAACTCTATTGAGGAGGAGAGAGAACAATAAAAAAAATCAGGAATTAACAAGATAGATGATAGAAATTGACTTTGTATTTAAATTTTTGAAGATCAAAGTTGACCAAGAGAAAGTATGCCAACAAAATTAGTATACAGGTGTGTGTTTGCTTAAGTGTTTGATTGTTTTCTGTAATAGAGTGTGAAAAAGGAGAGAGAAGAAATATGTGGGGAGAGAGAGTCTTAGTTTATCAAGAACAAAAAAGTAACAATAAGATGAAAGGTAAACAAGTCAAAATTAACAAATAAAATGCTATTCTAAAGACATTCAGTCAAAGTAAAGAATATTATGCCTACCAATGCTATAAGATAGTAAACAAACAATATGGCACAAATAACAAATGTAAAAATAGTGGGAAACTATTTGACTGCAGATTTGAATCAGCTAAGCAAGCCATGAAACCTACATGGGTAAATCAGTGTAGGTGACGTTTATGACAAATGGATTCCCAGGATATATGTTATGAGTTCAAATCTCAGCAGAAGCTCGTTTTTTAATTCCTGATTTATTCTGATTTCTTTAAATATTGTAGAATATAATGTCTTGAATGCTGCAATAAAACCCAACATTGAAAAGAGAAAGTGTTAAGAAGGGTAATGCAAAACAAACATTGTGGGAGCTTTACTTGAAGCTTTATTCAACCATAACTCAATTCTGGCAACAAACAAGATGGAGCTTATTATTTTATAACTAGTCCAAGGGGAGACAACTATGGTTGACTTCCACCAGAAAATCCAACAATGAAAAGATGAAAGAAACTTTAGTTAAATCTTATAATTTCTAAAAAATTTAGACAGAAACTATTATTTCTAGTTATAATTTGTTGTTAACAAATAATAGCAACAGAATAATTAAAGGAAGAACTAGTTATATGACCACATATTTGATCTTTTTATGCCATTAAGCATTGACCAAATCTGATTGCAATGACCACGTTAGAGGTACCCCTAAGATATGAGATACAAGTTCAAATCTCATCACAGTTGCCTTATATATAGTTGTCAGCCAAAGAAACAACCCAGGATATGAATTATAAATTGGAAAAACTCAAGTATGAAAAATTAAATACATGGAAGGTTTTTTTTAACAAAGTGTAGAAAATGTACCATTGAAATCTAAAGACATTGAAATATCAAATGATGCCTTCCAAAAGCTAAGTATGAAGAAACAGGAGAATTTCATTAGAAAAAGAGAGAATAATGGTGAACTTTTATATAATGTTAGTGCTCCTATATAGTAGTGAAGAAACTTGAGGCAATAGAAATGTGGTTCTACAGAAGATTACTGAGAATACCTTGGACTAAACATGTGAGTAATTAGGAAGTTTTAAGGAAAATTGAAGCAAAAGGGATGCTTATAATTAGAATCAGAAAAACAAAATTGAAATTTCTGGGACATATGATGAGGAAAGAGAGCTTGGATATTTTGACACTCACAAGACATACTGAAGGCAAGAGGGAAACATCAAGTAACATACCCAATGAGTTTGTGTAAATGAGTGGAAGAACAGGGATTGGAGTGAGGGTGAAACGACAAACCTTACTAAGAGCTACAAAGGAGAGCAAGTTGTGGATAGCTATTACTGCTCATGTCCTGAAGGTACACAGCACATAGGAGGAGAAGAACAGCAACAACCAGAATGTTGCAGCTAAAGTAACAATTCGGAATGAATATACAAGTTAGATAGTTAAATGAAAACAACTCTCTTATGCCACCTTTTGTTAATTCAGCTAAGGGCCAAGGTTTATCAATGATCAGTAATTAAGTGACATCTATAGTGATCAATTTGGTGAGGTGATTTAAAGTTGTTATGAGTGACATATACTTGTTACAGTCCAATTAACCAGAAATTGGTTGTTACAGTATCAATTGGCTACTAATACATTCATCGGAAACTATTGGTGTCTAGTCCACATTGATAATGGTTACTTACAACTTTCGCCACATATCTAACAATTGGCCAAAGGTATATCTGGGTTATGGCAAGGAGAGCATCTACCATGAGTTCCACAATACCACTGAACATTTATAGGGTAATATTAATTAATTAGGCACTAATCATTGAATCATCTGACACAATTTGATATCAACAGACTGTCAGTGTCGAATGTTACCAGCAACAGTTTTTTTGTTGATCTTCATGTTGAATGGTAGTGAGGGACAAATTTGCATTAGTTGAACATGTGAGGAATGACAAAGTTTTAAAGAAAATGGAAACAAAAATGATGCTTTACATTATTTGGACTATTATCCTCATCTTTGTCGCCATATTTATCACAACTTTTCGGCAGTTGTACACTTCAGGTGGTTGAATGTCAAACTGAACCCTTTATTTCGCTTACATGGGTACACTGTTCTAGTTCCATGTGCCATGTTTAATGGATGTCAGTTATCAGTTATCTCCTGTTAATTCCCCTTTCCAAGTTCTCCATTGCCTTAACCGGGTATTGAACTCACACATTGTAATAAATATGGCGACAAAGATGAGAACAATAGTCTGAATAATGTAAATAGTGTACATAATACCTCATCTCAGAAATATAAACAGATACAAAAGGAAGCTTATAGTTAATATCAGAAGAAAGCAGTTGAAATCTCTAAAGCACATAATGAAGAAAGAGGGCTTGGAAAATCTGATACTCATAGGACAGACTGAAAGCAAGAGGGACACATGAAAACAATGCATAACTTACCTAGTAAGTTTGAGTAAATGTGTGGTTGAGATAAGGGAGATAGTGGAGTTAGGGGAAATAACAAAAAGATTAAATTTTTAAGAGCTACAAAGGACAGGAAATTGTGGAGATCCATGATCGCTAATGTTCTAAAGGGACAGAGAATATGGAAGAAGAAGAAAATTATCTTCTTGTAGCAGCATTGTAGTTTCATAATTTCCCAATAAAAAATTTAAAAGATTAAGAAAAATATTCATCATGTTGGGAATTATTTTATTGATACTGAAATGCTCAAAGATTGTTAATTATGTGTTAAAAGATTGTTTTCCTGCCATACTATTACATTTTATTATTCTTTCTCAATTAAAAATGTAAATGAGAATTAAATTGGGTTTTCTGAAGTCTTAAAGAACATGACTTCAGAAAACACAAGATTCTGTTTTTGCGATAATTGGGTTGCCATAATTTTCTAATAGATACCTTCCTTAGTTCTTTGCTTCCACTCGTCTTCTCGCAGTATGAGTGAAATAATTAATTAAGATATATCTTCTTGAGGTGCCATTTTCCTTTCATAATTTCTCAATGAAAAATTTTTAAAATTATTATAACGTTTCATCTTCTCGTGGAGTATTTTATTGATACCAAAGCACTAAAAAATGATTTTGTAGTGTCATTATCTTCTTATGATGCCATTATATCATATTTTATTATTATTTTTTCTCAGTTATAAAAGACAAATCTGACGTCATGTAGTTAAAAAGATTTTTTTTTGTGATAATTGTGTTGGTGTAATATGTTCTTGCCATACAATTATATTCTCAAAATTTAAATTCCCTTCAAACAAAATGTAAGAAACAAAAGATAGTCTACTTTTCTTTTTTTTAAAATGATGTTCACCCTGTACAAGGCCCAAGAGCCACTCAAGCTAGAGGGTTACAGAGTAAGAGAGACAGTTTATGTCAGGAAGATAACAGATAACCATTGACTTGAATAGGTTAAGATTTTAGTGATCAGAAAAGCATCCTCTTGGGATTCAGCCCCCCAAAGCAGCATGAGTGGAACTTACACCTCACCATTGGAATACTAAGAGAATGAAGGTAGTTCACTACAATGTGCATGGCCTGATGGGTTTTAGCTTTCTTTAAGTACTATAAGTAATATATCTTAATGGTCTTAATTTCTGTTTTTGAATGACTTTGCATTTTGATACCTAGGAAAAGTTTACTGAATAAGAATAACCAAAACAAAGGTCGGTGATGGAACGATAATATTTATAACAGGAACAGCGTACAAGATTTGCCAGTAAGTAATGAACTTCTAATGGTGAGCTAGAAGTGAATCCCAGTCTACCACATACAGTATATTCTACTGTATTTATACAAACTGGGACATACCCATTATAGTCCATATGTGCAGTATAACTAATAGCATATGAGAAGTTTCAATAGGGACACAAATTTACAGCTTTGCCATGAATGTCATTTTTCGTAGATAGGCTTTTGCAAGTGGTAATTTAAAAAATCTAAAGAATACTTATACGACAATGACACTGTAACTTTTCTTCTGTAATTTATGTAACTTTTGTGCTTTTATTTCATATTTTCTTGTTGCTTTTGAACTGTAATATTTTCTGTTTGCTTTTTCTATCATTTGATAAAAATAGAAACATGTAGGGAAACCTATATAAACTTAACATGTAAGAAAACCTATATAAACTTAACATGCAAGAAAACCTATATAAACTTAACATGTAAGAAAACCTATATAAACTTAACATGTAGGAAAAACCTATATAAACTTAACATGTAAGAAAACCTATATAAACTTAACATGTAGGAAAACCTATATAAACTTAACATGTAGGAAAAACCTATATAAACTTAACATGTAAGAAAACCTATATAAACTTAACATGTAGGAAAACCTATATAAACTTAACATGTAAGAAAACCTATATAAACTTAACATGTAAGAAAACCTATATAAACTTAACATGTTGGAAAACCTATATAAAATTTAACATGTAGGAAAACCTATATAAAATTAACATGTAGGAAAGCCTATATAAACTTAACATGTAAGAAAACCTATATAAACTTAACATATAGGAAAACCTATATAAACTTAACATGTAAGAAAACCTATATAAACTTAACATGTAAGAAAACCTATATCAACTTAACATGTAGGAAAACCTATATAAACTTAACATGTAAGAAAACTTATATAAACTTAACATGTAGGAAAACCTATATAAAGTTAACATGTAAGAAAACCTATATAAACTTAACATGTAAGAAAACCTATATAAACTTAACATGTAGGAAAACCTATATAAACTTAACATGTAAGAAAACCTATATAAACTTAACATGTAGGAAAACCTATATAAAGTTAACATGTAAGAAAACCTATATAAACTTAACATGTAAGAAAACCTATATAAACTTAACATGTAGGAAAACCTATATAAACTTAACATGCAGGAAAACCTATATAAACTTTAACATGTAGGAAAACCTATATAAAATTAACATGTAGGAAAACCTATATAAACTTAACATGTAAGAAAACCTATATAAACTTAACATGCAGGAAAACCTATATAAACTTTAACATGTAGGAAAACCTATATAAACTTTAACATGTAGGAAAACCTATATAAAATTAACATGTAGGAAAACCTATATAAACTTAACATGTAAGAAAACCTATATAAACTTAACATGCAGGAAAACCTATATAAACTTTAACATGTAGGAAAACCTATATAAAATTAACATGTAGGAAAACCTATATAAACTTAATATTCCACTGTTTATTTAGCTTAATCAGAATTATTTGGAAGTGAAATAATGCAAAGTTAAGTTCAGTTTTAAAATTCTGTGTTGTTTTCTTTACATTTGTTTTTAGACATATTGTATACATCTTACAGCATTAATGTTTATGTATCAATTTTTGAAGTTCAATTTTAAAATTCTGTGTTGTTTTCTTTACATTTGTTTTTTAGACATATTGTATACATCTTACAGCATTAATGTTTATGTATCAATTTTTGAAGTCTGTTTTTTCTTTTCATTGGATTTGTAGACATCGCATCATATCTTATGTATCAATTTTTTAAATTATGCGTTTATTTCATTTTCATTGGTTGTTCAAATATCATGTGTATATCTTATAATGTTTGTTTTTATGTCTGTTTTTTAAATTCTGTGTAGAAATCATGTGTATACCTTATGATGTCTGTGTTTATGTTTAACTCTTGATATATTAACTTAATTTAAGTATGCATTGCAAATTGGCCTTATTAGAATATTTAGTGTCCTTTCTGTGTTTGTTATTAATACTGCAGCCACAGAAAGGAAAATACAGGAACAGCTAGAGAAAGAATTAAAAGAAAATAAGAAGAAAGGAGTAAACATCACTTATAAAATGATAGAATGTATGATTACCAGCAAAAGAAACAGGCCAAGATATGAACTACTAATCTGGGATAATACCAATCAAGCAAGGATGAAAATTTAAATGTCAAAGTAATGATGGATAGAAAATATGGTACCAAACTCCAAAGTTGCATTGAAATGCCAAACGATGCCTTCCAAAAGTTAATCAAAGTAATAAGAAAGCCAAAAATTTCATTAGAAACAAAGAAAAAAGAGTGCTGATAAGTTACGTAATATCTATCTTCCTTCATGCACAATGTCATCAGAGATGAAGAAAAGAGTCGAAGCAACAGAAATGTGGTTCTACAGAAAGATACTGAGTATACTATAGACTGAACATGTGAGCGAGGACTTTTTTTAAAAAATGCATACATAAAAATGGCTTATACATAGAATCAGGAAGATATAGTTGAAATTTCTGGAACAAATAATGAGGAAAATAAGGTTTGGAGAATTTAGCACTCAAAAGGACATATTGATGGTTAAATAGAGGGAAACAGAGAGTAACCTAATGGCTTTGAGTAATTTGATGGCAGAAGAGAGTGGGACAACAAAAAGACAAACCTTACTAAGAGCTACAAAGGATGGGAAACTGGGGAAAGCTATGATCACTCATGTCCTTAAGGGACATGGTACATTGAGAAGAAAAGAAGTGTATTTTTATTGTTTCTTAAAAGGCTCATCTTCATTCCTTTTATATTCCATTGGTAAGAATAACATTCCACTCAGACAGCTTCTTCCCCAGAGCTGTTGCATTGCTGAACAGACTCCTAACAGGATGCTTCTCGGATCACCTCAATCTTAATCTCTTCAAGTCTACAGTTAGATGATATCTATCCTACATATGCTCATAATATACACCTTTTTTGCCCCCTCTCTGTATGGCTTTACTTCAACCTATTTAGTAACCCTCTAATCTGAGTTGCTCTTGTATTGGCCAATAGTTAAAACCATCTTTGCCAATATTCTTGGGGACAACACTGCCATATTCTGGACAGTCTTCATCCTTTCTTGAATAATGAGCACAGCACTGAGCTTTATGTTCTACGACGTTCTCAGTTTTCAAGCAAAGTCCTTGTATTTGCTTATAACTAAAGATCTGGTCTTTTCGCTAGGAGAAAGTAGTTGATCATACCCTCAAAGTTGTGGCACAGTCACTGATTATTATTATTTTTTGTATAAGATTTATTCTTTTTCTTTTCTTTTTCTTCCAATATTTCTTGCAATTTAATATTTACACCAGATAGCTGAGGTTTATAGCCCGAGATTAAGTGAAAAAAATTTTCCTAAATTCTTCACCATCTTTCTCAGTATCTCCAGCACTGCTGTGATTTGGGCAGTCCTAATTCTTGCTGGAATTTCTCAGCCATCCAAATGTGACTTGAATAATTTTGATACATTACACCTATTATTATAAACATCACTCTAATATTCTACAATTCTATGATTCTGAGTTTGCAAGAAATCTTGCTATTTCTCTTTGTTTTATCTTCTCCCTCTGGTTTGCCAGGACAAGCATATTTTATTTTTATTTTTTATCAATTCAACCTCAGCAATGTGATAATACTACTAATATGCAAGGGGTTACTGGGAGTGAAAGAGAAGGAAAAAAGACATTAGAAGGAACCAGAAACCAAATCCTAAATAGGAAACGTGGGATAAACCTCTACTCCTGTTCAAAACACCAGGGAGGAGTGTGAACCATATGACAGGCAAATCTATCTACTCCTATTGAGGAAAAAAATTTCAATGTTTAGGGGGAGATGTTAGAAGTATAGTGTGGAAGCAGAATTTAGAAGGAACCAGAAACCCAATCCTAAACAAAAAACAAGCCATAAGCCTCTACTCCTGTCCCAGAGACTGGGGAGGAGTGTGAACTGGATGACTGTCAAACCTATCTCTTCCTGTTGAGGAAAAAAAAAATATTAAATAAACTTTTAGAGTTTAGGTGGAGACATTAGAAGTACAGAGTTGAAGTAGACTTTAGAAGGACCTGGAAACCCAATCTTAAACATAAATAATAAAACCTCTACTTTTGTATGATGTGACAAATCCTTTACTCGTACCTTATGATGATTATATCTGTTCATCTTTGGTGTTGTTAGATTGATTCTCAAATATTTCAGTGTATCTTATTCTTTTCCATGATATGACATATTCTCTGTTCAGAGTTTATGATGATCACAATTGTTCTTCTTTCATAGAGGTGTCAGTCTAGATCTCAAAGTGTAAGAGTATCTTATTCTTTTCTTGTTTTTCTCTTTCTTTCATCTTCACCCTATGGTCTGCTCGGACAATCATGTCTAACATTTGACATAGCCTCTGTTTCTTGTTTATGACTATCACATGTGTTTTTCTTCAAGTGGTTAAACTGGATAGTCAAAGTTTCAGAGTAACTTACTCCTATTTTAGTACAGCTTCTGCATTGTTAATATGCAATTTGTTTAGATAGTCAAAACCAAGTAGTTTGCATGATTCTCACTTCCTAGCCTGTCACATCTTCTCTTTATAATGATTTTACAATTATTTTTTGATAATGATTTTATAATTATTTCAGTTTCTGTTGTTATTATCATTATTATTATTTTCATATTTTACTCTTTCTATTCGATTTTACTGTGTTGTAATAATTCTGTTTATTGTTGTTGTTGCTATCAGTATTAATTCATCATCATATCATATTTTTACAACATTATTTAATTTTATTTTTATCATTTTTTTCTTCAGACAGTTCGAAATTATGAAGTCAACAAAGTTAATTTGTTTTGGTAAAGCTCTATAAGACTAATAATCTTTTTTTTTTCTTTTGCTTCTGACTTTCTCAAATGAACCTAGCAATATGGAAATCATTGTCTGAGTCTAACAACCATGGAATGTCGACTTTAAGTTATAGCGTTTGTTTCGATTGTGTTTTGCCATATCTGTGCATTTATCTCAGCTTAAAAAGAGTCCATGAAAAGGTTAGTTGTGTAATATTGTAGAATTGACCTGCATGGAATGCACACCTAACCTTTGAAACCAAGTATGGGTCGTCTTATGGGTGCAAAGAGACATTAGAGGCATTCGAGGCCCAGTCAAAAAACCTGTTGGCTTCTAATGAAACAAACACAGGAAAATATAAAATAAAAAGGAAACAAATAAGTTTATAAAGCAATCTAATTTTTTCCTTTGTATTATAAATATTTATGCAACTTTATTTTAGTCTGTACAAACAAACAAAAACGTTTAACCATTTGATTAATAGCAAAAACTGACCTCCTTGGCCAAATCACAAAATTTATCCATGAAATTAATTCAGTACAATTTTCTTTCTACTTCTTGCCTTTTTTCATTCTTTCTTTCTTTCTTTCTTTCTTTCTTCCATTGCCTTCTTTCTTTTTTGCCTTTCATTCTTCTTTTCTTTGCTATTCTCTTTCTTTCTTTTCCTTCTTTTTTCCATTGCCTTTCATTCTTTCTTTCTTTGTCTTTCTCTCTGCCTGTCTTTCTTTCTTTTTATTTTTGCCCATTGCCTTTCTTTATTTCTTTTTTCCATTGCCTTTCATTCTTTCTTTCTTTGCCTTATTTTTTTCTTTCTTTCTTTGCCTTTCTTTCTTTCTTTCTTTGTCTTTCTCTCTGCCTGTCTTTCTTTCTTTTTATTTTTGCCCATTGCCTTTCTTTATTTCTTTTTTCCATTGCCTTTCATTCTTTCTTTCTTTGCCTTATTTTTTTCTTTCTTTCTTTGCCTTTCTTTCTTTCTTTCTTTGTCTTTCTCTCTGCCTGTCTTTCTTTCTTTTTATTTTTGCCCATTGCCTTTCTTTATTTCTTTTTTCCATTGCCTTTCATTCTTTCTTTCTTTGCCTTATTTTTTTCTTTCTTTCTTTGCCTTTCTTTCTTTCTTTCTTTGTCTTTCTCTCTGCCTGTCTTTCTTTCTTTTTATTTTTGCCCATTGCCTTTCTTTATTTCTTTTTTCCATTGCCTTTCATTCTTTCTTTCTTTGCCTTATTTTTTTCTTTCTTTCTTTGCCTTTCTTTCTTTCTTCTCTTTCTTTAAAAAATTGCACGATTGGTTGTTTTTGTTTAGTGATATATCAAGCTGTATGGGTCATTTAATGCCAAAATTGAAATATTTTGTACACAGTTTTATTTTATTTTAATGTTTTTATTTTCTGGGTATAATAATGATTTTAGTGATACAAATCTTACTAATTAACCCATAGTTGGGGGAAGAAGACGTGCTTTCATACCTTTTCCAAATGTATTTGCATGTAAGTGAATATAATGAAATTGTTAGAAGCAAAGAAAAGATTGCCAAACTGCAAGGTAATATCAATCCTCTGATATGGCAATGAGTGCTGGGTAATTTCCTCACAGATAAAGATTGATTCATTCATTCATTTTCCACCCTTTGCAGGTTATTTAAAGCCAGAAAATATTTTTAGATTGTAAGAATTTTGTGGGGAGAGAATAATGCTTTAGTGATACAAGTTTTACTAATTAACCCATAGTTAAGGAAGAAGATGTGGATTCATGTCTTCCCCAAGGGTATTTGCACATAAGAGACTATAATGAACCCAATGGGAATTCGAATTCTAAGATATTATTACTACACCATCCTCACATTCAAGCTTACAGCACTGATATTGCCAGCAGTCACCCATATATGTACTGACCAAGTGTGACGCTGCTTAACTTTGGTAATCATACAGGAACTGGTGTTTCAACATGATGTGGCCATAAGCAGTGATAATGAAGTGACTTGAAACAACAGAGAAGTGGTTCTACAGAAAAATGCTGAGAATACCATGGATGTAACATGCGAGCAACAAGGAAGTTTTAAAGATACTGGGAACAAAAGAATGTTTATAATTAGAATTAGAAAGAGAGAATTGAAATTTTTAGGACAAATAGTGAGGAAAGAGGGTTTGGAGAATTTGACACTTTCAGGATATATTCATGCCAATACAAGCAGAACAAGTAAATGGACTGACCACTGACTGAAAGGGATAGCAAGGGGATAAACATTGCTTAGATTTACAAAGAATAGGAAGTAGTGGAGGAGCATGATTATCCACTGCCTGAAGTGACACAGCACATAAGATAACCATACCAATATTTGTTCTTTAGAACTGGGCATACCATTTATTTAAAAAATCATGAAAACATGGAAAAGAAATTACAAAACCTCCTACAGAAGGTAGCGAAGGAGAGCAAGAAGGGACTAAGCACAAACTACAAGAAGACATCATGCATGATCATCAGTAACAGGATGAGCACAAAATGCGATTTTCAGATTGGAGACACTAGAATCAATCAGGTGTGGAAGTTTAAATATCTGGGAAGTGACACTGAAATCCATAGACGTATTGGGATAGCCAAAGACACATTCCAAAAGCTGGGTAAAGTATTGCAAGACAGGAGGATTTCTTTGGTAACAAAAAAAAAGAGTACTGATATCAGTCATCCTGTATGGCAGCAAATGTACATTCTCCTCAAAGATGAAGAAGAGACTCGAGATGACAGAGATGTGGTTCTACAGAAGGATACTGAGAATATCATGGACCAAGTGTGTGAGCAATGATGAGGTCTTAGAGAGGATGCAAACAAGGAGGAGGCTTATACTTAACATCAGGAAGAGGCAGCTGAAGTTTCTGGGACACGTAATGAGAAAGGAGAGCCTGGAGATTCTCACAGATCAAATAGAAGGCAAGAGAGACAAGGGAAAACAATGCATGACATACTGGGCGGGTTTAGGCAAGTGGATGACAGAATGTAGTCTGGGGGAGGTGGCAGAGGAATGAAACTTATTGAGAGCTACAAGGGATAGGGGGAAGTGGAGAGCCATGATCGCCTAAGTCCTGAAATGACACGGCAAATAAAAAGAAAGAAAGAATCAAAGAAATTATTATGTAACAGTTCATTAAGAGCAAAGAAAAGAGTATTAAACTGTTATGCAATATCAATCCTATTATATGGCAGTGAATGCTGGAAAATCTTCTCATAGATGAAAAAGAGACTTCAAGCAACAGAAATGTACTTCTACAGAAGGATGCTGAGAATACTATGGACCAGACATGTGAGCAACAACAAAGTTTTATTAAAAATAGAAGCAAAAAGATCACATACTTAGAATCAGAAAGAGATAGTTAAAATTTCTAGGGCAGATAATGAGGAAATAGGGCTTGGAAAATTTGATATTCACAGAACAGATTGAAGGCAAGAGGCCAAAGGAAAACAATGATGTTTAACGTCACTAGTGAGCTTGAGGAAATAGATGGCAGAGTAAGATTTCGAAAAGATGACAAAAAGACAAAATTTATTAAGAGCTACAAAAAAACAGGAAATTGTGGAGAGACATGATCACTTCCATCATGAAAGTACATAACACATAGAAGTAGACTAGGATGATATTTTATTGTAAATTCAAAACAAAATCATATTTTTACCAAGATGATACACAGAAATAGTATAATTTATCATATAAAAATCCAGTTCAACATCAATGCTCTATATTGATATATAATATAATTTTATAAAGATTGAATTATGTTAAGACTATATTCCATCAGAACAAAATGTTACTGATTTATTTACAGTCTATTATCAAAGTAAAACTAAAGAAATTTTTCAATGCTCTGAAGAGAGCTCAATTGCAAACTTTTTGCCTGCACTTTTTGTCCCATTTTTTCCTTTTTTGTTTATTTATTTTGCCCATATATATTAACCCCAGAAAGGAGAAGTAATATTAATATTAGCTGTTTCCTTATCAAGAAACATTTGGCATTTATTGACCAAGCAGCCAGTACTACTTTTATAAATTTTTTCTCTTAAAACATTTCTTCAGAAAATAGGTTTTTTAAGTCCAGTAGCCATCATCAATCTTTCCAGTATTCCATTCTAACCTTTTACTTGAAGTAGTGTGGAATGTCAACATTTTGATTATATCATTATTTTCTCTTCAAGTTACATGTGATATCTATTTTTGCTGTTGCTGCTGTTGAAATTTTATGTGGTTACTATTATTTGATAAGGTTCTTTGATTGGGATTCTGTAGCACCAGTCCACAATGTTCAAAGATGTTTTGTTTTTGTCAAGACCCATAGTCTTCACAATCGACACCATTTTTTGCTATTGAACTTAAAAAAAATATACAACAGACAGTTTAGATACTTCTGAAGAGTTAAGAGGTATTACTTCCTCCCCTCTCTAAATTTATACACAAATCCTACAGATGCATGCTAGGATTTCTTCTGAGCAAATAAAGATGGATAATCTTTGGTCTTACTAACACATTTTTTCTTTCTTCTCTTGATATCAGAATGCTATAACTACTTCACTGTATCTCTTTTGCATGTGAACACTTTTTACTTTGTTACTGTCTTGTAGTTGCTTTGCTTTGCCTTTCATTACATTGTCTTGTATTATTTTTCCATGTTCTTCTTTTAATGTTATTGAACATTCTGTCGATTTTGCTTAGCCATGCCTGCTTTCTAAAGATGAGCAATGAAAAATAAGCAGTGCAGGTTTGGTGAACTTTTTTCTTTTAAATCATTGTTAAAATTTAGAGTTTAGGCCTTTAATGTAAGAAAGAAAGAATCAAATGAATTTGACCAAGAAAAGAAGGGTCTGCCATAAATAACTATGCAAACTATGTATGTCATCAATCACTTGAGTTAACAAAAGGTGGCTACTCACAAATGGTAGTGGTAAAAATCTGTATGGCATTTAAATTACACAAACTTTTCAAATTATCTCAACTTTTGTGTAGCATGTTGTATATGTTGAAATGCTTTTAAAATTAATACCAAAAACTTTCAATTAGCAATTTTCCGTTTTGGGCAAAAGGATTTAATTTATGTTTTCTCTTGAAGTCACTTTAAATGCATTCATCTTCTTCTTTTTTTTTTGTTTTTTCCTTTATCATTTTTCTTGATTCCCTTCCTATTTTAATCATCCTTTCTTTCTGTCTTTTTTATCATCTTTTCCATGTCTTTTGCTTTCCCACTTTTTTCTGTGCTTTCTTTCCTTTTCATTCTTTTATTTTATTTTTCATTCTTTTTTTGCCTTTCCTTCTTTCTTTCATTGCCTTTCCTTCTTTCTTTTTCTTTCTTTTTTGCCTTTCTTTCTTTTTTCTTTTCATTCTTTCTAACATTGCCTTTCATTCTTTCTTTGCCTTTCTTTCTTTTTTCTCTCTTTCATTTCATTCTTTCTTCCATTGCCTTTCATTCTTTCTTCCATTGCCTTTCATTCTTTAGTTACCTTTCTTTCTTTTTTTCAACTCCTCAGTCAGTCCACTTAGTATTTTCTTCACACTTCTTGGTCTGTAAATTCCCCTTTTAATTACATTACTCTTTTCTTTCCTATTACATTTTCTGTTTCCTTTGTGTCTCTTTCTTTTTTCAGTTCCAATCCACTTTTACTATTTTCCTCTTCCAATTTCTGTTTCTTCACAAATTTTACCTAAGTTTTTTGTTACTCTCCCCCTCTCTTTCTCTCTTCTATTTTCCCCTTTTTCCTTTCTCTTTCACACCATTAATTACTTTCATTTCTTACTTTCTCAACATCCTTCTTTATCTCCCACAACCTCATTTTCCTTTTCTTCTTCTTTCTTTCTTTGATTCATATTTAACTTTATACTTTTACAAATTCTTTTCTACCATTGTCCTATTTCCTCCTTTTCCTTTTCTATCCACTTTCAACCCTACTCCCCACTCCATCTGATCTTCTCTCTTATTTGCTATTCTGTATTTGTCCTAATTATTTCAGTTCTTCATCCTGAAATATTACCATTCTCTCGCTTTTAACCACAGAGTCTCATTAGACAGTTTTCCTTTGATCTCAGTTTACCTTTCAATAATTTCCACTCTGGACCTCCATTCCACTTCAGAAATTCTCTTCTTACTTCATACCACATTTTTTTTGTTTTTGTTTTGCTTGTTTTTACCATTTTCATCAAGACTCTCTCTCTCTCTCTCTCTCTCTCTCTCATTCACATATACACTGTCTCTATTTTTTACTCATTCATAGTTTTGGCTTTCAGCAACTTAGATTTTCTTTCACAATATATAAACACATAATCAAAAAACTTACATATTCTTCCATGGAGATGAGACATGCCTGTATAGCTGGATACACAGACCTATGGGATGATTTTCATCTATATTACTACACACACACACACACACACACACATATATATATATGTGTGCGTATTTCAATACACACACATACAACTATATACGTATATATGTAGAAATTCCAGTATCTACATTAAATATAGGTATATATATATATATATATATATATATATATATATATATATATATATATATATATATATATATGCGTGTGTGTGTGTGTATGTGTGTGTCTACAAACAAACGCAATCATCATACTTGAAGTCACACCATGCATATATGTATCAATATATATATGGATAAAGATATACATGCACAAATATACACAGCTATACATATATGTTAATCCACTTATGTACACATGTGCATGCATATATATATATATATATATATATATATATACTCACACACATATATCATAATTCAGCCCACATCCACACATTTATATTTATCAATATATATATATATATATATATATATATATATATATAGATAGATAGATAGATAGATACATGCACAAATATACATGGATATACACATATTTTACACACACACACATATATATATATATGTATACATCAGCCAATACAGACACATACACATACACATACAGACACACACACACACACACACACACACACACATATATATATATATATATATATATATATATATATATATATATATATAAAAGTGGACACCGAGGTCAACACCAAATGGTGATAGTTGATTTCATGCTCTGACACAATCTTCAGACCAAATAATATGGCCTGGTGATTTCAGTGCCCACTTTTAGATTTAAATTCAATCTGTCTCTGATATTGAGCACTTTTACGCATAAATACAGCATAACTTAAATCTATATTTTTATCATATATATATATATATATATGTTGGTGTTGAAAAAATGAGTTTGAGCCATGAGACTTAAATGCTCTTTAATATATTCATCCTGCTACTCAGTTTGTTCCTAACTGGAATAGTTTAACTTTTTATTAAATTTTTTTCTAGTATACTTTTCAGTTAATCAAAATTTTGAAGAAACTGTCTGAATGTTTTGATTTAAGTCCTTTCAACCATCTTCAGTCACTTTTAACAATGCTAATATTATTAGTTACAGAAAGTAGAGAAATGGTTTTATTAGCTTCATCGTGGAACTTTTAGGAATGCTATATCCTTAATTTAGATATATATGAGTTATATAAAAGTGATATGTGTAGGACAGTTTATAAGTATATGTCATGGGTATTCATTTTAACCTGTTAAAGATTTTAACATTACAATTTGCAATACTTGAAAATGAAGTTACTGAATATTTTAGTAATATTTTAAAATTCTCTTTCTCGTGGTAAATGATATGCTGTTTAATATATTTTTTTATATAAAGATATTTTTAAGCATTTTGATTCTTCCTTTGCAGTAGTACTGTGGTATTTTAGTATTATCTATATATTGTATATTACTAATATTTGTGTTGTGCTAAGAGTCATAGCTATTTGTTATGTGAGTGTTGTACTAACTACACTAAATTTTGATTGGTTACAAGTTTATCTACAAGAGAGTGTAGTGGTTGTGTAATGAATGTAAGAATTTTATTTTGTTTTTCTTAATCTTATCAATGAGGATACTAATATGCAAGGGGTTTATTGAGTGTGAAAGAATATAAGAAAAAGAAAACATTATTAAGGAAAGAAAATAAAAAAATGAAAAATGAGTGAAGCTGAGATGCCAGGTCAGGACTAGTAAAATTTCAGATTCTTGTTTGCATTTTATCAAGAATCTTTAAATACATAGCAGAAGCAACAGATCAGATGTGGCAGCAATAGGCAATGCATGTACAGATG